>OY770263.1:193430373-194630373 GCA_963669355.1 Chorisops tibialis | reverse complement strand
GGAAAGGCGAAGTCAGTAACGGCATCTAATACCACTCGTAGAGTGCCTTCGGAAATGAAACTCTGAATCCATTGAATGAGCGTAACATCAAGGCCAATAGCTGTGAGTTTAACAAGGAGACATTAATGCCAAACTCTGCCAAAAGCTTTTGCAATATTAAGCGATAGAATTTCACCTTCGCCGTGTTTCTGCAAGCAAGTGTTCCAACGTTTCGTCAAGTAGACCGAGAGATCTTCCAGACCTTCCAGAACGAACACCGTATTGATAATCGCGGATAAGCTTATTATCCTGGAGATATTGAGTGATTTAGCGATTAGTAACAGTTTTCATCACTTTCGAGAGCACTGAAGTACTGGCTATCCAACGGTTATTAGCGGGGTCTGCTTTACTTCCTCTGTTGGGAATTGGCTGACCGTTTGCAACTTTCTACAATTTTAGATAGAACAATAGATAAAAAAGATTGCAAAGAGATACCCATTTAAGCGAGAAGTTTTTACAGAATTCAGGATATAAGACGTGTGGGAAAATGCAGCGGAAACAGCGGTGCTGTAGCAGGAGGGTTTTATTCACTGTAGAGTTTCTCACAAAGCTTGTTGCCAGTAGGTTAGCGTTCTGAACAGGATCAATTACGGTACCGTCACCATCTACAAATGGTGGTGCTGATGAAGAGATGAAATTATTTTTGACCGTTGACAAATAACCAGAAAGGTTGAAAGGAAAGATTCCCGGATTCTACACTGTTGCGCTTTATTATTCGTGACGTTTCTGTCTCTGCTGGGACCTTTATCATACTGGATAGTTTAATAAAGATCTCGGCAGAGACCGAAACGTCACGAATAATAAAGCGTAACAGTTTAGAATCCGGAAATCTTTCCTTTCAATTCAAAATGCACTGTGAAAACATTTACCAAACCTACTAAGGTTTTGAGCGTTTTTAAACTTGGATATAATCAAAGGCTATGAAGGTCTCTGTTGGAAGGCCTTCGAATGTTTGAAAGCTTATTTCTTTGCCTGGATGGCATCGAGGCATTCTTTGTTGAACCAAGAGTCTTTCGACGGCCTTACTTTCACGCGACTGGAGGAAATGTGGAGTTTCATACCCTTCAGAATTCTTGGTGACCAATCTACAGGCCTTGACTCAGAAATCGGAATCAGAGCAGAATTTGCAATTAAAGGCACTGAAGAATTCGTTAAGAGCTTCCCAAAAATCTGATACAGTTTTTCGGGTAGCTTTAAGTTGCAGAATCATTAATACTGCGACCGAAAATTCTCCACGAATCAGGAAGTGGTCCGTATTCCCAATTGGTGAAGCAGAAAGAGAGTGTATTTCTCCGGTTGATTGGTAAGAAATAATTGAAAAAGGTTGGAGAATTGTCCTGCAATTTGTCGTGAACGAATAGGCTCATTTACCAGTGTGTTAATCCATTTATCGAAGTTAAGAGCTTGGTATTATCTCTCTCTTGATTTGTGCCGGAAAAACGTTTGAGCCGGGCGATGTTGTGAATATTGAAATAACGTTCGACAATAATTTCAGCGTCAACTTATTCAGTGTAAATGGACTGGATAGATTCAATCTATCCAGCTCACTAGCTGTGTTGATTGCATTCATTGCCGGAATTCTATAAACGTAACAAAGATGCAAAATATAGATCAATACATTTATCTAAAATTCGTAATTGAATTCCTGATCGGAGGAGATACCTACTATCGGAGCCAATTAGAAGAGCATTTAATCGCGAGTGTAGATAGCGACACCTCGTTGGCGAAAAAATGCTGGGATAGAATGATACCCAGATACAGAATAAAACTTCTTTCCAGTAATATCTTGCACTTGCCTAGAGCTAGAATATTCTGTTTTTCGAATTTTATATACAGTGAAAGATAGGCAGTACTCAATCCCCGATCATTGACCTGGTCAAATCTAGAGTTGACCGCATTCCGAGACAAATAAGTAGTTTGATAGTAAAAAAAACTATCTAGGAAAAGATTTGAAAATTCGAGATTAAAAAGCAAAGAAGTCAAATTGTAGAAAATATAAATCACTACTACTAAGTAATATTAATATTAGTATCTAAAAAATAATAATTTAGTTAAAATAAATAAATAAAGTTAGGATGTATCCTAGTGGATAGCGTGGTTAACTATAACAAATAAATGTTAAGCAACTTGAATGTCAAGAGGTGAAAGCTCGATTTGGCCTATAGTGCCATTGAAGAAGAAGAATAAATAAATAAATAAAAGAAATTGCATGGAAAATAAAAATTGACTACCATAATTAAATTAAATTCAAATAAATTCAAATTACAAAGCGTAGATTTGCCACAAGTAGAAAATGTGTCTAAACTGATATTTAAAAAAGGACGTGGCACTAACTGGTACAGTACAACCCGAATAAATTACTAAATAATTAACGTAAACCGAAAAGGAAGTAGTACTACCGAGAGCATTCTCCAAAAATAAGACCCGTGCAAGTACTAAGCTTTAGTGGTGGTCTACAAAGGATGCAGTTGCTTCGTCTTCGACTTTGTGCATATAAATTTATATGAAATTTAACAAAGTTGGCATTAAATTCAAAAAATTCTTCTTACGAATTCAACCAAAGCATTAAGGAGACTTTGTTAAGTTACATAGAAATGATTTTTCGCTAAGTAGAAGCCGAAACTGCAGCATCCATTGTGAACCGGCCCTAATGCACGCGTCCAAAGCGGACACTAAAGACTCCTGTCCGACACTTAGCTGGGAATGGAATCAATTATTCATGTGACCCCAGCGCAAAATTTGAAACTTTAACAAATTAATTTAAAAAATCAAACAACACTCGCGACAGATTCAAGAACAATTATATGACGTAATAATAAAAAATTAAATTAATAATTGTTAAAGATTATTTAG
Organism: Chorisops tibialis; assembly: GCA_963669355.1. Lineage (NCBI taxonomy): Eukaryota > Metazoa > Arthropoda > Insecta > Diptera > Stratiomyidae > Chorisops > Chorisops tibialis. The sequence continues at coordinate 194,627,481 of OY770263.1, read as the reverse complement.
AAACAAAAACGCGTATAAAATGAGAAAATAAAGATATGGCAACGGAAACAATGTAGGGCACCGAGGACTCAAAAACTCCCTCTCAAATTAATGAAAGAGAGGTTTTAGTTTTAGGCGTATGTCTGTGTGTCTCAACGATAACTCGAATAAACCCCAACCAAAACAAGGTGGAAGTTATCGTAAAAGATCGATCACATCGCCGAACAGGCTATTATTGTTTCTCAGAATGATTGCCAACCAAAAATGGAAGATAGGAGCAAAAAAAAACTTTTCTGGACTCCTGTAGTCCTCAAATAGTTTTGAAATCCATCAAAATCCGTATGTCGAGAAAGTTCAAAAGTTCTTTTTTACTATTTTATAATATGGGGAACTAATCGTAATAAGTACGACCACTTGAATTAAAATTCTTCTCTTCATAAATTGTTATTATTTTATTTTATTATTTGTTTATAGGTTACATGTACGATTGTATTGAAATTATCAAACATTTCACCATTTCACCTTCGATTAGATTGTGATCTAAATGCCTTTCATTGCCTATTTTTGATTTTGGAAAAATGTACTTCCAGTTTTTTACTAATTTACTTTCTTTCCCTGTTCAAAATATCTCTTAGGTCTATCCGCAGCGTGATTAGACCTAATTTCTAGCTGTTTTGTTAGTTGGCTGTTAATTACCAAATTGAGCAAGGTTATTTGTAATACAAATTGCTTACTATCTCTATGCTTAGTATTTGCCCGCAAATAGTTCATAGTAAAATAATAAAGACTGCAAACATTTTAATCAATACTGATTATGATTTGATTCGTCAACTGTACTAATAACTATTTTAAGTGATATAATCCATTCAATTATGACCTTTCCATTTTGCAATAAAATTGTGCTAAAACTCAAAAAAATTAAATGTGAAGTTGTCGTTTTCAAAAGATTTACAATTTAAAGTAGGTAGCCTAATTTTAACTAAAGATAAATTCATTTCATACAAGCTCATCGATGTACGTATAGTTACAGTATTGTACGATCGCTATCTCTATGTTGTTAAAATACAGTTAAGCTTTAAGATCAAAACACATTTAGCTATACGCTATTAAATTTGCAATAAAAAAAAATCAATGCTATGAATTTTTCAACAAAAATTCAGATCATGTGAAAATCAAACGGTTTCCTTTATCTTAAAACATGAATTTACCGAAGATCAGTAATTTTCGATGGACAGAGCAGGTGATCATCATAAATTCGAACAACATAATGACCATTAAATCCAGGTTACTACTGTAATAATCGAATGTAATACGAGTTTGAATAGCAATAAAGATATGGAGAGGAAAAAAGAACTGAAAATAAAGATTTCAGATACACGTACGTTCCGAACAATTCATAATGATCGATAATGATCGTGATTTATGTAGCAGAGTAATCTTAGATGAGATGCTTATAAAACCATTACTGACTGATCTTTATCTTGATCATCCTTGCATTTGGTTCTCCATTTATGGCATCGAATTACATAGAACGTAATGAAGTACTGTGCGAAATATCTAGTCTTAATATCTTTAATAATATTGAAAGTAGCTTTCGAGGTGACATTGCACTATGGGACAACGACATCAATAGCATTTATTTTTTTTTATTTTTACGGACTACATTCTTATGAATTGTGTGTCCATTATTTTGTGGGTGTGAATTAAAATTCTTGCGGACATTTGTGCGAATTTATAAGAAAACCGGTCACGATTTGTATTTTGTTTAAATGAAATAAATAAAAACAAATCAAATACAGAAATAAAATCGCCTTGACGTTACATTATGCATTTTAAACTTCGAACACTTAATTTGACAGCATTCATATTATGGTCTAGTGCCGAAATATTTTTTTTTTTATATTTTTCAATTATGGTATAATTACATATTCAAATTTGGCGCTTTTTCATTTGAGCACTATTGGTTTTCCATTACAATACAGTACACGGTTATAGTTCAATGTCTCAACTTGTTTCTAGTGAAATCAACTACAAAATATGATTTGCAATATTCGTACACATATTATGCATATACTCGTACAATTTGAAGGGAACAAAAAAAAATTTCAATTTGAAACACCAAATTTGTAATTTCAAATGAGTCATTAAAGCTGTTATGGAATTTATGAAATTTAAATCGAAAAAAAAAATAATATCTGCGTGCAATCGACTGTGTGTTTTCGTGAGTGAGAAATAAATGTCTTAAATCAAATCCGAAAAGGAAGAGAAGACAAAAAAAATTAACCTTGATGAGAAAAACCAAAAGGTTATTATTTTAATACTTAAGATAATATTTTTTTTTTGTTAATAGCAAAGATTTTCGAAAGCGCATAATTAACAATTCAAGTATATGCCGCCGTACCGTTTAACGATTATAATTTATAAATAACGAGCATTTCACTGCGCGCAATATTAACTGCTGGTATGAAATACCTTTTATATTTTTATTTAATAACAGATACCTGAGTGCTCAACAATTATAATAAAAAATAAAAACAAAATTTTGATTTGATACTTTTGAAAAAAAAAAGATCTAATTATAAATTCTCCATTAAAATAATAGTTCGATACTTTTGAATAGCTGAGTGATGTCGAAGGCTTAGGTTTAGGTTGTAGGAGGGTGGTTTCGTAGAACCACAATGCACTGGGGCCATCTAGTTGGGCCCATTGTACTCCCCTATTATGAGATGATTTCTACTCCTCCTGTGCTAGCCACTTGGTTGGATTTGCGAACCGAAGTAGGCTCGAATATTTGACGCCTCTGAGGTCGTCTAGTTCTGAGAAGAATTTGGAGCCTAAACAAAGGAGACGACTGTTGAAGATTTGCGGGCAGTGACAAAGATAATATTCAATAGCTTCGTAACCTCTGCAAAGGCTGTCGCTCGCGATCCGCAGCCTAAATACGTGCAGCCTTAGCAAGCAATGACCTTTGGTCAGGTCAACAATAGTTCGGACTCTATAGCTGAGCTGTAATATTTTTAGTCAGTTCTTCCCAAAAGGATCTGGCCGTTCTGCAATTGCCCAGCGGCCGCCACCCGGCCAAGAATTAATCCAAAATATTTTGTTTGAGTCTAGTCTTTAGCACTGTTGGTGCCACATCGACTGACTTCCTTGTGGAGTTAAATTTTGCAGATCCTTGCCGTGCCAGCGTGTTGGCAGTGTCGTTTTCTAACAGGTCACTATGACCCGGTATCCAAATTAGAAACGCTTCGGTTTAGCTGCTAGGCGATTCAAATTGTGTTTACAAATGGATACTAGTTTGGACGTGGTCTTGTAGGATTGGAGTGCCAAAAGTGCAGCCCTACTGTCTGAGAAAATGTAACAATTTCCGAGACTGTTCTACATATCTAAAATAATTTTTGTGCAGTTGTTAATAGCTAATACTTCCGCTTGGAACACAATAAGTGTGGATGTCGAGGTCGTGGGAATAAATCCCAGCACCCCTTGGTTAGTTTTAGATCCGCCCGTATAGAGATGACCCGTACAGGTGTTGAGTATCGTGTTAGTTGCCCATTCGGATTTTTACTTAAACCGGCGCTGTTTTCAATTTCTTGCATTTTCCTTAAAAGAAACTCCTGATCTACATACATCCACGCCGCTACTCGGTTGTCATAAGAAGAAAATGAAAAAAAAGATGATTGTCACGAAGGAAGCCCAATTAAATCAGAGTTTTCCCAATACACTCCATATATTTTCGAGGCTATAATAGCATCTCTCCATGCTATCTAATTTGTTGGCTTTTGTCTGTGAGGATTTTTTGTTTGGGAGTAAAATCTCGTATCAAAACGTTAGCAGCCCTCATTATCGCTAATATTTCTTCGATGAACATCTAGTGTCAAATGTTTTGACGAAACGAAACTCTCTCGCTATCGTCTTTCAAGCACTCGCACTTGAAGCAATGACGCGAAAAGGCAAATAAGCTTATGTCGAGTTTTTCTTCGTAGAGGAATGGCGGCTCTTGGATTCGTATCGAGCAGGCAAAATTGCATATGGGTTGATCGGCTTGCCGGACCCACATTTTATTTTAACACCCTTTTTCTAACGATCGATTTAGTATTAGCAGACAAATGTTTTTTTTATTTGCCGGAAAATTCAAATTTTATAAGCCGATCAGGTATCTTTGGTTATTTAAAGGCAGCGCTGATTAATATTTTGATTTGCTTTGTTTTTCGATTGGAAATGAAAATTTAAAATCGTTTAAATAAGTTAGTGCATAATTTCAACCTTTGTCCAACTTGAAGTGTTTCAGCATATCCTCCAGGTAATGGGTCGAGTAGGGAGCAAAACAGGTACAAAGGATTTATATGCCCTCATATTCTGATGGTTTCGATTTTAGCGCGGTATCCTTTAAAGGACCTCCCAACAACCTTATTCGCTACAATCAATCAATCAATTTCCTGTCAAGACCCTCTAAAGGGGCATGGTGCAGAAACAGTTCTCTTTCATAAGGTGCGATAAGGTGAGCATCGGCCCTTAGTCTTCACCGTTCTCTGACTAGAGATTCTCTCCTAATAGAATTTGGACAATGCATGTACAGCGATTGCGCGGAAATTTGGTCCGAAATTTGAATTTTCTCAATTCCTTTTCTTTCATATGTAAACAAAATCATAATGGATTGTTATTTATGAAAGTCATATTTATTTTCTATAGTAATGAGTGAATATATACAAAAAATTGTAATTTAACGTAAGTTTGTGCTCATGTCCATACATTTGAAAACAGGCAACTTACAAGTTTGCCTGTTTTTCACATTCTTATATTACCTTCTTGTACTCTTAAACTCTTCCTGATCTGTTGTTATTATTGCATTGTCCAAACTCTATTAGGAGAGTAATGTTAGTGTGTATCGAATATCTCTACCTCTGACCTCCTGCTAAACTGCTGGTCGACTAATTTGACGTCTTCTGATAGGATTTTAATCCAGAGCTTGTCTCGAAGTACTTTGCTCTGTGTTACTCAATGTGTGATCGATCCACTGCCACTTCTGCATTTGAATATCAATACCTACAAATACTAGTCTGTCCAAACATGTATTCTCCCTACACAATGCAACAATTATAAATACCTGAATATTCGAACGCATAAATGCTGTAACTGATTTTTACAAATATTGTACAATTTGAGGTGCAGTATGTGGTGCCTTTAAGGATTGCACAATTTTGTAAATTATCTGTGAAGTGGGGCTGCTAGCTGGGAGGAGCTAAAACTTCCGAACACTTAAAGTATTATAAAAGAAAATATAAAGTCAAAAAAATGAATCGAAAATACAGGGTGGGCAATTAATTGGTTTCTTTTTAAAAATGCAATAAAATGATCAAAATTAAATTTTTTTCCATGTATTATACCTTCATTAGTAAGAGCAAACATTCCCATTAATGATGGAACACAACTTTGTTCAAGTCGCTGCCTCGGCTGGCTTCGCAGTAGCGCATTCTGTCACTCCAATTTTCCAAGACCATGTCGATGGCCTCGAGCTGTAGCTCACGGATTGCTTGGACGATATTGGCCTTAAGTGCTTGAATCATTTCCGGATTGTTGGCATAACATCGGTCCTTCACGTTTCCCCAGAAAAAAAAAGTCCAAAGGGGTCAAATCGCAGCTCCGAGGCGGCCAATTGATATCGCCAAACGCCAAAAAAACGTACTGTTTGGGCTACACCTCACTCACTTTGGAAATAAGTTTTAAATATTTCCCAACGTTTTTCAAGTGTAAAGCGGAGGTATGATAGTGACTTTCTGTCAAGATTTCGAGCGGGAAACAGCTTTTAGTGTCAAAATAATCTATGATTTAAAAAGAAACCTATTAATTACCCACCCTGTATGTTTTATTTTCTAAAAATTAAAAAAAAAAAAACGTTTAACTGATCATAAGTTTTTTGAATCATTCATAATACCGAGACATCAATACTGCAAAAGATGCGTTCTTTAAATTGGAAATCCGTTAAGTTAGCATTCATTAAACTGGACGGCTGCTGTATGCCTAAAACTTCTATGTAACGAAGCAATTTTACTTTATTATTTTAATAATAAAAAAAAAGTTTGCTACCCTGAAATTTTGGTTTTTCGCGTTTTATAACTAAAATAGCCTAGAAATGCAAAAATCCGTCTGTCTGTACGCCATACGCCGTACGTGTACGCTCAGCGCACATTAACTCCCAAACCCTTTAAGATAGAAAGTTCATTTTTGGGTAAATTGTAGATGGTTGCGGATCTCAAGCGGACACTCATTTTGTGGGTGTAAGAGATGAGGAAGAGGCGGGGGGATCATTAAAACCGGAAAACAAAAATTCGAATATCTCAACTATGGCTCTAGCTAGGAAGCTGAAAATCAACACATATAAAGAGGGAGTTATAAGACAAAAATTAAAGTATTTAATTTTTGTATCCATTAGGGTCCGAAAAGAGGGCCCAAATTTTTTTTTTTTTTTCAAATGTTTATATCTTTGGAATCACGTATCATACAAAAATCATTAAGGTGGCATACAGATCAACCAGAATCAGCTTACTGGTAGGCTAATTATTGTAAGGGGTAGGGTCAGGGTGAGTGCAAAGAAAACACTAAAAATGAATATCTCGACCATCTCTTAAGCTCTGTAATTGAAACTTGGAACATATATTAAGCTATACTAGCAAATGCGAGAAAAACATAATATTTTGACATAATGTAAGTGGAAGAAAATGGGGAGTATTTCAAAAATGGTGCACTTTCAATTTCAAACCGTTATATCTCAAAACTGAGCACAGATATCAAATTGACATTTTGTCAGATTGTAGATCTACATAGCCTTTAATTTTGGTACGAATTTTAAGTTGGGGATGTAAAATGGAGGTCAAACAAATCAATTAAATTCCAGTTTAATTACCCTATAGGGGCATAGCACAGAAACAACTTTCTTCCACAAGGCTCGATCCTGAGCATCGGCCTTAAGCTGTTCCCAGGACTTGTTTATTCCTCTGGCCTCCTGCTCAGCTGCTCGCTTTCATGTGCTACATGGTCGGCCAACTCGACGTCTTCCTTGGGGATTATATTCCAGAGCCTGTTTGGAGATGTTTCGCTCTGGTTTCCCTAAAGTGTTATCGATCCACTGCCACTTCCGCCTTTAAATCTCAATACATATTTTAGTCTGTCCAGTTGTACTCCAAAGCTCATCGTTGAAGATCACTTCTGACCAGAATATTCATAAAATGCGTCGGAGGTTCACAAAAGTTTGCAGTTTCTTGTTAATTCGAACGGTCATTTTCCACGTAGTACAACCATATCACAACACATATTTGACGCATGCGTCAAAAACTCGCAGCTTCGTGCGAAGGGAGATCTCTCTTAACCTTCAGAAAGAGGAAAGGATACTGAAGGCCTGACGAGCCTCAATATCTTTTTCTGCTCCGCCGATTGTGCTGAAAACGCTTCCGAGATAACAAAATTCTTGCACCTCTTCCACATCTTGTCCATTAAGAACAATCGGTATGCTTGTGTTCGAACCCATGTGCATGTACATACGAGGGGTATATGATAAGTACCCGTGTTAGGCAAGAAAACGCATTAAAAAAAAATTTTGTTTTTATTTATTTCTCAATATAATCTCCTTTCAGCTCGATGCATTTAGTCCAGTGATATTCTAACTTTTTCAAGCCATCCAAAAAATATGATTTGTTTAACTCCGCAAAATACGCCTCTGTTGCGTCGATAGCTTCCTCATTCGAGCCGAATTTCTTTCCTGCCAACGATTTCTTCAAGTTTGGAAAGAGGAAAAAGTCACAGGGGGCCAAATCAGGGGAATGTGGTGGGTGAGGCAGCGATTCGTAGCACAATTCGACCAGTTTTGCTGTGGCGATTGCAGACGAGTGAGAAGGTGCGTTATCATGGTGAAAAAGAACTTTTTTTTCGCCAAATGAGGCCGTTTTTTTATCAATTCAGCGTTGAATCGTCCTTCCTTTCTCCAAATAGTCGGTGAAGATGATGCCTCGCGAATCCCAAAAACCGGTGGCCATGACTTTTCCGGCCGATGGAACCGTTTTCGCCTTCTTTGGAGTAGTTTCGCCGGGTGAAATCCACTGTTTTGACTGTTCTTTCGTTTCTGGCGTGTAGTGATGGATCCATGTTTTGTCAACAGTCACGAAACGCCGTAGAAATTCTTTCGGATTGCGCTTAAACATGTCCAAACAGTGCTTCGAAGTTGTCATGGGATTCTGTTTTTGCTCCACTGTTAGCAAACGCGGCACCCATTTCGCCGATAGCTTTCTCATGCCCAATTTGTCTTATAGGATATTTTGTATGCGTTCAATTGAGATGTGTACAATGTCAGCAATCTCTCTGACCTGCATCCGACGACCTGCTAACACAATATCATGGATTTTATTAGCCATATCCTCCGTAGTCACCTCAATCGGACGGCCTGGGCGCTCTTCATCAAAAACGGATGTTCGGCCACGCTTGAATTCATTAAACCAATATCTGATGGTAGTCATCGAAGGTGCATGGTCCTTGTAAACGGCATGCAACTTCAATTTGATTTCTTCACACGTCTTCCCATCCAAAAAAGGAAATCGAATCACTGATCGATATTGATCTTTCTCCATGATTGCAAATAAACACGAACTTGATGAATTTCAACAGCTGTAAAATAAAAGTACTCGATAAATCTGTCTGAAATTTTCACAGTCATCATTGTAAAGATGGCGCTACATGATGGCATAAACATTTTGCGTCAGTGTTGCCATCAGTCGGTAAACATGGGTACTTATCACACAGCCCTCGTAGTTCATACGCACATTTATTTTCAGTCCCGCCTCTTTGCATTTAGGAAGCAACGAGCGAACACTTGACTCTAAGGTGGAGGTGGTATACAGAGATGTCGAAAATTTTGAGTGATTTTCTTAGGGCTCTGGTGAAAGATACAAAGTTTAAATTTTGCATGCGGATGCATCTACATATATACCTAGAGAAAAAATAATTATTTGTGCCACAACTGTTATGCACCCAAGGAGGTGGTCTAACGTGCATAATGTGTTTCATATGTAATGGATAAAAAACGCAAAAACTGAAAATTTTTGAATGAAATTTTTAGGTAGAAACTTAAAAATTTGCGAAATGCATTAAAAAAAAATCCCTAAAAGTATGAAGTATAAACTTTTCGAATACCATCAAAACTTCTCCTCTCATACAAAATTATTTTTTCGAATTTTTAAGAAATCAATTATTACCTAACTATTAAAATCTATCAATTTGAAATTGTGCATTAAAAATTTCCATCTCCTCATAAAAATTCAAACTTGTATAAATAAACGAATGAAATATTGATTATATGTATATCGCAGTTGAGTGGTAAATTGACAACAGCCCTGTCGTAGAACTCCCTTTCACTTAGTCTTCCCTAACCACTCTAACCTGCATATTCACTTTCCTCGCATCTTCAACTTGTCCCAAGAATAATAAAGTTGCGCCCGACTTGTTAGCAGTTTATTATGTTTCTATTAAGGAGGAGTTCTACTGTATCCAATTCTATTGTTATTGTAGTTGTCGTGATTCTCTTTCACGAATAGGAACTGCGTTAGTACTGACTTGGTTAGTCCATTTATTATGGTTTACTGGAAAAAAATATTTGTAAATATTTAAAAAGCATAAAAAAAAACTTAGTGCTGCTTATAACGATTTACTGAGATTACGATCTAGATTCCTTTGACGATCGTTATCGGCTTCTACCGTATTTAATTAATATTTATATAAAAAAAATATTTTTAATAACTTAAATCAAATGCAATTAAATGGATGCAAAAGTACGTGCGAAATAAACCTTAAGTTTTCTCCTAAAATTGATTTTGTATTACCGCGATGAAATCAATGCTGCTTTAAATTCAATTCCCTTCAACCATGTTCATAACTATTTACATACTCAGCATGGTACAATCAGTCTTGATTAACTTTAGCCCGAATTTCCACACATAAAATGTAATAAGTTAATGATTATGAAAAGAAAAAATTGTTCAAATAAAATTCCGCGTTATTTATTTACCAACCCTCAAAGCAATAAAGCCGGAATGGTCGTACGAAACGGTCGGCACTGTTTAAAAGCAGCACTTAACAATCACTCCACCACCTCCTTCCTCCCGGTCTTCCTTTACTGATCTAGATTGCCATCTCTTACTGCCTTAATCGGTAATTTAATGTTCGGATAGCAATTATCTTAATCGAGTTTTCCATTTATAAAAATTTCGAATCGTGATCATTTTGATCGGACCACGAAACATATGGAACACGGGAAAAAAATGTTTTTTTCTTATCCACTCCCTGGTTTTGTAAGTCTACTCTCCTGGTCGTGTTCAGTTCAATTTCAATTTTCTTTATCGTTTAAAAAAACATTACCTTATGCTGTCCGGCAAGGTTGTTAACTTACAAAAGGTAAGAAGTTCGACATATGGTCACCGCATCAACGGTGTGACAAGCAACAACCATTCGAATTTCTCTGCAATTGATCTGAACCATTCAAGGTTTGTAGAGTAATGCAACATATTCTCTTCCAGCTTTCCTTGTGGCTTAATAAAAAAAAGATTCTTCAAGAAAATTATTTTCATTATTTTTTCTTCCCTCTCTTTATTAAGACGAAGATCATTGACATACACATACACAATTCATGAAGATCGTGATTTTCGTGATTTTTATTCTTAATTTTACTCTCCAATAGGCATACAGAAAGAATCAAATTTGATGTACTTTTATATGATCAAATGATTTTTTTTTTTTTTTCGGCATCACATTGAGTGATCTTCAATTTTCGAATGGATGAATTCTTCCTTAGGCTTTTCATTATCAACATGATGTACTTAGACAGAAAAGGGGCTGTAGTATAATGAAATTAGTGAGAACTTCACACCTTTAAAACGACATGATTAATTATGATGATCGTGAGAATTATTTATTATTGAGAATCGATCGATCGTCATATAACACGTTCCTATTTAGTATACATCATGTTCTTTTACAATGCGAGTCGGTAAATATGAATGAATCGTATAATTTTACATTCACCTTCACAATTTCCTTGAGAATGGCATGATCACTGAATTCACATAGCGCCAAATCAATTTATTAAAATCCTAAATTGTTATTCTCTGAAACTTTATAGCGCCAACATTTTCGCACTACTTACTTGGAATAGTTTTACTATCAAATAAAATCAATCAATGCCATACCATCATAAACACGTTTACTATAAACTCCATTAAAGGCTTTTTCAACACATAGTCAGCAATTTTTTGAGTTCTCGGGCTAACGATCGCAATCGAAATATTTCACCCGGATTTACATATGAATGACCGTTTATAAAAATAAATTTTTTTTTTTGCGAAATAAAAGAAATGATGACGATGGTGATCGTTATTATTACGGTTTAACATTCTCTACATGCTATGCATTTTGGTAGTCATTTGTAAAGAAATACGAAAATAGCTATTACGACATTCGTTAAAAAAAAATATTATATATTTATGGTCAATTGAAATAATAAATTTCCACAGGGCTGCGCACAACAATCGGCTGGGATCATTTGTTGAAATTGTGTTATTTAGCGGGTTCAATGCTTTAATCTGAGAAAAGTTTTATTTCTATCTGTGGATCGATTATACATAATCAGATTGTTTTGAGTTTCACGCGGTTGTTACAGCATTGTAATAAAAATTTCACAGATGGATCTCTTTTTTTATCTATAATAATAATAATAATTATGTGATGAGGTGATTCAAATTATTTTACGTATTGAATACCCTTTATTCGAATTCAAAAGGAGTTGCTTTTTTAAAAAAAAATATTACAAAATAAATTAGATATCTAGCTATCGATCGAACCCTAATTATAAGTCTCGCGTTACTATTACATTCTGTACCAATCCATATTTCGATATTTTTTTATCTTTTATTGCATTAGAATCGTGTAAATTGTATACATAATAAGGCGCGATCCTTAGAATCTCCCTTAATTTATCTTTATTCCTTTAGCCTTCTATTCAAGTGATCCTTTCCATGTGCTACATGTTCGACTAACCCTACGTCTTCCTTGAGAACTTCCAGAACTTGTTTGGAGATGTTCCGACCTGGCTTCCTCAAAGTGCTACCGATCCACTGTAACTTCCTAAATCTCAATTACTATCTAAGTCTGATCAGATGTACTCCAAAGTTCGCCGTTAGAGATAATAACAGGCCGGGATTTTCCTAAAATGTTTTGTAGGCATTAGTACACGAAAGTTTGCACTTTCTTTGTAAGTTTAACGGTCACATAGTACAACCAGGCGAACGCAAATCTCTTTTAACCAAAAAGTGGAAAAGATATCGCAGGCCCAACGAATTTTATTCATATGAGACTTAATATCTCCCTCGGCTTCACCGTTCATGCCATCAGTGCTGTCGAGGTAACAAATATATCGCATCTCTTTCATATATTGTTCGCTAAGTACAATCGGTGTACTTGTCTTCGAACACAGAGTCCGCTCTGTGTGATACCTAAAATGTTTAAGAAGTATAAAGTATGTAAATTTTAGTTATAAGAGTACCATAGTCATGCAAATAATATCCAATTTTCAAGTCGATAGCTTCAACTACATCGAAGAGAAGTGGTTACATTTTTTAAGCATTTTGTTTGGTAGGTAGTAGCGTGAAAGCAGTGAATTCAATTATTTGTTTACTAAGTTATTTCAATTACTTTAGATTTTGAGGAAATAGATATAATGGCGTTTTCTCGTTCGATTTTTTTTGGAAGTTGGTGGAAGAAGTTGGCGGATTTAAGCGAAATGTTTTATAGTTCAGATCAGAATACTTTGAACAATTCAAAAAAATTTAGTTCAATTTAAAGCAAAAATTCAATTTTGAAAATTTAAGCTCTTCCTCCAGCCAGACGTAAAAGAGCTGAAAACTGGCACCGATATGCTGACCCAAAGGGTAAAATAATTTGTCGATAACGTGATTTATGTTCGTGAAACTGATATCGAATTTAATACCGTCCGAGCGTCATTATCTAATATATATGCTTGGATATATGTTAGTGGCTGATAGAAATTCCCGGACTAAACGGTAGCACCTAGGGACTTGTATTTTTTTTTTATTAAAACCTTTGAAACATGAAAGTACTATAAAAACTTTCAGATCCAAAAAATATTTTTGCTTAAGATTTGACGAAGATTTGTAAAAATATCATGATTCCAGCGAAGCATGGCAGGTACTTAAAAACAGCCCCTTTGAGTTTTATAAATTCACCTACGTAGACGTATAAAAGACAGGTGGAAGGCCGATGTTGGAGTCCTGTAATTACTTTAATGTAATACAAAAAATTGATTAATATTTTTTCGACCGAACTCAAGCGAATCCATTGTCTCTCGATTTCTTTCTCGCCCGCTTTCGGACCTATATTTCGGCTGCAGATTTTGGATTCGTGGGATTAGTTGGATATCTAATCAACGAGGATATAAACTCTCTCGTTTTTGAAGGTTTTTGGCAAAACTGCCATTCTGGAAGCATATCGTCTCTCAAAGACCAACAATCAAGGCAGTAATAGCCCCTAAATTTCCTCTGATTAGAATTAATTTTCTGAGCACTATCCATGCACTTTGCGTCGAGCTTTCTAGCGTACTGATTCCTGTTCGGATGCAAAGGTCTTCAGAGTGTCAGAGGCTTGGACATTTTCGGAAATTTTATCCAAATAAACCTCGCTGTTCCCAGTTCGGTGCTGAGCATTTATCATCATCTAAAGTGAATATTCAACCGATTTGTCTGCTCTGAGATAAAAGAGATCACTAGCCCGGTTCTTCGCCATGTGAAAATTGCACCGAATCCAGCGTCAGCGTAAGACTAATAACCAAATGTTGTAGTGATAGCGGCATTTGAAACAATCACCGCCTTATCATCGCAAGTAGTCACTACTACAAGCACAAATTACTCATCAAGCCTTTTTTTTTACAATGGCACTACAGCCCAAATCAGGTATTGGCCTCCTGACCATCAGGTTCCTTAACATTATTCATTACTTATTGTGAAGGGGTTCTTAGCCATTCACACAACTCTCGATCTACGAATTTTTCATAGATAAAGGTAACCAAGGTATACCCAAGCGGGCAGTGTGCCGAAATTATACGTTGACTGAGATTTCAACTCACAACTTTTGCATTGTAGATCAACACACTTTCCATTTGGCTAGACTCTGCTACTCATTAGACTTACCATATTATTTAAGGTTCAGCACAACGCGAACTGATCGTCCATCCAATACGTATGGAATTATCAAAAACCATCACAATCCTCGTGTCAGTAGATCTAGCAAGAGGAAACGCGGCAATAGCTCTGTAGATACTACGCACGTGCCTCGCCCAATAAAATCCCTCAATTCCACTTGACAATATTCTTCACTCGGAATATCAAACTGTGATATGTTGAATTTATCCCCGATGTGGACCAACTTTTTCGAATCTTTTGTCATCCTCTTCGTTGAAGTCTTGCTTGAAACTTACTGACCTTCAGTTTATCCTTCGCTTATTATGTTTAACCCATTGCAATTAAATAGTCTTTCTGCCATCCAATGGAAATTCTTCTACTTTTACAATGCCACTACTGCCCAAATTGAACCTTATTCATCTGACCTTCAGGTTCCTAAACATTTTTTGATTATTTATTGTGGTGGAATTGTTAGCCGCATAACCCTCTATCTACGAATTTTCATTTTCATAGATTGACGTAACCAAGATATATCCACGCAGGCACTGTGCTTGAATTATACGTCAACCGGGATTTGTAATCACAACCTTGGAATTGTAGACCAACACACTACCCAATAGGCTGTACCCTAGCTCGTCCAACCCCATTCAATGGAACTGCCGCAGCATTATCCCTAAGCTTAATAAATTTGAAAGTTCAGTGCTGAAAGTCATAATATGGACATCTTTGCGTTAAGCGGAACGTTGTTTATAACGACCGTAAAGCTATCGGTATGTCAATACATACCCGTTTACCCAAATGGAGAGGAAAGATCGCTCAGATGGGCAGGGTGGAGTAGCGTTTTGGATTAAACATCATATAATTCATTATAAAATTATCCTGCTGGACACACAATTTTAATGGGACTGTTATTACCTACACTTAGAAACCCTCTAAGCATCATCGAAGTCAAAAGTATTTACAAACCACAATTAAAGCCAATTATGTCGGTTGCGTATTTCAACACTCATAATTTTGTGTGGATGGATTCCCTGGAAACTAACAGGCTAAACTTCTTGAACCCTTTTTTGACCAATTTGAATTGGTTACACTCAACGATGACATCATTGCTAGAATCACGCCCTGACCAGAACTACCAAGCTCCCCAGATCTATCAGTATGCTCTCCAGATTTAGCGACCACGATTCACATGAACTTTTCCTCCTCTTACATTCTTTATTTACTTTTCTTGTTGTCATTTATATGTTAAAAAACATTTACCGACAAAATTACGAGAATCCTCACACAACTTATTACATCTGATATAATTTTCGAGAAAAATAAAAAATTTATTAGCCTGGTGTCCAACGCAGTTGAAAAGGCACAAACACTTCGCATTACTATGGTAGGATGGGAAGTGGAAGCCCAAATAGAATGAGAAACTCCTAGAATTGGGGGATTCCGCAGATGTTGAAGCGGTGTCTTAAATTTTACATATAAACGACTGGATGGCAAACTAAGCCGTCTATTTTCCGATAAATGCAATTTACTAACCAATCAAACGTCATTGTCCACACTCTGGGCAATAAGTCGAAGGTTCCAAGGTAATGCTCCTAGCGGATTACTCAAATTTGCATCCCATATTGCTCCTCCAACATTAGAAGTATCTCCGCCCAAATCCTTCATTTTAGACTTCATTCACTTCTTCTTCAAACATCCCTGAAAACGAACCTAATTGTCTGAACTGAAATTGAAGTTGAGTTGATTTGGTCTTATGCAGAATCTTGCTGAAACACTCAGTGTCATCCCCCGAAAATTGTATCGCTCATAGACTAGGTTCTAAAATATCTTCTTGAAAATAACTGGCCCGAGTTTTGACGCCCTTTTCACAAGAATTGAGGTTTGTTTGGTGACCATCCACCATACCTTAACTAACGAGGGATGATAACCCCCTCTTACTGAATGTGCGTAAGACCAAGTACATGCACATTGGTTCGAACGCAAGCACACCGATTGTGACAAGATGTTGAAGAGGTGCAAGATTTTTGCTACCTCGGAAGCATTGTCAGCATGGACGGCGGAGCCGAAAAGGATATTGAAGCTCGTCTAAATAAAGCTCAGTCCTTCGGTATCCTCTTTCCTCTTTCTGAAGGTTAAGAGACATCTTCCTTTGTACGAAGCTGCGAGTTTTTAATGCAAGCGTCAAATCCGTGTTGTTACATGGTTGTACTACGTGGAAAGTGACCATTTGACTTACCAATAAACTACTGACTTTCGTGAACCAATGCCTCCGACGCATTTTATTAATATTCTGTTCAGAAGTGATCTCCAACGACGAACAACTGGCCAGACTAAAATAGGTATTGAGATTCAAAGGCGAAAGTGGCAGTGGATCGGTCATATTTTGAGGAAACCATGGCGAATCATCGCCAAACATGCTCTGGATTGTAATTTTGTGAGGAATGCTCTAAGATTTTAACAGAAATTTATAAATTCCGTATCTAAACGAATGTGATATTTGTTTTCATTTTCATTCATTGCATCTGCGCTATTAATTTGCTCTTCATCACTGTGGCATTGGTTTGTTTATTGTATTATATTTCTATGTAATTTTGTGTAATATTCTAATTGGAAATGTAGCATAAAAATGGAAAATTGTTGCCTATAACATCGACCTAAGTTTATATTTGGCTCAAAAAAAAACATTATGTTTTCTTTTCTGCATATATGTATAATTCTAATTTCTCTTTTTACAATTTAAATATTGTTTTTAAGTATACCTATCCACAGAGTTCACTGAAATAGAAAATAGAATAATATTACTAGGAATTATTTAGGTTAACTAGTTCGTTAGTTTTTAAACATGGTAGGTTGTAAAATATCGAACAAGTAATTTCCGTTGTATTCGATTGTCAATCACATGCCAATTTGCTTACGAAATGAACAACCGCCTTAAGGGCACAAATTAGTCAGTTCGTGTTTACAAGACAACCGGGTCGAAATAAATTCAGTCGATATCAAGTTTGCAAGTCGCGCGAGTAGGCGACAACACAGGAAATCTTGATGTGGAATTTATGTTTAATTCTAATCTTGGAGTTATTGTCTAACAAGCAAAAATTTACCACCTTGTGGTAAACAGCTAAGTGTAATTGACTACGTCCACTTATCATAAGATTGGATATCTAGTTCTTAATAAAGGTTTTTAGTTAATGTAGCTAGAGGGGACTTATGGGATTATAGAAAAATTTAAATAACAATCAGAAATCTTGGTTTTTGTAATTTCGTTAATCTCTTTGCTATTTGCCAGCGATTAATCTACTTAGTTTTTGCCAGGTGGTATTGTTTATTTGTTAATATTAGTTATTGAGTTCTTTGTATTTTCCCGGTGATCAATTCTACGATTACGATGACTATTTATTCAGTTAGCATTCGAAGTACAAAAATAGCTAGTAAAATCTGAAAAAAAATTGACGTCAAGACAAGTTGATTGGAATATTAGAAAAATAAGAGCTGTAGTCAGCGTCGAGTTTGATGTCGAGTTCAAATCGACATACCAATGTAATGCTTACAATTGGGCTAAAAATACAATAACTCAAAGTTCTAATGTAAAAGTGTGTACGATGTGCTTCATTTCATTTTGATTGAAATTGAGTTAACTAAAATTAGTAGCCACTAAATGCAATCTCTCTCTCTGCTTTTGATCTTTCCAATCTCGAAAAAAGGAACGAAATTCGAAAACTGCTTTTTTATCGAAAACATCTGAATGTGACTTTGATAGTTTTGCAAGGCATCATATACACTTTATAAATGTATGCCAATTAAGTACATACTACAAAAAAAAACCTGTAAACTAAGCCTTGTTCAATTCCTTAATTAATGCAATCAGAACACATTCCTATTGTTTTCCGTAACTGCAAATAGTTTTAAGCCTTTTTAGGTTTTGTGAACAAAATTTACATCATTAGTACGCATTCAAGATTCAATGAACAGAACTGATGAAATCTCAAAGTTCTATGTGAAAGCATCAGGGAGCAATGCAATTCATCTAAATAACGAGGAAAACTGATTTTTGTGAAAAAATTGCAACACGCAATGGAGCGCGTTTTGACCTAATTGCCATTGTTATCGTGCATAATAGTCGCTCGAAGTTTATGCAAAAATTATAATTGAAAAAAATATTCTCGCCGAGCACTAGTTGATCTGTAAAAAAATAAACCAGTATGCAAATAGTATACCAATTTATGGGTCAAGAATAAATAATAGAATTGGTCATTTTAATTTAAGATTCGATGAACCCAACAAAGAAACTCACCTGGAAAAAAGGGAATAAAAACTTGTCCAATCCAAACCAAAGATAAGTCAATTGCAATTGATTTATTAACTTTTTCAATTTAATATCATTTTCATTTAAAGATACTTAAACTGCGTCCTTGCATCCTTTGCGACACATTGAAAAAAAAACCAGAATGAAATCTTTTACGGAAACTTGAGGAAAGTATATCTGTCACAGCAGTTACTATTGAAATTAAAAAGTTCCTGATAGTAGAATTCCAAATATACGAGGCGAGTATAGAGGTATCTTAAAGTTTTTATTGAATTTTTCAGGTTTATTGAATTGAATAAAAGTTCTTAATTGAATCGGTAAAGTTGCTGCGATTTTGAGATCGAGTTGAAGTGAATTTTGTCCGAATTTTTGTTTTGTTTAAAGTTTTCTTCGGCTTAACAAAATTGTTTTGTCTTATTCGCTGATAGTTACGAAGTATTAGTTCTACTCCATTGTAAACAAAAAATGAAAATTTTAGTTCAATTTCACTTTGATATTTAATGCACAAATCTTTGATAGATAATGAAAAAGAATTTGATCATTCGCAAGTCGATTGCTGCTACGACCGGAAGTTTTTCTCTTTTCAATTTTTTTTTCTTCCCATTTATATGAGGGACTCAACCCTTCTGAGCTTTTTTCCTAAAAATTTCGTAATAAAAGTATCAGCTCGAGAGCTTAGAGCGTTTGAAGCTATGCTGTAGACACACAAACAGAGATGGATATGACGATTCCTTGGAATCGAAGTTTTTTGAGCGATGGCAGGTTTTTTGATTCCCTTGGCGGCTCTGTTCGAGCATTATTTCTTAGCGTTAATCTCATCTACATAGTGTATGAACATATTACAGGATGGCGCATAAATCCCAGTCATGCAATGCTCTAGATGGAATCGCAAGAAGTTAAATGCACCAGAAAATTATTTTATCTAAACTTCTTCAGAAAGAGCAATAGTTAAATTTGCAGGACAGGTGGATCTTCTTCTAAGCTAGGTACCTAGTTGGTAGCATGTTGGTCTACAATGCGCGCGTGAGTTCAAATCCCGATCGACGTTATAATTCCATCACGCTGCCTGCTTGAGTATACCTTGGTCACGTCAATCTACGAAAGTGAAAAATTTGCAGATAGAGGTCTGTGCGAAGGATTAATAACCCTTCCATAATAAGTAATGAAAATGTTAAGGAACATGAAGTTCGGAACGCCAAGGCCCGGGGCCATTGTAGAAGTAGAAGAAGAATAGGCGAGTGCGATGGGCTAAAAACCATTTTACAGGTGGTGGAGGATATTAATTTTCAAATTCGTGGCTGAAATTATGATCATATGATAGTGCCTTGTTTTATGTGCATTGTTTTTTAGGAAACTTGTGTGAAGAATCAGCTGAAATCGTGGGATTTGTGAGTTCATAATTTTCGAATTGCAATTGTTATGAAATTTTTTCGTGCTAAGTTTCACGTTTGTAGCTTTCATAATTCTTAAAAAAATTGATAAAGAAATTTTTCCGAAATTGTGAAATTAGTATGGGCGATGGTTGAAAGAATCTAAAGATTTCGATCATTTTAAAAGTGCTATTTGTGTGGGAGTGGGTAAAAGGCGTGGGTGCTAATTTTCTAAAAAATCAAAAATTTATTATAATGTTTTCTTCCAAAATTGTACTTTTCTATGGAGGAAATGGATGGAATCGTAACAAATATTACAACAAGCTCCCGGTATACAAATTTCTAAAATACCAATTACAATCAATTTCCTGCTAAGACCCCCTATAGGGAAATAGGGCAGAAATAGTTCTTTTCTACCAGGCGCGATCTTATCGTAAGGACTTGTTAATTGTTCTGGTCTCCAGGTCAACTGCTAGCTCCATGTACAACATTTTCAATTAACCCAATTACTTCCATGTGGATTACTATTCAGAACTTTGGCTGATGAACTGCCACGTCAGCCGTTGGATCTTAATGCCTTTTTTAGTCTGTACAGTTGTGCTCCAAATTTTGTCGTTGGAGATCAAATTTAGCCAGAATATCTATAAATTGCATGGTAAGCAAAAAGGAGGATACATTCAATATAGTACAACCATATAACAACACGATTCTAAGCATGCGTCAAACGCTCGCAATTTCGCGCGAAGGGAGATCTCTTTTCATCTCCAAAAAGGAGAAACATAAAGAATGCCTGACGAAGTTTCTAAGTTCGCCAGTAGATTTGCAAATTGTTGAACTTATCTTGTAAACCGTCAGACACATCTCTCATTTACTTCATAGCGCAGTAATTATGTCCTGGCATGGTTTCGTAACATTTCTTCATATGGATGGGTAACAATTCTCTTCCATAAGGCATATAGACACTTGTAGGTTTGAGATATGACATTTTTATCGTAACCTCCAGGAAGGGCAACTAATATGGAAGGCCTGACGAGTTTTGTTCGTATCAGAATCAACATTATACTCGGCTCCGTCGTCCATACTAAAAATGCCCTCAAGGTAAGAAAAAATCTTGCAGCTCTGCCATGTCTCTTAAAAATAATCACTCCGATTGTTCTCCGACCCAATTTCATATTCTTGGTTTTACGCACAGTCCTAAATCTTTGCATTCCAAATTCAAAAGCGGAAATGGGATAAGCCCAAAAGGTTACGTGTAAGTAAACACATGAACAATAAAATTAATGTGACTTGAACAGTCCCCACTGAAGACCTTTATATCTAGATACACTGCTGGTATTAACAATACCATTAGTATATCACCCAATACCACTATAAACGTGGCTTACAACCTGATATAAACGTGGTATTGGAACCTTTCGCGGATACGATATTCGCAAATTTTTCTTGGTATGCCGTGAAAGCAAGGGTTTTAAGTACATAATATAACAGGTACTTAAACTTTTTTGCGCCGCTGTGATTATATTTCGTGAATATCTAAACTAAATTTCCCTGTGCATTCGTGATAAGAGCTATCAAATGTCAAATTTTCGAATTTAAATTCATGAAAATCGTTGCCATCATCAACAAAACCGAACAATGCCATGCGAAATGATGATTTAATTGATGTGGCGAATATTTCAATGCAGAAATTACGTGCAATTGTGCACAGTTTTTATGAAATATGGTGCGAAGTTTCAGTTTCATGAATAGCTGAGGTCAAACCATACCACGTATCGGCAATGTATCAGCCATCGTAGTATGCTATAATAAGTTTGCAATAACAGGTATTGTACACCAGCTGTGTATCATAGGTATAACCTCACATTCCTAGCAGTGTAGCTTTTGAGATATCATTTAATGCCTTCAGAATCAGGGCGTTTCCCCTCTATGTAAAACGTGGTATCTTTCGTCATCGTACGATTTTTTGATCATAATTATAATCTTATTTTAAATGCCTAACATTGCCGAAAGTTGTATCGAAGTCGACAATCATGAGATTTAGTGGGGAACCCATTTCAGTGAACTGCACCAATTTTTGTGTATCGTCTGTACAAGAAGCAATCAAGCCTGATAAACTTAAAGAAGGCTCACTACCTTTTTTTCAGCAGGGAACCACATCTTTCTAGATTAATAAGGTCTTCTGCATCAAGGGATTTATCCTACGGTTGTCTATGAACATGGATTGATTTTATGATGACAATCAGCGCCCTTTCAGAAAATAGCGAATGCAAGTTCGGCATTCGCATAAGTGAGTATGGGATCCATCTAAATCTCTGGCGTTATGAGATGGTCCCGGAACCCGGTGGATAAACATAATTTCAACTTAAATTTCGAAGAATTTGACTCGCATTTGGGCGATAAACTACAACCAACAGGTTTTTTCACCAAGGTAGCCTCATCATCTAAACCTTCCTTGGGCTGCCTAACACCCTTGGTACCGAAGAACCTCCATCTAAGGTACGTGTAGCCGGCACTCTTCAAAGGCTTTATCGGAATTGACGTAAGTGGTTCAACCAGTAATGGTTGCGATTTATTCCCACCTCCTTGCATATAGTAAGGATTATCTGTATTTATCCATCCCAACACTCTTTCTTTTGAATGGCTTCGCGCAAGACTTTCTCTCCTTTCTCCCCACTTCCCGAAACTCCCATATCTTCCAGCTGCCTGATTTTTGCATATCTTTGAACATTCGGCTAAGATATGCAGCCTGTTTGCCGACGACGTTCCACAAGTGCAACATCACACGCAGACTTCAATTGTTGAGGAACTCATTAATGCTGCCGCGGTTCAGAGAGAAAAATTCCAGGCTCTCTCTAGTGAAGTTAACGACTCCAATAGATCTGTACACGACCCGATCCTTGGTGCTAGTGTTTCACCTGGTTTCGCACATTGGTATGGTGTTAAGTTTCGAGAAATCCTTTGTCTTTTCCTAGGTTAATTAACAATCAATATATAATTCCAGCACATTGCCTGCTTGGATATACCTTGGTAACCTCAATCTACGAAAATGAAAAATTCGTACAAAGAGGGTTGTGCAAAGGGCTAACAACCCTTCCACAACAAGTAATGAAAAATGTTAAGGAACCTGAAAGTCAAGAGGCCAAGGTCCGATTTGGGCTGGAGCGCCATTGTAGAAGTAAAAGTCACCAGCCGGAACCGCTTCCGAGCTTTGTAGGTCATAGCAAAATGCTGCTTGAGTTCTAGCAGATGCAGATCGAATCTCAATTGCTCAGAAACCCTAATGCCCAGGTATTTGGTGCTCATCACGTACCTGAGACCCTTCCCGTCCAGCTATATCCAATGATGAAGAAAATGGGTGACAAAAGCCTTTCTGCAAGATAGATGAGCATGCCTTCAGGTCCCATTCCAGAGCCGTTAACATAAGAGCCTCAACCTTACGCACTAGCTCAATTTCGGAGGTCATTAAAGTTCCACGATGCTGCATGAAGTCGTGAGCTGCATCAAAAGATCGTTCAATATAAAGTTCCAAATAATTGAACCACGTATTGTTTCCTTTGGCAGTCGCTCTCGGCGACCTTCTACGCAGTATCGCGCATACCTCTCACATATGCTAACCTGTCAGTGGAGTAGCTCTTCCAGAGAACTGCTCCTTGATAGTCACAGAGCCTAAGCTTATCAAACACTACATTCCAGCTCAAACAGTCAAATGCGTCCTTCCCTACGAATATACCAAGGACGCACTTGTTAGCAGTGCTCGGAACACAGTTTTCATGCATCCACGCATATTCTATGCCATCTCATGGTACGAAAACCGTACTGCCAGTTCGACCCAGACAGGCCATTTTCTCATCCAGCCTACACACCATACTTCCCTCCTGGACTTTACCAAGGACTCCAGAGTTTCTCCGGTGACTTCAGGAGCGTAACCACACGTGCAATATTCCAACCCGCAGTTGAAACACGATCTCGAACGCACCAGTTGAAAACGCAAATTACGAGAATGGCACACCCGATGCTTTGAAACAAGTCATCCGCCATTCCGCTGAACCAAGGATCCTTGCAAGATCGGATCCGATGTGGCAAGAAGTAGTATATGCTGCCGTTTACAACAATCCCAAATGTCGTCCTTCTTTGGAATTTTGATAATGACGCCATCTTTCCATTGAGCCGGATGGGTTCCTTGATCCGTCACCTCAATAAGGAGTGGGAGGAGAATTTCAGCTCAGTGGTTGAAATGCAGTGATGGGGACGCCTTTTGCAAAATACCATTGACACTCAGTTTCACTTATGCTTAAACTAGCTTAGTTGGTAGTCAGTCTATACCTGGGGCTTTTTTTCCCGCCATTAACCGATTGGCGGTGACTATTTCGTCGTAATCGGTATAGGATTGCTGATGTTGGGCGTTTGCTACTAGTTCTGGTTCTGTTTCTGTAACCGTTACTACAGCATTGCTAAGAACGTATTTTTGGTTGCCTTCCACTTGACGTACAGTGCCTGTATTTCATCTTCGTCTAATGTCGATGACTTGTCGCATAGAATGCTGAAATATTCACGTTATCGGAAGAATCTGTCTGTCCGTCTGACAACTTCTGTGTTCAATCTCCTGCAAGAAACTCTCCGATGGCCGAAATTTGTGGAAAGTTATTCCTAAAGCCGAAAACAGTTCTAAATTATGCAATACTTCAGTTTGCTTGTTTTAAATAAATAATCGGGAATACCTTTATTTCACACTTCAAAAGTTCTACACTAAAATGTAAATTCCTGATGCAGAAAAATCAGGCCAATGGAATTAGTGTCAATCATTGGCCTCTTCTCTTCGTAAAAGGATGTGATGTAAACAAATCGGGCGTGTATTATCAATTTCATTGAAACTAACTAAAGTAGCTATTTGTGTGTTAGTTGACATGATAAAATTCGCCCGCTTCAGTTTTATTTCTCGATAAAAAGTGTAATTAATTTAATTGACATGTTTTGAAAATTATTACTGTTAGCCAGATTTTTTTCGATGCTAATTAATATCAGCCTGGATCATTTTTAAAGTAAACAATTTTGTTAAAAACCACTGAGAAAGCACATGGAACTATCGAAAACCTTTGCATATTATGAAGTTAATTACAGATTCAATTAACAACAAGATAAATTACACTTCGAAGTAAGAAAAAACAGAACTTAGTAACATTCTGTCTAAAGCTCTGAACAAGTTAAATTTGCTGGGATACGAAATCAGTTTCAATAGCCATTCCGAATTTTTAAAAAACATTTTTATATACTCCACAACCATATCTTGACGAATAAGTATATTCTTCATTTTCGGAACAATAACCCACATGGAGTCGGTACCCAATGTAATCTGGAATAGAAGATCTAAAAAAAAAGAAAAAACTCATACCCGTATTGTTTATCAGAATTCCATCAAGCTTGTTCCCTAGAAGGATATATAAAAAAAATTATATTTAGATTTTCATGGTATTTACCATTTAACATTATGAGATTGCAAGAAACGATATTAATGTTCCATACAGTACTAAAAGATGGTCGTAACTTTTGAATTAAGTCTCAATGTAGATTCGACTTGTTTGTAAGATGGTTTTATTGATGTTTTAAGTTTGGAAATGATTTTCATTCCTATTTTTCGTACAATCCCCTGTAATGAAAATCGAATAGGCAATGTTTAAAAGCTTGTATTTGCTTGTTAGGTATATTTAGATTTTCATACTTATTTTATGCTTTGAAAAAATTTAAACTTCCCATGGATATTTTCGGGGAAGTTAGCAGAATTGTGCATGTGAACTTTGTAGAATCTTTAATAGGTAGTCAAGAATGATTTTTTCCAAAAGACTTGATTGTAAGCAAACTTATTTTCTGAAATTTACATAAGATGGGTGAAGCTCTAACATGAAGGGCACTCGTATCAGATTGCGGTCAGGTGCGAATAAGGATGCAATGCAATTTTAGTTTGGGCCTCTTCAAACAATTGCTTGGTCGCACTCTTCTGTGCAGATCGCACTATTGTGTTTATATCTCACAATTTTTATTTTCGGATTCCTATAATCTATACATATAAATATAATTATAGTGTCTGTCTGTTATTTGTTTATAAATGACTATAAGTTAGGGTTTTGCTTTATTTGGACAAAGAACCATATCTTAATCGCTTTATGTTTACAGCCCGACACTAAGCCACAAGCTCACGATTGTCTGTAGCAACACGGTTTGATATTGTGACGACAATCATTAACGCCTACATCCATTGTGCTTAACGATAGTCGAAAGGACGACCACGTAACATATCACAACGGATGATACCAGTCTATGATTCGTTGTGTGCTCAGCATTCACACTGGTAAGTTCATGGCCTATCTAACACCTTTCCTAATCTTTGGATCACCCGATTGATACGCAACTCCACGTCGAGCACAAGGCTTGCACTAGGCATTCCAAGGACACCAAAATACTGTTCAAGTACAGGAAAATGGAGTACGCTCTACCCGCAATATAGGTGGCAAACCAGCAACCACTATAGGGTGGGCCAAATACAAGTTTCTTTTTGAAAATGCAATAAAATGAACAAAATTTAATTTTTTTTCCATGTATTATGGCTTCATTAGAAAGAACAGAATTTTATCATTAATGGGAATAATGATAAAATACAACTTCGTTCAAGTGACTGTCTCGGCTGGCTTCCCAGTACCACATTCTGTCACTCCAATTTTCCAAGACCATGTCGATGGTTTCGGGCTGTAGCTCACGGATTGCTTGGATGATATTGGCCTTAAGTGTTTGAATCATTTCTGGATTGTTGGCATAACATCGGTTCTTCACGGCTCCCCAGAAAAAAAGTCCAAAGGGGTCAAATCGCCGCTCCGAGGCGGCCAACTGATGTCGCCAAACGCCAAAACACGCACTGTTTGGGCTACACCTCACTCACTTTGGAAATAAGTTTTCAATATTTTCCAACGTTATTCAAGTGTAAAGCGGCTCATTTCGTTCCATGGAGGTATGGTACTGACTTTCTGTCAAGATTTCGAGCAGGATGTTTCCTGTGTTGCAGTGTCAAAATAACCTATGATTTAAAAAGAAACCAATGGATGACCCACCCTATACGTGTACCCTGAAGGGACCTCATCCATGGATGTATTGGTTTGCCCGCGCCACGTCGCATCGATAAGTCTCTATTCCTGTTCTTTCTATTATCATCAGCTGTTTAATTCATTCCTTATTTGATACTTTTCGCTTATTGCTTCAAATTAACTTCCGTCAGTTGTTACTAAGCTGTTCCGGCTATACCGAACCCCTGCTTTTCACATACTACAGTTTGCTGCTATTATCACCCATTGAATTTGCATCAATTACATCATTACATCCTTCCGTCTACTACTGGGCCGTCCTGGCTATACCGAGTCCCTGTCTCTCGCATCCTTCCGTTTGCAACATAAAATTTCCTCATTAAACATAAAATTTCCTCATTACGTTCATCCGTTAGCTACTCGGCCGTCCCGGCTATGCCGAGCCCTTGCCTCTCGCCTCCTTCTTCAGTTTGCAACTTTATTCTCATTGTTCTTGCATCAATTTTCGCATCCTTCCGTTTACTAGTAGGACGTCCCGGCTATACCGAACTCCGTGAGGGCAACCTCACTTCAGTCTAAGTTCACTCAAGACTTTGTTACTGATCGAACAGCTCAGGTTCGTGGAGTCGTCACGCTCCAAAAGCAGTTACTGGAATCGCCGTGGCTTTCTGGACCAGCACTTACTTCCCTGTGATAGCTCGAGTCCGGGGAGGCGCTAAGATTTCTAAAGGTACTTGCATGATTCGGCAAAGTCCTCCTCATGCAACTATTCCGTGCTAAGCAGAAACACACGTTTTTAAAATTCTTCTGTCTGTCTGTCTGCCTGTCCGGCTTTCACGCGAAAACGGCTGAACCAATTATAATGAAACTTTCACAGTTTAAGTCGTTACCGTAAAATCAGTCCGTATCCGAGGCGCTGTATCCGTTTCTCGTATCAGTTAGGTCTTAAGATCACGGGTGATAAGCCCATGATCCAGTGAGTGTCCATTTGCTATTTTTAGGGCAAGCAGGGCTGGCTGTGGGTGAATTGTACAGCCCCTATCCCACAGGGGGATAGTTAGCTCAGGTCCGTGGAGTCGCTAGACTCCAAAGATAGTTGCAGGAATTGGTAAAACCTCATCCTACAACTACCCCCTTGCGGCTTATGGCCGATGCGCAGGATCCCGTCTTGTGGAAGAGAGTTGTTTCTGTCCTATGCCCATATAGGGGGTCTTAACAAGAATTTGATTGATTTGTATGATCTAATCTGCGTTTTGTCTTATTTCCATATCCCCACGTCTTCTACCTCCTCCCATATAAAATGACACATTTTCAAAAATATGTAAGAATCATATTTTCTTGAAATCCATAATAGCGAATAGTTTAAAATTTAAAATAAATTATTTTTATCATAAATATGATCTATGGTATACAAATTATTTGAATGCCATAAAAACTGCACTTTTTCATCAAATACTATAAACCAATTTGCTCAATTTGCTAGGGTGTAGCCTAGTGGGTAATAATAATAATAATAATAATAATAAGTGAGTTCAAATCTCGGTCGACTCATAATTCCAGCACATTACTTACCTTGGTTACCTCAATCTACGAAAATGAAAAATTCATAGATAGAGGGTTGTGCGAAGGGCTAACAACCCTTCCGCAATAAATAATGAAAATATTAAGGAACCTGAAGGTCAGGAGGCCAAGGCCTGATTTGGGATGTAGTGCCATTGAAGAAGAAAAATTTGCTCAGTACGTATAACATTATTCGAGCTCAAATTTTGTACTAAATCCTTAATTAGTATTATAATGAATATCGGAAAAAGTAAACCGATTAGCTTCTCTCCTTCTACGCCCTCTCATATTATGTGATACAATTGCACGATGATTATAGTTGTTTATGAAAAATCACAAAAACTCCCTCACTCTTACAAACTGCTCAATTTCACTAAATGCAATATTTAGTATATTTCTTTATCTCAGTATCTATTCAGTTTTTAAAGCTCAAATTTGGTACAAAACATTTCTATAGCTACTCTAGCGTGATGTGAAATAAATTAGTTCAATGCTGTCATCACTTCTTTCTTAAGTTCTGTTATATTTTTAATAGTAGTAGATAATAATTTAATTTTTTAGCTAGGGTGTAGCTTAGTGGGTAGCGTGTTGGTCTTGTAACGCGAAGGTCGCGAGTTCGAATTCCGGTGGGCGCAATATATAATTCTAACATATTGCCCGCTTGGATATACCTTGGTCACCTCAATCTACGAAAACGAAAAATTCGTAGAAAGAGGGTTGTGCGAAGGGCTAACAACCCTTTCACAATAAGTAATGAAAAATTTTAAGAAACCTGAATGAACCTGAATGCTAGGAGGCCAAGGTCTGATTTGGGCTCTAGCGCCATTGTAGAATAGATAATAATTTATTTCGTGAGCACAGCTCGTACGGATTGCATTTATAAACTATATTTAGTGTTTTGATTGCAAATAATAAATAAATAGAAAAGGCAAAATTAGCATGATAAATGAAATATCAAATAGATAAGGTAAAATAAAATGTAAATGCATGTGTTAAAAACGAGAGGAAGAAATTGATGCGCGATAATTTTAAATTTAGAAAGTTAAGAGTTTAATACCAGTGGCACAGCGATCCTAATTATAATTTAACTAATTAAAAAATTATGAGAAAAATGAAAGGATTTTGCTAAACGAGATGATTTAGCTGAGAACATTCAGCTGATAAATGATCACTATATTGGTATCAGCGTACGACACACAGCCGTTTAATGATAATTCAGGCCTTAATTATAATTTGGGTGCGCTATGTGTCAATGGTATAAGTTTAATACATTAAAGTACTTAGGGAGTCGCAGGATTTCAAGTAAAAATGAAATTAGTTTTCGTTAGATTAAAATAACCGCAAACTTTTATTAATCGCTTCCTTTCACTATCACAAACATTTTTTTTTTTTCAATTCTTTCGCTTTCTACCTTTCGACTGACTCTATCCGTGACTTTAGCACGCGATGCTCTGATTTCGACTCCCCTTTCTCATGAACGCTCGCTCTTTATAAACTCAGCACAACAGGCGTATTCGCGGACTGTTGACGCGTAATTGACGGGTTAAGAACCAAATGGGTGCAATTGCAAATTCAAATTTTTCCTTGATAGTTCTGGAATTCCATTTTTAAAAGTGCTTCCAAGTATTTATGAAACACAAACAACGAATTAACTTGAACTACTACTGCTTGTAGTACAGTTAATTGATTGTTTGTGTTTCACACATACTTGGAGGCTTTTCTAAAAGTGGAATTCCAGCATTATCAATGGAAATTTTGGATTTCTTGTTCTCCTCTGCGGAACAACTGACGGGCTGAGAACGTCAATTGTTGCTGCTTTCCTTCGATGAAAAGACGTGCAGCTGTTCTTTTATTACTTCATACTGCGGCATAGTGTGGGAATGCACATGATCGGAATTAATTGTTGTTGCTTTCGTTCGTGGAGAAGAACTTGTAGGTGTTCTTTTAGAATAGTAGTTAAAGATCTCGAACATTCAACTATGGCTCACATGTAATAATTTAAAAAAGATTTTTAAAGGCGGAGTCCTTTAAATTGCCAACACTTTTTGCGGTCATAGCCGATATGACAGTTCTCGGTTGTTTTGGGGTCAGTTTGATTTGGCAATTCATCATGAATAGACTCTCGCTGGAGCAACGTTTGCCGAAGGGCGAAGGAACCATTGCTATTGACCCAAAATTTCATTTGAAAATTTTGTTCAGTGTTGAAGCTATGTCAATAAGCACCATTGCCGCATTTGGAGCGATGATAATCCACAACCCATTGTCGAAGCACTATTACATCCAGAAAAAGTCACCGTTTTGTGGGCCGGTGTAATCATCGGTCCATATGCCTTCAAAAATGACGATGGCCAGAACGTTACAGTCAACGGTGAGCAGTACAGAGACATGATTACTAACTTTTTCGTATCTCAATTGGAAGGCATTAATGTTGTAGACATGTATTTTCAATAGGACGGTGCCACATGCCACACAGCGCACATACAATTAATTTACTGAAAGAAATTTTTGATGGTTGATTAATTTCACGAAATGGAGCTGTTAACTGGCCACCTCGTTCATGCGGTTTGACTCCATTAGATTTTTAGATTTTTTTTTTTGGGATATGTAAAGTGTTTACGCCGATAAACCAGAAACTATTGAGTACTTGGAAGCCGACATTCGACGCTTTATTGCCGAAATACAACCTGATTTACTGCGAAGAGCGTGTGAAAATTGGACTTACAGATTACGCCATGTACGCGATAGCCGCAGCAACCACATGCCAAAATCATTTCAATTCAATTCATGCCATAAAATTATCTTTGAAACAAAGTTAATTTCATGGATATTAAAAACATTTTTCTGTGTTTTATTCAATTTAAAGTGCTCAGCCTCAAAAAAAAAAAAAAAACACCCTGCATATTCTTATAATTTAGTTATGAATGTAACTAAAGATTGAAAGAAAAGATTTCCGGATTCTACACTGTTACGCTTTATTATTCTTGACGTTTCGGTCTCTGCTGAGACCTTTATCAAACTGCTCAGCAGAGACCGAAATGTCACGAATAATAAAGCGTAACAGTATAGAATCCGGAAATCTTTTCTTTCAATTCGAAATGCACTGTGAAAACATACACAAAACCAGTAATTAAAGATATTGTTTAGGTAGAGAATTGTTACAACTACAAAACATCGAATTTAATTATTTTTGTTGTTTTCGATACATAATTACTTTTTTAATTTATCGCTTCATATTATTCGGACTTTTCCAACTTCCGCTTTGGCACAACAACAAGATTACTCCGTGCAAAATTGTTGCCAAAAAAGTTAGTGAAATTTGTATACAAAGTAAAATTTGAAAATTGTTCCATCCAACGTTTAAAAAATGAGATAGAACACTATTAACAGCAAAAATTATTAAAAATTAACCACAATAAATTATTATTATTTTTAATTTAGGAAAAAAGTCAAATATTGTTACCATTATTTCGTGAAAAATTGTTTCGGTTTCTTGGAGAGCAGTTGAGAACACTTTTGTTGTTAAACTTCTAACTTCCTCAAGTATCAGATGAGATAATTAAAGATTTTTCTCAACTTTTTTGACGGTATTTTAATTTCATCGAAAAAT
Organism: Chorisops tibialis; assembly: GCA_963669355.1. Classification (NCBI taxonomy): domain Eukaryota; kingdom Metazoa; phylum Arthropoda; class Insecta; order Diptera; family Stratiomyidae; genus Chorisops; species Chorisops tibialis. Next base: position 194,595,367 of record OY770263.1, on the reverse strand, counting down.
TTCATGAATTACCGAATATTCGACCCTAGGTCATTTTGTGGGGTGAGTATAAACTCACTCGAAAAATACTGTCAAGTATCAAACATTTTTGTAGAAATAATGGCACAAGAGCAGCTTGCAGGCCTCTGAAGCCTTAGATTATAAATCAACTGCCACTATTTCTAGTTACTAGCTTTAATCCTTTCATTATCCATTTTGAAATTTTTGACAGAAAAAATCATATGATATTGAAGTGCGCGAGGGGTGGGATTTCATGTAGAAATAAAACCACCAGTTTAATAAGTTCACTTAATTCAAATACAAAACTTTATTTTAATTTCAACGAAATTGCGTTACACTCTCCACTTGAGATTGTTTCGCTCACAAATTATAATTTGCCAATCTTTTGCTTTCTAAATATCGACGAGTCAGTACTCGTCGATCGCTCCAAACTAGACTAACTCCTCTTTTCGTGCGCTTGCCTTTTATTGCCTCTATTCATTCGCTATTCGTTCGCTACTCGTTCGCTATTCGTTTGCCACTCGTTCGGCACTCGTTCGCCACTCGTTTGCTGTCGGCTATAGTCGGCCTTCGAAGCTATTTCGGCCATTGTTGGGCCGTCGGTCACAGTCGACCTTCTCCGCTGTTTCATCCATTGTCGGCAACAGTAGGCCTTCTTCGCAGTGTCGGCCATTGTAGGTCCTCGTCGACCTTCTTCATTATTTCGAGAATGGTCGACATCCTTTGGCCATAGTCGGCTTTCTCCGTTGTTTCGGGCATTTTCGGCCGTCGTCGGCCACAGTCGTCCTTCTTCGTTGTTACGGCCTTTGTCGGCCCCGTCGGCCTTCTCGGAGTCGATAAGTTATTAAATATGTCTGTGTATCAGTATGCAGAATACCGGAAGACAGCGAATACCTGACGAACGGGGGCTGACATGTAACAATATGATGATCTCAACTATTTTAGGTTAGGAACGAATTTCAACACTCCAACTTTATTAGCAGAGTCTAGTGTATCGCAACTGCATGCAAACTATCTGACATACATAAAATAAATGAGTTGGTGGAAGAAATAGAATCCCTTCGCCGCAAACCAATCTTTCCGAATCCCCTAGCAATCGTATTCTTTAGAAAAATCTCGCTCCGTCCGACACAAAATCCTATCAAGAAAAACTGCTGATAGTGTGCACCCCGTTTAAAATCTCGACAGGAATAAATTTTCTAGCATAATACCTTGGTAATAAATTCAGTTAAACGAGAAAATCAAATACTTTTTATCGTCTACAGGAATCTGAAATACAGCCGTCATTATCTAGATTTAAAAATACACGAATGGAATCTATTTATAGCGGCAACCGCATGAAGTTCTTCTTCGACGCCCTTTCCATATAAATAAACGTTCGTAGGACTTTTTAGCCTTTATACAATTCTTATGTCTAGCGCCTTAAAATAGAACAACATCCCCGAGATCGAATGTAATTCCGACTTGATACTTTAAGACGTGTTTCAGGTTTTCAAGGTGACCAAGACGACATTTTTTCCTCACTTATCTCTCTTGTTCGCCGGTCAACTTAAAACTAAAATTTATCTGATCATGCTCCAATTATGGACAATTGTAGCCGGGCAAGTTTTCAAAATAACAAGCAAAAGCCTCCAAGTCTGCGCTTATTTCACGATCATAATCTCAATCTTATGGCATACGACCATAAGCACTTAGGCACTGTCATGCTCGCATATGTACCTGAGGAGCACACAGGTATTTTTACTTAGCGTGGATATGCAAAAATTGCAAGATTCTCTGCTGCAATAGTTTTGCTCATAAAGTGGTTCGGTTATGCCTGGTCAATTTTTACAGTCTCTTTCTTACAGCGATAGTCTAGCAAGTGAATGTGATTCCGTATCGCAGAATACGAGTATAATACGAGCATACATACGTTACATACTTGTACTTGCAGCGTGTACACATACGAATGGATATATTCGCCATGACTTGGAATTGGAAGCGAATCGGGATGAATTGTGAAAAATCACTGATCGAGAAACGATGGCAAGATCACGCACAAAATGAACTAAAGAAATTGAAACTCATTAATAATGTTTTGTATTGTTGGGGGGCCATTAATATTCATGACTGACGGTTACGACAATTTAAACAGGAAATTTTCGAATTGAATATTGGCGGCAAAAACGTCCCAAGCGGGGAATTAGCCAAGAGAAAGGGTTTCCTTTCTTAAGATTAATGACAAGAAACTTAGGAGGTTTTTTTTTTTTGCGCGAGCCCGTTATACGGTGGTGATATTTTGCTTAATGAATACTAGGAAGTGTCAGCGTTTTGCAATAAACTAGGCTGAATTGGGAAAGTGCACAGTAGAATCGCTCGACTATAGGACGTAATTAATGACGTAGTGTATGATGTATGAAAAATTAGTGGAAAAAATCTGTTATTAAATTTGTTTCGGAATCAATTTTGAAATTGCAATTTCGCGGTGTCTTATGGATATGCCCTAAGCCTAAGTGTCGAGAATGATAAATGTTGGCGCCATTGAAATTCCATTAGAAGATGGTCATGTAAACTTGTTTAGGGAGTACTGCAATACAGTAAAAAATTCTGGAAAGAAAAATACGATTTTAGATTTTCGATAGAAAATTAATTTACTGATTTAGAGATTTGAAATAAATACTAGGATCATTTGAATTACAGTGAAGGGTACTTAGATTTTTGCATTTCCTTTACAAATGTGTGTAATCATGGGATGGGAATATTCCTAATATTCACGGACAATTACAGAGCAAGTGAATACTGGCTGGTATATTTACACCAATGTAATGTTGAGTAAGCTAGGGTGCGGTCTATTGAGTAGCGTGTTGGTCTAATGCTCACGTCGTGCGTTTAAATCCATACATTCCAGCTTGTGTACATATCTTGGCCATTTAGAAAAATTTATCAATCTAGAAAAATTTTAAATTCGTAGATAGAGGGTTGTGCGAAAGGCCAACAATAGAAAATGGCTATAGGCCAGAACCGTGCATCTGAAATTAGTGACAAGAACCTAATACTTGAGATCGCAATGGGTACCCAAAACAAGCTGAAAAATCTATTGTATACTGAAATGAACCCGTTGGATATGGCCGCACGTGAAAATGGAGTCATACGATATGAAAATGAGTGAGTCCTTCATACGATGATTACGACATCGATTCAATAATCCTTAGCTGACCACCATGCTGGCTACTTTCTAATGGAAAACATCGGTGAGCTTAACATAGCGCTGTCGTACAAGGGATTATGTAGTAACAACTTTATGCATTGCCAACCATTGATGCAAGAATTAATGCAAGGTTCATTGATGGTTTCATCAATTCTCGATAGACTATGTTTTCAGCAATGTTTTATAACTACTGATGACCGTTGAAATGCATGAAGCATTTTTGTAAGTGGGAATCAATGTGTTCATTATTACAAAATTTCCAACATTTTTATTGATTTTATCCAAGATTGCAATAATGAGTTAATATAAGAAATAAATTGGTGTTATCTTAAATCAAGTTGTAGCTTATTGAAGCGCTTAGTTTCTTTATGAGTAAGTTTGCAATGGCCTCAGAACCTCAACGGGATACAACTTCCAACAATTTAAGAGCAACGTTCACCGCCACTTCAAAATCTTCCCTCCTGTGTTTCCCTTCTAATTTTCCTATATCCACTTGTTTCCCGTACCCATGTCGACTTAACTGTGCATCACGCATTAAAGGGTGACACCTAAGTTATTTTCGGTGGCCGTAAAAAAAATGCATAAGACTTAAAACAACCAAACATATTCTGTGTAAATGTTATTTTCGCGTTTCGCACCTTTAAAAATTGTTCATCATTTCTGTATCGTTTGTCATGAATATTAATTACAACTGTAATTGCGGTCCGTACGATAGTTTATGTCTTGTTGTTTTATCATTTTTACACTATAGTTGTAAAATGTGTAAGTAAAAATTCTAAAAAATATTTTTCAAATTAACTTTCATTATATTTATTGCACAAAGCTTTAAGTAAATATAATTTAAGCGCGAAAATGTTGAGCTAAATTCTATCAAATGAGATCCGGTACAAATGCATATGAATTTTAAATATCTATATTATAATTTATAAATATATACGTCACACAAAATTCAGTAAATCGTGAATTGTTTTTGTGTGACGTATAGATTTATAAATTATGATATAGATATTTAAAATTCATATTATTTTTTACTATTTACTACTAATAAAAAATTATTGTGATAGACACATAAAAAAAAAGTTTTTTGCTACCCTGACATTTTGTTTTTTCGCGTTTTATGACTAAAACCGTCTAAAATTGTAAAAAAAATCCGTCACTATGCACTCCTTACGCACCAATGACATTCAAAAACCCATATCTCCAAAACAGAAAGAGAATTAATTTTTGGGTGAGGAAAGGAGGGAAGCGGGAGGAGGGTTAAGTTTGGAAACTGCGCTTCACTACAAATAGAGATAGAAAGCTGAAACTAGACATTAGGGTGCATTGATTTATGGAGAAAAAAGTGAAAATAAATTAATTTTTTATTTATCCAGTGTGGTACCAAAAGGGGGAGCTAAAACCAATTATCGACCGATTTTTTTTAATTGACTATATCTGCGAAATTACTTAAAACAATAAGTTCATACTTTAGAACCAGTTTTTGGCTCATTTAAATAAAGCTCATCAGGCCTTCGGTATCCTTTCCCTTTTTGGAGGTTAAGAGAGATCTCCCTTCGCATGAAGCTGCGAATATTTGACGCATGCGTCAAATCTGTGTTGTTATATGGTTGAACTACGTGGAAAGTGACCGTTCGACTTACCAAGAAACTGCAAACTTTCGTGAACCAATGCATCCGCTGCATTTTAGGGATATTCTGGCCAGAAGTGATCTCTAACGATCAACTTTGTAGTACAACTGGACAGACTAAAATAAGCATTGAGATTCAAATATGGAAGTGGCAGTGGATCGGTCAAACTTTGAGGGAACCAGAGCAAAACGTCGTCAAGCAGACTCTGAATTATAATCCTCAAGAAAGACGTCGGGGTGGTCGACCATGAAGCACATGGGAGCGAGCAGTTGAGCAAGAGACCAGAGGAGTAAATAAGTCTTGGCAACAGCTAAAGGCCGATGCTCAGAATCGCGCCCTGTGGAATAGAGCTATTTCTTTCCTATGCCCCTATAAGGGGTCTTAACAGGGATTTAATTGATTGTTTGATTAGAAACAGTTAAATGGTACAAGATCAACCATAATCAATTTAGGAGACCAGTATTTCTAAGGGAGAGGGTCAGGGGGCAAGCACTTTAAAATTAATATCTCAACTTTCTCTTAAGGTATGTAATTGAAACATGCGACATCTATTAAGTTCTACATTCTTCAATGACGCTACAGCCCAAATCGGGCCTTGGACGCCTGACCTTCAGGTTCCTTAACATTTTTTCATTACTTATTGTCTATCTACGAATTTTTCATTTTCGTAGATTGAGGTGACCAAGGTATACCCAAGCAGGCAGCGTGCTGGAATTATACGTCGACCGGTATTTGAACTCACGACCTTCGCATTTTAGACCAACACGCTACCCACTAAGCTACACCCTAGCTTATTAAGCTATTCTAGGGAAATATGAGAAAAATATGTACAACATTTGGACATAACGGTAGTGGAGCAATTTTCAAAATTTGGAACCGGTATATCTCAAAATCCAATACAGATATTAAGTTCAAATTCTTTCAGATTGTTGAGTTATATGATCAAGTATTTCGGTAACCGTTTTAAATTGGGGGTTATAAAGGGAGGGAGTTGGTAACCTAAAAAGACGGAAACTTTGAGAAATTTTTTAAGGCTCTAGTAATAGATGCAAAGCTAAAATTTGGCGCGTACATACTTCCATTAATTATACATAAGGGAAAAATAATAATTTGAACCAGAACTGTTAGCCACCGAAGAGGAGCACTGACCTCTACGAGATGTTTCCTGCGAAATAAAAAAACACACAAAAACTCAAAATTTATGACTGAAATTTTAAGCTAGAAATTTCAAAATTTGGGAAATTCATTTAAAGAAAATGCGTTACAGTTCAATATTTTTACTGATCGAATACCTTCAAAACTCATGTATAAGCATTTTTTAGACCATTTGTAAGAAATCAAATTGGTGATAAACCATTAAAAGCAATCAACATGAAATTTTGTACGAACACTTTTAAAAATATTTAAAAGAAAATTGTTATATAAGTTTTACAATCCCTCTTGCCCTTCTACCTCCTCCCATACCAAAATATAATTTCGAATAATTTCAATAAATCTATTAATAACACCAAATTAAAAGCTACGAACTTGAAATTTTGTACCTTTCGAGCGAAACGAAATAATACTGTTTAAAAAAATTTACGATTCGCTCAACTCCTCTACCCCTCCCAATAAATGGATGATTTAAAGAAAATAAAATGCATCAAATTTCATAGAATTTACTTCGCCTATGAAACTAACATTCTACACGAAAAATTTTGAACGTGATTCAAGCAATCAGTTAAAAAATTATTAAGTTTGATAAAGGTCTCAGCAGAGACCGAAACGCCACGAATAATAAAGCGTAACAGTGTAGAATCCGGAATTCTTTTCTTTCAATCCACACAACTCTTCTATCACTCCGTCCCCTCACAATGCAAACCTAAACCCAAACGAATGAAATATTGATTCTATGTACTGGAGCTATTGATCGTGTTAAATAATCATCAACTGCTCTAGAACTCCCATTCACTAGTCTTCCCTATAACTTTAAATTGCATATTCACTTCCTACGCATCCTCAACTTGACTTATATATTTTGTATATAACACCGAACGTGGTATGCCAAATGTTTCGTATTGAATTTAAAGTTTATACCTTTCATGATTTTCAAGGAAATTCGAAATTGTCTTTTACACATTTGTATAGGAGGTGGCAGAGGAAGTGGAAGGTTTTGGATGATTTTGAAAATTGTTGCAATCATAAAGTCGATAGCTCTCATATGATCGAACGAGGAATGCTTTTCTTGAATTTCTAATATGGAAATTTGTATGACAGAGGGGGTAGAAGGAGTGAAGTGACGATGATATTTTTGAAGCATTTTTTACAATTACGAAGGTAGTTCAATAAGCCAGTAAGTTTTTGAACTTTCCGCGTTGTAACCTTAAATTTAACACTGCTTCTGTCAACTAGCATCTATAAATATACTACTGTCAGCTGAATCAGCTACGTCATTTAGTTTGTGTTTGACAGCTATTGAAAGCAGTCGACCTCTGTATTTTGACGAAAATATAAAACCAAGGAAAGGCTTGATTAATACTATGGGGATGATGCATCTTCGACTGGAATGATTCACAAGTGGTTCACTGGATTCTAATGCGGTCGTACAAGTACGAGTGACGCCGAACGTTCTGGACGTCCCATTGTGATCACCCCTCCAAAAGCGATGAGAAAATTCACGATATGGTGTTGGCCGATCGGAGATTGAAAGTGCGAGAGATTGTTGATGCCGCAGGGATATCAACTGGTTCAATGCATTTGATTTTGCACAATCAGTTGGGTTAAAAAAAAGCTATCCGCGCGATGGGTGCCGCTTTCGCTCACAATTGACCATAATCACGCACCTGTGACGATGTCGAAGGAGTGTTTGGCGCTATTTGAGGGTAACCCAGAGAGTTTCTGTGCCGTTTCGTAGCTGTGAACGAAACATGGATCTATCACTACTACACACCAGAGACAAGGAAACAGTCAAAACAGCGAGGTCCTCCGGGCAGCGAATTGGCGCCGAAGAAGTCTGTCGGTCAATAAGGTGATAGCGACAGTTTTTTCGGATACACATCGATTACATAGAAAAGGACAAAATGATTACAGGCATATACTACTCGTATGCTGAGCTGTTCGATCGAATAGACGCCGATTTGAAGCAAAAACGACCGCATTTGGCGAAGAAAAACGTGCTCTTCCACCAATATAATGCCACGGGTGCATTCCTGTGTTATCTCAATGGCAAAAATACATTAATTTGATTGTGAATTGATTTTTCATTCGTTATATTCACCAGACTGAGCCCCTTGCGACTTGAAGAAATGGCTCGGTAGTAAGAAAAGTCATCCCCGCGTACTTCGGCACGTCGCACTATGAAAGCATATCAGGCCATTACACCGAAAGTACAATGCACCTGTATGTCACAACTTTACAGGGTGAGAAGTGCCGCAAGCCATACTCAAATTGCATTATTCAGAAATGATCCAAAAAAAAAAAAATAAGTTGGAAGATTACGTTGAATCAATCATTGATTGTTTCATTTTTCATCTTGTTTCATTTTCTATGTCATCTAAAACCCTCCACTTCCTCTGTCACCTCCCATATAAATGCCCGCATTTCAGGAAAACTATGTCCTATTTCTTTGAAAATTGTAGCTTTGAACAAACTTTAAATTTAGCCCGAAACATTTTGCGCTTGGTGTCATATACAAAAAATACAAACCTCTCACTTCTGCTACTACCACCTCCCATACAAAAGCCACTATTAACTATTCGAATGAGATTGTGATGACATATACATTAAACTTTTCCCAATATCAACATATTTCTCTCATATTTTTCAAATCGGTTGCTCTTCTTCGACGATGTCACCGTAGGCTTAAGTTCTGCTCTGCCTTTAACCAAATTTTGCGCTTTAAAGTGAGTTCTGAAGCCAGACATAAATCAAATGTGTACAGAAATTGAAATTCTCTTGACTGAGCATCGGCCTTTAGCTGACAGATTGCAAAAATTAATAGGCTATTTATGATCGATCTGGAGCACGAGAATTATTTTTAGGGTGTAACACCATTTCATAATAAAGTTGTATGTATACTAGAGATTTCTTGTAAAAAGATAGCAATTCGAGAGTTAGCTTTATTTTGTTTTGGAATTTGAAAATTTCTTTCATGCTTTATATAAACATAAAAAGTGCTGAAAATGCTTGATTAACCTTCAGTCACAAAGTCTGAATTATAGAATGCTATTCTTCTTTGATGCGAATAAAATTAAAAACAGTATGGTCATAGTAATGACTGTGAATAATAAAAGATTATCCCAAGCCTATTGAAGAAATTTTACCCATTGTGATAGATGGTTTCAAACATTCAAAGCTCATGATCCCCGCTCATTGGCCGCTACCTGCGCGCTGGACATAGGAGTCCAGGTAGCGGCCAAGTAATTTCATAGGCGATCGTTGCTTTGGGTGTCTGAATACTTTTCGATCAATCTCAACGTATTTCAATGGGTAAGAATTCTTCCATTTGCTTGGGATATCTTATAAAAGAATAACGTTCTGTAATTCAGACTTTGTTACCGAAGGTTAGTCAAAAATTTAGCCATAGTTATGCCTAAGTATTGTTTGGCAATGCTAAAAAATTCATTTGGAGCGAACTTCAAAAGTTGTCGACCTTTTTAAAAAAAAAACTCCAAAATAACAATTTTGGAGAACACGAATAGTGAATTCGTAAAATTTTGGTTTTTACATTTCGAATGACATACTAGAGTGCTTTCTTTCTGTATTAAAAGGAGTGATTAAAACAGCGGGAATAGAGTCGATATTTTTTGTTCATCGTTTTTAGGACGCCAAAGAGATTAGGCAGCTGAGCCCTGCTACATTCATAATTCTGATTAAATTTAGCTGCAACGTAAAGTTGTAAATTAGCGAAAAAAAATTCTCCAGCCATAAAGAAAAATTGCAATTCCATGTTCCTACAATACTATCTGTTAGATTTATCATTCTGCATTCTTTCGTAAATTCTCAACAAAGTAATGCTAATAATTACATACGTATAATTATCTTACGCAACTTTTGTATTGTTTCCACAAAATTTCCGAATAGTACCCTCAATCCGTGAAGTTATCTCTCGAATTTCGTATTTAGCACGCTGCTGCTGCTGATCGTTTTGTAATCGCGCAAAAATGGCCATCAAAGTTCATCTTGCACTCGTTGGGTTCGCATAGTTCAAACTACACTTAACAGCAACCACAAAAGTTTTGATTTAAGTGCGTTTTAATTACAACCGTCGACCGCGACATGCAATCCATAACCCACTTCTTTCGAAATCATTTACAAATACGATTCCACATTGCAAAGACCAATTTTCCAATTCAGTCATTCTTCTCGAATTCAGCGTTTTATTTCATTTCGAATTTTATACAAAATACGATACACCTCTCCAATTTGTGTGCATTTTCATTTTGGAAATATCTTGCATATGAATACCCATCAACGGTGTGTGTAGGCCCCTCTGTGAAGTGTTCCGTAAACCTCGAAAATATTGTTAATCGCTCGATCACCACTCCTTGATATGACGTAAAGCCTTCAACATCTTCGTGTTACGTCTTGGAACAAGAAAAGACGTCGACACTCTATTACAGAAAATCTTCACGATCCACGCTGGAGAGTTCGCCGCCACCAAGTTCAGTATGTGATTCGTTTTCGAGTAGCGCAAAAGTAGCAATATCGTAGCAAAATCGTAGCATAAAGACGCGCGGATCCGCGAAGAACCCAGCCACACATTCGCTTCTAGTTATTACGAAACCCGTACATGGATAGCGCTTCCCGAATGTGTGATTGGAATTTAATTAATAAGATTTAATGCAGAAATGGAAGAAGATACGCGGCATGGGTCACTTTACATAAATGTCTTATCAATGTTGGATTTAATTCGAATAAAATTTTGAAATTTTTCTCGCAGCGTCCAGTTCCAGTCGCCGGTGCAATGTGCTCTGAATTCCAGCGCGATGTGTGCTTATTTTGTTCGCTTTAATTAAATCTCAGACAGTTTTTAATGTGTTTTTGTGTTGTGTTGTTCTCCGAAGACGAAGAAGAAAAAGAAACTATCGTCAGAGTTTTCTCATAGTTTAAAAGTTACCAACAAGTCCACTTAGCGAGTATCTAAACCTCGACCGGCACCATTGTAATTGAACAGTTTTTTTTTATGTTGTTCATTCGCCCTACAAAGAATGTCGCGCTGCTTTGGAACAATCGTATAAGTTAGTACTCGTATTTACATCTAAATATTCGCTATTGAAATTATATTCAGAAATATTGTTCCAAGCGGATCTTAAAGCGTGGAATAAAATAGCTAAGAAGTGTAAAGAGTGATACAGTTTAAAGAATTTTATTGAAAATACTTGTAGTTTTTTTTTTTTTACAACTATGGAACCACGTGTGATATTCCTGCAGCCAAAAACAGACTTTCAGAAATTCTACGATTTTAAGTACACATCAGGTAATTATTGTAATTTTATTTAGAATCCAAGACGAGAAATAAAATGAATTAATTTCGAAATTCTGGTAAATTGAGAAAATCGTATAAATATGATTCAGTTATTTCAATATGAAGAATTTTTTATTAATCAATTAATCAGTTCGTGCTATTTATGTTGATTCATAGCCTCCAAAAGAATATGAACAGCTGATAGAAAAAAAACTCACATCAGCTGTTCATTTTATTTGTAGAAGTACGTTATAAATCAAATTTTCTGTTACAAATAAGTAGGTTGATTCATTCCTATGTATTTATGCTCTAGATGAAATCTGACTATTATAAGTTTGCTATCAAATTAGTAACGCTCCGAGAATAAAATGGATTACACAGAAGTTCATACAGTCACTCGAAAAATTCAAAACCAAATGTCCGTTGAGCTAAAAAGTTCAGTTTTTGGGAGAAAAACGTGGTCAAGTAACATGTGATCGGGCCTTCCAACGCTTCTACCCCCTTTCATACAAAATGGCACATTTTCGCAACTATACGCTAATTCGATATTTTTTTTCCAAAATGCCTGTACTCACGCTATAAAATTGTATATACGATATTATTTCTGATTATTTCAGTATTGGAATTTCTCAGCGCCCTCCACCACCTCCAATACTAACTGACTATTCCAAGAAGTGCAATTCAATATTTTCTCAGTCCATGATTTTCTAGTTCAAATCGAGCACAAATATTTTATTAATATTAGTAAGAACAAAACAAAAGTAACCAATTAACTTCACGCTTCCGACTTCCTCCCATATGAAACGACACAATGTCACAGCTTTATAATTAATTAAAAAAAAATGGTGTTACAGGATTCCTTCTTGACTGGATTAAATCCTATCTTAGTAATAGAACTCAATTTGTCAAGTTCCAAGGCTCTATTTCCAAGGAAATAGTAGTGTCCTCTGGGGTACCCCAAGGAAGTCACTTGGGACCTCTCTTTTTTAATATTTTCATCTCAGATCTATCTGAAGTATTAAAAAATGTCTCGCATCTATTGTACGCTGATGATCTGAAAATGTATCATACTGTTACCTCACCCGCTGATGCCGCATTCTTGCAATCCAAGCTTATTGCACTAGATGAGTGGTGTAGCCAGAACAAGTTAGAGCTTAATGTCGGTAAATGCCACGTGATAAGCTTCTCATATACCTACATGACTATTTCCTAAGTGGATCTCTACTACATCGTGTAGATCAAATTGAGGACCTCGGCATTCTACTCGACAAGAAACTGTGCTTTAAATCACACTACAACCGATTAATCTCAAAAGCCAATAGACTTCTTGGATTTATTAAGAGAAGAGCCAAAGAGTTTAAGAATGTATGGGTCACTAAAACATTATTCTGTTCCCTTGTCCGTCCTCTTCTGAAATATGCATGTCCCATCTGGGATCCCTCTTTCCAGTTATACAGCAACAGAATAGTCTGTATGATCCTAGAGACTTTGAGAACCTTCCACTGTACGCAACTAGGCTCCAAATATTAAATCTTTTACCTCTTAGTTCTAGAAGAACTATGCTCACATCCTGTTTTACCTTAGATGTTTTGAATGGCGATATTATGGTAGATCACATCTCAAATAAATTCAGACTCAATGACAATGTCAGGCTGACGAGACATGCAGGACTACTAAAGGAATATCCGCATAGCACAGTTTATGGACAAAATGAGCCTATTAACAGATGTTGTAGAGTATTTAACAAATTTAGTGTACACTACACACCTCCAATGAGTAAATTGACATACAAACTAAGACTGCGCTTTGTTTTACAAAGTATCCCAAACCCTGTATGACAATCCTTCTACCAATGCCCGTCTTCCTAGTTTAGATTAAGTTACGTAATTATTTTAAGTTACATTAAATTAAATTAAATTAAATTAAAACATAAAAGAATTATGATTGGGCGTAAAGCCCAATCATATGATACTCTAGATGAAATGAGAAAGAGTTCAATGTACCGGAAAATATGTCATCTCCAATTCTTTTAAATAATTAATGGTGACTTTTGTATGGGAGGTGGTAGAAGCAGAGGAGGAAGGTTTGTAATTTTTGGATATGACACCTAATGTGGTATGCAAATTATTTCGCGCTGAATTTAAGGTTTGTAGCTTTCATTATTTTCAATTGGGCATAGTTTTCCTGAAATTGAGGCACTTGTATGGGAGGTGGCAGAGGAAGTGGAGCGTTTAAAAAACTGCTTATCATCATCCTTATCACCACGCTTTGATTCAATTTCAAATTCGATAGTTCTAATATATTCGAAAAAGAAATGCTATATAGTACAGATATTTGTATGGGAGGGGGTAGAAGGAGTGAAGAGGAGCTGATAATTTTTTTTGGCATTTATTGCAATTATAAAAAAACCAATTTTGGCAAAATTTGAAGTTTGTACTTTTTCTAGTTTTAATGGAAATCGATATAATGCACTTAACAAAAATTGTACATTTGTATGGGAGGGGGTAGAAGGAGTGTACGGATCAAAACATATTTTTTTCTCGTTATTGATATTTCTATTTTTATACTTTATGCAAAATATGAAGTTGATAGCTTTAACAGTTTCGAAGAAAAATAATTTAGTTGAAATTTCAAAATTTCGTGAAATTTGTATGGGAGGGGGTAGAAGGAGTGAGGTGAAGTTGATAATTTTTTCAAAGCTGATTGGAATTATAATAAAATTAATTTTGGCAAAAATTCGTTTTTCTAAATTTGCTAGTTTCATTGCAAATCGAAACTCTGCATTTTTCAAAATTTTGCATTTGTATGGGAGGGGGTAGAAGGAGTGATGGGATCGAATCAATATTCAGTGATATTAATGACATTTATTACATTATACTTTAACCCAAATTTCAAGTCGATAACTTAAATTGTTTCAAAGAAAAATCAATTTCTTAATATTTCGAAATTTCATGAAATTTGTATGGGAGGGGGTAGAAGGAGTGGGGGGATGTGGCCCGTTCACGAACTTAAAGTTACTTTTTTGCTAAAAATGACACACAACAAATTTCAGCACGATAGCCCAAAGTGTTCGAGAGTTATGCTGTAGACAGACGGACAGACGGACAGACAGACGGACAGACAGCAACTCGGATTCGAAGTTTTTGAGCGACGACAAATATTTCTGTACCCTTAGCGGCTCTGTGCGAGCATTATTTCTTAGCGTTACAAACGGTAAGGCAAACACAATATACTCTCAGATTTCATCTAGAGTATAAAAATAAAAGTTAATTATTATGTAACTAAATATCTTGTTATGATATATAAATAAATAAATAAATCGATTTTCCTGAAAAGCTTAAAAAATAATGATCTGAAATATGAAAAAAGTAACTTTTAGAAAAAAAATTATTAAAATCCCTCTACTCCTTCTACCACCTTTTCCCAGCTTCAATATACTAATTCTCTCAGTATACCCATCAAAATTATGAAACAAAATATTTTCGGTAGAAATTGTAGTGAGATTTAGCATTCACGCCTCAGTTTCGAGATCACCGGCTTAAAGCTTTTTTTAGCGCTTGGCTTAGTAAAAAAAGAGTAACTTCATTCAGAGTTGATCCTAACTAGAGTACGCTGCTAAAACACAGGCCTGTCATCTTTTCCTTGAACGTGATGTTCCAGCGTCGTCGTTGTCTAATTTAAGTCTTTAATGGTGTACCAATTTGCTCTTCTGACGAGTTTAACCACCCTGATTGGAGCAAACATATCTTTGATGTTGCTCTCGATGCCTCCAAAGACCTAGGTATTCTTCGCAAATGCAAAAAATATTTAAAGCCTCAAAACTTAGCTACCATTTACAAGGCCTACATTCGATCTCGTTTAGAGTAGAATTCGCATTTAAGGGCTCGGGCACCCAAAACACATCTTGCACTGCTGAATCGAATCTAAAACCATGCATTCCATCTAATTGGAAATTACACCATTACTCCCCGAAATACTAGTCAAGTTAAACGCGCTTACGAGTATACCGTCAACCCTATTCCTATTCATACAGTGAAATACAGTCATTCATCCCCCCATTCCAAGCAAGTATAACCTTCAGCGCTTCAAAAATAATGTCCATCGCCATTTTCGTGTCTCTCCCCTAAAATTCTTATAACACAACCAAATTTCATCCTCTTCCTATATCGACATAACTGTGCAATGCATTAAAGGGTGACCTCCTAAGTTGTAAAAAAAACACTCTCGTATCTAACACTATGGAGAACCAGCGAATCAACATGGTTTTTTACACAGACGGTTTGTAGTTTCGAATACAATAGTTCCATCAAGCCATTGAATCTGGAACTTCGATGAAAGTCAGCCTTCTTAATCCGTTTCTCCTATGTAGACTTTTTCGCATGAGCTGCAATGGTTTTTTGTCCTTCTAGTTCCCTAAAATTCCCGATAGTATGTAGTGGGCAGTGTAGAGAATGTTGTCTTCATATTGCATTTTCGGAGAATTTTCCAGTTTTATCCGTTGTGCCCTGGATGGGAGTTATAGTTCTACCCCATCGTTTGTCTGCATTTTCTTGTTCAGTGTCTTCTCGTTCTTTTGTTTTTGGTTGCTTCGGTTTCGCTAGCTTTATAGCAATTTACTGTGAATACCCGATTCAACTGTTCCTTTGCCTTTCAAAGACTGCGGGAATCTCCTTTAATGCATCTAGCTCTGTGTGCTAGGGTCTTCTTATGCATGGAGATATCTCTGGGTGTGGATTCTCCTTCTTCTTCTACAATGGCGCTACAGCCCAAATTGGACCTTGGCCTCCTGACATTCAGGTTGCTTAAAATTTTTTTTATTATTTGTTGTGGAAGGGTTGTCAGCCCTTCGCACAACCCTCTTTCTACGAATTTTTCATTTTCGTAGATTGAGGTGATCAAGGTATATCCAAGCAGGCAATGTGTTGGAATTATATATTGCGTCGACCGGGATTTGAACTCGCGACCTTCGCATTACAAGACCAACTCGTTACCTACTAGGCTACACACGACGTCTCATTCTTTTCCACTAATAAATCCAAGAATGTCAGTTTTCCGTTCCTTTCTATTTCCATGATAAACTTAATTTTCTCGTGGTCTGAGTTCATATATGCTAAAAACTTGTTCAGTTCTTCTTTCCCATGTTGCTGAATGATGAAGGTACCAACCACATACCAAATATATGATTTCGGTTTTAATGGAACTGAGTCCGATCCTTCCGTTTGCTTGTAGAGTTTTCCTAGAGCTGAGAAGAAAGTGGAGGGCGCTTTTTAGAGGCGTTTTCTGTGACAGCCGATTTGACAGTTCCCGGTTGTTTTAGGGTTAGTTTGGTTTGGTAATTCATCATGAATAGACTCACGCCGGAGCAACGTTCGCAAATGGGCCCAAGGAACCATTGCTATTGATCCACGATTTCATTTGAAAATTTTGTTCAGTAATGAAGCACACTTTTTGCTAAATTATTATGTCAACAAGCAGAATTGTCCCATTTGGAGAGATGCTAAAGCCATTGTTGAAACACCATTACATCCAGAAAAAGTCACCGTTTGGTGTGCTTTATCGGCCGGTGGAATCATTGGTCCAAATGTCTTCAAAAATGGTGGTGTTCAGAACGTTATAGTCAACGGTGAGCGGATTATTAACTTTTTCGTGCCTCAATTAGACTGCATTAATGTGTCAGACATGTGGTTTCAACAGGACGTCGCCACATGTCACACAGCGCGCGATACAATTAATTTACTGAAAGAAACATTTGATGATCGAACTATTTCACGAAATGGATCTGTTAACTGGCTACCTCGTTCGTGCGATTTGACGTCATTAGATTTTTTTCTCTGGGGCTGTGTAAAGTTCCTTGTCTACGCCGATAAACCAGAAACTATTGAGCACTTGGAAGCCAACATTCGCGTTATTGCTGAAATACAGCCTGATTTACTGCAGAGATTGTGTGAAAATTGGTCTTCCAGATTAAGCCATGTACGCGCCAGCCACGACGTCCACATGACTGATATCATATTCAGACATTAATGCTATAAAATTATCTTTCAAATAAAGCTAATTTCATGGATATTAAAAACATTTTTCTGTGTTTTATTTCAGTTTAGAGTTTTCCTCCTCTAAAAAAAAACACCCTGTGTTATTTCAACAAAATTCTATTAAGTCATACCTGTTGTCCAGGATGTGTTTCCTGATGGTTTTTAAGGTGTCCTTAAATGTTGATAAAAAGTGATTCCTTGTCTAGACTGACTAAGGTATCCGTTGGTTCCAAATTAATTTTCTGAAGTCTATTAGAGATAGATGAGTGGAATTTTTAGCTGAATGTGGTATGCGAAAGGCTTAGCAATTTTTTGAGTAAGTGATTGTAGCGAACAGTCTAAGCGGGGTATTCTCCTTATGAATTTTTTGAAGTCTGTACATTTGTACGGTATGCTGGTCTGAAGGAATTGGTTTGACATATTTTTCTGCTAATACTGGAGTTTTCTTCATGAGAAAGGTCAATTTCTGATGGAGGGCAGCGGTTAGATCTCTCTTTTTTTCGGCGTAGGGTATTGTTCGTAGAATATCTAGTATCTTCTCCTTGTATTGTTCTCGTATAATCGCTATCTCCGTGATTTGTTTAAATTCCTTCATAGCTTTCCATTCTTTCGGGGGGATATTCATCGCAGGAGGCACTGCTCGCTTGATGATGCGAGATATCTCTCCATCTCTCGGTCAATTTGTGGATAATACGCCAAAAAACTTCCTTCTCATTCGAAGCAAACCACTCATCAATCCATTTTCGGACATCTTCGTAAGAATCGAAGTGCTGGTCAGCGAGTATGTGACCAATTCAAGAAAACAGGTGGTAGCCGGGGCCAGGTGTGGTAAATAAGCGGCATGGGGTAGCATTTCTCAATTGAATGTCACCAAGTAGTTTCGGACCATTTTTGACGTGTGCGATGGTGCGTTGTCGTGGAGTAAAACCAGTTTTTCATTTTTTTTTAATGATCCAGCTTTTTTTTTGCGCAGAGCACGGTGCAATTTGGTCAGTTGTTGGTGGTAGGTTTCACCAGGCTTCAACATCTCATAGTAGCCGATACCCTGCTGATCCCACCAAACATACAGCATCGTCGGAAGCGATTTGGTGTTGGGGAAGATGTTGATAGTTAGCCGGGATAAACCCACGATTTCTTACGTTTAGAATTTTCGAAATATGTCCACTTTTCATCGCCAGTCACAATCCCATGCAGGAACATCTTTCTTTTTTGTCTGGCGAGCGAAATTTCGCATATTTTGGTGTCACTCCATCTGTCTATCGTTCGATTCATGCAGCACCCATTTCCAATCTTTTGAACCTTTCCAATGGCACGTAGACACAGGAAAATGGCTTGTTAAGTAACACCCAATTGCTTGGGAAGCATTTTTTTCAATTGGGTATCGTCTTCGTCCAAAAGAGTCTTATTTTCACGCTTCCTGTCGCCCAGTTCAACATTTCCGTCTTTGAACCGACGATACAAATCTCTGCACGTTGCTTCCGATAAAACACGTCACCATAGGCCTCTACAAGCATTCGATGCGATTCAGCTATCATTTCTTCAAAGTGAATCAGAAAAGCAGAACTTCCCGCATAGGCTCTTTTTCTGACACAAAACTAGACATGATTACCAAATGAGAAATGAATGTTGTTGTATGAAATTGCTGACGATGTGCACTGATTAATATTGACAGATGTCATACTCATAAAAAAAGTTATGGCGTGTCCATAGTAGCTTAATACGCTCACTAATGCCATCTCTGAGCAAACAGCGGATTTAAGCTCATACACCTGGTAATTCACAAACCTTTCAAATGTATCACCGCGAAATTGCTCGTTAAAATTTTTCAAATTTTCATGCAACCAATACTTGAAATCGGTTTCCAGAAAGGATATTAAGTCGTTATAATAAGTTCAAAAGCGAGCAGTAAAGATTCCTCGAGAATTACGTCGTTTATGTTGTGAAAATGACTTCAATATATTGTCCTTCCAAATATACCATAAAGGAGGATGCGAGGTGATCGCATTGAGACACTTAAAATTCGTAGTGGTCATTACGATTGTGTCCAGCATATATACGAGTAATATTAATCGTCTGCTTAGAGGTCACAATAATCAAACCAACGAAAAGTTAAAAAGTTCGAGTGTGGATCCACTCCAAAACTGCTTAACCTAATCGCGGATACGTGATACTATTCGCCAAGTGAAGTGAACAACGTACTAGGTGTACGTCCAAACCAAAAATATATATGGAACCTTTTCAAAGAAGGATAGTAAAAATTTATATGTTTGTGGATATCTCGTGGTAAGGAATTTCGCCTAAAAAAAATTATTTTATTTCTTTTCAATAGCTGTAAAAAGAAATTAAAATCCCAAAACAAAAGTTACAAAAATATCTGACTTCCCAATTGTGACATTATCATTGAAAATACATAAAATTCACTGAAGATTTTGCACTCACCAGGCTACAAAAACAAAAAATGATTCCCGCGATAAAATCTATCGCATTCTTTTACCAAAGATAACTAAAATACAAATAATTCAACGGAAATAGCCGCCACAATCTTTCTCAAAATTAGGCAGTGACTTCAGTTAAGAAATGATGGAATTCCGAAAAAAAAATGTAAAACGGCAATTACATTGCGATAAGCACGAAGTAGCTCTGACACATTGAATGTATTTGTGTATTTAATAAAAAGGAAAAGAACGTAGACGGAGTATCTACATAGGTAAATTGAGGTCGCCGCATAATTCGAATAGTTCTTCTTCTGATTAAACACAATCTTAACTATAAGTATGTACGTACCAACAGCAGTCGAAAAGCTGTTCTATTCAAATTCTCTATACCATAGGTCGAGATATCTATTATCTGAACCTATTGGCCTAGATTCGGACTGTTGAACGTAGTCTGTTCAGTATCTATTGAGAAGCAAATCGATTTTATTTCGTAAAATCTGAATGAGATTTTGAAGTTCGATTCATGTCGGATACTAAGTGGTTTCTTTGAGCGATTAAATTAGACTTATCATTTGATGGGTTTTAAGTACGCTGCAAATGATATGGTTATCTCTGATTTCTTTGATTATTCGAATATCTATTATGCAAATTAACTAAAATTAATTGTTATCTACATACTATACATCAACTAGTAATTATTAGGTAGAATAATGAGATTCTAACTAGTTTGCAAACAGAGTGGCAGTTCGGGTTAACAGATCCTTTTATAACATCCTTTTAGACAATTTTTCAAGTATGATTTATGTTTAGAAAAATTTAACGAAAATTTAAGCGCTTTTCCCAAAGAGAGGGGGGTCCTTCACCGAGAAAAACGGAATAGAGAAGCTATAATATTTGGAATCCCAGGATTTAAAATATCGGAATTCAAAATCCCGACATACAAAGTGCCAAAAATAAGATTTCCGGTGTTTACAATCCTATAAAAAATTTAATATTAAAAATTCATCATTAAGAATCCAAAACTAACGGATCCAATATGATTGACCGAATAAGTACATTCCAGGCGGATTATTTGAAAATGGATGCTTTCAGAAACTTTTAAGTCGCTGGTTCAAAGGTCTAAAGTAGCAGATTCAATTTTACAGAATACAATCAAATTTGTTAGATAATTGAGTAACTTAGGGCCGGTTTCACAGTCACAGTTTAAACCGGATCACTAAAATCTGTAAATATAAAAAAAAAATTAATATTCCATCTTCAAAAATAAAAATCATATTTCCAAGCCTGAAGATCGGTTTTCGAGTGGGGCTAGGCAATTTCCTGTATTACTTCCTCGTACATAATATGAAAAAACAAGTCCTGGCAACAGCCTAAGGCCGATGCTCAGGTTCGCGCCTTGTGGAAGAGATTTATTTGTGTCCTATGCCCCTATAGAGAATCCTAACGGGAATTCGATTGACGTAATATGTATCAAATTCTCGGGTAATAAATATCCAAAGCGTGATTCGTATGCGTAGTTCCCAAACAGCATTTACTTCATATACCAAAAAGAGGAAATAAATACTGATATATACATAAACCAGGAGTTATACGTATGAAGGCCGTTTTAGCAAAATTTGATAGAATAAAAAGCGTGCGCAATAATTCTGAAATTGCTTCATTTTTAGTTTCGAAGATTCTGTTCTCTTTTTCTCAATACTGGAATTTTGGATTTTTCGATAGATATCAGCGGATTAAAACCGGAACCGAATTAAACCAAATTTTCTTTAAAACGGGGTGTTCCATAAGGCTTTAGCTTGAGACCCTTGCTGTTTACTCTATATACTAATGATTTGCAAGAAGTAATTCAATATTCCTTAATTCATTTGAATGCAGATGATGTTCAGCTCTATTTAAGTCGACCTCTCTAGTTGAAGACTATGCTACGCGGATTAATGGTGATGTTGGTTATTTCTCTGATTGGGCATCACAAAATGATTTATTGATTAATGCATGAAAAACGCAATGCTTAGTGTGTTATATTTCATATGCTGAATTACATGATGTGTGCGTTGAATTTCATAATTCTGTTAGACACCTAGGGATATTGCTAAATTATTCTATGAGTTGCTGTAAACTGGTAACCAGTATACTGAGAAAAGTTTATGGATGGCATCGCATTTGTAAGTGTCTTATCTACATTAAAGCGAATCACGACGTGGGACAAATAATCTGAATACGACAAGTGATGCGAATTTAGCTTGTCATACTTTGATGCAAGAGTACACTCTTGTAGGAATCTTACGTGCTGTGAAATCAGTTTAATAATAAGGACCTTAATCAGGCTATGGACATTCTTATCTTTTGAAAGAATACGATGCGAGGATTTTTCGCATAATTGATAGAAAATTCTTGCATGCGAGACACTTTGCCTATAGCTATTACTTTATTTATGAAAAAAATTGTTGATTTCACTTTTAAAAAAAAATATGGAAAATATTGTAATATTCACGATTTTCAGTTAATTGCTAAATTTGTTGCAATACTGACGAACTTGAAAAGGAAACGTCCTTTTACTGTTTCTAATATATTTTGGATTGCGGTGAAGTACGAATATGCGAGCCGGATCTTGTGATCTCACGGTTGCATTGTCTATAATTTAAACGGAATACATTTCTATTAAAAGGAAAGATTTCCGGATTTTACACTATTTGCTTTATTTTGTGTGACGTTTCGGTCTCTCGGTAAAATCCGGAAATCTTTCCTTTTAACTCAAAATGCACTATGAAAACATTTACTAAACCATCGGAATACATTTCATTTCCAAATTTTCATCGCTTTTTGCATTCACTCTAACTGGATAGGTAGTAGTTATTCTCCTGCCCAACGCCATAAGATCTTTCTGAGAATCTTAGAAGAAACATCATTAAGACATTGTACTTAGACCATTTTACATGCATACTGTTACAGCCCTAACAAAAAGGACATTTATTGTAAATGTCTGTTATTAAAACTCTAGAAAGTATGTATATATTTTTATGGTGCGGTAATTTTAAGCCAATTTACAGGGGAAGGGGGCTGGCTGAACCCAAATTGTACCCACCTCTTGAGGACGACCTTGCCAAAAATGCACTAAAAAACATGATAAAGCTACGATTGTGCGTAAAGCCCAATCATGCAATACTCTAGATAAAATAGAAATGTTTGAGACATATAAATATTGTGTATGGGGTCGTAGAAGGGGTAACCCTGAACTTATTTTTCCACACCATCCCATCTTTCTGGCAGCATACGGATTCCGCGTCGAAAAAACTTTTCGTTTTTTGTGCCGATCCACGAATCGACCCAATTTTTGGCTTCTTCGAAAGAATCGAAGTACTGCTCAGCCAGGCCATGCGTCAGTGATCGGAATAGGTGGTATGTAGAAGGAAGGGGCGAGTGGAATTTGACGCCCCATTTCATAGTTTTCAGGTAGATTTTCATAACCTAAGCAACATGAGGCCGAAAGTTGTCGTGCTGCAAAAATACTTTTTCGTGTGTCTCTTGGTACTGTGCCAATGATCGGCTCAAACGCGTCAATTGTAGTCGATAGTGAGCTCCCGTGGAGGTACCACAACAATTTGCTCTGTTCCACCATCATGCCGGTCGTCGACGTCAAAATCACCGCCCTTGAAGCGTTAAAACCACTATTTCACTAATAGCATCCTCACCATAAGTTTCAACAAACATTTTACGCGCTTCAGCCGCAGAGTTTTTTAATTTAAGGCAAAAAGCAAAACTTCCCGCAAATGACGCTTATTTGGCTCAAACTTTGACATATTCGCGCACAAACAAGTATTTGTATGACGCCGATAAAACTTCACAAATCTAATAATGAGGAGTTATTGACAGATGTCTTAGTTTACCATGTAACGTTTCTGATCCGCCATTCCATCAATCAAATTCCTGTTAAGACCTCCTATAGGAGCATAGGACAGAAACAACATTTTTCCACAAGGCGCAATCCTGAGCATCGGCCTTAAGCTGTTTCCAGGACTTGTTTTATTCCTCTGGCCTCCTGCTCAACTGCTCGCTTCCATGTGTTACATGATCGACCAACCCGACGTTTTCCTTGAGGATTATAATTCAGAGCCTGTTTGGCTATATTTCGCTCTGGCTTCCTGAAAGTTTGACCGATCCACTGCCACTTCCGCCTTTGAATCTCAATACCTATTTTAGTCTGTCCAGTTGTACTTCAAACTTCGTCGTTGGAGATCATTTCTGGCCAGAATATTCCTAAAATGTGTCGAAAGTTTGCAGTTTTTTGGTAAGTCAAACGGTCACTTTCCACGTAGTACATCCATATAAAAACACGGATTTGACGCACGCGGGTTCTCTCTTAACCTCCAGAAAGGGGAAGGATATTGAAGGCCTGACGAGTTTTATTTAGACGAGCCTAAATATCCTTTTCGGCTCCGCCATCCATGCTGACAAAGCTTTCGAGATAACGAAAATCTTGCACCTCTTCCGCATCTTGTCCTTTAAGAACAAACGGTATGCTTGTGTTCGAATCCATGTGCATGTACTTGGTCTTACTCACATTTATTTTCAGTCCCACATCTTTGCATTTACAATACAACGAGTGATCACTTGACTCTAAGTCCGAACGGCTATGCGCACGTCATCAGCATAATCAAGGTGACTTAAGATGTTAAATAGTCTCCATTGAAGACGTTTACCTTCCCCACCTTCCAGTACAGCCTTCAAGATGTCATTTATTACCAGAAGAAAGAAGGCTGGTGATAAGATTCAGCTTTGTTTGACATGCGTTCGAACAGGAAAGTTCTCGGACAGCTCTCCTTAACGTAAGACGCGACACCTTGAATCTTCGTAGTATTCTTTAATCATAGCTATGACCTTAGCTGGAATACCTCTCCTACGCAAAGCATTCCATATGTAATCTCGCTTAACGCTGTCAAAAGCCTTCTCGAAGTCCACAAACATAAGATGTTGGCCACTATCTGGTCCTGACCACATTCCGATGTCGATTAGCAAACAGTGGACCTGCAAAACACCAATCGAGAAGCAGATGGACGAGTCCATTGCAGCCGCATACACATCAGCTTTGGAGAGACATTTAGACCAAATATTCAACCACCAAGAAATGCCATAAGAGCAATAATGGCTTTTCACAAAAAATGGCATTAAGTCTATCGCAGAAGAGGTTACAGGCCAACTGACTCGGCGAAAGAAGAATGATTGGTTCGACGATGAATGCCGAGATGCAATAGACAAGAATGCAGCTTAGAAACAGTTTACTGAAAGACCAACAAGAGCCAAGAAGGACATATTTGAAAAGCTTAGATGATATGATAACTAAACTTGCAAAAAAAGGAAAAGGAAGTATCTCAATGATGAACTATGCAAAATGGATAAAGATTTTAAATCCAACAACAAGACAGCGGCTTACGCTCTAGTTAAAAAACTGAAACGAGGATTTCAACTGAAAACAACAGGAGGCATAATTAGCGGTGTGGAACAGATAAAAACGAAATGGGGGCAATATTTACAACAGCTGCTTCGTCCGAATTGATTATCGACTACTATTGTTAATGACCACCTGACCGAGGTACCTGCTGACGACAAGAAGTGAAACATACCCTTGCTCTTAACAAGACGCCAGGCATAAACAATTTACCAGCGAACCTTCTGAAGAGCGATGGTGACTGCATTTCTAGGAAAATTAACATTATGGTGTCGCAAATCTGGACTTATGAAACACTACCTGATGATTGGCGTAAAAGCATTATATGTCCGATCCACAAAAAGGGCGACAAACTCTACTGCGAAAACTAAAGAAGGATTCCATTGCTGTGCACATATTACAAAATCTTTACAAAGATCATAAAGCCCGAGGTTAAGCCTATGCCGAAAACATAATTGGAGAATATCAAGGTGGATTCAGATCCGGACGATCAACTAGGATTAAATATTCACAGTGAAACGGTGGCGCAGGCTTACATGTTAGCATGTAATAGCATGTATCCAAAATATGCCAGTGGAGAATGCGTGGATGAAAATACGAGACGGCATCAAATCCTCCGCGGAAGAGGAGCACGGCGAAAAAATAATGATTGGTTCGACCAAGAATGTCGCGACGCAATAGATAGAAAGAGCGAAGCTTACAAAATTTTTACTGAACGACCAACACGAGCCAAAAAAGAAAGATATGACGAGCTTAGGCGATATGCGAAAAAGACCTGCAGACGAAAACAAAAGAAGTACCATAATGACAAAATACAAAAAATGGACGACGACATGAGAAAAAATAAAACGCGGGACGCATACGCAATAGTAAAAGACTTAAAAAAGGGATAGGGATAGCACCGATAACGACAGACAACATTTCAATTGAAGCCTCAACTGACAAAGATGAACCATCATCGATACCACCTACGCTTGCTGAAATCAAAGCAGCCCTATGTGACCAAAAACGAAAAAAAGCGCTGGGAATTGACGAAATACCAGTTGAACTTCTGAAAAACGGTGGAAACTGTGTCGCTGAAATACTGCACAACATGATATGCAAAATTTGGACAGAGGAAATCATACCCGACGACTGGCGAAAAAGCATTATATGTCCAATTTACAAAAAAGGAGACAAACTCTGCTGTGAGAACTACAGAGGTATATCATTGTTGTGTACGTCCTATAAAATACTGACAAAAATTATTGAACGTCGTCTTAAGCCCTATGCTAATCAAATAATTGGCGAATACCAAGGCGGATTCAGAACCGGACGATCTACAACAGACCAGATATTCTCGGCGAAACAGGTGCTTGAGAAATGCTGGGAATATAACACAGACGTGCACCAAATATTCGTAGATTTTAAACAAGCATACGACAGTATCGACAGGAGCGTACTGTACCAAATCATGCTTGACTTTGGAATTCCTCCAAAACTAGTCCGACTAACAAGACTCACAATGACGAACACTGAATCCCAAGTGAGAATACAAACCGATTCCACAACCAGCTTTCGAACGGAATGTAGTTTAAAGCAGGGAGATGGTCTAGCCCCCATGCTTTTCAACTTGGCACTAGAGTATGTCGTCCGAAAAATCCCAGTCGACACCAACGGGACACTACTATTCAAGTCCACCCAACTAGTAGCATACGCTGACGACATTAACATTCTAGCAAGATCCTTCCCTAGTGCTAAGGAGGTATTTGTCAATCTTGACTCCGCCGCAAAAGAAGTCGGGTTGCGCATTAATGAAAGCAAAACAAAAGTAATGACGCAAACAAGAAGGAGAACGCCAATCAGACAAAACATAACAATTGCGGAATATAATTTGGAGAGTATGGACAACTTCACATATCTTGGGGCTAATCTAGCGAAGGACGGTAATGAAACATGCAAATAAGACGTATTACTCGGTACTTCCAATAATGAAATCCAAGAAAGTGCACAGGAACAATAAGCTGCGGATTTATAAAACTATTATACGACCTGTGCTCTGTTATGGCAGCGAGACGTGGACATTAACGCGAACTTTCGAAAAAGCAGTTAACGCATTCGAAAGAAAGGTCGTCCGAAGAATTTTGGGACCTGTGAAGGAAGGAACGGAATGGCGAATAAGATACAACCATGAGTTGTATCAACTCTACGACGAGCCAGAAGCTTCAAAGTTCATCAAGTTACGTAAACTGCAGTGGGCTGGCCATGTAGAGCGAATGGAAGACAGAAGAATCCCCAAACGTGCTTTTAAAGGCAAAGCGAGTGGTAACCGGCCAGTAGGCAAACCACGCTAGCGATGGGAAGACTCGGTTGATGAAGACAGTAAAGCCATTTTAAAAATAGCAGCTGTGGAGGACGCGGTCTTTGGATCGAGACGATTGGAGGCGACGACTTCAGGAGGCCAGGGCCCGATTTCGGCTGTCGCGGCATTGATGATGATAAGTAAGTAAGTTGAAACCAGAGGGATGCTACAGTTTAAATCACAGCAGATATATATTAACTTACGCAGACGACAGAAACATTATGATGCGTTCACAACTGGGCGCCAAAAAAGTCTTCGTTAGTCTTGACACAGCAGCACGATAAGTAGGGTTACGCATAAACGAAAACAAAACGTTAATGTTGCAATCACGAACAAAACAAGCCAATCAGACAAAATCCAACAATAGCAGACTATAACATAGAAAATGTGGACAACTTCATATATTTAGGAACCAATCTCTACAAAAACGGCAATCAAATCAAAAGACGCATAATGGTAGCAAACAAGACATACTACTCGGTACTTCCGATAATAAAATGTAAAGAAAAACAAAGCTGCGAATCTACAAAACCATAATAAGACATGTCCTCCTGCTATAGCAGGGAAATGTGAAAAAATGGTTAATGCCTTCGAGAGGAAGGTATTGCGACAAAACCTCGGACGGTTGAGAGAACAAGGCGAATGGAAATTGTATACCATTTTTGAGGACCCAGAAGTCTCCACTCTCATACCCAAACGTGTACATAAAGGAAAGGCGGAAGGAAAAGGCCAGTGGGAAGATCGAGAAAACGCTGGAAGGATTCAATCGACGAAGACTGCAAATCGCTTCTGAAATTTTCAACATGTAGGACGCGGTCATTGGACCGAGAAAATTGGAAACGGAGCATACAGGAGGTCAAGGCCCGACTTGGGCTGTAGCGACATTGATGATGATTTTTGATCAGCATTTACTGCTGGTGCCATCTATTGAGAAACAGCGGGTTTCAATTTGTATTCCCGATAAGATTTGGAATACGTGAGACATTGCGCGTCATGGTTATCTGCTGAATTAGTATGGCTCCTGTGATTTCCACTCAACCACACTATTCTCAGGCTAACATTCTTGCCATACTTGTTTCATGAAGCGATCCATAAAGATTTAGAATTGCCGTTAAGATCCAAAAAGATATTTTGCCAAAATTGGACTTGGATGGTTTTGGAATTAAGTCATATGTTATTTCATATGTAAAATACAAATTCTGTATTAATTTTGATCGAAAATCTACAATTGAAAATCTTTTCGCCAAATTCCTTTCTATTATTATTTTCGCATCCAATTAAAATTAGCGAAAAGATTTAAAATCGCATTGGCGAATGGTTTTTCCGAGTACGACCAAACTGATTATACCAATATAATTCAAATTAAATATATGTATCTAACGGGATGTGTTTTTTTTTTCTTCTACCACACTGCGGATCTCGTAATTTTATAAATCGTATACTTAACACTTTCTAAACATTTGTAAGTGGTATAAAATAGCATCTTAATATTTCACGGTTTACCGTTTTCGATCTGCCATAATATCGAGAAATGAAAAATAAAAGTCCAAGACGATCGGAATCTTATGAAAAGAATGAATGCCTATTTTGTTAAATAGCACAAATACAATGGGATGAAAAACATATCTCGAATACGCTTTAAGAACCACTAAAATGGGTATCATGATAAATGATCATCAATCCTCGCTTTTTTCTTTTCTGTATTCGTTCCTAGCCAATAAAGCGAATTATCGCAAGAACAATTATTATGATATCACCACCGCAACCAAAGGAAAAACGTGAAAGGCTGTTTTTAGAGCGAACATAAAAAATGATCGTTTTACTATAGGCGATCAGATTTATGGGTAAGAGTGTTACCAAGGGAATAAGAAAAAATACCACTAAAATTATTTTTTATTTCTATTTTTATTTTAAATAACAACACAATACAAATCGATCATGATATCGATCGAAACTGAAAGAAAAAATCGAAACAAAAATTAATAATGAAGATCAGTTTAAGGTAAGCAAGATCAATGCCATAATATGTAACTAGTGAATGTACATATTTTATTTATTTATCTTGACTGTTTTTCTTTTTTTTTAATTCTCTTATTATTTTGTACCAGCGTTTTTGATACTTAATCAAGATTATAAAATGTTCACGACTGTTTATCGCTAATGGACAGAAATTTTTTTTTTTTTGTTCATCTAAAATGTATTTGCACTCAGCAATCTTTGAGGCTAAGATGATCGAAGAACACAGCAGTACTTATCTATGCAAGTCAATGATCGATTCAGTGTTTTTGTTTTCGTTTAAGAAAGGTGAAAGGACGGTCAGAGTACTTAAAAGCGATCATAGCTTTTTTTTGCTGTTTAATTTCTTTGAGTGTAACTGCACGTTTTCTCATCAGTCAAAATTTTTTGACATTTGGTATTTTGCAAGGCGCGAGATTATTGTTTTGTCCGTCAAATGGAATTTTTGATGTTACGAAAACAATTCGTTGTTGGTTGTTGTATTTTAGTGTAGGATCTTCTCCCGATCTCTTTTTTTTCTGGAGGGCTTTACAATCGAAATGTCGTTTTATAACTTTCTCCAAAAATAAAATCAGATAAAAATAAATGAAAGCAAATCTATATACTACTCATCTAGTTAAAATATAATTTCGAAATATCGATCTTATCGAAGAAATGTAATATTGTTATTGATTAGTTAAAACTATTCAATAATTATAATAATAAAAAAAAACAAAAACAAATAAAATATATCAAATTTCAAAATTAAATAATCATAATAACATTCGAACCTATTATTGATATTGCTTCTAATCCGTTTGAAATAGTCTTCATTTCTCGGAAAATCGATAAAGTTGTAATATAATGCAGATAGAGAAATTAAGCCGAAATATATTAAAAGTCTATTAACCGTATAGATTACGATGAGAGCTTCTATTATGGTTTATCGTCGTTGATAATAATAACTCGTCCGTTGATCAGTGAGTTTATTGCTTTAATAATAAAGAATTCCGTAATCAACTCTATAATTAAAAAAAAAAAGATTTATGATTGGGCGTAATGTATAAAAGGTGGTAATTTGTTGAGGATTTTTTGAAATTTGTTTCCAATTATAATAAAAGAAATTGCGATGAAATTTTATGATTCTACCTTTTCTAGTTTCGATGGAAATCGATATACACTCGGCAGAAAAAGTCTGCGTACAACAAAAACATCGTTTTAAGTAATTTATTTCATAATAATTTTTTTTTCTCTTTTTTTCATGGCTTTATTACAAACATAAAACAAAACAAAAATGATGATTATTGTACTCCATAGAAATATTAAAATTAAAAAACGAAAACAAATCCTGTATTGCAACAATAAAAAGTCTTCGTACAAATATTTCTTTTCAAAACAAAACAATTGTTTTTCCTCGTTAATAGCTTGTGGGATATCCTTGTCTCTTTATTCTTCCCACAACCGTTTTTGCATGGAATCTACCAGCTTCTTAGTGAACTCTGGGGTTATTGAATTCCACTCATAAATCAGGACTTCCTTGAGCATTACCTTCGACGTTATTGTGTGCGCTCGAATCCTTTGTTCCAAGTGATGCCACAAATGCTCTATTGGATTAAGGTCAGGAGATTGGGGCGGTGTACGAAGCTGATTTTGGGCATTATAAAGCAACCAGAGTCTTACTACCTCCACAGTGTGCTTAGGGTCGTTGTCTTGTTGAAAGTAAAAGTTGTCGCTTAAGCCCAAATGTTCTGCACTTTTCTTCAAATTGCGCTTGAGAATATTAAGGTGGTCTATTTTATTCATAATACTTTCAATAAACTCCATTTTGCCAACTCCTCCACTAGCCATACACCTCCATATCATAACACCGCCACCACCGTGCTTTACTGTTGGACAGAGATTTTTTACGTCGAAGGCCGCGCCAGTTTTTCTTCATACAATCTTCCGACCTTTGATCCCAAAAATACAAAATTTACTTTCATCCGAGAAAATAACTTGTTTCCAAAATTCTTTTGGCTTATTTATGTGTTCCATAGCAAACGCCAGCCGCTTGAGTATGTTTACTATTGTTATAAATGGCTTTCTACGTGCAACGCATCCGTGGTACCCATATTTCCTAAAACTTTTACGAACACCATCATCA
Organism: Chorisops tibialis; assembly: GCA_963669355.1. Taxonomy (NCBI): domain Eukaryota; kingdom Metazoa; phylum Arthropoda; class Insecta; order Diptera; family Stratiomyidae; genus Chorisops; species Chorisops tibialis. The sequence continues at coordinate 194,563,718 of OY770263.1, read as the reverse complement.
AAAATAGACTTGCGGTACTTTGCTTTGATGTCCTTTGCCATATCAGCTACAGTTAATCCAGGATTAGCCTTCATCATTCGGAGCAAACTCCGAGTTTGCTGAGGGTTCAACTTTGGAGGACCGCGAGATCTGGGGTTTGAAACCAAAACTCCTGTATTGTTGACGTTTTTTTACGACTCGTTGGACAGATGAATGGCTTCTGCTGACTATTGCACCTATTCCACGATATGACGTACCTTTTTTTCCACATATCCACGATAATTTTCCTTTCCCCAAATTCAATTTCCTTTCCTTTATTAGACATCTCTTACTTAACGTTTTTTGGCAATTATTTTTAACGCAAACCTTAGATAAAAACACGTTTATCAACTTTCCTACACAAACTTTATTGTTATTAATGATTTAACTGCAACTCAGAGACTTTGACTTCCCTTTATACGCTTTGAACACAGACTTTTTATTCCTGGAATTTCAGACTATTTTTCGTTTCCGAATTTTACCGTTGTTTTAGAATACAGTAATTCTCATTTTTGTTTTGTTTTATGTTCATAATGAAGTAATGAAAAATAGGAAAAAATCATAACAGGACTACGACTGGGCGTAAAGCCCAATCGTGCGATACTTTAGATGAAAGAGAATTTTTTTTATTTTAAGGAATTTCGTAGGGGAAGTGGTAGTGGGGGTGACGACATCGAACTAATTTTTCCACATCACTCTAAGGTTGCTATCAAAATGTTTCGTACAAAATTTAGGATTCAAAAATTTAATTGGTACTGAGAAATTTAGTGTATTGGATTTAGTGAAGTTGTGTAGTTTGTATGGGAGGTGGTAGAAGGAGTGTAAATTTCTTAATGAAGTTTTTAGAAATAACTGTGAACATCATTTAATTGACATATTTTAAATTGCAGATCAGTAGCATTCATACTTTCCAGGAAAATCGACTTTTTGTATGATGATGATTTAACTGCAAAAAAAAAATATTTCGGAATAAACTGTTAGAAACGATGTTTTTTATAGATATGTCGGATGTGTTGGGTATGTACGCAAACTTTTTCTGCCGAATGTACATGGGCCAAATACAAGTTTCTTTTTAAAAATTCAATAAAATGAACAAAATTATTTTTTTTTTCATGTATTATGGCTTCATTAGTAAGAGCAAACATTCCCATTAATGATGAAATACAACTTCGTTCAAGCGGCTGCCTCGGCTGGCTTCGCAGTAGCGCATTCTGTCACTCCAATTTTCCAAGACCATGTCGATGGTTTCGGGCTGTAGCTCACGGATTGCTTGGATGATATTGGCCTTAAGTGCTTGAATCGTTTCTCGATTATTGGCATAACATCGGTCCTTCACGGTTCCCCAGAAAAAAAGTCCAAAGGAGTCAAATCGCAGCTCCGAGGTGGCCAATTGACATTGCCAAGACGGCTGATAACACGATTTGGGAATTTGGTGCGTAAAAGATCGATTGTGGCATGGGCTGTGCAGCATGGCGCGCCATCCTGCATGAACCAGAGGTCGTCCAAATCCATGTCTTCAATTTTAGTCAGAAAAAGTCGGATAACATGGCTCTGTAACGTTCACCGTTGACCGAAACGTTGTTCCCAGCCTTATTTTCGAAGAAAAATGGTCCAATGATGCCACCACTCTACAATCCACACCAAACTGTCACTCTTTGTTGATGCATTGGCTTCTCGATAATAACGTGCGGGTTTTCCGAGCCCCAGATGTGGCAATTTTGTTTGTTAACGTAGCCTCCGAGATGAAAATGCGCCTCGTCAGAAAAGATGATTTTTCGCCCTAAATCGTTGTCCAATTCAAGCTGCTCTAAGGCCCAAACTGCGAAGCGGTAACGAAACGGATGGTCGTGCGCCTTCAATTGCTGAGTCATTTGGACCTTGTAAGCGAATAATCCGAGATCTTTGTGCAGAATTCTCCTCAGGCTAGTGAGTGAAATGTTGAGCTGTTGAGATCGACGGCGAGTTAATGTTCGTGGAGTGAGTCTCACACTCTCGGCTACAGCAGGCACATTCTCGTTTGTGCGCACCGTACAACGACGGGGACTATGAGTGTTGTCCACTAGCATGCCAGTCTCACGAACTTTTTGCACAAACTTGCGTACAGCAGGTGCTTCATTTCGGCTAAAACTTCTTTTCAAAAAACGCACTGTTTGGGCTACACAGCACTCACTTTGGAAATAAGTTTTCAATATTTCTCAACGTTGTTCAAGTGTAAAGCGACTCATTTCGTTTCGCGGAGGTATGATACTGACTTTCTGAGCGGGAAACAGCTTTCAGTGGCCCACCCTGTAATGTACAAGGAAGGAGCAAAGGAATCGGAGCAGAATTTTCCAGTATTATTGGTATTTATTTACATCGACTTCAAAATTTGATCGAAGTACTGAGGTCAAATTTTCAAGTCAATAGCTTTGAAAGTTAGGGTATAGCCTAGTAGGTAGTGTGTTGGTCTTGTAATGCGAAGGTCGTGAGTTCAAATCCCGGTCGGCGCAATATATAATTCCGGCACATTGCCTGCTTGGATATACCTTGGTCACCTCAATCTACGAAAATGTGAAATTCGTAGAAAGAGGGTTGTGCGAAGGACTAACAACACTTCCACAATAAGTAATGAAAAATGTTAAGGAACCTGAATATCAGGAGGCCAAGGTCAGGTTTGGGCTGTAGCGCCATTGTAGAAGTAGAAGCTTTGAAAGTTACGAAATAATAATAATAATAATTTGTTTAAAATTCAAAATTTCGTGAATATGCATTAAAATATAACAGAATTATGATTCAATCATATGATACTCTAGATGAAATTGAAAAGAGTTTAATGTACCGGACAATATCTCATCTAAAATTTTTTCGAATAGTGTATTTTGACTTCTGTATGGGAGGTGATAGAAGCAGAGTGGAGAGGTTTGTAATTTTTGTATATGACAACCAACGTGAGATGCAAAATGTTTCGCGCTGAATTTAAAATCTGTAGTTTCCATTCTTTTCAAAGAATTGGACATAGTTTTCCTGAAATTGGGGCATTTGTATGGGAGGTGGTAGAGAAAGTGGAAGGTTTTATATGATTTTGTTCATCAACATCCTTATCACCGTACTTTGTTTCAATTTCAAAGTCGATAGCTCTCATATGCTCGCAGGAGAAATGCTTTTCTTGAATTTATAATAAAGATATTTGTATGGGAGGGGGTGGAAGAAGTGAGGGGTCAATATTTTGTGTTATTGATTATATATATAATACATTGTTATACTTTGACCTAAATTTCAAGTCGATACCTTAAATAGTTTCGAAGAAAAATTAATTTCTTAAAATTTAAAAATTTCATGAAAATTGTATGGGAGGGGGTACATGGAGTAGGGGGATGTAGCCCGTGAGCTTAGGGTTACTTTTTCGCTAAAAATGACACGCAACAAATTTCAGCATGATAGCTCAAAGTGTTCGATAGTTATGTTATACACAGACGGACAGACGGTTTTGAGCAACAATAAATATTTCTGTACCCTTGGTGACTCTGTGCGAGCATCATTTCTTAGCGTTTCAAACGGAAAGGCAAACACAATATACTCTCGGATTTCATCTAGAGTAAAAAAATTACGAAGACTCAGTGAATACAGTAACAACATCATCGGAGAATATCAAGGTGGCTTCAAATCCGGACGATCGACAACGGACCAGATATTCTCAGCAAAAAAGGTGTTAGCAAAAAGCCTGACAATATGAAATTAATGTACACCACCTGTTGATTTTTGTCAAACGTCGACCGTAATGCTCTGTACAGAATAATGATTGAACTAGTTGTCCGACCGAAACTAGTTCGGTTAATAAAAGCCACGATGGAAAACAATGAGTGCCTAGTAAATATTCAAAAGGCGTTCACTCAAAGCTTCCCAATGGAGTCAGGTCTCAAACAAGGACATTGCTTGGCTTAACCATTCCTCCACTACGGACCAGAGGGGACGTGATACTGAGCTTTTTACCTCTAACGGATTAACACAACTGGTGAATGAGCCTACTTGTTTACCAAACATCGCAGAGCATTTTCCTAACCTTCTTGACTCATTTCTCACCAACCAACCTGAGAAATATTCTGTCTCTGTCATATCCCCAGCACCAATTGGAAATACTGATCATTTCTTGATTCGTGCTCAATTCCCAGAGCCAATTGGGGGGCGCTAAATAACTTCTTCAATGCCCTTAATTAGAAGTTGTGCTTCGATTCCAATGACTGCGATGAATCCTGTAGAAGTGTCACCGAGATTATCTTGAAGGGTATGAAGCCCTTCCAGTCAAAAGAGAGTCAGACCATCGAAGGATTCTTGGTTCAATAAAGAATTTCTCGACGCCATTCAGACCAAAAACAAGCTTTTCAAACATTTAGAGGCAATAAAACGCCTTATCTCCAATAAGTTGAAACGCAAATCTCTAAATTCGGTCCAATAGCGTTAGATAAGTTTTGGATGCCCCATTTCTGATATACGAATTGTACTCAAGTTGAGACCTAATGTGTGACTTGTGGATGGTTGGAAGATCAGAGGGTGTAAAATATTTCTTGCACCTTCTGAAAAGCACTTGAAGACGTCTAAAGTCATATTGTGTGCCTGATTTGATTATTCCAGAAGTGCTTTATCATAATTTGGTAACGTTGAAACCCTATATTTGGAGCGAAATTTGAAAAAAGTGTCGACCTTTTTTTGATACATTTTTAACACCATGAACTAACTGCCCGCAGTTTATGATTCTTAACTAATAAGTCACCAAAACTAACAATTTGGCTTAATTTGGATAAAATTTACAAAAGAAATCACTAAACCTACCCTGAATGGTGAAATCGTAATGTGGTGAAAAGTGTACTCGCAGGTGTCGATTTTGTCATGTCGCTCTCTACTACAGGATCTTCTTCATCTTGGAGTGATTCTATGTATGAGTAGGTATGATCATGCTGCTTAGAAGTTCTGTGCCTAGAGAAAGAGCTACGATTTGTCAGTATTTAAATATTGTGTTTCTCTTATGTTTTGGGAGATTACCTCAGTTTTCAACCAATTTTTCTCATTTTCTCTGAATGTAAGTAGAAGAACCCGGGGTAGTTGAAAATATATGTTTAAAAACGCAAACGGATTGGTAAGGGTAAGTAATTATAAAAAACATGTAAAACTAGTGGAAGTGCAGAAAAAATAAGTTTGCTCGCTATTTATTTAGTTTTAAGTGATTATTAAGTTTTAAATTTTCATTGATTGTGTCCTTTTCTTCAACCTATTTACAAAATTCACACACAAGGGCAGTCTCATTATTTTCGCTATCTATCACCGCACGGGAATTGTATGCCCTATTTATGCACATGGAACAAGCGAACCAACCTTCAACAGACTTTGGGTAAAATTCGCTGCAATATAAATATTCGCAGTCATAATGGGATGCTTCCCTATTCCGCCCCTGTGACACGTTTCATACTCAAGGAAACTAGATTAACATGGCTGCCGTAGTTTAGCAGTAACAGGGTGGTCTAGTTCTACTTATTGTTGCTCGCTAGTAGATACCGAAAAATATCGAACTTTATTCCGCCCCGGTACCCCATTTTTCCCTGGTACCCCATTTTGCCCCGGTACCCCTTTTTGCCACGGTACCCCATTTTGCCCCGAGTTCACCTACTTATTTCATATGAAATGGTAGAGTTTAATAGAATGGCATGATATTATAGCTAGAGAAAGCAATTCTTTAGCAAGGTCATGTATGTTAATGTTTTAAATTGCTGATTTTAAATGATCAACACTTTTTCGGTTATGCCTGTCTACAAATTTTATTATTACCAGTAAAAAAATTTAATTCGATCTTATAACCGGTAATCTAACGAAAGTACATAAGGAACATGGATTTTTTTCAAGTAGATTGTATTTCTGTGTCTATTTTGAGATGTTTTTCTATACGAAATCGGCTCTGAAATACTTGGCGCCCATAATTCAGTAGCAAGCAAAAGTTGCGGTCGGTAAGAGAAAACAATCAAACGCGACCTGAAATTCGCCTCTTCCCATACACAATCCGGACGGAAACGCGCCTATAATTCCGTAGCAAGCAAGAATTTCAGTCAATTTGGATGCTCGCCAAGAAAGAAACGCAAGCGGAAAAGTACCCCTTCCCCCCCGGTCGATGATTCGACCGCTTCGTTACAGAATCCGACCTGAAATACCAGGCGACCATAGTTCAGAGCTAGTTTTTTATTAATCAAAGAGTGCAGCGAAATGTAGATGGAGATGAGTACGGTCAATGCCTTCTATAGTAGAAGGCCGAGTAACTGAATCCAACAACAACACGTTGGAGTCATAATAAACATGACAGTTCCATACAAATTCGCTCGCTTTTGTATGGAGCTGACACGGCGGGCTTCGTAAGAATCGCGTTTATTCTTAAATGCAGTTTTAAAGATAGTTCAGCTTTCTAAGGCACTTTATTGATAGTGCTCGGCATGTAATTATGACATGTTGATATTAGTACAATGGATTTTTAATTGAAAAAAGTGCGATCAAAGTTAAATCTCGGCTTCTCACACCGAAGAAAATCTGTCACTCATATTGTGCAGAGTTCTCCGGTTAATTTTCACACAGAAAATTGTAGAATTTTAGTTATTGCGAAAAAGTGTGCACTCGCGTAATATTTTCGTGCTTAATTTGAACTAATTATGCTCTTTTCTTGTTTTCGGTAAAACGTGTTTTTACGACAAGTTCGTCAAAAATAATACAGGTGGTCCTTTGGAATGGAAAAATCCATGACGTCATACCCACTGGAGTCATTCAAGATGGTCGCTACGTCAGTTCTGCCCAGCTTGAGATGTAGAAAGCATTGGTACGGTGCGTTTTCCTTTCATTGTTCATTGTTTACGGTCACCTTCAACTCATCAAATTTCACCAGATCGTGGTTGAGGGATTGCAAAATTATACGATTTCTCATACAAACCCGACCTGGCACCCATAACTTAGCTGCCAGATTTTTTTCGAACGGACATTTTGAGTTGGCCGACATTCTTGTGCCCATATCCCAGTTAAGATTCCCTGATAATTCTTTCATCAGTAACGTAATTTCAATGATTGGGAGTACTTTTAACGATGAAATATGTATCGAGGCCTCCAAGCGCGCCAGAGTTACATGTGATATATGGTCGACCAAACCGATGTCTCGCCTGAAGATTATAGTCCCAAGCTTGTTTGAAACTATTAATTCCTCAAAGTGTGATCAGCCCTCTGCTACATTCCATTTTAAATCTCGATGCTCATATGAATCTGTCCAGTTGTATTTCAAAATTCATCGTAAGAGCGAACATCTTACGATAAAGTCCCTAAAATGCGTCTGAACCAATGTTTTACGAAAGTTTGATGTTTATTGGTCATTTTCCATGAAGTGCAACCATATAACAACATGCCAGCTTCCTGCAAGGAGATCTCTTTTAACCTCTGGAAAGGGAAAATATAACGAAGGTCTGACAAGGTCTTTATTTAGATGTCACTTTCGGCTCCCCCTTCTATGCTGAAAATGCTTTCAGGGTAACAAATATCTTGCACATTTTCCATATCTGGTTCGTCAAAGGCAGCCGGTGTACTTGTGCTCCAACCCATATGTATGCATGTACTTGGTTTTACGCACATTTATTTCTAGTCCTATGTGTTTGCATTTGAAATGCAAATCGAGTGTTTCATTCTAAGTCCGAACATAATCAATTGGGGTTAAGATATTAAAAAGTCTTGTGAAGACTTTTACCTCCTTTAACGTAGCTTTCAAGGTATCAATTATTACCACGAGAAACAGAACTGTTGATAATATTAAAAACTGTCTGGCACCGGTACGCACAGGAATGCTCTCGACCAGCTTACTTTTATGTAAACAACATCTCACATCTTCGTAGGATTCTTCAATCATATCTATGATCTTCTACGCAAAGTATTTTACATGTAATCTTGTTTAACGCTATCCACAAACAGAATATGTAGTGGCGAACCCATTTCGGTGGACTGATCCATCTCTATAGTATTTGTATGTTCTGTACCAGACGACGGAATCCTGCTTGATGAGCTTCGAGTGTTCTCTTTACAGCATCACTTTATTATTTTGAATTACCTTTGTCGTCATTTCGATGCAGCAGTAGGTAGACATATTCCACGACATTTACTACCTTCCGGAAGATCGCACTTCTTCGTGATGTTGACGATAACGTCTTCCTTCCATTCATCCCGATATCTTCTGTGATCCTACACTCCAGTACAGCATGGGAGGAGTATATAAGCTGTTAGTTCTGGATTCGCTTTAAGGAATCTAGTAATCCGTAGGCGAAGATGTGAGATCTTTTCTAGCGAGTAACACCAGAAAGACACATAGCCAGTCCATCAATCCACCTTGGAGTAATGCCATGTACCGAAATGCTAGGAAGAAAGTCAGACCCTTTGACTGCGTTTGGTTATACCTGTGATTACCTACTGACCTACCGGGTCTCACCAATGTGGACGTCTCTCAACTTGACCGCATAGAAGAACTTATCACGGACTGTATATCCCAGCGAACACCATTTATCATGCGTAACTATTGACGCTGCAAACGCAGAAAGTATCTTTTTATTTCTTTTGTTTTATCATATTAATTATTGTCAAAATAGTCATACCTTATACAAATTTCCTTATCGAACTTGCATGATTGTAAAAATAAATTAGAAATGGTTAATTCTCAGCTTTACTCAACTTTGAAAAACTTGTTTGTGCAATAAAAAAAAACAATTTCAAGACTCACCTTATTCCAAGGAACTGCATAAGTCCAAAAATTATTTCACTAAATATAGTTAAGCCCATTTCACTTAAAAAACACAAAAATTTACATGTTTTATTGCTGATAATAAAATGTGATCATACGAGTAATATAATACAAGGGCGTGATTATCAGCAATGTTAAATAAACTTGAAATCATTGTAACGTGAGCCATAACTCTATCAAGTGTAAACATTGTTTAATTTATCATTCTTGAAAAAAATTGCTAATTCATTTGCCAAATTTCTCTGATACCGCTGCGCGGTGACTAAGTTCTGTTTTGAGCATTCGATGAATTTCTTATCATCTTACAAATCTTAAGTTTAATTCACGTAATTTTTCAAGAAGCTGTCGAATGAATCAACGCATACGGTAGTCTCTGTAAAAAAAAATGTGAGTCTTAACTAATTGGATCATTAATAAGCCATTTATTCGGCATGTGTCCAACATAACGAAGTGGTTATTAAAAAAGGAGTATAATTTTTTCAGGGTACTCGAATCTCAAGGATTGTAACATGAATCCCAGGTAAATTACACAAAGAAACAGAAAAATAAGTCATAAATAAGAAACTAGCGACTCATCTGAACTAGTAAAGTATTTGGAGGGGGTGATTTTGTAAGAAGGCTTCATTAGATTAGCTGATGCGTGAAATTGGCTTAAAGTCTAACCGACCGCTGATTTAAGCTAGACTACTGCTAAAAACTTCTAATCATTCTATGCCCGTGCTAATGACATCTATCTTCAATTTTTTTTTAATTCCGTCTTGTCATGGTCATGGTTACTCGAGAAAAAATGTTGAAAAGCTTCGATAATTACGGCGCTCTCATAAAAACAATGCTCGATTTAATGATTTATTTGCATATTCATAGAGCGTCATTTGCTTGTCATGTTGCCCCAAATTGGCGTATAATAAAAATGAATAATGATTTCGATCGTATTTTTATGCGTAATTAAGTTTCGATATGGAAGACATGTCTGCAATTTTCCCGGTTTAAGAGTTGAAATTTGGTCGGGCTGAATGAACGCATTTAGGCAATTTTCGTAAAAAAAAAACGTTTTTCTTGTTAAGAGGAAGAATTCGGGAAATAGTGTGCAAAGGTGAAAATATTGCAGTTGGAATTTTAATTAAACACGATGAAATTGCAAAAAGAAAGAAAGAAACTTATTTTGATTTCTTCACTTAGATCGCTAGAAAAAAAAATTTAGCGAATAAAACTAAAATAAAATAAGTAGAGCTGTGTAGTTCGCGAACGAACTAGTTCATTTGAACTGTTCACAGAATTGAACCAAACGAATTATTCGCAAAAATTTTCATCTTTAGTTCGAAATGAACTTTTTAGTGAGTTGAATGTAAAGTTCGGAAGTTTGCGTATTTGGTTTTCATAATTCACCCAAAAGCATAATTTCATCGATAAGCACATTCACAAAAGCGGCATTTAGTCCATACAGCTCTCGATTGTGTTATCGCCAGAGAACGAAATTTTATTTTGTAGCAATGTTCGTACGTTGTATTGTGGAGCTAAACTACTCTAATGTATATGTTTAGTTCACGCACGAACTACGAGCCCAAAACGATCGTACCTCGCGAAGACAAGTAAGCGTTTAGTTTGAAGACAAATGTTCGTAGATCAGACTGGTGCACTTTTTTTTAATTTGATTCGTTTTTGATACATTTAGTTCACGAACGAATTTCCCCCTTTTAGGTTTTTTGTTTGTTCTTGTTTTGTTACCCTCCTCTACTTTGTTGCATAAATCTCGAAAACAGATGTTTGAATTGAATCGGTTGCTCCTATTTCCTCTTTTTCCACTCGAGATATCTGTAGAATTCAGCTAACGAGATTCAGTTTGATTCCATTATTTTCAAAATAAAAATGAATTTTGTATTTTTTTACACAAATTTCGAGAACGGTTGGTCTATTTCTTGGCTCGAAGCAAAAAATTTATTTCAGCATATTTTTTTAAATATATTGAGAACTGCAGAATCGAGTTGGATGTGTTTTTATTCCTTTTTTATTCGTGATGTTTGCGAAAAACCGTGTATGCAAATTTTTCGTATGTCTCGAGAACGGCTGCTCGTATTGAGTCGGGTGTAATATTTTTTTATTTTTTTTCTTTTTTCGGCTCGAGATATCTTACATTAAGCTGAATTTCGCATTTTTTGCAGACATCTCAAGAACGGCTGGTCGAATCGAGCCGAGTATGATGTTTTTGCTTCCTCCTTTCTATTTTTGTATCCGAGATATCTGCAAAAAGCTGAATTTTACATATTCGACCTCCTCTAACTACAGCCCAAATCGGACCTTGGCCTCCTGGCATTCAGATTCCTTACATTTTATTTGCTATTGTGGAAGGGTTGTTAATCATTCGCACAACCCTCCATCTACGATTTTTTGCAGATTGAGGTAACCCAGATATACCCACGCAGGCAGTGTGCTAGAATTTAACGTCGACCGGGATTTGAACTTACGATTTTCGCATTCTAGACCATCATATATGTCATTTTTAGCAGAAAAAGTAACTTTAAGTTCGTGAACGGGGCACATCAAACCCACTTCTTTTACCCCCTCCCATACAAATTTCATGAAATTTAGAAATTTAAAGGAATTGACTTTTCTCTGAAACCATTTCAGGTTTTTACTTAAAAATTAGGTCATAGTATAATAATGTGAATATCAGGAACGTAAAAAAATATTGAACTGATCCCCTTACTCCTTCTACCACTCTGATACAAATGCACAATTTTCAAAAATGCAATTATTCGGTTTTCATTGCAACTAGCAAAGCTTAAAAGAACCAATTTCTGTCATAATTAGTTTTATTACAATTACAACCAATTTTGTACAAACTATTAACTTCACCTAACACTTTCTACCCCCTCCCATGCAAATGCATAATTTTTATACTCTAGATGAAATCTGAGAGTATATTGTGTTTGCCTTACCGTTTGTAACGCTAAGAAATAATGCTCGTATAGAGTCGCCAAGAGTACAAAAATATTTGTTATTGCTCAAAAATCTCGATTCCGAGTGACCGTCTGTCCGTCTGTCTGTCCGTCTGTCTACAACATAACTTTCGAAATCTTTGACCTATCGTGCTGAAATTTTTCATATATCATTTTTAGCAAAAAAGTAACTTTAAGTTCGTGAACGAGCCACATCCCCCCACTCCTTCTACCCCCTCCCATACAAATTTCATGAAATTTGGAAATTCAAGAAATTGATTTTTATCCGAAACCGTTTCAGCTAATGACTTGAAAATTAGGTAATAGTATAATAATGAGAAGACCATTACTGTAAAAAAATATTGCTCTAATCTCCTTACTCCCTCCTCCTTCTACTCCCTCCCATACAAATGTACAATTTTCAAAAATGCATTTATTCGGTTTGCATCGCAACTAGCAAAGCTAAAAAATCCAATTTTTATCAAAATTAATATTATTACAATCGCAACCAATTTTGTAAAAATTGTCAACTTCACCTCATCCTTTCTACCCCCTCCCATACAAATTTAACGAAATTTCGGAATTTGAACAAAATTATTTTTCTCCAAAATCGTCTAGGTTATCAACTGTAAATTTTGAGGAAAGTATACTATTACAAGTATCATTGATGCCAAAAAATTTGGTTTTGATTCGAATACTCCTTCTACCCCGTCCCACACAAATACACAATTTTGATAAAATGCATTTAATCGATTTTTATTGAAACTAGAAAAAGTACAAGCTTAAAATTTTGCCACAATTTGTCCCTTAATAATTGCACTAAATGCTAAAAAATATTAACTTCGCTTCACTCCTTCTACCACCTCCCATACAAATTTTTGTATTGAAAACTCAAGAAAAGTATTTCTTCTTCGAGCATATGAGTAACAAAGCAATATGATTAGGATGTTGAAAAGGAGATTCAAAATCATCCAAAACCCCCCACTTTCTCTGCCACCTCCCATTAAAATGCATAAATTCAGTCAAAAATTGTTCGATTTCCTCGAAAATTATGAAAGCTACAAGCTTTAAATTCAGCATGAAACACTTTGTGTACTACGTTCGGTGTTATATACAAAAATTACAAACCTTCCCCCTCTGCTTTTACCACCTCCCGTACAAAAGTCACAATTCACTATTCGAAAGAATTTAATATGACATATTTTCCGGTACAATAAACTATTTCCTATTTCATCTAGAGTATCATATGATTGGGCGTTACGCCCGAAAGAATTTGAGATATTTCATCATCAGAGCATCATATGATTGAGCTTTACGCCCAATCATAATTCTGTTATGTTTTTTTTCCTTATTTGACTTTTTTTTGCATTAAGCTGAATTTCGTATTTTTTTTTTTTACAGACATCTCGAGAACGGCTGCTCGGATCAAGTCGAGCATAATTTTTTTCCTTCCTCCCTTCTGTTGTTGTACCCGATATATCTGCTAAAAGTTACTACATCCCAAATCGGGTCTTGGCCTCCTAAGTTTGAAATGCCTCCTTATTTTGAAATGCTTCTACTTGAAAAAAGACCTTTTGGACTTATCACGATCCTCCCAAACATCGCAACTTTCAATACCTAACACGCTTGAACTTAAAATTTTCACAGTTTAAAAAAAAAACTTCTAGTTAGTCAATACCGGGTGGCGAAGGTAGGTTGTAGTAGATAGCACGACGCATAATTGCACACTGTAGGATAAATCTTGAGTACCTCAATCTTCGTAAATTGGAAATGGTGCGAAAAACTTATTTATAGAAGCAAATGTTTCGATATCTAAAGGTTAGAAGGACAATATCCAATTTTGCCTATAGCGCCATTGAATAAGAATAACTGAGTGTATAATTGATTACGGCTTCCATGAATCTGTAGCGCCAAAGCTATTATAAATCGCCTCACGATATATTTCCATATCAACACGCTACCCACTAGGCTACACCCTAGCTAACCATACCCATTAACAGAGCCAAAAATTATTTCGTTCCGATATCTCAAACAATTGCAAACGTAAATGGTGAAAAAATTGGAGTTTGCATAGGTTTCTGCGTGCAATTGCGGGTGTGTCCGTGAAATGTTCAAAAGCCATAAACAACAGAAACATATCAAGAAGCAATTACGATCTTTCCTTGTTTATCTTTAAAAGCCAAGTTCTTTAATAAATCGTCAATGTTTCATAAATTATATCGTTTATGAATCCTTAACGATATTTATTACTGAATTAAAATGAAAATGATTAACCACTCAATAATGATTCATTGATAACGATTATATACTTGCTTATAGACTCGTTTCTTGTAAGCGTTTTACATCTTGCTAATGAATCGTTAAAAGTAATTCATTGACGAATACTCATTTAGTGCGCTTGATGAATCGTTAATGACTCTTTAACGAAACTCGTTAACGATCAAATCGCTCGTTAATATAATTCATTAACGATTCTTTAATGAATTATTTTGTTTGCTGAGTTTTATTTGGTTCGCTTAAGATCATCACACAGTTTATTTGTTTTCTGACATTTCATGCTCGTTTTTAGATCGTTATTTGCGAGCGCTCGTTACGGAACTTACCCGCAGCTGTATACACATGACCATTTTCGGGTAATTAAAGATCGCTCGAATGTTTTTTAGGACAATTCCAGGAAATATTCGAATATATTACGACCTACCGCGAAGTCAGCGTTTTTCTAGCAGGAGATCGGGATAATATAAATAGGTCAGGATAACTTGGCCTCGGGGTGTCGAATAATATCAGTCAGCCGTTCCATACCGGCATTTAGTCAATATCAGAACCACAGTTGGCAGTTCGAGATAACTAGTTCGCAGTTCGAGAACATAAGTAACTTTTATCCTTTTAACTTGTAAACTTTTGATAATAATATTGAAACGGTGGACAAATCACCGAGTGAATAAATAAAGATACCTTGTAACGTAAGCTCATTGTTTGTATTGAAACGAAGGACATACGCCATCCTTCCACTTGACTACCCCCAGTCGTAACAAAGTCCCTAACATCTCATCTTGGATGGAATCAAACTGTTGTAATCGCTATAAATATTGTTGTTATACATTGTTAAGCCAAAATATATTGAATTTCAATCGCTTGCCTTATTAAAAAAACTTCTTCTTCTTTTTTTTCAGATTCAAACTTAAAAATGGACAATAGCGGTATTCAGATAGTTCCATCGCCGCTCATTCTCAACGACTACATAACAATAAGTTCACCGCCTACATATTCCCGGCTGCCACCCGATGGTCATGAATTTCCCCCAAATTTCTCGGAACCGATGATAATACCAATAAAGACACCCACAACACCAAGCTTAGAATTAAAAGTCACAAATAAAACAACAGCCATATCCGATCTGGATATCGAATGCCCTCCACTTCCAAAGTCAGTTCCTCCACAAACAGTTCCTAGAAAAGTCTATCGCCAGGATCTGGTAATCAAGGTAGACGACGCTCGACAAGAAAAACATGAAAAGTACATAAGACTCGATCAGACTAGTCCATTGCTAACATCATTTGAGTCCTCGCGACAGAAGAGCGCCAGCACACTTAGCATGGATCAATACAAACGGTCGGGATCTGTTGCAAGAAAAATATCTGATTGGAGAAAAGATGAGAAGTCGGAGAAGAGTGTACGCGATAAAATCGCAATGTTTTCGAACGAAGATCAAGTCGATTTCACGAAAACGATCAAACCTTTCAACAAAAGCACTGAAAACTTGTTGGATTCGAGCAGCAAATATCAACCTAGTCTGTTGACGAAAAAGGCAATGAGCGTTGAAAACTTAAACGATGTATCGCGGCTTTATTCAAGGACACATTCAGGATTCATTGAACGGTCGAAACCGGAAAGCACGCTATACAAGAGCGATCTGACACAGAGCTATGCTTCCCTGCCCCGTAGAAATGTTTCGACGTTGACTAGAACTACTAGCTTCTCTGGACACGATGAAAATAGTAGAAAAGCTGCTATTTCGAATATCTTGGAGCAGAGAAGAAAGTCCATGTCGAAATTACGAGGTCTAGTCATACCAGAACGGCCCTCATCGAACTTAGAAACGATTATTGATTTGCCCGAAATTAAGAGTAAAGACAGTGAAAAAATTAAAAACGGTTTCAATACGGTGCACTGCATAACGCCCAAAAAAGACATCTTCTCGCAATCGACGCGCTACGGATCAGGTACGAGTCCAAACCTTTCCAACGGAGTGTACAAAAGCATCTTCAGTTCTAGTAATCGAGCTACACCAACCTATAAAAAATCAGACGGTACGTTAATTCATTATCCAATTGTTCCTCTTAATAATTTTTTTGTGCTTCTTAGGGATAATTCTTCCACCTGCTAAGCCGCCACGTACTTCTTTGATACTGTCAAAAGCTCCACATCTGGAAGAAAGCGACAGTGACTCGGTTTTCAGCTCGAAAATATCTTCACCGCCGATGTCTCCACGTGTTCCAGTTCAGGAGAAATTCGCCTTGACAAGGACATTAAGCTCGGAAACGAACACTTCTATAGCCAGCTCTACAACATCTACTCTAACATCGGGTTCGGGCTCGCAGGCAAGTTGCTCATCGGTTGGCAGCACTCCTACAGTGGATATGAGCCGCAAGATTTTGAAATCAGGTTCGGGAGATTCGACAGTAAATCGCAAAAATATCCTCGCTTCAGCAAAATGTCGCAGTGGTCGCGATGATTCATCATCGCTGGTCCGCAATCGCCGATATGAAGACGAGGACAGCACTGATGGATACGATGAAGAAGAGACCCGTCGAGCCCCGAAGCTCAAGCAGAGAAGCCTTTCGACAGGTTCGAATAAGACACCTGCATCTTCGGCGCCCATCAATTATAAACTAGCACCGAAGGATGAAAGTATTGTCGATAAGATCGTTAACGTTGCCTCCTATGTCGAAATAACATCGGATACGGATGATAGTAGTCGCAAATCGGATTCGTCAATGCGAAAAATCAGTGCCATTTTCATCGATGAAGAACGTAAGGCCAGCTTTAAATTTGACCCGAATCAAAAAGCCATTACTCGAAAGCCCGAACCGGCCAAGAGATCGAGTGAAACCAGCGACCTTGCCAAATGGGTTCAGTCCGAAGCTGCAAAAGCACAAAAGCAGCATGACATGATCACAAAACCGATCGTGGCTGAACGTACAATCACGGAGAAATTCGGTGAAACGCCAACGAAACCCGTCGAAATGCCGCGAACTCCGATCAAATTGAAGTCTTCGACTTCTGAAATTCGCGAGAAATTTGAAATTCGCACTCAAACGCAAACCAAGTCCAGTCCAATCAATAGAGAAAAAATCAGTGGAACATATCACGAAAGATTCTCGTCTTTAGATTCGATTGCGTCGTCGTCGTCGGGTGTATCGTCCAGTACGCAAAATATGCCGTCGAATCAGGAAACTCCCACCGAGTTCGGGAGCTTTTCATCGCTGGGCAGCAATCAAAGTTTAATAACAGCACAAGATGTTCAATTGATAATCGAAGAAGCTGATCCGCCTCTCAAGACCCCGGATGCGTTTATTGTAGTTCTACAACGCGATACTCCCGAGAGCAGTATTGGGATTACGCTGGCTGGAGGCTCCGATTATGAAGCCAAAGAGATCACGGTATGTATATGCAATATTTTATTTTTCACTTATTAAAACAGGAGCAATGATCGTTATTACTGCGAGCTGATGTCTTAGAGTAGTCTATTTAATCTTCAATGCGTCAGGAGATGTCTGCAAATCCATACTCAAGCGTGTTAAGTTTGAGCATAACCAACAACTTTGACGGAAGATCCTTCGGTCAAAACGGTCAACAATAATTTCATTTCTTCTTCAATACCACCTCTTGTTGATGGTGACCGTACCGTGATTGGTTCTGTCGAAAAAGTTAACTTACTAGTAACAAGTTTCGCGAGAAACTTCCGACTTCCACCTTCAAATCAATCGCGGCTCACTCTAAATGATTCTGGTTTCTCGCTGCCTACACTACATTATCGCACAAGACTTATTTCTAGGATCCTTCAAGAGCTCAATATTCACAAATCTGCCGGTTCGGACGGTATTCCCCCATTACCCTTAAAAACTGCTCTTTTTTGCAATCTTTTCTGCCTTTCCTAGTCTACTTGGAGCTTTCCACGTATGTGGAAAGTTGCGAATGTTCAGCTGATTCCCAAGAAAAAAAGCAAAGCGAACCCCGCCAACCAGCTTCTACTTCTACAATGGCGCTACAGCCCAAATCGGACCTTGGCCTTCTGACATTTAGGTTCCTTAACATTTTTTTTATTACTTATTGTGGAAGGGTTGTTAGCCCTTAGCACAACCCTCTTTCTACGAATTTTTCATGTTCGTAGATTGAGGTCACCAAGGTATTTCCAAACAGGCAATGTGCTGGAATTATATTTTGGGTCGACCGGGATTTGAACTCACGACCTTCGCATTACAAGGCCAACACGCTACCCACTAGGTTACACCCTAGCTCCCACCAACTAAGGTCAACGGCAAGGTTATAATTGGATGACTCCCTTCAAACCTTACAACTTTTGTAAAGGCCAGTTTTCATGAAACTATATGTCCCCCTGATGGAACATTAAAATGGGACACCCTGTATAGTAGCACTATTGTAGTAGACTGAAAGCTCACGAAATAATAAACATTGAACTAGGTGATATCCGCAAAAGAAGACACCAGATCTTGATATCATCATAAGACTTCAACAATATTTTTTCTCAATCTTAGGCCGCAGTAGCACAGTAATATATTCATAGTCAATAGGTCCGCGGCGAGCAGTTGCAAATGGAGGCCAGAGAAAAACGGATTAAGTTTTGGCGATAGCTTGGGATTGCACCTTGTGGAAGAGAACTATTTTTATCCTATAGGTACGCTTAAGGAACATTGATTGAGGCCCTGCGTTTGAGCACACTCCACTCGTCGACATTTTTATTAACCGAAAGTTTTTCAGCATTTAATAGCTCTGAACATGCACGTAATGAATATGCATAATACTGTTAAAGTGTTCCACTCCTTAACTTTAGTAATTCGGGAGATGGATTCTATAGGCTTTCATCATTCAGACTTCCTTAACGCTTGCCAATATATGAAAATACCAGTCAGTAACAGTGACTTCCCTTTCCATCTCGATAATCCGAAAAAAAAAAAAACAAATTCATTTAAGTTATTTACTTCCCCTGGCCTTAAAGGAGTCCACCTATCTTCATTAAATTGGCATAGTGAAAGCGAGTAATTGATATGATAAAAAAAATGTCTACTGAAATTAAGTTGTAAGCCTAGACAGGCGAAAGCTAGATAAATATGCATGTTAAAGTGCCCAAGGGTTCGCTGGGTTTCAAGTAAAAACACAACACAATTATGATACTCTAGATGAGATGGGAATGACTTTAATATACCGGAAAATATGTCATATCAAATTCTTTTGAATAGTGAATAGAGACTTTTGCATGGGAGGTGGTAGAAGTAGAGGGGGAGGTTTGTATTTTTCGTACATGACACCGAACATGGCATGCAAAATGTTTTTTGTTGAATTTAAAGTTTTTAGTTTTCATTATTTTTAAAAAAATTGTTCATAGCTTTCCTGAAATTGGGGATTTTGTATGGGAGGTGGCAGAGGAAGTGGAGCGTTTAAGATGATTTTGAAAGAGCTTATTATCCTTATCACCATGCTTTGATTCAATTTCAATGTCGATAGTTCTCATATACTTGAAGGAGAAATGCTTTTCTTGAATTTATTATACAGATATTTGTATGGGAGGTGGTAGAAGGAGTAAAGCGGAGCTGATAATTTTTTCTAACACTTATTTCAATTATTAAGAAACAAATTCTGGCAAAATTTGAATTTTGTACTTTTCTAGTTTGAATGGAAATTGATAAAATGCATTTAACAAAAATTATGCAAAAAACATTTATAATTGGATTTTACATAATATTATAAGAAGAAAAATTAATTTCAGATTCATAAGATTTTATCGAATTCGCCAGCAGCTAAAGATGGACGCTTGAAAAAGAGCGATCGCATTTTAGCAGTTAATGGATTAAGTATGCGTGGACTGACACATCGCGAATCAATAACAGTACTTAAGGTGAATTCAATTTTTTATAAAACATATTTTTTTAAACTAAATCATGTTTTCAGACTCCACGACCAGAAGTTGTTTTAGTTGTGACACGATCTGAATCGGTTATTGTAAAACCACTAACGAAAAAACGTTCATCTCTCGGCTCCTTGACCTCGCTGAACGATAAGCCAGCAGAAATCGACATGGAAAAGAAGCGAGCATATCACAAAGCTTCGCGATCCTTAGACTTAGACTTAGATATCGTTTCCAACGAGGATAGCACATTAAATTCGTTGAATAGCAGTTTACAAGGAGTGGAAAATATGAACGGAAATACTAGTCCAACGGACCTAGCTCCAAGGATCAATCGTCAGCAATCTCGCGGAGCTGTTAAAATTAGCACCAGTGAAATATTGGAGCGTGTTCGAGAAACTGGACGAATATTGGCTGCTGAGCGGCAGGAGAAATTAGTTGTCAATGGTGGTAAGTATTTTGTGTTTATTTCTTTATTATTGCAGGATAGGCCACACTCAATAAAGTAGAGAATGAATAGATAGGAGCCGCGTAGTTGTGATAATAGTAACCAATTCTTAAAAAAAAACATTCTTAGTATGAAATTTATTGTGACAAAATTCAGATACTCTCACTCCTACTAACTTTCAAGTCCTTGTATGGGAGCTGTTTCGAATGAAAGGAAAAAGCTAATTACAGTAGAGGTATCGTGGATTTCTGTTCGTCGAATTCGTTAAACAACCGGATAACTTATTGCATGAACACCACAAGTACTCGCATATTTTAGTTTTTTTGCTGCTGAGAACGACTTCCAAGTGGAGACTAATGCCGCTAGGAAGCCTCCTGTTTCGAAGCGAGGTCGTTACAATACTCTCACAACTAGAGAAGTCGCATCATTCATCATCATTTTTATATTCCTACAGTGGCACTGCGTCCCAAATCGGGCTGTGAGCTCCTGACCTTCAGGTTCCTTTCACTACTTATTGTGGAAAGGTTGTTAGCCCTTCGCACAACCATCCATCTACGAAGTTTTTTGTAGATTGAGGGGACCAAGGTATAGCCAAGAAGGCAGTGTGCTGGAATTATACTTTGATCGGGGTTTGAACTCACGACCTTCGCATTGTAGACCAACACGCTACCCACTAGGCTACTACCTAAGCAGTTCTCATTGTCGGCCAGAATTTTGATAACAATATGTATATCGTAGAAGGCTTATGACTAGATCGAAAATCACATTTTAGTAGATAGTGAAAGTGAATCATATAACAAGTTCCATCTTAGGCCCTACCAGATGTTACATGTAATAGAATGGTAGAAACGGACTCCTTCACCTTAATATTCTACTGTGCCAGAAGAGAAGAGAAGACCAGAGTCCATTGACTAAGCTATGAGTGCTGGAGTTCCTTATCCCAACTTAGACCTAGCCCTCTATGAGATTATCTATATGGCAATGATTCACAGCCCATGTGGATCCCTTAACAGGAACTCACCCTGCATACTGGACTTAGAAATACCGTCTGTCCGTTTTAAGGGAAACCAAACCAGAGACGATGGCTATCCTCGTTGTTGGAAGCGGTCCCCAGCAGATAGCAAGTTCACCGCCAACATCTGTGAAGTCGATTTTGATAATCGCTGGGTGGTATCACATAACCCCATGCCATCTCGCAATTTCTCGCCCCATATAATTGTTAAGCACTGTAATTCAGTTAAATCTATTTGTCATTTGCAGGTGTGTTCAAAAAGGTCTGGATAGACAGCGTTCATCTCTTTCAGTTCTTCGACTGGATGAGGTGGCGATACTTCAGCAGCTCAATTAGTGTGGCGCATTCTCTGCTACCCAATTTGCGAAAGGTTTTCTCCGGATATGCACCTTGCCGTACATCTTAAAATCGGTTTTATAATTACGGAGGACAGTGTTGTCGAGAGGATCAATATTTCCCCGAAAACAACACTTCTGGCCTTTTTTCAGTTGTGCAAAGTCAATGTTTTCGCAAAGGAATTTTGTAATTTGGGAAGTCTCGAGCTACTAAGTTTGGGTAGACTTTACACCGTCCCTGCCAGCAATGCTGAGTGCTACTAACTGAGCCGTCTCTTTCACGAAATCCCTGGCCCCATGTAATTTATTATCCTAAAACTGTGGCAGACGTAGTCCAACCGACATTTTAGGCAGCGTGCAGAAACATTGTTTTGTTTGACAACAATGTTCATTCGAACCTCACACAGACACAATGTCTGACTCTACTAACAAAATCCGTGAGCTGATTCTGACCGTGTCCGTTTGCTGTCAAGTTGAAGACTTCTTAAAGTTGTGGGAAGCATACCGTGGCAGTCGTGCGGAACCTGTTAGATAACAAATGAAGAGAGAGAGGGCGAAGATGTGCAACTGGTCCTCGATATTGTGCATAACCAATTTTGTTATATTCATATCGGCTAAATTACTTCTATAGTTTAAAGTTCCCCAATCTGAGTGAACTGTCTTATGATACTGTTCAACTGACTGAGCAATTGCTGTGAATATTTCGAAATTAAATCAAAAACATAATAGGAGTGCGATACTCTAGATGAAAGAGAAATTTTTGTATCTTAAGAAATTTTGTAGGGGAAGTGGTAGAGGGGGTGACGACTTTGAACTAATTTTTTCACATGACGGTAAGGTTCCTATCAAAATGTTTTATACAAAATTTAGGATTTAAAAATTTAATAGGTACTGAGAAAATTAGTGTATTGGATGTAGTGAAGTAGTGCAGTTTGTATGGGAGGTGATAGGAGGAGGGGCGAGTTTTTAATGACTTTTCAGAAATAACTATAAATATCATGCTTTTGACATGTCTTAAATTGCAGATCAGTAGTATTCATACTTTTCATGAAAATCGACTTTTTATAAAGTTGTGAAATTGTGTCATTTTGTATGGGAGGGGGTAGAAGGGGTAAAGCTAATCGCCTAATTTTTTTTTGGTTTTACTAATAATTCTAAATAAATATTTAGTGCACAATTTCAGCTCGGTCAATTTTATACGCACTGAGTAAATTGGCTTAGAGCATTTCGTGAAAAAGTGCAGTTTGTATGGGAGGTGGTGGAAGGAAGGGGAGGACTCAAATAACTTTTGTACAGTAGATTTATATCATCATAAAAGTAATATATTCCAAATTTCAGATCAATAGCATTTATATTTTTCGAGCAAATCTGTTTATTGTGAAATTACGAAATTGTGTCATTTTGTATGGGAGGGGGTAGAAGGGGTACAGCTAATCGTCTCATTTTTTTTGGTCTTAATAATAATTTTAAATAAATATTTTGTACACAATTTCAGCTTGATAACTATTATACGCACTGAGTAAATTGGTTTAGAGCATTTCATGAAAAATTGCAGTTTGTATGGGAGGTGGTGGAAGGAGAGGAAAGACACAAATTATTTTTATAGAATAGATTGGAATCATTATAAAAGTATTACATTCCAAATTTCAGATCAATGTCATTTGTACTTTTCAAGGAAATCCGTTTATTGTCAGATTGCGAAATTGTGTCATTTTGTATGGGAGGGGGTAGAAGGGGTGGAGCGATTTGGCTCGTTCACGAACTTGACCTTACTTTTTTGTTAAAAACGACGTATACATAATTTGAACTTTCTAGCTCAACGCGTTCTCAAGCTAGAGAGGACACGGACGGACAGACGGACAGACGGACAGACAGACAGACGGACGGACATCCGGTTTTGAGATTTTTGAGTGATTATATGAACTTCTGTATCATTCATTTTTTTCTCCGAGCCTTATTTCTTGGCGTTACAAACTTTGTGGCAAACTTATAATACTCTCAGATTTCATCTAGAGTATAAACAGGTGAAAGCCTAAAATGAAGTCGCACACTGTATTGCTTCTGATTCTGAGCAGTTGTTCTGTCTTTACATTAATATTGGCACTGGAAAAATGTTCTTGATCAATCGTTGCATCTATGGTAGTGTAGCAACTTTGTTCGAAGGAGGAAAGACCGCTTACTCTGCTTTCAAATTATCTCTCAAAGTGAATCATTCTGAGTCTGCATTTTATAACATCTCTAAGAAGATTGACATGGCTCCGATACTTCGTGAGGTTATAGTTGTCATGTGGGATGAGGGCAGCTATTCAGGCTCTAAACTGGACGCTCCAGCTTATTAAGGAGCGTAACCTTCTTACGGTACTTTTGTCTGATGAATTTTGGCAGACCTTGCCTGTTGGGCCACGAGGGACACGGACAGATGAAGTTAAGGCCTGTTTCAAGCCATCCGGCCGAATGTCGAAGCTCTTTCAATGAATTTCAATATGCGTTTCCAGCTTCAACGTGGCTAGAGGGCAGAGGGATCTGCGATGATATTATTTTACATTGGGGATGATCAGCTTTTGGAAGAACAGGGAAGAATAGATATTCCGAGTAACGGTCTCCAGTACAACTCACACATATGAGCTGGCCCACCCAAATCACAACTTGCGGAACTCGAAGGAATCCTAAACCATGCGTTCCGTCTAATTGGAGATGAGACTGTAACAGCTTCTATACGTCGCGGTACTCATCGTTTACTAACGATATTTCCGCAATAAATGCAGCGAAGAACTGTCCACTTTCATCTCTCCTCTTTTCAACTATCACCGGAATACCCGGCAAGCCGCACGTACTCATGAGCTCACTGTTAAGCTTTTACCATCGCGTACAGTGAAGTATTGCCAGTCATCCTTAACCCGAACATCAAGACAGTGGAATGAATTGCTGCCGCACGATTTCCATCAACTTACAACATTCAGTGTTTCAAGGTCAACATCCACCAACAGTTATAACCTCATCGTTCACCTACCTTATACCGACTTGGCTGTACATCCTATGCATTAAAGAGTGGCCCCTTAAGTAATGTTCGGTGCTACAAAAAAAAACCTGTGCAATCTAGTTGACTTTCAGAATATACCCTAACATGCACCCGGCTAGAGTAAATTGCGTTTCATGATTAAGGAAGTGAAATCTTCATACACTCCCAAACGACTCATCCAACAGCATCAGTAGCTTACTGCTAGAGAAGCTACTGACTGCGCATATAGTAAACTAATGCTGTGCATTACACTGTTTATGCACAATCTCGACCCACTCAGATTATCTCACGTCCTCTACCTCGTAGTTGACACTCCAATCATCTATTCAATCAAATTTTCAATCAAATTCCTGTTAAGACCCCCTATAGGGGCATAGGACAGAAACAACTCTCTTCCACAAGACGCGATCCTGAGCATCCGCCTTACGCTGTTGCCAGGACTTGTTTATTCTTCTAGCCTCCTACTCAACTGCTCGCTTCTATTTGTTACATGGTCGACCAACCCGACGTTTTCCTTGAATACTATAATCCAGAGCCTGTTTGGCGATGTTTCGCTCTGGTTTACTCAAAGTATGACCGATCCACTACCACTTTCGGCTTTGAATCTCAATATCTATTTTAGTCTGGCGAGTTGTACTCCAAAGTTCGTCGTTGGAGATTACTTCTGGCCAGAATATTCCTGAAATGCGCCGGAGGCATTGGTTTACGAAAGTCTGTAGTTTCTTGGTAAGTCGAACGGTCACTTTCCACGTAGTACAACTATACAACAACACGGATTTGACGCATGCGTCAAAAACTCGCAGCTTCGTGCGAAGGGAGATCTCTCTTAACCTCCAGAAAGGGGAAAGGATACCGAAGGCCTGACGAGCTTTATTTAGCCGAGCCTCAACATCCTTTTCGGCTCCGCCGTCCATGCTGACAATGCTTCCGAGATAGCAAAAATCTTGCACCTCTTCCACATCCTGTCCGTTAAGAACAATCGGTGTGCTTGCGTTCGAACCCATGTGCATGTACTTGGTTTTACGCACATTTATTTTCAGTCCCGCCTCTTTGCATTTAGAATGCAACGAGCGAACATTTGACTCTAAGTTCGAACGGTTATGTGCAAGCAAACAAACGTCATCAGCATAATCAGGGTGACTTCAGATTTTAAGAATCATCTGTTACGCGATCTAAAACCAGCGAAACTGTGTAATAGTGCCAGAATTTAAATGAAGACACTGTACAAAGACGTAATCGAAGCGGCAGACATCAATGAGTCAGGATCCGTATTCATCCTGCGAATTTTTCTAATCTCATCGGGCCAACATTTCAACTTCAAACGTCTGCAAATCTCAGTCAAACTGTGTTTTTTTTTTTTTTTTTTTACAGCACCGAGTATAACTTAGTGGGTCACCCTTTAATGCAATGCACAGCTATGTCGGTATAGGAAGAGGAAGTGGAGGTATTAAGGTGGAGAGAGACGAAAATGACGGTGGACATTGTTCTTGAAACACCGCAGGCTGTACTTGTTGGGAAACAAACTAGCTGGCAAATTGTTCCAAAGTCTTGACGTTCGGGAAATGAATGACTGCCTAAATTTCACTGTACGAGAAGGCAAGGGTTTGACTGTGTACTCGTGTGCGCGTTCAGCTTGGCGAGTATTCCGGGGAAAAGTATGTAGTGGAGGAATGAGTGCGCTTAGTTCCGTACTGCATTTACCGTGGAAATAACGATAGTAAATGCTGAGTACTCCGACATTTCTGCGATGCTCAAGAGAATCTATAGAAGACGTGATGGTTTCGTCTCCAATCAGTCGGGACGCATGTTTTTGAATACGATCGAGCAACGCGAGGTGTGTTTTGGGTGCCCCAGCCCAAACATGCGAGTTATACTCTAAACGTGGTCTAATGTAAGCCTTATAGATGGTTGCTAAGTCGATGGGTGTGAAATATTTTTTGCATTTTCGGAGAACACCTAGGCGTTTAGAGGCGTCGAGGGCAATATCAAAGATATGCTGGGCCCAATTTAGGTGGTCACTAATTTTGACGCCTAACAGTGAGAAATTCTCCGAAATGGTAAGCCGTGCACCATCAAAGGTTACATTGTGAGACAACACTGAAGCATCCCGTTTGAGGGATAAATGACAGGCCTGTGTTTTGGATGCGTTGAACTCTACTCTGTTTTTCCTGCCCCATTCCAGGATTAAGTTGAGATCCGAGTTCAGCGAACTGAATAACTCCCTGCGATTGAAAGCAATAGAATGAATGTTTGATTCCGCAGCAGAGTTAAATTCATAGATGTTGTCTAAAGTACTGTCATCTGCAAAACTATGGATTGGATTGAGAGTGGACGACAGAAGGTCGTTTATGAAAACTAAGAAAAGAGTTGGAGATAAAACAGAACCTTGTGGGACGCCGGAATCAATTGGGTAGGTGGAAGAAGTAACGCCATCTAATACTACTCGTATAGTGCGTTCTGAAAGATAGCTCTCAATCCATTGGACGAGGGTATCATTGAGGCCGATGGCCCTAAGCTTAACTAAGAGACATTCGTGCCAAACTCTGTCAAAAGCTTTTGTAATGTCAAGTGCGAGAACTTGACCTTCACCATATTTATGTAAGCATGAGTTCCAACGCTCTGTCAAGTAGACTAAAAGATCACCCGTCGACCGTCCAGAACGGAACCCATATTGACGATCATGGAGGAGCTGTTTATCCTCCAGATATTTGACGATTTTACGATTGACAGCAGTTTCCATTACTTTCGAGAGCACTGAAGTAATGGCTATTGGGCGGTAGTTGGCGGGGTTCGCTTTGCTTCCTTTCTTGGGAATGGGCTGAACATTCGCAACTTTCCACATACGCGGAAAGCACCCAGAAGAGTAAGAGAGATAGAAAAGGTTGCGAAGAGGTTTAGCTAAAGAAGAGGCGCACTTTTTGAGGGTAATGGGGGGAATACCGTCCGGACCAGCGGATTTGTGAATATTGAGCTCTGTAAGGATCCGAGAAATAAGTCTCGTGCGAAAATGCAGTGCAGGCAGTGAGAAACCAGAAGGATTTGCAGCGGGAGGCGATTGGTTTGATGGTGGAAGGTGGGAGTTTCTTGCGAAACTTGCTGCTAGTAAATTGGCTTTTTCGCTAGGATCAACCACGGTACGGTCGCCAACAACTAGAGGTGGTATGGAGGAAGAAATGAAATTGTTGTTGACCGTTTTGACAAATGACCAGTAAGACCTCGAGCCTTTTGGGCACTGAAGGATCTTCCGTCGAAGTTTTTGGTCATGCTCAAATTTAACACGATTGAGTATGTATTTGCAGGCATTTCTTGACGCATTGAAAAGCTCTCTGTTGGCAGGTGTTCTATTGCCTTTAAATCTTTGAAATGCTAGTTTCTTGGTCTGAATTGCAATGAGACATTCTTTGTTGAACCAAGAGTCCTTCGACGGCCTGACTCTTTTATGACTAGAAGGTATGTAGAGCTTCATACCCTTTAGGATAGTCTCAGTGACAGTTCTACAAGCTTCATCGCAGTCATTGGAATCGAAGCACAACTTCCAATTAAAGGCATTGAAGAAGCTATTTAGCGCCCCCCAATTGGCTCTTTTGAAATGCCAAATATTTCTTCGAGGTGCCTTGACTGTCAGCGGTGTAGTTGCTGCAACTGTTTCGCAATTATCATCAATAAAGCACAGGGCAAGAGTTTGGAAGTGGCTGACGTGAATCTAAAGAATGACTGTTGCTCCCATGGCCAGCTGCAAGTGGCGGGCTTCAGAGTCAGTTCTTTTGATAGCCTGGTCATTCTGCAGACAGAAAGATAGGGAGAGGTCTTGAATACTTAATTTAAGGAAGACGTTGAATGTCTTTCTTGTGTAATTTCTCAGACCAAAAGCCAGGGGTGTTGGTGGTCAAGTTTGAATGTGACGCGCCATGCCAAAAGGGACCATATCTTGTCAGAGCTCAAAAATGAGCTTTTGACACCATTGAAAAATATATAGAATTCTGAAGGGAACGGCGAAAAAACCGCGAAATTGGGGAAGTTATGACACTTTAAAAATTGGAGTTGAAAAAGGGTAGTTTGGAGATAATTGATGTTAAAGTGTCACTATGTTTCCGGACGTATTAATTCCAACAAATGAAGTTCTCCGAAGCTCACTCCATCATTTTGTGATCGAATTGGAAAATAAAAAAAATTTGCTAGCCTGAAGTAAAGGGGGGGAGGGGGGGGGGAGAGCTTAAACCGAAAAATACGAATTCAAATATCTCAACCATGGTTACAGCTAGGAAGCTAAAAATCGATTTTTGTGGGACAACTTTTAAAAATAATTTAATTTTTTTATTTAATTTGGTTAATGACTGGCCTCCAAAGGTGATTGTGTCACGGTTAGAATCACGTTTGTGGGACACAAGACAGCACTGGGCTTTCAAAGCATTAAATTCAACTTGATTCTTATTCCACCAACTAAGAATTTTAGCTAGGGTGTAGCCTAGTAGGTAGCGTATTGGTCTTGTAATGCGAAGGTCGTGAGTTCAAGTCCCGGTCGGCGCAATATATAATTCCAGTATATTGCCTGCTTGGGTATACCTTGGACACCTCAATCTACGAAAACTAAAAACTCGTAGAAAGAGGGTTGTGCGAAGGGCTAACAACCGTTCCACAATAAGTAATGAAAAATGTTAAGAAACCTGAATGTCAGGAGGCCAAAGCCCGATTTGGGCTGTAGCGCCATTGTAGAAGAAGAAGTCGTATAGGATTGAAAGTCGAAGATAGCAAGTCATTAATAAATATCAGAAAAAGGGTGGACGAAAGAACCGAGCCCTGAGGGACACCAGCGTTAATTTTGTAAGAAGGGGAAACCACACGCATTGAACGATTGGCTAAAAAACTTTCAATCCAGGAAATAAGAGAGTCGCCCAAACCAATAGCTTTGAGTTTGATTAAAAGGGGATGTTGCCATACTATTTCAAAAGCCTTGGAAATATCGAGAGCGATAATACAAAATTCACCAAACTGGTGAATGCTCGTGTTCCAACGTTCAGTGAGGGTGATCAAAAGGTCTCCTGTGGAACGTTTTTTGCGGAATCCATACTGTTTGTCGTCAATAATATCATTGATGTTGAGATATTCTATTACTCTATTGTTGATGATTGTTTCCACGACCTTCGACAGAATTGAAGTTATTGCTATTGGGCGATAATTAGCGAGATTGGTACGTTCTCCTTGTTTTGGAACTGGCTGAACATTTGCAAGCTTCCATAAAGATGGGATAGTGGAGGACGATAAGGAGAGACGGTAAAGTTTGCATAGAGGTTTAGCAAGAGAAGCGCAGCAATTTTTAAGGACAAAATTATTTTTTCGACCATTTTTAAGAAATCAATTATCACCTAACTATTAAAAGCTCTCAATTTGAAATTTTGCACAAAAACTTTTGAAAATAGTTGAAACGGAACTGCGTTAAAAGTTTTGAGATCGCACTTACTCTTCTACCCCCTCTCATGCAAAAGTATGATTTCGACCAATTTCAGTAAAACAACTGCTTCTTCTTCAATGGCACTACAGCCCAAATCGGACCTTGGCCTCCTGACCTTCAGGTTCTTTAACATTTTCATTATTTATTGCGGAATGGTTGTTAGCCCTTCGCACAACCCTCTATCTATGAATTTTTCATTTTCGTAGATTGAGGTAACCAAGGTATACCCAAGCAAGTAGTGTGCTGGAATTATGAGTCGACCGGGATTTGAACTCACAACCTTCGCATTATAAACCAACACGCTACCCACTAGACTACATCCTAGCTGCTAACCAATAAATTAAAAGCAACGAACTTGAAATTTTGAACGGTCACCTTACAAGAGAAATGAAATAAAACTGCATCACAAATTTTACATTTCCCTTACCTCCTCTACCCCCTCTCAAATGATTGGTTTCGTGTAAATTACACTGAATTTTATGAAAATTCTATGCAACTTCGTCTATGAAACTGACATTTTATGCAGAGAATATTGAACGTGATTCAAGCAATCACTTAAAAAATTATTAACATTCACCCACCCTTAATATCACCCCTCCCCTCCCTCATAAAAACCCAAACTTGCATAAATGAATGAAACATTGATTATATATATGTACTGAAGCTATTATCGTATTCGCAATTAAGTGTTAAATTGGCAGCATCCCTGCCCTAAAGAGGGTTCCACTTGTGAAAGGGGGTTCCACTTGTGAAAGGAGGTTCCGCTTGTGAAAAGGAGTTCCACTTAGTCTTCCCTAACCACTCTAACTTGCATATTGACTTTCCATGCATCTTTAACTTGTCCCAAAAACAATAAAGTTGCGCCCGACTTGGTGGTAGCTTATTTACATCACATTCCTAATGCACAAAACCCCAAATTTTACTTAAAATATTGTTTTCTCTTGTACTGAACATTTTGCTTTGGCAATATAAGATCCCTTTTGCCACAGCGCGTCACAAATAGTTTCTCCGTTCCAAAATTTCACAGTTCAAATATTTTTTGATTTTATATTTTGTCCATTTTTTCTGGTACTCACGTGTATCCACGGAGCACGGGTATCCACGGGTGGTTTTGAAGAACCCCGTTGCACTGAGACCATCTAGTTGGGTCCATTGTACCCCCCTTATTGATTATGAGATGAATGTTACTCCTCTTGTGCTATCCACTTGGTACAGTTTGCGAACCGAAGTAGGCTAGTTCTGAGTAGAATCTAGAGGACTATTGGAGATTTGCGAGCAGTCACAAAGATAATGTTCGATAGATTCTTTGTTTTCCTCGTAACATCTTCAAAGGCTAACCCCCGCGATGCGTAGCCTAAATGCGTGAATCTGAACAATGCAATGATATGTGCGATTACGTTGTAACAGCTGAGTTTTGGTATTTGTATACGGTTCTTCAAAAAAGGATTTAGTCGTTTTGCAGCTATCGAGCTGACGCCATCCCATCAAGAAAGCATTCTAAATAGTTTGTTTGAAGATAGTCTTTAGCACTGTTGGTGCTACATGGACTAGCTTCCTAATGGAATTAATGTTTGTAGATCCTTGCCGGGCAAGCGTATCTGCTGCGTCGTTTCCTAACAGGTCGCTATCGCTCGGTATCCAAATTAGAAATACTTCGGTTATAGCCATTAGGCGATTCAAATTGTGTCTCCAAATGGACAAGAGTTTGAAAGTGGTCCTATAGTATTGGAGTGCCAGAAGCGCAACTTGAGTGTAGCCTAGTGGCTAGCGTGTTGGTCTGAAATTTGAAGGTTGTGACCTCAAATCCCGGTCGACGTATAATTCCAGCACACTGTCTACGTGGGTATATCTGTGTCACCTCAATCTGCGAACATGGAAATTCTTAGATAGATGGTTGTGCGATAGGCTAACAACCCTTTCAGAATATGAAAGAAAATAAAAAAATGTTAAGGAACTTGAAAGTTAGGAGACCAATGCCCGATTCGGGCTGTAGTGCCATTGAAAAATGAGAAGAAGTGCAGCCATGCTGTCCGTAAAAATCTAACAATTTCCGATGCTGTTATGCATATCTAAAAGATAATTATGTAAATCGTAGCTTAAATCAAAACATTAATTCTAGCAGGAAAATTTCGATGAAGCCGGTTTAATGTTCACTACTTAAACTTGGTTTCATTCTTGAAATGCACCCACTCTCCTAGTATGTCAGAGCTTCATTAACTTCAAGCGACATAACATCATGTAATCCACCATACATACAGAAGTTTAGTTTTTAATTTGTTCACTAAAATGAGTATTTGTACGTTCACACCTAGTAAAATCAATTTTTAGAGTAATAGCACAATCGTTTTGGTAGTTCATTACATTTTCACCACAAAGTAAACTGTAATTCTGAAATATGGCACCACGCGAAAATGCTTGTCGACTTTACTCCATAGTCTGTGTGCACCTAATAAATATCATCACATTCTACTTTACTAATATTTTTTGAATACAATTTATTTTTAACTGTCAAAGATTATAATTTTTTCTTTCAAAATTTTGGCAAATTTTTTAAAATTAGTACTTTTTTCAATAAAAGTGTTAAAAATCAACAACAAAAAGCAATAAAATGGGTTGTAAAAATAGTAAAATAGATGCATGTGAAGAAGAAGGAGGTAAATGCGAGAATTTTGGTGTTTGTCTTTTTAAATTGTGAATATCGCAATCTGAAGGTAGATTTTATGAGGAAGCTATTTTTTTAGAGCTTAGCAGACTAAGTTTATGCAATTATAGAAGTTTTGACGGGATGTAATAATTTTTTTTTTTATAAACTTTTTCAGTAACCAATGAACGTTATTTCTATTGTTATTGTATTTTAATTTTTTTTTCTGGACCGAAACTGTAATGATATTCCCAAAATTTCCGAATGTACCACTACTAAAAAGACTTTTACGACATACGGGAAATGAACCTAATATAAATTTTAAAAGAGGTATGACATTAAAAAAAAATATGTTTGAAATATTATATTTTTGGTAGAATTGAGAACAAACTATTCTCAACTTTCCATTCTATCTAAGGTCGTTCTGACTGCTAATCTTTGTTAATTTAGTGAATCTGTCTTGAGATATAGCAGTAGATCGCTATATCGAAAGGAATGACCCATGTTCTTATATCTACTCCATCTCTATAGCTAATATGTGTACAAATACCGTCAATCGAAGCTTACTCTAAACCAAATCTTAGGTACAACAACTTTACAAATATATTTTTACAATCCTATATTTTTTTCAGATGAATTGCCTGATGGTGCTAGAGAAATCGAGGTTGAGAAAGATAATTGTGGTCTTGGTTTCTCAATAGAAGGAGGTTATGATTCACCGCTCGGACATCGCCCTCTAGTTGTGAAAAAAGTCTTCTGGGGTATAAAAATTTATATTCGAAGTCCGTCAAAGATATAATCATAAAAATTTTCTTTAATTTTAAGGTGGTGCTGCACAAAAGGCTGGCAATATACGAATTGGTGATGAAATTCTCTGCATAAATGGCGTTACAACGTCAAAAATGACCCGTGTCGATGTATGGAATTATATGAAACAGCTACCGATGGGACCAGTCAAAATTATTTTACTGTGAATATTATATAAAAAAAAAGAAAAAATGTTTGAAAGATCTTAGCAATGTAATCGAAAATAATAAATGCCCTATACTTAAGTCTAAGACAGAAAATCTTTTGAAATACAAATAAATATTTTAGTTTGATTAAGATTATGTACGAGAGACAAAAAAAAATCTAAATTGCATCGAAATGTGTTTCTTGCCATTTACATTTTTTTTTATTATTGTTTTTTCGGTTTATAAATTGGCAAAATAATTTTTATCAGTCCTATCAGTATTGATATCACTTTTATTTTGTTTTTGTTAAATTCTTTTTTACGTAAATGTTATTGTTTGGCTTATTTAATTTTATGAAATCAAAATTTATTTTAACTAACGATGAGATCTGTGCAATTTTGAATAAAATTCTTTGTTCTTTTTTTTTATTTATTATTATTTTTTTAATATTATTCTTGAATTTGTAATTTAGGTATTGTAGTTTATTTTTTAAAATGTTTCTTTTTTTGATTACTTATGATTGAAGTAATATGAATTTGGAAAATAAAAATCGCGACGAAAATTTTCATCAATTTGTTATGCTTGATAATATCATGAGATAAAAATTCGGATAGGCTAATTGTTTGTGAACCTATCGTATTTTTATTTTCCTAATTCTTTTTTATTTTAAACTTTTTTATGTTTAGCAATATACTAATATCTATTTCTGCCATAACATAAATGTTATAAATTATAATTAAAATTTATTAGTTGTTTTATTTGTTATTGCATTATGTCTAAGATTTATGGAGTTCAATAGTAAACAAAAGAAATTTATTAAAAGTGCTAGGAAATTAAGAACCAAAATACTTTTAGAGGTATGTCGATATTGAAGATCGTGTTAGGTGAGAAGTTCGTAAAGTCCCCTTTGAATATATATATGGAGGCCTTGTTCAAAAACTTGTCCCACATAATCTCGCCGTCTACTTCTACAATGGCGCTACAGCCCGAATCGGGACTTGACCTCCTGACATTCAGGTTCCTTAACATTTATTTCATTATTTATTGTTTATACCCTATCATGTGGAACAAGTTTTTGACCTTGAAGTTTTCGAAAATATCTCGGCTTACCAAAATTTTCTACTTTTAAAGAAAATTTTGTAATTATTATTTTATTTACATAATAGTTGTAACCAGGTCTGTCGTCTTAGGGTATACTGCTCATTTTCAAGGAAAAGTGGTGATACCTTGTGTTTTTTTTTCATAGAAGTAACTTGTAACGCATATTTTTATACATGGGGATATTTATGTATCAAAAAATTCGACTCTATCATTCAATCGTGAAACAAGAAAATCTTTAACAAACGTATCGAAGAAACTTCGCGAGCTCCCATGGTAACCTACTTATCAGTCTTTTGACATGCATATCCCATTCCCATGTAGATATATTTTTTAGCTCCCCATATTATGAAATAATAATAGGGATCTTTGGTAATCATTAATACGTGATAATTCGAGTTCTCAACAGAAAAGGGTGCAAATTGTCACAAAAAATCAAGCTCCACTTCGGCCAGAACGCGCATGTTTTTGAACATGTCTGCTAACCGGAAAATCTGTTTTAATTAATCAGATCAATGTTTTAGAGCAAAAATAAATTACTTGAATCAAAAAAGGGCTGCGCATATGGCGAACTGATATATCCGGACCGCCGAAAACCTATTTTTATACTCTTGATGAAATCTGAGAGTATATTGTGTTTGCCTTACCGTTTGTAACGCTAAGAAATAATGCTCGCACAGAGCCGCTAAGGGTACAGAAATATTTGTTGTCGCTCATAAACTTCGATTCCGAGTTGCTGTCTGTCCGTCTGTCTACAGCATAACTCTCGAAAGCTTTGAGCTATAGTGCTAAACAATTTTGTGGTCATTTTTAGCAAAAAAGTTCGTGAACGGGCCACATCCCCCCACTCCTTCTACCCCCTCCCGTACAAATTTCACGAAATTCCGAAATTTTCAGAAATTGATTTTCTTCGAAACTATTTAAGCTATCGACTTGAAATTTGGGTCAAAATATAACAATATAGATGTCATTAATATCACTGAATATTAATCCGATCCCGTCACTCCTTCTACCCCTCCCATACAAATGCGTAATTTTGAAAAATGCATTTTTTCGAATTTCATTGAAACTAGCAAAGTTATAAAAACGAATTTTTGCCAGAAATAATGTTATTATAATTGCAATCAGTATTGAAAACATTATCAACTTCACCTCACTCCTTCTACCCCCTCCCATATAAATTTCACGAAATTTTGAAATTTAAATTAAATTATTTTTCTTCGAAACTGTTAAAGCTACCAGCTTGATATTTTGCATAATGTATAAAAATAGAAATATCAATAACGAGAAAATATGTTTTGAACCGTACACTCCTTCTCCCCCCCTCCCATACAAATGCATACTTTTTGGTAAGTGCATAATGTCGATTTCCATTAAAACTAGAAAAAAAATAAACTTAAAATTTTGCCAGAATTGGTTTTTTAATAATTGCAATAAATGCTAAAAAAATTATCAGCTTCTCTTCACTTCTTCTACCCCCTTCCATATAAATATCTTTATTATAAATTCAAGGAAAGTATTTCTTCTTCGAACATATGAGAGCTATCGACTTTGAAATTGAAACAAAGCCTGGCGTTAATGATGTCGATAAGCAGTTTCAAAATCTTCTAAGCCCCTCCACTTCCTCTGCCACCTCCCATAAAAATGCCCCAATTTCAGGAAAACTATTTCCAATTGAAAATAATGAAAGCTACAAACCTTAAATTCAGCAAGAAATATTTTGCATACCACATTAGGTGTCATATCCAAAAATTACAAAATTTCCTCCTCTGCTTATACCACCTCCCATACAAAAGTCACTATTAATTATTCAAAAGAATTAGAGGTGAAATATTTTTCGGTACATTGCACTCTTTCTTATTTCATCTAGAGTATCATATGATTGGGCGTAATTCTGTTATGTTTTTTTTTAAATTATGTGCTTAAATTGATTATTTTAGATCCTTCTATAGGTGTAGTTCAAGGAGGATATATAATAAGGAGTGACGAGTGATGAGCATGCTTTACCGTGTAAGAAAATGGGAATGAAAGTATTTCCCTCCCTTACTGGCCAAATGCCCGAAATTTTTCGAAAAAAATCGTTTCGCTATCTTTGTTTGGCACTCTTAAGAATATTGCAACTAATTCTTTCTCACGTTAAAATGTCCGAAACAATTGTCAAATTTTCGAAATAATTGTTTCGCTATCCTTATTTGACTTAAGTATGTCAAATAACTATCTTTGTCCTGCATTACATTGTCCATTGCTAAAGTGATTAGCTTAGACACGAACCAAAAACTAATAAAAATTTAAGAAATTAAGATTTTTTGAAATAAAACAGCAAACTCCATTGTACTGAAAATTACTTTATTGCTGACTGAATATGAGCAACCAAGAGAGAATACAAATTATGGCATTTTTTTGTAAAAGTTTGAAGCCATGTTAGGCTTGGACGCAATTTTTGAAAATCTCCGAATCAAAAAGTATTCCCACATGAGACAGCCTAGGTACTCCATTTTAAATATCCTCCATGGTGTAGTTGTGTTTATTGCAAATTCGATCATGTTTGCGATTTTCATTTGTTTAATTCAGAATTTCTTACATCGACTCGTCTATGAAATAAGACAAAACAGTTCCCCCGATTTTTGGAAAGTTTCAAAACTGTCCCTTGAAAGAAACTCCTTAGCCATGAAGACCAGAGAAAATTTGATATTTAAGAATATCCCTTTGGTACGTAATCCAAGGATTGTACCAATTAATAACAAAAATTTTTTTGTAAAATATTATCGATAGGATGACTTCGAGACTGAATGTTCTGAATCAAATTATGAAAACGTAAAGCTTCAGAAAGATATTTTTACATTAGATCCAAGAAACATGAAACCACAAAATGTCCGCTTTCGGGAAACTAAAATGAAGAGAATATGCAAACAATTTAACGTGAAAGAATCGAGGCAATTGAAGGGTTGAAAGATCATGCCGACAATACCGCAATTATTCCAGAGAAATTAAATCCTTACTTAAGGACAATATCAACGTTGCCATGTTCCACAGCTGATCAACATAACTGATTTGTGATGTTCTTTATCAATATCAAATGTGTCAACCTTTTAAATTTAAACAGATCACCAGTGGATCAGTTTTAACCAAAAAAATAAGTCTAATCGTGTCTAAGAGAGCACCGATCTTTCAATGACACAATATCGAGAGTATCCAATAAAAATGGCTAATGAAAATGTATGGAAAATATTTAAAATTTATTTATAAAGTTATTGAAGTGCGCAAGGGTTCGCTGGATTTCAAATGAAAAAGAGTCTGGTTTTCTTCGAAATTAAAATAACCGCAAAATTTATTTATCGCTTTTAAAATTAACTTTGTACTCTTTATCGCCATAATATTCGCGTTGTCGTACTTCGTCGTTAATTCGGACTCTATCGCCTTCTAAACATCGACTGTATCTTTCGATTCCCCTGTTGACTGACTCCATCGACTTCACTCGAATCTTTCGCTTTCAAATATCAATTCGACTGCTTATCTACACAATGTATTCGCTTACTGAATTCTGCCACTTGATCACAGGACTTACTTGCATACTGAACTCCGTTTATCAGTCAGAAGGCTTACTCACTTACTGAACTCCGCCTGTCGGTCACAGGACTTATTCCTGCCCGTCGATCACACTCGCTTAGCGACTCTCCCATTCGCTTTCGACTCTCCCGTCCAAATATCAACTCGCAAATCACTGCTTTCACGAATGCTCGCCCTTTTTGTACACAGTACAACGATCTCATCTCTATAAGTGTATCATAAAGTTTTGCGTAGAATAATTAAATTGTGGTTCAATAATATTGATAATTTTATAAATTTAGCAACATCGGTCACTGGTGAATACTCTAGCTCTGTTACAGCGTATACCCTCTGCTGGACTTACAACTACAGCCCTGGCTGTAACTATTAGGAGTACAAATTGAAACGACAATTTTTTTTAAATTCGAGCCTTTATTGTGTAAAAATGGCTAGATATTTATTATTCAAAGAAATACCCATCGCTAGCCACAACTTTTTTTCGACCTTTCTGGCAGCATACGGATTTCGCGTAGAAAAAGTTACTCGTCTTTTGAGCCGATCGACAAATCGACCAAATTTTTGGCTTCTTTGTAAGAATGGAAGTGCTGCTCAGCCAAGTCATGCGTCATCGATCAGAATAAATGGAAGACGGAAGAGGCGATGTCTGGAGAATATGGGTGGTGGGGTAGAACGTCCTATTTCAGTGTTTCCAGGTAGGTTTTCACAACGTAAGCAACATGTGGCCGAGTGTTATCGTGCAGCAAAATCACTTTGTCGTGTCTCTCCTCGTGTTGCGGCCTTTTCTCCGTCAATACCTGGCTCAAACACATTAGTTGATTTTTGCTATCTGCCGCAATAGTTTCACTCGATTGCCGCAGCTCATAATACATAACGCCGAGCTGGTCCCACTAAATACACAGCATGATTTTCGAGCCATGGATGTTGGGCTTGGCCGCCGATGTTGATGCATGGCCGCGGAATCTGCACGACTTTTTTCGCTTGGGATTATCGTAATGGATACACAGCCAGTGACGATGCGATGCAAAAAACCTCTCAATTTTTTAACGTTGGAACAGCTGATCGCATGTGAAAAAACGTCGTTCGACGTTGCTTGGCTTCAACTCTTATATCAGCCAACATCATTGCTGTTCCATCATTCCCAAGCTTTTCAAACGATGTTAAACGGCTTCTTGAATCACGCCCAATGAATCTGCCTGTTGTTATAGCGTTTGGCATAAATCTCGTCCAGTAATGCCTCCAATTCTGCGTCTCCAAACTGTTTCTCTCCCACGCCG
This sequence comes from Chorisops tibialis, assembly GCA_963669355.1. Taxonomy (NCBI): domain Eukaryota; kingdom Metazoa; phylum Arthropoda; class Insecta; order Diptera; family Stratiomyidae; genus Chorisops; species Chorisops tibialis. The sequence goes on along the minus strand of OY770263.1, from coordinate 194,524,046 downwards.
AAATCACCCATTTTGTGACGTTGAAATCATTCGCGACACGTGCTTTCACTAATAGCACCCTCATCAAAATATTTAGCAATCATTCGACGCGCCTCAGCCACAGATTTATTTTATTTGAAGGCAAAATACAAAACTTCCCTTCGCGCTCAAAAATTTATAAGACGCTGATAAAACTTCACAAATCTAATAATGGGGAGTTTTTGACAAAAGCCTAAGTTTACCATAAGACGTTTCTGATCCGCCATTTTTGATCAGCATTTACTGCTGGCGCCATTTGTTGGGAAACGGCGGTACTTCCGATATGTAAAATGGAATAAAATAATTTTTGATGGTACCCATGGTGGCGGTTTTTGTAAAGGAAACCATTAATTCAAGTATTTTCAGGTGGTTAATTTTATCTTGAACACATTTTTTAACTAGGGCAATATGAATAGGAAAAGAGATAATGGCTTAAGAACACATGTACTAGAAAAGGATGGAATCGTCATTTACGAGCAGCAGTGGTAATATTGTCATTCTGAAAAACTATAAATCGGCTGTGCTTTTTTACGGCACCTAGTATAATTTAGGAGGTCACCCTTAAATTTAATACACAGTTATGTCGGCATAGGAAGTGGAATTATTAAGGTGGAGAGAGACGGCGTAAATGAATGACTGCCTATACTTCACTGTACGAGAAGGCAAAGGTTTGAGAGAAAAGTATACACTGGAGAAATAAGTGCGCTCAGTTCCGTACTGCATTTACCATGAAAGTATCGATAGTAAATGCTGGGTACTTCAACATTTCTGCAATGCTCAGGAAAATTTATGGAAGACGTGATGGTTTCGTTTCCAATCAGTCGAAATGTAAGTTTTTGAATACGATCGAGCAACGCGAGGTGTATTTTGGGTGCCCTAGCCCAAACATGCGAGTTGTACTATAAATGTGGTCTATAGGTAATGTAATCCTTATAAATGGTTGCTATGTCGATAGGTGTGAAATAGTTTTTGCACTTTCGGAGAACACCTAGACGTTTAGAGGTGTCAATGGCAACATCAATGATATGGTGGTCATTAATGTTAACATCAAGAAATGTGAAATTCTCCGAAGTTCTGAGTTGTGCACCATCAAAGGTTACATTATGAGACAACAATGGAACATCACGTTTGAGGGAAAGATGACAGGCCTGTGTTTTGAATGCGTTGAACTCTATTCTATTTTTCCTGCCCCATTCCAGGATTAAGTTGAGATCCGAGTTCAGCGAACTGAATAACTCGCTGCGATTGGAAGCAATAGAATGATTATTTGATTACGATTGAGAGTAGAGACTGAAGATTGCTTATGAAAACTGAGAAAAGTGTTGGAGATAAAGAAAAGAACCTTGAGGGACGCCGGAATCAATTGGGTAGAAGAAAGAAGTAACGCCATCTAATACTCTTAGAGTTCAGAGAGGTTACTCTCAATCCATTGAAAAAAGGTAGCATTAAGACCTGTGGCCCTAAACTTAATTAAGAGAGATTCGTGCCAAACTCTGCCAAAACCTTTTGCAATATCAAGTGCGAGAACTTGATCTTTGCCATATTTCTTTAAGCATGAGTTCGAACGCTCTGTCAAGTAAACTAAAAGATCCCCCGTCGACCGGCCAGAACGGAACTTATACTCACGATCATGGATGATCTGCTTATCCTCTAGATATTTGAAGATTTTACGATTGACAGCAGTTACTATTACTTTCAAGAGCACTGAAGTAATGGCTATTGGGCGGCAGCTTGCATGGTTCCCCTTGCTTTCTTTCTTGAGAATTGGCTGAACATTCGCACATTCATGGAAAGCACCAAGAAGAGTAAGAAAGATAGACGAGATTGCGAAGAGTATTAGTTAAAGAAGGGGAGCACTTTTTAAGGGTAATGGGGTGGGGGGTGGGAATACCATCAGGACTAGCAGATTTATGGATATTGAGCTCTTTGAGGATCTGACAAATAAGTCTCGCGCGAAAATGCAGTGCAGGCAGTGAGAAACCTGAAGGATTTGCGGCGAAAAGCGATTGGTTTGATGTGAATGCGAGAGTTTCTTCTGGAACTTGTTGCTAGTAAGTTAGCTTTTTCGTTAGGATCAACCACGGCACGGTCGCTATCAACTAGAAGTTGTATAGAAGAAGAAATGAAATTGTTGTTGACCGTTTTGACAAATGACCAGTAATACCTCGAGCCTTTAGAGATTGGAAGAGGTAAGCAAGAAGTTTATACTATACGTGAACTGTTACTACTTGTTTGGAAATCAATTTAGAGAACTATAACTGAAGGATACAAATTTTCAAAGATATTTGCCTCAAGAAGAACTAATTGAAAATGATCATTCATATAACATGAGTCAAGATCACATAGAGTTCTTTTGTGCTGTTAGAAGTAGGTCTGGGTGGAATAATAATCCTACTTCTAAGCAATTTGAAACAGCAGTGGGGTTTTGATGATTACCGATCATTAACAGCTATCACTGGGAGGTGATTGAGAGAGTAGAGGAATTCTAATAATTTTTCTATCGTAAGTGGAAATCATCATAAAAATGATAATTACCAAATTTCAGATCAACAGCTTTTAAGCTTTTCGAGAAAATTAGTTAATTGTCAAATTGCAAAATTGTGTCAGTTTGTATGGAAGGGGTGGAATGATTTGATCTGTTCACGAACTTGACCTTACTTTCACTTTAAAAACTACGTGTACACAATTTGAACTTTCTAGCTGAACAAGTTCTCGAGCCAGAGAGGACATGGTTGGACGGACGGATGGACATCCGGTTTTCAGGTTTTTGAGTGATAATATAAACTTCTGTATCATTAATTTTTCTCTCCGAGCGTTATTTCTTAGCGTTAAAAACTTTGTAACAAACTTATACTACACTCAGATTTCATCTACATATATCTTAAAATGTAGGTAAAATTACTGCTTAGGAAAGAACAATTGAAGACTCAACTGGATAAAGGGATTATTCGACACTTTTTGAATTTCTACTTTTTTAGTCTGTTGAAACTGTGGACTGATAAACTGTTTTCCACTGAAAATCAAAGCGATCTACCGCCCAGAAATAGATATAAATAGAACCACAAAGTTTGTTTCGCACCACCAATACACAGTAAAAGTGATATTCAGAAAACTTTGAAGGCGTTTATCTCAAAGCATAGAAAATGCTCAATAACGTCTTTATCCACTTAGTCCTTTAATTATTAAGTCTTTTTTGGACGAAGAAATACATTCAAATGAAAATTTTTAAATTAACTAAATTAAATGCTGCTTTCTAACTATAAAACTGTCCAGAATAATCTATAGCTCAACAAATAAAAGTAAGGACATTGGCTCTTAAATAAAAATAAAAAGAAAAAACCCACAACCCGCGAGCATACGTTCAACTGGACTATCGAAGAGGCCAGCAGCGCCCAGTGTCGGCGACTGCCTTTAAAGCATTGGAAAAGGTTTTTACTCTCAACCTATCTCAACAGCAAAAAATGTGGTAAATTTTTTTCATGGGCTTGGGATATCTTGTATTATTGATAGTCTTTGATATTACGCAACCAGATTTTATGACCGTTTAAAGGTACATAGAAATTTCCTAGTCATTTTTTTCTAGTCAGATCCCGGCTATCCAGCTAATCGGATGGCTCCTTTTTAAGCCAATATATCACTACTACAATTATGTTGAGCTATTCGGATAATTTTTCGATTCAAAATTACCTCATCTTCAACGAAAACGTCTTTTTAGTTTATACGGATTAACCAAGCTATATATTAGCAGAAAGCGCACTTTCCAAACGAAATATACTTCAAGTTTCATCTTAAACACTGAACACCTTGCTCGATTGACCGCATTTGCAACAACCATAGTAGAAGCTGCCATTAAGATCGATCTTTGCAAAACGACCATCCGCGCAAGTTGACCCGTTGAGTGAGCCGCTCTATGGATTGTTATTGAATTTCGCAACTTGAAACCAAATACTCCAAATAAAAAGTTTAAAATAAATTAGACCTTAAATCCACATAACTTTGAATAACTTGTATAACTTTAAGTAATATTTTGTGTGCATTTACGAAAAATCTTATAGTAAGCCCGATTCCTAACGAGTTTATTATCGAGTTATAACTTTGCCGTTACAAGTACGCTACATGAATTACAATGCCTTCATTTGCCAAGGAAAAACTTTTTCTCAGCTTTATATACCTACCCTCTCAAATTAACACTGACATAGGAACATGTACGACTATAATGCTGAGAATATCACATCTTCCTTATATTATTAAAGAAATATCTTGGTAGTACGTGCAGAAAATCAATTGATTTCTTTTCCAACCATTTCCTACAGTGATTTAACTTTCATATTTTATAAATCATAAAAAAGGCGTGTTTGCTTCGTATCATGGCCAATTTTTTGTTGCATTTTTTCTCGCAAAGAAACTTGAATAAAAGGGCACTAAAGGGAATTGAAGTTGAAAGGGAATTGAAATTGATTTCCAGGTGTGAATCATCCATTGAAATTGTGGAAAATATTGTTTTATCAATTTTAATCCCATTTAAATAATTTTTATATCTATTGTTGCATGTTGGCCCTAGTCCATTATCCGCTGTCTTCCATTGTACTCTTTACTTGCTTATCATCAAATTAATGTGCGCGTACGAACATCAAAAGAACGCTATGCGACTGGATCAGAAAGCCAAGGTCTACGCCCAAATCAAATATACGCGCGATCATCAGCTATAAAGAACATCTGAATTGCATTCTTCTAATCGTATTCGAAAATAAGCACGTGCACGTCCTTGAGCGTTCCATCAACTAGCAAATTACAAGAGACCCGACCGTCAGGAAAAAGAGCCGAACAAGAACGAAATAATTCCGGATATTGATTGGAATTTTCAATAAGAACAACAGGAAAAACACTCGGAGATGACCGGTAATGAACGGCAGCGATCGGGTGGACTCGGGTAATGACGAAGTGTTTGATGGGGGGCAACAAAAACAACACAGGTAAAGAAGAGAAGCGGTCGACTGCGATCGGGTAAACTTGTGCGATGATTGAATGCTTTGCGGAAAGCAACAACATAAGGGCTTGCGTGAGTAAGGATTCGGGTAATGATGAAAAGCAATGAACAGTGAATTACAAGACAAGGGAAACGAAGAAAGTCGACTGTGGCCGATGGGAGACGAATAGCGAACGTGATGCGTGAAACAGGCGGTTGTAGTCGAGACTCAATAACGAAGGAAGCCAGATAGAGCAATCAACGGGTAGTCGAGATAAGAGACAAGCGAAAGATTTAGAAGTTTATTTATTTATTTATTTATCATAACAAGACAGTTTATATAATAGTAATAAATTGCTTAGTTTAATTTAATTTAGTATAACCTAGTATAATTAAATTTACCTTAATTAATTAACACCATTTGATATATTTATATGATATATGATAGTCACTGGTGGAAGGGTCAAGCGGGGTGTGGGAACCTTATAAAACGGAGCGTAGACTCAGTTTATATGTCAGCTTATTTATTGGGGGTGTATAGTGTGCGCGGAGTTTGTTAAATACTCTACAGCATCTGTTAATAGGTTCATTTTGTCCGTAATCTGTACGATGTGGATATTCCTTAAGTGGTTTTGAATGTCTTGTCAGCCTGACATTGTCATTGAGTCTGAATTTATTTGAGATGTGGTTAACCTTAATATCGCCATTCAAAACATCTAAGGTAAAACAGGATGTGAGCATATTTCTTCTAGAACCAAGCGATAAAAGATTTAATATTTGCAGCCTAACTGTGTAGGGTGGAAGGTTTTCAAAGCCTCTAGGATCATACAAGTCCTTGAGAGCAAAAAGAAGGAATTGCTTCTGGATTGACTCTATTCTGTTGTTGTATAACTGGAAAAAGGGGTCCCAAATGGGACATACATATTTCAGAATAGGGCGGACAAGAGAACAGAATAAAGATTTGGTGACCCATATATTCTTAAACTCTTTGGCTCTTCTCTTAATGAACTCAAGAAGTCTATTGGCTTTCGAAATTATTCGATTATAGTGAGATTTGAAGCACTGTTTGTTGTCCAGTAATAAGCCGAGGTCCTCAATTTGATCAGCACGGTGTAGTTGAGTTCTACTTAGGATATAATCATGGTGATATGAGGATGATTTACGTGAAAAGCTTATCACGTGGCATTTACTGACATTAAGCTCTAATTTGTTCTGACTACACCAATGATCTAGCGCAATAAGCTTGGATTGCAGGAATTCGGCATCTGCGGGTGAGGTTATGGCATGATATATTTTTAGATCATCAGCGTACATCAGATGTGAAACATTATCCAATACTTCTGATAGATCTGAGATGAACACATTAAATAAGAGAGGTCCCAAGTGACTTCCTTGGGGTACCCCAGAGGACACTAATATTTCCTTGGAAATAAAACCTTGAAACTTAACAAATTGAGTTCTATCGCTAAGACAGGATTTAAGCCAGTCAAGTAAGGATCCTGTCACACCAATTTTTTTTAACTTTAAAATCAGGACATTGTGATCAACTCGGTCGAACGCTTTGCTAAAGTCGGTGTATATTGTGTTGATTTGATGCCGACTTTCAAGTGCGCAGAGCGTATCAGATACAAGAATCATGAGATTCGTTGTGGTCGAGTGGCCTTTTCTAAGGCCATGCTGCTCGTCATTAAGAATAGGGTTGATCATATTGGTCAATTTATCGCAATTCATTTTGAAGTGATAATTTCTACAGGAAATAAACTTTAAACTTAAGTTTTGCGGTGGAATTAAAAGTGAAATCGTTTTTTTTTTATTTTTACTTGAAAACCAGCGACCCCTTGCGCATTTCAGTGTAAATATAAAATATATATTTATTTATTGTTATCTGTCCGCTATCAAATAAATTTGACATGGCCTAAGGAGCGCACTAGCGACCTGATGGTCCATTCGGAGCATTTTATTTCATTATTTTAATAATAAAGTATTGTGATCGACTTTAAAAAAAAAATTTGCTACTCTGAAATTTTGTTTTTTCGCGTTTCATGAATGTAAAAAAATCCGTCTATCTGTACGCCGTACGCCGGTGTGTACGCTCAGCGCACATTAACTCCCAAACCCTTCAAGATAAGGGATTGTAGATAGTTGCGGATCTCAGGCAGGCACCCATTTTGGGGGTGTAAGGGTTCAAGGGGAGGCGGGGGGAGCACTTAAACCGAAAACTAAGAATTAAAATATCTCGAACATGGTTACAGCTAGGAAGCTAAAAATTGATATACATACAAAAGGGTTTGTGGGACAAATTTTAATATTAATTTAATTTTTTTTCCATTGGGGTGCAAAAAGGGGGGCTAAAACCAATTGCCGGCCGAATTTTTTTTTTTTCAAATGATTATATCTTCGAAATTACTTAGCATACAAAATTTATATTTTTATAGCATCTAGGTGGCATATAGATCCATAGATCCACTGGAATCAGCTTATATAGAGGCTAATTATTGCAAGGGGGTGGGTCAGACAGGGGGGGGGGGGTGCAGAGAACAACACTTCAAAATCAATATCTCGGCTATTTGTTGAGCTATGTAATTGAAACTTGGTGCTTATATTAAGCTATACTAGAGAAATACGAAAAAAATATAACATTTGGACAAAATAGTAGTGGTTTCCAAATTTCAAACCATTATATCTCAAAACTAAGTGCAGATATTAAATTCAAATTTTGTCAAATTGTAGAACTACATACATTGAATTTCGGTAAAAGTTTTACGTCGGAAGGTGTAAGGGGAGGGAGGTGGTAAGCAAAAATGTCGAAAATTTTGAGTAATTTTTTTAGGGCTCTGATAAGAGTTACAAAGTTTAAATTTTCCATGTGGATACATCTATTTATTATACATACAGAAAAAATAAACTGCAAACAAGTCGGGCGAAACTTTATTATCCTTGGGACAAGTTGGGTATGAGTGGAAAGTCAATATGCAGGTTGGAGTGGTTAGGGAAGGCGAAGTGAAAGGGAGTTCTTGGGCAGGGCTGTTGTCAATGTAACAATATTTCATTCAATTCTGCAAGTTTGGGTTTTTATGAGGAGAGGAGGAGGGCAAGGGTGGGTGGATGTTAATAGCTTTTTAATTAATTGCTTGAATTACGTCAAATATTCTCTGTATAGAATGTGTTTCATAGACGAAGTTGCATAGAATTTCCATAAAATTCGGTGTATTTTACATTCACGAATACGAACATTTGTATGGGAGAGGGTAGAGAAGGTAGAGGAATCGTAAAATTTGATATGTAGTTTTATTTCGCTTCTCTTGTAAGGTGCTTGTATAAAATTTCAAATTCGTAGCTTTTAGTTTGTTGGTTATTAGTTGATTTAACGAAATTGGTCGAAATCATAGTTTTGTACGGGAGGGGGTAGAAGAGCGAGCGTGATTTCAAAACTTTTAAAGTAACTTCATTTGAATTATTTTTATAAGTTCTTATGCAAAATTTGAAATTGATAGCTTTTAAGAGTTAGCTGATAACTGATTTCATAAAAATGCTCGAAAAAATAATTTTGTATGGGAGGGGGTAGAGGAGGTAGGAAAATCGTAAAACTTGTGATGTAATTTTCTTGTTTTTCTACTGTAAGGTGCTCGTACAAAATTTCAAGTTCGTAGCTTTTAATTTGTTGATTATTAGTTGATTTAATGAAATTGGTCGAAATCATACTTTTGTATGGGAGGGGGTATAAGGGCAAGCGCGATTTCAAAACTTTTAACGTAATTTAGTTTCAACTATTGTCATAAGTTTTTCTGCAAAATTTCAAATTGATATCTTTTAATATTTAGGTGATAATTGATTTCTTAAAATGGTAGAAAAAATAATTTTGTATGGGAGGGGGTAGAAGTCTTAAAGATTTTCAACCAATTAGTATTTCATATGTTTAGGGATTTTTTTTAAATGCATTGCGCAAATTTTCAAGTTTCTACCTTAAAATTTCACTCAAAAATTTTCAGTTTATGTGTTTTTTTCTATGCACATGAAACACCTTGTGCACGTTAGACCGGGGAGGTCGGTTTATAATAAATATGGATCAAGTTATTATTATTTTCCTGTGAACATTAAATATAGGTATTCACATGCAAAATTTTAACTTTGTATCTTTCACCAGAGCCCTAAAAAAATCGCTCAAAATTTTCGATATTTTTGCTTATCACCTCTCTCCACCTACACCTCCCAACTTAAAATTTTTACCAAAATTAACTATTATGTAGTTCTACAATCTGACAAATTTTTGATTTGATATCTGTACTCTTTTTTGAGATATAAGGATTTGTAATTTTGAAAAGTGCGCCATTTTTGAAATGCTCCCCGTTTCCCTCCACTACTATTATTTCGACATGTTATATTTTTTTTTGTATTAACCTAGTACAGCTTAATATAAATTTTAAGTTTCAATTACATAGCTTAAGAAATAGTTGAGATATTAATTTTTAAGTGTTTTTCTTTGCACCCCTCCTGACCCTCCCCCTTACAATAATAAGCCGCTTTCTGAGCTGGTTCCAATGAAACTTTATGCCAACTTAACGGTCTCTAAATATGATTTTTTTACGATAAGTAATTTCGAAGATATAATCATTTGAAAAAAAAATTCGGCCGACAATTGGTTCTTAGCCCCCCCTTTTCGCACCCCAATGGATAAAAAAATTAAATTATTTTTAAAAGTTGTCCCACAAAACCTTCTATATGTATGTTGAGTTTTAGCTTCCTAGCTGTTACCTTGGTTGAGATATTTGAATTCGTATTTTTCGGTTTAAGCGCTCCCCCCGCCTCCCCCTGAACCCGTACACCCCCAAAATGGGTATCCGCCTGAGATCCGCAACTATCTACAATCCCCCCAAAAATAAACTTTCTATCTTGAAGGATTTGGGAGTTAATGTGCGCTGAGCGTACACGTCGGCGTACGGCGTATGGCGGACGGCGTACAGACAGACGGATTTTTTTTTTGCATTTTTAGGCTAATTTAGTCATGAAACGCGAAAAAAAAATTTCAGGGCAGCAAAGTTTTTTTTTTCTTGTGTCGATCACAATACTTTATTATTAGAATAATAAAGTAATAATAGAAATTCGGCAATTGTTATGCACCGACCCCCCTAGTCTAACATGCACAAGGTGTTTCATGTGCAATGAAAAAACACATAAACTGAAAATTTGTTAATTGAAATTTTGAGGTAGAAACTTGAAAATTTGCAAAAAGCATTTAAAAAAAATCTCTCAAAGAATGAAATATTAACTGATCGAATACCTTTCAAACTTCTACTCCCTTCCCATACAAAATCATTTTTTCGATAATTTTCAAAAAATCAATTATCACCTAAAAATTAAAAGCTATCAATTTGAAATTTTGGACAAAAGTTTGCGAATGTAGTTAAAACGGAACTGCGTCAAAAGTTTTGAGATAGCACCGAAATAAAACTGCATCAGAAATTCTACATTTGCCTTACCTCCTCTACCCCCTCCCATACAAATGATTGGTTTCGTGAATGTAAAATACACCTAATTTTATGAAAATTCTATGCAACTTCGTCTATGAAACTGACATTCAATGCAGGAAATATTGGACGTAATTGAAGCAATCAATTGAAAAATTATTGACATTCACCCACCCTTAATATCACCCCTCTCCCCTCCTTCATAAGAACCCAAACTTGCATAAGCGAATGAAATATTGATTACATGTACTGGAGCTATTGATAGTATTCGCAACTAAGTGTTGAATTGGCATCATCCCTCCACTACTGAAAAGGGGTTTCACTTGTGAAAGGGGGTTCCACTTTTGAAAGGGGGTTCCACTTAGTCTTCCCTAACCACTTTAGCTTGCATATTGACTTTCCATGCATCTTTAACTTGTCCCAAAAATAATAAAGTTGCGCCCGACTTGTTGGCAGTTTATTTACATTATCGACGCTTAATTTTAATTAATTTATATTCTTCTTCTTCTACAATGGTGCTACAGTCGGACCTTGGCCTCCTGATATTCAGGTTCCTTGACATTTTTCATTACTTATTGTAGAAGGGTTGTTAACCCTTCGCACAGCTCTCTTTTTACGAATTTTTCTCTTTCATAGATTGAGGTGACCAAGGTATACCCAAACAGGCAATGTGCCGGAATTATATGTTGCGCCGGCCGTGATTTGAACTCACGTTCTTCGCATTACAAAACCAACACACTACCTACTAGGCTATACCTTAGCTAATTTATATTAAAATGGATAAATAACATATGTCAAATTGATAAATTTCAAGAGGATGGGAGAAGGATAGTGGGAAAAAAGGAAAATTAGAAAGTTCAAATGAGTTTTGTTATATTGAAATGTGACAGAGTTTTGGTCTACAACAACAACAATATGATGTTTAATCAGCAAGGAAAGCTGTGTAAGTTCGGCGAGAGGCGACGAACTTTTCGCCTCAGTCCTCCCTTTTTTGATAACGTTGACGTCGGATCAAGCCATAAAAGCCAGCATGACAGCAATGTGTTGAAGGAGCTGTGGCGTGGGCAAGCTTTTCAGGCGCTTAATTTTTAAAGTTGTGGAAATCGATCGTTTGCAGACTCGCTCATTTTTGTCCAAGCGCTCTTATTTTTTTATACTCTAGATGAAATCTGAGAGTATATTGTGTTTCCCTTACCGTTTGTAACGCTAAGAAATTACGCTCGCACAGAGCCGCCAAGGGTACAGAAATTTTTGTTGTCGCTCAAAAACTTAGATTCCGAGTGATCGTCTGTCCGTCTGCCTGTCGGTCCGTCTGTCGGTCTGTCCACAGCATAACTCTCGAAAGCTTTGAGTGCTAAAAATTTGTGTGTGTCATTTTTAGTAAAAAAGTAACTTTAAGTTCGTGAATGGGCTACATCCCCCCACTCCTTCTACCCCGTCCCATACAAATTTCATGAAATATCGAAACATGAAGTAATTGATTTTTCTTTGAAACTATTTAAGCTATCGACTTGAAATTAACGTCAAAGAATTATGATACAGATGTTATTAATATCATAGAATATTGATCCGATCTCCTCACTCTTTCTAACACCTCTCATACAAATGGACAATTTTGAAAAATTCATATTTTCGATATTCATTGAAACTAGTTAAGCTGAAAAGACGAAATTTTTGTCAAAATTAATTCTCCTATAATTGCAATTAGTTTTGGAAAGAATTATCAACTTCACCTCACTCCTTCCACCCCCTCCCATACAAATTTCACGAAATTTTGAAATTTGAATTGAATTATTTTTCTTCGAAACTGTTAAAGTTATCAACTTGATATTTTCTTTAAAGTATGTATAAAAATAGAAATATCAATAACCCGTTTGTTTTGATCCGTGCACTCCTTTTACCCCCTCCCATACAAATGCATAATTTTTGTTAAATGAATTATATCGATTTCCATTAAAACTAGAAAAACTACAAACTTAAAATTTTGCCGGAATTTGTTTTTTAATAATTGCAATAAATGTTGGGAAAAATTATCAGCTCCGCTTCACTCCTTCTACCCCCTCCCATATAAATATCTGTATTATAAATTCAAGAAAAGCATTTCTCCTTCGAATGTATGAGAGCTATCGACTTTTAAATTGAATCAAAGCATGGTGATAAGAATGATGATAGGCAGTTTCAAAACCATGTTAAACGTTCCACTTCCTCTGCCACCTCCCATACAAATTCACTAATTTCAGGAAAACTGTGTCCAATTTCTTTAAAAATAATGAAAACTAAAAACTTTAAATTCAGCAAAAAACATTTTGCATGCCATCTTCGGTGTCATATACGAAAAATACAAACCTCCCCCTCTACTTCTACCACCTCCCATGCAAAAGTCTCTATTCACTATTCGAAAGAATTCGAGATGACATATTTTCCGGTATATTAAAGTCATTCTTATTTCATCTCGACTATCACATGATTGGGCTTTACGCCCAATCATAATTCTGTTATGGTCTTTTTTTCAAGCCCATTCCCCTACAGCAGTAGGGAAGGCAAAATGTAAAAACACAGATGATCTGATCTGAATGATTTAAAAAGATAATTAAATATGCAAAATTCAACCATATTAGAAATGTTAGATTCAGTTGTTCGATAATGCTGTGGCAGGTGAGGTGCCACCTCATGCGCTTCACCTGACGAACCGCTACTGATATTGTTATCGCCCATTGACATATCAGAGTAAATGCTTAAAGAATTGGTTTGGTAATGCATGATATCTGCAGAAATTGCAAACAGTCAGGAGAGGGGAGACGGTGGAGCTCTTGTTGTGTAACTGCCGGGCCTTTGCTTTAGGAAGACTTAAAGCCGGTCTCGAGCTGCGGTATGCGGAATCTTTGAGCTCAACAATGAACTCGCAACATGGCTGGATGTAACATATTAGTTTCTTAGTAGGTTACCACAAAAAACAAAGTAAAGGATATTCTAAAATTCAGCAAGAGTGATATTAGTACTCTAATCGGCCTAATGACGGAGCATAGTGGATTAAACCACCACCTCAAAAAAATGGGCTTAGGTGAAACCGAGATCTGCCGCCTCTGTTTCAGAGACTCAGAAACGACAGAGCATGTTCTATGTTACTGTGAAGCAGTAGCTAGGAAAAGATACAATCTTCTTGGGAGGGGTTTCCTTTCTACCGAGGAACTAGCCAATATGGTTCCCTTAAAGATACTTAGACTAACCAAAACTATTGAGTTATGGTAGGGTAAACGGGCAAAAACGCACAATAGGCCGAGAAGGTTGCAGTGCCCTCACATGTTTCCCAAATTATAAATAAAATAATAACATATTAGTTTTTCCTTATACAGCAATCCCATAATTCACATTCAATCTCCAGTTTTAACTTATTCCGGAGCCATTACAATTTTTTAGATTTTCGTATACGATTCACACTTGTCATTCTTTATTTTTATGTTACAAAAATATCTGCACAAATTGTTATGAACGCTAAAGTGTGTGTAAATAAGAAGCCTTAAATTTATGTAGCAAAATAAAAGCAGCTTTCATACTTTTCTTATTTAAAACCCAGATTTTTGCAGAGATGGAAAACTTATCTACATAATATGTAGATTTCTTTTTTTCAACAAACATGTTGATACTATATTACCTTATCGCGTCCTGTGGTATCGTCTGATGGTTGCTATAAGTTAAACGTATATCCCTGCTCAAAAAACAATTTTTTCAGGCTCCTACTGAGATACTTACTTACATTATTAGTCAATTTTTTCCCAAGGATTTTTGTTTTGTCAGTTGAGTTTTCTGTAATAGCAAATAAACATGGCATTTCTTTAGAAATCCCAGAAGAAGCACTCCATAGCTACAGATTATAATCTACTTTGGTCCTTGGCCATTTCTACGGTTGTTGGACTCACGGAGCAGCAATACGAGGAGCTTGAGATGAAATTTATTACGACTGGTCGTGCAAAGATTTAGCCCCTGTAGCTGTAACTGAGGGTGCAAGTTACGTGGATATAATGAGGTCTATAAATCCCATATTGTGCTTTCTATATTAAACTTTGTGAGGGTTGTGTGTTCCGATGTTAGATTTTTGACCTTTTAATGTCCTTTCCGAAAGTTAATGATCCGACACTTAAGCGACCCTACTTAGCACGGAAAGACTCTTTCCTGTTTATTTTAGCGGAATTCTTGAAGGTACAAAGAACATAAATCAGCTAAAATTGAACTTCGTTTAAGAATAATTGAGTTCAAGTAAACATCTTTTTACTTTACATACGTCATTTAAGTTAGTTACTTCCTTACGAGTATTTAAGCTCCCCAACATCGAAGAAAATACAGCAATGAATTTTTCGCTTAGTTTATTCTTTTTGTAGGTGATTTCCATAGACTGCTACACAATGTACATGTCAAGCGTTTTGTTTATTGCTTTTCGCTGAAGTTGGATTTACATTGCAATGAAAAACATTTCTACGTTTCCTGATGAACATGAGCAGTTTTCTTTATCGTTTTCACAACAATTTTCCATTTGTGCAACGGTTCCTGTTGTTTTATTTCAGCGAAAAATATGTTTGCTTTTTTGTAGAAAAGCTATTTGTCTCGTGTCAGACAAGGACAATTTAAGGAAGCGCAAAAGTTTTCGAAGAATAATTTATAACACTGTGTTGCTTTTTTGTTTGGCTACAACTTTTGAGATGACGATGATGTGGATCGATGAATATAATAATCGAAACTGCACAAAAGCGAAGCAATTTTCCCGAAACATATGTTTCCCTCATTTTCTGCTTTTTGTTATTTTTTTTGAATTATGTTGTAACTAGAAGACAAACTTCCCGAGACTATTGTTATGCGATTTATGGTATAATTTAATGCGGAGCAAAATTAAAAATATCTGTCTGCAAGGCCGGCAGAGCAGGCAATATTTAAATAATTACTTCTTAATAAGTCAAGCGCAACTTTATTATTCTTGGGACAAGTTGGGGATGCCTGGGAAGTTAATATCCATGTTAGGATGCTAGAATAATGCAAGATAGAGAACAACTAAGGAGATGGTGTATCTAGGGGCAGAGCTATTGTCAATTATTTAACACCAACTGCGGTTATTAAGAGTCCACGAGATATTTGTTGATTTCAAGCTGGCACAAGACAGTATCGACGGGCGCGCACAGTATAAAATCATGCTGGAGGTTGGGATCCCGCCGAAACTGATTCGGCTTACAAGAACGACATTGACCGAGTCATGGTCACAAGTCAGAGTGGAAAATTATCTGACTTCCAGTTTTAGAACTGACAACGACCTTACGGAAGGCATCAATGCTTTTTAATCTGACTCCCGAATATGTTACGACTCAAACTAGAAAAGAGACACCAATCAGACAAAATATTACAGAAGGAGAGTCAATCAATCAAATCCCTGTTAAGACCATCTATAGGGGCGGAGACTATAGTCCAGAAAACGTAGACAACTTTGTATACCCAGGGGGAAACTTATCAAAGGTTAGAAGCCAACCCATCGAGCTAAAAAGAAGAATACTGATGGCGAGTATGTCGAATTAACTGTGCATCGCGCATTAAAGGATGGCCCCTAAGTTAATTTCGATAACCATAAAAAAAATATATTTTTATTTTATTGTTCGATACTATCGGTAATTAAAAACAAAACGTGTAAAGGAAAACTAAACTTAAACTATTCTGCATAAGACTTTTAAAAGACCTGTATTAAGCTATGGCAGCTTGAACATTAGCTCAGGCGTCCGAAAAATTACTTAATTTCTTTAAAAGAAAGGTCATCGGAATAATACTCGTACAATTGAGGGAAGAATAGATCTGTGGAATACGATACAATATCGGGATTCGTATGCCATTTTCGACAATCCAGAAGGAGGGTTGGCACCCATAAAATTCAAGCAGCTAAAATGGGCTGGTTATATCGACCGGATGAACGGCAAAACCCAGTAGGATCAGTACTGCTTCCAGAATTGATTCAGTAATCATTGTCGTTGAATGATGATGAATCTCTCTCGCCTTACAAAAACGATTACTTTAACATTGCGATATTTACTGGTAATAACAAATTGGTCAATTATTTACAATTTACTGCCAATCCTATTCACTGTTTCGCAGATGACAGCACTCTAGATAACATCTCCCAATTTGACTCTCCTGCGGAGATTCGTCCGACATCGGTGGACTCATTTACAATCATTGAACTCTGACTTCAGTTTAATCCTGGATTGGGGTAGGAAAAACAGAGTAAAGTTTAATATCAAACGCAGTCCCGTAATCCATCTCATAAGCGTAACGTTCCAACGTCGGCCGCTAATATGCCTTTAAGTGGCATACAGATTTTACCTTCACCTTATGTTACCAGGTGTAAAAATTAACGATCGCGTTAATTGGAGCCAACACACTTACGAAGTCGTCTTGATGCGTATTCTGCGGAAGTGTTAGACAGAGTAGATTTTAATGCCTTACAAACGCAGTCCTGTTATCTATCTCTTACACATAACGTTCTGACGTCGGCCGCTAATATGTCTTTAAATGGCGCGCAGATTTCACCTTCTGCAGACTTTACGTTACTAGTTGTAAAATTTAACAATCGCCTTGAGTAGAGCCAACACATCTACGAAGTTACTCTTGATGCTTCGAAACGTCTAGGTATTCTGCGGAAGTGTAAGAAATACTTTTCAGTATCGAACTAGCAACTATCTATAAGGCTTAGTACAGTTCGCATGATTAGGCTGGGTCCCAAAATCACATTTGACTCTTCTTGACCATATACAGGAACATGCATTCCGATTAATTGGAGATGAAGCTATATCGGCCTCAGTTGACTCCTTCGAGCACCGTCGAAATACCGATGTACTCTGCATTTACTATAGATACTTCCATGGTAAATGCAGCAAGGAACTAAAAGCCCTAATAGCACCAATATTCAATGCCCCCCGAAATACTCGCCAAGCTGCACGTTCACGCGAGTACACTGTGAAGTCCTTGCCGTGGAGAACAGTGATGTTTAGGCGGTCCTTCATCCCTCGGACGACAGTGTTGTAGCATTCATTACCAGGCAATCTCTTTCCCACTGAATACAACCTACAGCAGTTTAAGAACAACGTTCACTGCCACTTCAAACTCTTCCCTTCTGTGTTTTCCTGCTAATTTCCCTATTTTTGGTTGTTTCCCTTACCTATGTCGAATTAACTGTGCATCGCGCATTAAAGGATGGCCCCCTAAGTTAATTTTTGCACATCACGCTAAGGTTGCTATCAAAATGTTTTATACAAAATTTAGGATTCAAAAATTTAATAGGTACTGAGAAAATTAGTTTATTGGATTTAGTGAAATTGTGCAGTTTGTATGGGAGGTGGTGGAAGGAGTGTGAATTTATTAATTATAATAATTGTAAGCATTATTTAATTGACATATTTTAAATTGCAGATCAGTAGCGCTCATACTTTTCAGGAAAATCGACTTTTTGTAATGTTATTGAATTGTGTCAAATTGTATGGAAGGGGGTAGAATGAGTGAAACTAATCGCCTAATTTTTTTTAGTCTTGCTAATAATTCTAAGTAATTATTTAGTGCATAATTTCAGCTCTATAAATTTCATACGTACTGAGTAAATTTATTTAGAGTATTTCAAAAAAGGGCAATTTGGGAGGGGGAGGAAGGAAGGGGGAAAACTCAACTAATTTTTATATAGCAGATTGAAATTATTATAAAAGTAGCATATTCAAAATTTCAGATCAATAGCTTTCATGCTTTTTGAAAAAATTCGTTTATTGTCGAATTGCGAAATTGTGTCATTTTGTATGGGAGGGGGTAGAAGGGGTGAAACTAAATGCCTAATTTTTCTTGGTCTTACTAATAATTCTAAATAAATATTTAATGCATAATTTCAGCACGCTAAATCTCATATACACTGAGTAAATTGGTTTATAGTATTTCATGAAAAAGTACAGTTTGTATGGGAGGTGGTAGAAGGAGTTAGAGGACAATCATAATTTTTATATGGTAGATTGATATCATCATAAAAGTAATATATTCAAAATGCCAGAACAATAACTTTTATATTTTTCGGGCAAATCCGTTTATTGTCAAACTGCGCACATGTGTCATTTTGTATAGGAGGGGGTAGAAGGGGTGGAGCGATTTGGCCCGTTCACGAACTTGTCCTTACTTTTTTGTCAAAAACGACGTGGACAAAATTTGAACTTTCTAGATCAACGCGTTCTCAAGCTAGAGAGGACACGGACGGACGGACAGACGGACGGACGGACATCCGGTTTTGAGATTTTTGAGTGATTATATGAACTTCTGTATCATTCATTTTTTTCTCCAAGCCTTATTTCTTAGCGTTACAAACTTTGTGGCAAACGTATAATGCTCTCAGATTTCATCTAGAGTATAAAAATAAACTGCCAACAAGCCAATATTATTATTTTTGGGACAAGTTGTGGGTGCATGGAAAATTAATATGCTGGTTAGAGTAGTTAAGAAAGACTAAATGGAATCCCATTCACAATTGGAATCACTTTTGGGGCAGGGCTGCTGTCAATTTAACACTTACTTGCGAACACGATCAATAGCTACAGTACATGTAATCAATATTTCATTCGTTTATGCAAGTTTGGATTCTTATGCGGGGAGTGAGGAGGGGTGATAGTAAGGGTGGGTAGATGCTAACAATTTTTCAGTTGATTGCTTGAATCACGTCCAATATTCTCTGTATGAAATGTCAGTTTCATAGACGAAGTTGCTTAGAATTTTCATAAAATTTGGTGTATTTTTTATTGACGAAACAAAACATTTGTATGGGATGGGATAGAGAAAGTAAGGAAATCGTAAAATTTGTGCTGCAGTTTTATTAAGTAAGGTCAATCAATCAATCAAATTCCAGTTAAGACTCTCTATAGGGGCATAGGACAGAAACAACTCTCTTCCACGAGGAGCGATTCTGAGCATCGGCCTTAAGCTGTTGCCAGGACTTGTTTATTCCTCTGGCCTCCTGCTCAACTGCTCACTTCTATGTGTTACATGGTCGACTAACCCGACGTCTTCTTTAAGGATTATAATCCAGAGCATGTTTAGCGATGTTTCGCTTTGGTTTCCTCAAAGTACGACCAAATCACTGCCACTTCCGCCTTTGAATCTCAATATCTATTTTAGTCTTGCCAGTTGTACTATAAAGTTCATCGTCGGAGATCACTTCTGACCAGAATATTCCTAAAATGCGTCGGAGGCACGAATGTCTGTAGTCTCTTGGTAAGTCGAACGATCACTTTCCACGTAGTACAACCATATAACAGCACGGATTTGACGCATTCGTCAAAAACTCGCAGCTTCATGCGAAGGGAGATCTATCTTAACCTCCAGAAAGGGAAAAGGATACCGTAGGCCTTACGAGCTTTATTTAGACGAGCCTCAATATCCTTTTCCATTCTGACAATGCTTCCGAGATAGCAAAAATCTTGCACCTCTTCAACATCTTGTCCGTTATGAACAATCGGTGGGCCTGCGTTCGAACACATCCGCATGTACTTGGTTTTACGCACATTTATTTTCTGTTCCACCTTTTTGCATTTAGAATGCAACGAGCGAACATTTGACTTTAAAACCGAACGGTTATGTGCAAGCAAACACACATCATCAGCATACTCAAGGTGACTTAAGATGTTAAATAGTCTCCATTGAAGACCTTTACCTTCCCCACCTTCCAGTGCAGCTCAAGACGTCATTTATTACCACCAAGAGCAGGGCTAGTGATAATGTGCAGCCTTGTCTGACATCCGTTCGCACAGGGAAGTTCTCGGACAGCTCTCCTCTATGCAAGACGCGACACCTTGTATCTTCGTAGGATTCGTTAATTATTGCTATGACCTTATATGGAATACCTCTTCTACGCAAAGCATTCCAAATGTAATTTCGCTTAACGCTGTCGAATGCCTTCTCGAAGTCCACAAACATAAGATGTGGTGGCGAACCCATATTGTTTGACTGCTCCAATATTATCCGTAGGGTATTTGTATGGTCGGTACAAGACGACCCTTTACGGAACCCAGCCTGATAAACTTCGAGAGTGCTCTCGACGACATCACTAATCCTATTGAGAATTACCTTAGCCATGATTTTCGATGCGGCAGTAAGTATACATATACCACGCCAATTGCCACAATTCCGAAGGTCGCCCATCTTCGAAATTTTCACAATGACGCCCTCCTTCCAATCAGCCGGATATCCTCCTTCATTTCACACCTCAGTAAAGAGTAAGAGGAGTACATCGGCTGTTATTTCCGGGTCCGCTTTGAGGAGTTCGGTTGGTAGTCTGTACCTGGAGCTTTCCTTCCCGCCATTGACCGAATGGCGGAAACTATATCTTCCTTATCTGGGGGATCGTCCCTAATAGAGGATTGTTGAGGTTGAACGGTTCGTAGTTGTAAGGTGCTCGTACAAAATTTCAAATTCGCAGCTTTTGATTTGTTGGTTATTAGTTGATTTATTGAAATTGATCGAAATCATACTTTAGAAGGGCAGGTGAAATCTCAAAACTTTTGACGAGTTTCGTTTTACATATTTTTAGAAGTTGGCGTGAAAAATTTCAAATTGTTAGCTTTTAATTGTTAGGTGATAATTGATTTCTTAAAAATGATCGAAAAAATTATTTTGTATGGGAGGGTTTAGAAGTTTAGAAGGTATTCGAGCAGTTAATATTTCGTTCATTTAGGGATTTTCTTAAAGTGCATTTCACAAATTTTCAAGATTCCTCCGTAAAGTTTTATTCAAAAATTTTCAGTTTTTGTGTTTTTACATTGAACATGAAACACCTTGTGAACGTTAGACCAGGAGGCCGATGTACAACAATTACGAAACAAATAATTTTTTTTTCTATATATATCAAGTGATATCTACATGCAAAATTTAAACTTTGTATCTTTCACCAGAGCTCTAGAAAAAAACACTTAAAATTTTCTACATTTTGGATTACCACCTTCCCCTTTACTACCCCCAACTTAATTTTTACCAAAATTTAAAACCATGTACCTCTACAATCTGACGAATTTTCGATTTGAAATTTATACTAAGTTTTGAGATATAACGGTTTATAATTTTGAAAAGTGCATCATTTTTGAAATGATCCCCATTTCCCCCCACTACTGCTATGACCAAATTTTACTTTTTTTTTGTATTTCGCTAGTATAACTTTATACATATATGTTTTAAGTTTCAATTAGATAGCTTAAGAGATCGTTGAAATATTCATTTTTAAGTGTTTTTCTTTACAACCCCCCATGACCCTCACACTTACAATAATTAGCACCTCTCTAAGCCAATTCTAGTGGATCTGTATGCCACCTTATGGTCCCAAAATATGAATTTTTATTCTACCCCCTCCCATACAAAATGACACGATTTCGGAATTTGACAATAAAAAGATTTTCTCGAAAAGTATTGAAGCTATTTATCGAAAAATTGGAATACATCATGACTACGACAATTTAAAGAAAGTCACTTAAGTGCCCTTACTCCTTCTACCACCTTCCATACAAACATAATTTTTTCAGCACTTTGAAATACCAGAAACCAATTTAGTCAGTGCGTATAACATTTATCGAGCTGAAATTGTGCACTAAAAATTTATTTAGAAATATTAGTAAGTCCAAAAAAATTATGCGCTTAGCCTTACCCCTTCTTCCCCCTCCCATACAATTTTACACAAATTCGCAACATTACAAAAGGTAAATTTTCCTGAAAAGTATGAATGTTATTGATGTGCTAAGTAAAATATGTCAAAAGCATGATGTTTATAGTTATTTCTGAAAAAATCATTGAGAACTCTTCTTTCCTTTACCACCTCCCATAAGAACTACACTGTTTCACTAAATCCAATACACTAACTTTCTCAGTACCAATTAAATTTTTCGAGCTTATATTTTGTACAAAACACCATGATAGCAAGTTTAGCATGATGTGAAAAAATTCGTTCAATGTTATCACCCCTTCTACCACTCATACAACATTTCATAAAATTAAAAAAATTTCTCTTTCATCTAGAGCATCGCTTGATAGGGCTGCAGGCCCAATCGTATTCTTGTTATGGTTATACTCTTGATGAAATCTGAGAGTATTATAAGTTTGCTCTAAAGTTTGTAACTCCAAGAAATAAGTCTCGCACAGAGTCGCCAAGGGCACAGAAATATCTGTTGCCGCTCAGAAATCTCAAAACTGGATGTCCGTCCGCTCGCTCTCTAGCTTTAGAACGCGTTAACCTAGAAAGTTCAAATTTTACATGTCGTTTTTCGCAAAAGTAAGGCAAGTTTTTGAATGGGCCAAATCGCTTCGCCCCCTTCTACTATACAAAATGACTCATTTTGAATAATATACCTTAATCAAATTTTCTTCGAAGTTATAAAAGCTAATGATTCAAAATTTAAATTATATTTGTTTTATCATAAATATGATGTATAGTATAAAAATTATTTGAATCCCCCACTCCTTCCATCACCTCCCATACAAACTGCACTTTCTCATGAAACACTCTTAGCCGATTTTCTCAGAACATACAGCATTTATCGAGCTCTTATTTTGTAGTTGCTACTTAATTGGCATTATCATTAAGATCGGAAAAAATTTATTGATTAGTTTTACTACTTCTACCCATTCTCATTCAAAATGACACAGTTTCATAACTTCATAGAAAACCGATTTTCTTAAAAAGTATGAATGTTACTAGTCTGAAATTTAAGGGATGTAAATTTTATTATATTCATAGTTATTTCTAAAAAAAAAAAAAAATCCCCTCACTCCTACCACTTCCCATACAAACCGCACAATTTCACTAAATATAATACATTGGTTTTCTCAGTTCCTACTCATTTTTTGGAGTGTACATTTTGTATAAAACATTTTTATAGTTACTTTAGCATGATGGGAAAAAAATTAGTTCAATGCTATCACCTCTTGTACCACTCCCCCTACAAAATTTCTAAAGATCACAAAAATTTCTATTTCATCTAGAGTATCGATCAAGATTCGGCTTTACGCGCAATCGTAGCCCTGTTATGGTTTTCTCCTAAATTTATGTTTTTTCTGCATCTCATGAATTACATTTAATAAAATTGTTGGGATTAATTCAAAGCTGAACTCCGCCATAGACGGTCCCAAGCCCGAGTTGAGAAAGGAGGAGGGAACATGGAGTTAACCTGAATGGCCAGTAACACCAGTGCGTCTCAGGAAGTAGGCAAAAAGTATGACATAGTTGGACTTGCAGCATAGCTGTGAGAACTCCAGCATGTCATATTTAGCTCAAAACTCCCACCCTTTTTCTACTAGGGTGTAATAAATAAGTAGGACCGGTCCTCCAGGTCGGGGGTTGGGCGAGGCGCCGACAACGCATCACCGGAAAAAGAACACTGTCCAGAAACCTGAGGAACAGCCTCGGAAAGGATGGACTCAACGGCAACGACCCCGCAAACGAAAAATGGACTACTCTATTGGATCTTGGAACGTTCGATCCTTATTTAGGACAGGAGCTCTGAAAGAGTTTCTCGACGAAGTGGCAAAACACAACATCAACATAACTGCCATCCAAGAAACGAAATGGCTCGGTCGCGAAATCATGGACATGAGATCACACACAATCTATCCAAGTGGAAAATTGTCGGGAAGCAGAGAGTTTGGAGTCGCTTTTGTCGTTGACAAAAAATTTAAACAGCAGGTTACGAGCTTCAAACCATTAAGTGAAAGATTGTGTGCAATCCAAATAAAGACTAAATTTTTCAACACTTGGTTGATCAACGTTCACGCACCAACAGAAGACAAGGACGATGTAACTAAAGACGAATTTTATGCCACCCTAGAGACAACCTATGACTCACTGCCCTCGAATGACCTAAAAATTGTCTTAGGGGATTTTAATGCAAAAGTTGGAAAGGAGGAGGCTCATAGAGGAACAACAGGAGGGCACAGTCTCCATGACATAACCAACGACAATGGCCAACGTCTTATTGATTTCGCAAGCAGCAAAAATATCATAGTAAGCTCTACGTGCTTCCCACATCGCGATATTCACAAACGAACGTGGGCATCACCAGATGGTCACACCTTCAACCAAATAGACCACGTTCTTATTGAGAAAAGGGCTGCTTCCAGCATACTTGATGTACGAACTCTCCGCGGTGCGAATTGTGACTCTGATCACTATCTAGTCAGAGCTAAGTATCGATGCAAAATGGCTTGTCGTGGGTATTCGAAAACGAGTAGAGCTCGCAAATTCAATGTCGACAAGCTTAACGACGAAACGGTGGCGCAGGCTTACATGCTAGCATGTAATAAACACCTGACACCAATA
Organism: Chorisops tibialis; assembly: GCA_963669355.1. Taxonomy (NCBI): domain Eukaryota; kingdom Metazoa; phylum Arthropoda; class Insecta; order Diptera; family Stratiomyidae; genus Chorisops; species Chorisops tibialis. The sequence continues at coordinate 194,499,250 of OY770263.1, read as the reverse complement.
TATGAAAATATCCAAAATATGCCAGTGGATAATGCGTGGATGAAAATACGAGACGGCATCAAATCCTCCGCGGAAGAGGTATAAGGATATCAAGCACAGCGAAAAAGTAATGATTGGTTCGACCAAGAATGTCGCGACGCAATAGATAGAAAGAACGAAGCTTACAAAATTTTTACTGAACGACCAACACGAGCCAAAAAAGAAAGATATGACGAGCTTAGGCGATATGCGGAAAAGACCTGCAGACGAAAACAAAGGAAGTACCATAATGACAAGATACAAAAAATGGACGACGAAATGAGAAAAAATAATATGCGGGACGCATACGCCATAGTAAAAGACTTGAAAAAGGGATATAAACCAAAAACCAGTCTCTGCAAAGACGCAGAGGGCAATATCATCAGCGACACAGAAGAAATCAAAAGGAGATGGGCTTCATACTTCGAACATCTTTTGAATCCCATCCCAGTAGCACCGATAACGACAGACAACATTTCAATTCAAGCCTCAACTGACGAAGATGAACCATCATCGACACCACCCACGCTTCCTGAAATCAAAGCAGCCCTATGTGACCAAAAACGAAACAAAGCGCCGGGAATTGACGAAATACCAGTTGAACTTCTGAAAAACGGTGGAAACTGTGTCGCTGAAATACTGGACAGCATGATATGCAAAATTTGGACAGAGGAAATCATACCCGACGACTGGCGAAAAAGCATTATATATCCAATTTACAAGAAAGGAGACAAACTCTGCTGTGAGAACTACAGAGGTATATCATTGTTGTGTACGTCCTATAAAATACTGACAAAAATAATTGAACGTCGTCTTAAGCCCTATACTAATCAAATAATTGGCGAATACCAAGGCGGATTCAGAACCGGACGATCTACAACAGACCAGATATTCTCGGCGAAACAGGTGCTTGAGAAATGCTGGGAATATAACACAGACGTGCACCAAATATTCGTAGATTTTAAACAAGCATACGACAGTATCGATAGGAGCGTACTGTACCAAATCATGCTTGACTTTGGAATTCCTCCAAAACTAGTCCGACTAACAAGACTCACAATGACGAACACTGAATCCCAAGTGAGAATACAAACCGATTCCACAACCAGCTTTCGAACGGAATGTGGTTTAAAGCAGGGAGATGGTCTAGCTCCTATGCTTTTCAACTTGGCACTAGAGTATGTCGTCCGAAAAATCCCAGTCGACACCAACGGGACACTACTATTCAAGTCCACCCAACTAGTAGCATACGCTGACGACATTAACATTCTAGCAAGATCCTTCCCTAGTGCTAAGGAGATATTTGTCAATCTTGACTCCGCCGCAAAAGAAGTCGGGCTGCGCATTAACGAAAGCAAAACCAAAGTAATGACGCAAACAAGAAGGAGAACGCCAATCAGACAAAACATAACAATTGCGGAATATAATTTGGAGAGTGTGGACAACTTCATATATCTTGGGGCTAATCTAGCAAAGGACGGTAATGAAACAGACGAAATCAAACGACGGATAATACTAGCAAATAAGACGTATTATTCGGTACTTCCAATAATGAAATCCAAGAAAGTGCACAGGAACAATAAGCTGCGGATTTATAAAACTATTATACGACCTGTGCTCTGTTATGGCAGCGAGACGTGGACATTAACGCGAACTTCCGAAAAAGCAGTTAATACATTCGAAAGAAAGGTCCTCCGAAGAATTTTGGGACCTGTGAAGGAAGGAACGGAATGGCGAATAAGATACAACCATGAGTTGTATCAACTCTACGACGAGCCAGAAGCTTCAACGTTCATCAAGCTACGTAAACTGCAGTGGGCTGGCCATGTAGAGCGAATGGAAGACAGAAGAATCCCCAAACGTGCTTTTAAAGGCAAAACGAGTGGTAACCGGCCAGTAGGCAAACCACGCAAGCGATGGGAAGACTCGGTTGATGAAGACAGCAAAGCCATTTTAAAAATTAGCAGCTGGAGGACGCGGTCTTTGGATCGAGACGATTGGAGGCGACGACTTCAGGAGGCCAGGGCCCGATTTGGGCTGTCGCGCCATTGATGATGAATTCAAAGCTGTATTTCAGAAATACGGATGTACGAATTATGTATATTTTTTCGGAATTGCATTTTTACTGAAGCAGCTATTCACGGTGCTTTTATTTTTACTTTTTTGAATATATTTTACTCAAAGATTGCCAATAGATTGTTAACCTCGTAAGAGTCCAAATCATTTAATGCAATTCGCAGTCGTCTATAGTGTACTTTATAAATAAATGTTGAAGTGAAATTATTAGCAACCTCCCCCTAATTAAGCCACTGACAAGCTGGGCTGGTCCTAATAAGGCGCAAAGGAAGCAGTTATATGAGAGGCGGCTTCTAAAAGTGCCAGACAGTTAAATTCAGTCATAAAATTTAAGACCGCCCCTATTGTTAAATTATGTCATTACAGAAACATGTGACATCTTGTTGAAATAGTGTTATCAAATTTGTTGTCAGAAATTAGTCAAGAAAATATCGAAAATTCGAACTACATCGTTTCAGGTGTAGCGCTTTTAAATTTCGCTTATTCTGCTAAATAGCTATGCGTAGACTATTATTCATATATTTTGTTTTTCGATCAATTCTCTAGTATCGTCTTCTGTATGAACAATTTTCACAAACCATTAAACACAGCTGAACTCAAGTGAATTTTTGGTATAATTAACATTTCAATCAATTCACAATTTAATATTCACCAGCCTCATTTCGGTAACCTTATTTCGCAGAGCCCACACATATTTAATATAATTCAATTAAACCCAACTTTGTAAATAGGTCAGCTACAATAAATTTGATTATTCTTTCATGCTTTCAATTATTTTCCAAATTTTTAGCTTTTAAAATTTGTTTGATTTTTTTGGTTCAATACGTGATTAAATAAATGAATTAAAATGTTCATTGGCTGTCTATATCAGTAGCGTGGCGTGATATTATAGCTAAGGGAAGCAATTTCAATTATTATATTTAGCTAATAAATTTACTAGATCATATAAATTCCTCCATTTGAAGAATTTATATTTTCACTATGCCCACGGAATATCTCTTTATGTCATCTTAAATGTCACACAATGTTAATTAAAATTTTAATAATTTCTTGTTTTTTTTGTGATTTTTTCACTGTGTAAAATTACTAATCTATGTTGATTACATAACAAATTCTTCAATTCTGTAACCTGAACCAAATTTAAAACATAAAGCACTGATTTTAAATGATCAACGCTTTTTGTTTCATGTCGTTTCAACTTCATGTAAATTATTTAAATCAGTCGAACATTTTTGCCATAAGAAAACAATTGAAATGGCCAACAAAATAAATTTTGTATGGTTTTACTATCAGGAAACGATTCGGTTTCTTCGTAAATTTCACTAGTTGAATGCTTAGTGGATTTCATTGCAATAACAATAAAAATAATCCTTTTTTCCGCAAAAGTTCGGAATCCAAAAGATAACTCAAAAAGGTTATCAATAATGCCGCAATGATCAAACATGCTAAGCCACAGGATGTATTTTAAAAAATATTAATGGTGCTAGGCACTCCACGGCGAACCACACTAAAAATTGCACCTTATTGCCCTACTTGATCGCTAAGCTAAAAGCGATTGAATAAATTTGAATAGAATAAAACGAAATAAAATCAAAAATAACAAATTAAAACGTTTGAATTCATAAATAAACGTACATTCCAATCCATTACCAACAGATGACCCTATATTTACTAGGAAGAAAACTGGATGAAATTCGATGAAATCTTATATCGCCATCTTCCTTTGATAAGCCCTTCACATTTTTTTTTATTAAACATAAGCTTTCAAAATATTGTACAATTAATAAAAGGATTAATTTAAACTTATTAAATAAGAAAAAAACTAAGAACGGAAAGATGTCGCTCGACCTGCATAAGCTTAAACTGATGCATTTCCCCTCAAAGCACGACAAGTAAAGGCAATATTGCCAGTCTACCTACCACTTCACTTTTTTCTTCTTCATCAATTTTCTAGTACCGAAATTTTAATATTGGCACTGCTTTGATCGAGAGTCAGAGCTTGGGACTGAACGCACTGGGTGTAAACAATTACCTTAAAGCATCTCCCCTTTCTACAAAAGTCAAATTTGTGCTTGGTGGGAGCGAAAATTTTGCCATGTACTGGTCGGCAGTCTGGTGCATGCATTTTTAAAAACGCATCTCACCGATTTTTCTTTATAGAAGGAATTTGGAGAAAAAGTGCTAGAAAAAAGCGTGCGACGTAAATGTTGTTTACAATGCTAGACGAAAATAATAAGCGTGTTCTTTGAGAAATTTTTGAATAAATTTACGTATTCGTTCTGATTTCAGTTTAGAATTTCAGGACTTACCAGAAGCTCAAACGTAAGGGAAGCAATGCTTCCTTTGCATCAATGGACGCCACGCTACTGGTTTGTGTTAATAAGAAAATTACTCTAAATTATTCAATAATTTTAAAAGTAAGCTCTCTTAACTTACTTTATGCAGACCATTACGGAGCATCATCACAGAAGATGCAACTTAAATTTGTCTATTTTGTTAAAATATTATTCACGTAAGATGAACTTAACTCATTCAGCCGGAATTTCTTTTCTCTTAAAATGCATCGCCGACGAAAAAAAAGGCATGAATGCAATTTATTTTGCGAAAGATAAAAGGACTATGAGTAGATATGCTCCATCTGAGAAACAAACTTTTCAATGTCAATCTTATTGTAAATAGTTTTTCAGTTTAAATATTTTAAATGCATCAAATAGGTAATAGAGGTAGCAAAGTACGAGATTTGTTCTGAATCACTGCACAATGAAGCGCCTGGACTGCTCCTCAAGCGAGCACAAAAGGAACAGCAAGCAAGCCGCTTATATTACTCCCATGCAATGAATACTAGAGGTTTTTTTTTAACATTTCCAAATTGCAAAGAAAATATGAATTCAAAAAAGAAATGGCAACCCTGCATTTTACACGTGCCTTATTTTTTTTTAATGAGCAACTATTTTTAAATTGAACTCAATCCATCCACTAATTAAGGCGGCGTGGGCCCCAAAAATGCATTTGTTCTGAAGATGAGGTAATTTTGAATTGAAAAATTATGCGAATAAATCTGAGAGTATATTGTGTTTGCCTTACCGTTTGTAACGCTAAGAAATAATGCTCGTACAGAGTCGCCAAGGGTACAGAAATATTTGTTGTTGCTCAAAAATCTCGATTCCGAGTGACCGTCTGTCCGTCTGTCTACAACATAACTCTCGAAAGCTTCGACCTATCATGCTGAAATTTTTCATATATCATTTTTAGCAAAAAATTAACTTTAAGTTTGTGAACGGGCCACATCCCCCCACTCCTTCTACCCCCTCCCATACAAATTTCATGAAATTTGGAAATTTAAAGAAATTGATTTTTATCCGAAACCGTTTCAGCTAATGACTTGAAAATTAGGTAATAGTATTATAATGAGAATACCATTACTGCAAAAAAATATTGCTCTGACCTCTTTACTCCTTCTACCCCCTCCCATTTACAATGTTCAAAAATGCATTTATTCGGTTTGCATCGCAACTAGCAAAGCTAAAAGAACCAATTTTTGTCAAAATTAGTATTATTACAATTTAAACCAATTTTGTAAGAATTGTCAACTTCACCTCATCCTTTCTACCCCCTCCCATACAAATTTAACGAAATTTCGGAATTTGAACAAAATTATTTTTCTCCTAAATCGTCAAGGCTATCAACTTTAAATTTTGAAGAAAGTATACTATTACAAGTATCATTGATGCCAAAAAATTCGGTTTTGATTCGAATACTCCTTCTACCCCGTCCCATACAAATGCACAATTTTGATAAAATGCATTTAATCGATTCTTATTGAAACTAGAAAAAGTACAAGCTTAAAATTTTGCCACAATTTGTCCCTTAATAAGAGAAATAAATGCTAAAAAATGTTAACTTCGCTTCACTCCTTCTACCACCTCCCAAATTTTTGTATTGAAAACTCAAGAAAAGTATTTCTTCTTCGAGCATATGAGTAACAAAGCAATATGATTAGGATGTTTGAAAAGGAGATTCAAAATCATCCAAAACCCCCCACTTTCTCTGCCACCTCCCATAAAAATGCATAAATTCAGGCAAAAATTGTTCAATTTCCTCGAAAATTATGAAAGCTACAAACTTTAAATTCAGCATGAAACACTTTGTATACTACGTTCGGTGTTATATACAAAAATTACAAACCTTCCCACTCTGCTTTTACCACCTCCCCTACAAAAGTCACAATTCACTATTCGAAAGAATTTAAGATGACATATTTTCCGGTACAATAAACTATTTCCTATTTCATCTAGAGTATCATATGATTATATAATTCGGTTATATTTCATTTTAGAAACAAATTTATTCAAATTTGTTTAATACAAACCTTAGTAAATTTATTAAATTTGGCGGTCACCCCCGACTTTGTCCGCCTAAGAATCGCAATAATAACCATTTTTTGAGAATCTCGTTAGTAATACATTATGTGGGATATGTAATCTGCTTGCTGGCTCTTTGAACACAATGCTCTGTATTTTGTTTCAATCAGAACCATAAATTTTTAAGAATGAAACCATGATACTCTCGTTTGTATGGGACAGGCTCGTGATCGAATCAATCCCGTGATTCGGGATCATATACGTATTGAAGAGAGTTAGGAACATGTGTATAGTTGTCACTTGTGTTAATTAAAAAAAAGCCCAAATAAAGTAACATTAAGCTTAAAGACATAACAGGAGTACGATTGTGCGTAAAGCCCAATCATACGATACTATAGATGAAATCGAAATTTTTGTGATCTTAAGAAATTTTATATGGGGAGAAGGAGTGACAGGAATAAACTAATTTGTTTCACATCATGTTAGAGTAGCTGTTTTGTAATGTTTTGTACCAAATTTAAGCCTCAAAAATTGAATAGATACTGAGAAAATTAGTGCGTTGGTTTTAGTGAAATTGTGCAGTTTATATGGAAAGTGGTAGAAGGAGTGGGGGATTTTTAGTAATCTTTTGAAAAACAACTATAATCGTCATGGAATTGATATATTTTAAATTTCAAAACAGTAACTTTCATACAGAAAATAGAGTTTTTGAAAAAAATGTGATATTGTTTCACATTGTATGAGAAGGGTTAGAAGGGGAGAAGCTAATTGGTTTACTTATCTCCGATATTAATTATTATTTAAATAAGGATTTAGAACAAAATTTGAGCTCGATAAATTTTATACGTACTGAGAAAGTTGGTTTATAGTATTTCATGGAAAAGTGCAGTTTGTATGGGAGGTAGTGGAAGGAATGGAGGGATACAAATAATTTATATACCATAGAACAGATTTATGGTAAAAATAATACATTCTAAATTTCAAATTATTCGCTCCTATGATTTTCAAGAAAATTCGATTATTACATATTTTTGGAAATTAGTCATTTTGTATTGGAGGGGCTAGAAGGCGTGGGGTTATCAAAGTAAGACCAAATGCAGATTACATCTCGAGGCACACCTAGTAATTTGTGAAAGTTCCATTACAATCCGTTCAGCCATTTTTGCGTGAAAGCCAGAAAGACACGTAAGATTTCCTTATCTTGTACAATTAATCAGGAATATTCGTTCGAAAATTGGTTATTTTCGAAAAAAATTGCGATTTCCGATACACTTAATGCAAAGAATATGTAAAGATCAAAATTCCTTTTTTCCGTCATTGGATTTTTAATAATCAAGACCAATTTTATAAACTTTTAGAAGAAAAAGAGTAATTTTTGACCGATCTGCGTTTTATGAAATCTTTTATGTGTGCCTTAGTGGCTCCGTTGCAGAAGATGGCTTACAAACGATATTAAAAAAAAAAAAAATCTGAATTTTCATTCACTCACAGTTTTCTACAAAGCATAAATTTTATAAATTTTGCAATTTCCAAGTTAAGGTTCTAAGCCTACAAATTTTTCCTAGTAAATTTATGCAATCATTTAGATTTTAGGAAGTATAATATTTATTCGAGCTATACGAAGCCATCTACATTCAATTTATTTCTATGATACATAAATACAATTGCTAATTTTACTTTGTTTTGCGCAAAAACAAATTCCAAACGAATAAACTGTGAAATGAATCCCATGCTGAGCATCACAACTCAATGGTCATCCTTTCGGATTTCCAAAGTGTTAAAATAACCACATTCCTGCGGCGAACAAATTTTAGAAGTTTTGTGAACTGCACACACTCTTTGTGGTCAGATTCGAGTTTGAAATAACATGAGGATCTCTATGGAATGAATGCCATCCTAACTGAAATTCAAACACCTCCAAAATTTAAATGCATTTTCGTTATTCACCTATGATCCACTGCAAGTGCACTTTGTACAAAATTCGCAGCTTGTTATTGTAAAACTACAGAGATACGTTCATCCATGGGGATGTTTCTAAATTGCATACGAGTATTTGCGTACGTAAGATAGGATTAGCTACTTTTGGAAGTATGCTGTCATGCTGAAACAAAGCAGTTTTGAAATTCACAGATTTGTAATTTGGTAGGTACAAAGTATTTTTCGCTGTGATCCCAGTGCTGAATTTAATATGGATTGCGCTAAAGTGGACTTTTGCGGCAACAGTAACATTTTACGAATGTTTTCATAGATATTCAATACCATTTTCGAAATTTGCGAGCATTACATATTAGCAATCGCCTGCGACGTCGTCTACGTATGAAACGTAATGATGTGCAAGAATCTGCCAATAAGTCGGGCGCAACTATATTATTCTAGGGACGAGTTGAAGATGGGAATATACAGTTTAGGGTGGATACGAAAGACTATCTGAAGGGGGTCTTAGGGCAGGGCTGTTGTCAATATATAACACTTAAGTGCGAATACGATCAATAGCTTCATTATATAATCAATTTTTCATTCGTTTATTTATGCAAGTTTCGGTTTGTATAGGAGGTAGAAAAGGTGAGTGGATGATGATAAGTTTTTAAATGATTGCTTGAATCGCAATTAAAATTGTCTAGATAGAATGTTAGATTTATAAACAAAATTATTTAGAGTTCGCATGAAATTTGGTGTATTTTATTTTCACGAACCAGACATTTGTCATTTTATTCGTTAATAAATGAAAAGTTCATGTTAATATATTTTAAAGTATTTTTTTGTATAATAAATTTATCGAGTGAATAATGACTAAATTAAATTTGTTTTATGCTGTAATTATGCATGTAAACCTGAAATTATACATTCGCACACACACATATATTTCACAAAATTCGAGTTTCGATGACAAAATGCAATTCAATTATCGCTCACATGCACTGTTCGTTAATTCGATAAAGAATTTTTATTGCCAAAGTAACACATGTTGAAAATGATTGTCAAATTGTGTCTGGCTACAGATATGTACTCGTACATCTACGAAGTTTTATTAATGTTGACTGTGTTCATATCATAGCGACATATTATTGTATATTTATGATAGCATCATAGGAACAATTAAATAAGGCTGAATTTGCAATATTTTCTCTTGTAAACACTTTGTGAAATTATTTGTTTTTTCAGTACACCAGAAAACATTTATGTTTTACGACACTCATTACAACATGATATTTTTAACAAGTCTGATACTGAGCATTAATGAAACCGTATTCCATTTATTAATGCACCCAGAGCAAAAACTACCTAGTAAATTTTAGTATAATCGTCTTTGAATTTTAACTATTCGAAATCCTTTGATTTAAAATTGAAACTGGTTTAATTTAAAGACGGAGCACCTTTGCCCAGGGTATCAAAGCGAAAGAATTGATTTAAAGCACAAATATTTGATTTAAATAGAATAATCCTACAGTAAGAAAACCATACCTTAACATTGTCGATTTAAGTTAACGGTTTGATTTTATTTCGGACTAGCGATCGCTCGCGACTTTATCCGGGTAAGAATCGCAAAATAAGCAATTTTCGAGAATGTAGTTAGTAATACATTATCTGGGATATATAAACTGATTAGTTTAATGGCTCTTTGAAGACAATGGTTTCTATTTTGTTGGAATCAGAACCATAAATTATTAAGAATGAAACCACGATACTCGCATTTGTATGGGACATATTCGTATTGAAGAGCACTAAGGACATGTGAATAGTTATAGCTTGTGTTAATTAAAAAAAAAGCCCAACTAAAATAACATTAAACTTAAAATCATAACAGGACTACGACTCTGCGTAAAGCCAAATCATACGAAACTGCAGATGAAATTTTTGTGATATTCAGAATTTTGTATAGGGAGTGGTAGAAGGGGTGATAGTACTGAACTAATTTATTTCACATCAGCTAGAATAGCCATAAAAATGTTGTGTACCAAATTTAAGCTTCAAAAATTTAACTGGTACTGAGAAACTTAGTGCATTGGATTTAATGAAATGGTGCGATTTTTATGGGAGGTGGTAGAAGGGTTGGGGTTTTTTTGATGATTTTTCGAGAAACAACTATAATTATCATGCAACTGATATACTTTAAATTTCAGATCTGCATCATTCACACTTTTCAAGAAAATCGAATTGTTACATAGTCGTGGAATGTGTCTCATTGTATGGGAGGGGGTAGAAGGAGTGAAACTACTCGGTTAATTTTTTCTTGATATTAATAATAATGGTAATTAAGGATTTGGTACAAAATTTTAGCTCGATGGAATTTATACGTACTGAGAAAATTGGTGAATAGTATTTAATGAAAAAGTGTAGTTTATATGGGAGGTGGGCGAAGGAGTGTGGGGATTTGAATAATTTATATACTTAAAGATTGCACGTATAAATAATAATAATAATAATTAAGGAATTCATACAAAATTTTAGCTCGATGAAAGCTATACGTATTGAGAAAATTGACTTAGAGTATTTCATGAAAAAGTGCAGTTTGTATGGGAGGTGGTGGAAGGAGTGGGGGTTCTTAGTGATTTTTCGAAAAACAGCTGCAGTCATTATGCAATTGATATATTTTAAATTTTAGACCTGTGACTTTCACACTTTCCAAGAAAATCGAATTTTTGTAAAGTCGTGGAAGAGAGGAGGGTGTAGAAATAGTGAAGATAATCGGTTAGTTTTTTCCCGATGTTAACAATAATGGTAATTAAGGATTTGGTACAAAATTTTAGCTCGATGGAATTTATACGTACTGAGAAAATTGGTGTACAGTATTTAATGAAAAAGTGTAGTTTGTATGGGAGGTGGGTGAAGGAGTGTGGGGATTTAAATATTTTGTATACTTAAAGATTGCACGTGTAATAGAAATAATATATTCCAAATTTTAAATTAATAGCTCTTATAGTTTCCAAACAAATTTGAGTATTACATATTATTAAAAATGAGTCACTTTGTATGGGAGGGGGTAGAAGACGTGAGGGGAGGGAAATAAAACTAAAAGCAGATTGCATCTCGGAACATACCTAATAAACTGTGAAAGTTTCATTACAATCGATTTAGCCGTTTTTGCGTGAAAGCCGGACAAACAGACAGACAGACAGACAGGGAAGAATTTTAAAAACGTAAGTTTCTGCTTAGTTATTAATAAACTAAGGCAAAAAAGTAACTTATAGCCATTTCTAAGCAAATAACAGACAGACACTACAATTATATTTATATAGATTACTTTGATTTAAAATTGAAACTTCTTAAATTTAAAGTCGAATCGCTTTTGTATCAACACCGAAACAATTTCGATTTCCCATCGCTCACCTACCCTATATACTTGACTGTGCATTAAAAGGCGACTCCTAAGTTATGTTTGGTGCTATAAAAAAACGTTCGATTTAAACGGAATCAACTTCAAAGCTACATTTCATTGTTATTCCAGTGTAGAGTGACTACATACAAGAAGAGGTGTCCCATGGAGTGGACAACAGTGTGATAACCAAAATCGACAATCAGAAAGAAGCCCTAAATGACGGGACTCGAGTTAATACGAGAAGTTTGCTTAGAAATTGATTATTGATTTAATAATTAAATTATTATTGCAACTATTTTACATATCGAGGCCCGTACTTGTTTCGGATCCGGGCTCCTCTGGACTCAAAGCTTGAGTTAGATGGCCATTTAGCCCTGAGTTTCTCAGGTGAATTTTTCATTTTAACAAAAGTAATCGATAATGGTACTACACGAAGGTTTCAGGATCCTAAGGATGCGTCTGTTTAGAGGGAACATATGTTGCCACCAAAGATGAAACTGTGATAAAGAGATTCATCATCATCAATGGCGCTACAGCCCAAAGCGGGCCTTGGCCTCCTCTATGCTTCATATCCAATTTTCTCGGTTCAATGACCGTTGATTGACTGCGACAAATGAACCAAAATAATCAACCCTATTCTTAATGACCAGCAGCACGGTTTTAGAAAAGGGCGCTCAACCATGACTAACCTCATGATTCTAGTATCTGATACACTCTGCACACTGGAAAATGGGCATCAAATTGACGCAGTATACACTGACTTTAGCAAGCCTTCGACCGAGTTGATCACAACATCTTGATTTTAAAATTAAAAAAAATTAGTGTTACAGGATCCCTTCTTGACTGGATTAAATCCTATCTTAGTAATAGAACTCAATTTGTCAAGTTCCAAGGCTCTATTTCCAAGGAAATCGTAGTGTCCTCTGGGGTACTCCAAGGAAGTCACTTGGGACCTCTCTTATTTAATATTTTCATCTCAGATCTATCTGAAGTATTAAAAAATGTCTCGCATCTGTTGTACGCTGATGATCTGAGAATTTATCATACTGTTACCTCACCCGCTGATGCCGCATTTTTGCAATCCAAGCTTATTGCACTAGATGATTGGTGTAGTCAGAACAAGTTAGAGCTTAATGTCGGTAAATGCCACATGATAAGCTTCTCACATAAAAAATCCACATACCTACATGACTATTTCCTGAGTGGATCTCAACTACATCGTGTAGATCAAATTGAGGACCTCGGCATTCTACTCGACAATAAACTGTCTTTAAATCTCACTACAACCGATTAATCTCAAAAGCCAATAGACTTCTTGGATTTATTAAGAGAAGAGCCAAAGAGTTTAAGAATGTATGGGTCACTAAAACATTATTCTGTTCCCTTGTCCGTCCTCTTCTGGAATATGCATGTCCCATCTGGGACCCCTCTTTCCAGTTATATAGCAACAGAATAGAGTCAATACAGAAGCAATTCCTTCTCTTTGCTCTTAGGGACTTGTATGATCCTAGAGACTTTGAGAACCTTCCACCGTACGCAACTAGGCTCCAAATATTAAATCTTTTACCTCTTAGTTCTAGAAGAACTATGCTCACATCCTGTTTTACCTTAGATGTTTTGAATGGCGATATTATGGTAGATCACATATCAGATAAATTCAGACTCAATGACAATGTCAGGCTGACGAGCCATTCAAGACTACTAAAGGAATATCCGCATAGTACAGTTTACGGACAAAATGAGCCTATTAACAGATGTTGTAGAGTATTTAACAAATTCAGTATACACTACACACCTCCAATGAGTAAATTGACATACAAACTAAGACTGCGCTCTGTTTTATAAAGTATCCCAAACCCTGTATAGCCATCCTTCTACCAGTGTCCATCTTACTAGTTAGATTAAGTTACGTAAGTTAAATTGTCTTAAGTTACATTAAATTAAATTAAATAATATAAGTTAATTATTATGTAACTAAATATCTTGTTATGATAAATAAATAAATAAATATAGATAATTGAATCCTCTCAGCGTTTTCTCGGTTTTCCGAATGGCCTATTTCCTTCCGCCTTTCTTTTTTGTACACGTTTGGGTATTCTTCTGTCTTCGATTCATTGTACGTAACCAGCACAGTATAGCTTCCCAAGTTTGATGAGAGTAGAGACTTCTGGGCCCTCAAAAATGGTATACAATTCCTGATTGTATCCAATTCTCCATTCGCCTTGTTCTCTCACCAGTCCGAGGATTCGACGTACCTTCTTTTTGAACGCATTTATCATTTTTTCTGATGCCTGTATTATCCTCCGTTTCACTGTACAAGGGTACAAGTCTTATTATGGTTTTGTGAACTTTACATTCGAAAAAAAAACGCAAAGCTCATGTATTCCTTTTCTAAGGGTCGTGTATTTTCGACCTGCTCATAACCAGTTCATTATCAATTTCTGCCACACTACGTCATCATTCGCCTTGAACTTTGTTTTTCCTTCGTGGTGGCACCGGTATTGATTTCGCCTGGATGCGAGATAATACGGCGAGCTTTCCCTTCATATGACTATTTTCTTGTACTGAGTGAGACATCTTTATGTCTTCACTTATCTCTGGTATTACTAACTAGATTCTCAAAAAATGGTTATTATTGCGATTCTTAGGCGGACAAAGTCGCGGGTGATCGCTAATCTTTAACAAATTTACTATTTTTTTTTATTATTATTATTATTAAGTTAGGGGACTAAGTGAGTGGACTGCGGTCTTTCCGACCTATTGTACGATAATTGCCCCTTTACCCTACCATATCCCAGTAGCTTTAGCTAATTTGAGTATAAGTGAGGGAGCCATGTTGGCTAGTTCCTCGGTGGAAAGGATGCCCTTCCCAAGAATCTTGAGTCTGCTCCTTGCCATTGCTTCACAGTGGCATAGGATATGTATTGTCGTTTCTGAGTCTTCGAGACAAAGACGACATATGTCAGTTTCAGCTAAGCCCATGTTTTTGAGGTGACAACAAATTTACTAAGGTTTGTATTAAACAAATTTGAAAAAATTTGTTTCTAAAATGAAATATGGCCTCAAATTTGCTTATAAATTTTAAAAACTGGAAATAATGGCTATTTTCAAACAATTTTATTACCTATATTTCAAAAGATTACTACTTACTTTTTGTTGCTATAACAATAGATCAAGGTCACGAATAGGGTTTGTATAGAACAAATTTTCAATTTTTACAAGTTTTGATAATAATATATTAAATGAAAAAAAAACGTTTTATTGTGAATTTTTATGAACTCCAGGCCATCGAGCTAATCGGATGACTCTTTTTCAGCCAATTTATCACTACTAGAACTATTTTGAGCTATTCGCATAATTTTTCAATTCAAAATTACCTCACCTTCAACGAAAATGCATTTTTGGCGTTCACGCCGCCTTAATTAGTGGATGGATTGAGTTCAATTTAAAAATAGTTGCTCATTAAAAAAAATAAGGCGCGAGTAAAATGCAAGATTGCCATTTCTTTTTTGAATTCATATTTTCTTTGCAATCTGGAAATGTTAAAAAAAACCTCTAGTATTCATTGCATCCTTTTGTGCTCGCTTGAGGAGCAGCCCTGGCGCTTCATTGTGCAGTGATTCAGAACAAATCTCGTACTTGATACCTGCATTACCTATTTGATCCATTTAAAATATTTAAACTGAAAAACATATATCCACTCATAGTCCTTTTATCTTTCGCAAAATAAATTGCATCCATGCCTTTTTTATACGTCGGCGATGCAATTCAAAAGAAAAGAAATTCCGGCTGAATTAGTTAAGTTCATCTTACGTGAATAATATTTTAACAAAAGAGACAAATTTGAGCTGCATCTCCTGTGATGATGCTCCGTAATGGTCTGCATAAAGTACTTTTAAAATTATTTCATAATTTAGAGTAATTTTTTTATTAACACAAATACTATATCTTTATACTTAAAGATATGTATATGCATACAAACCAGTACCGTGGCATCCATTGATGCAAGGGAAGCATTGCTTCCCTTACGTTTGAGCTTTTGGTGAGTCCTGAAATACTAAACTGAAATCAGAACGAATTCGTAAATTTATTCAAAAATTTCTAAAAGAACACGCTTATTATTTTCGTCTAGCATTGTAAACAACAATTACGTGCACAGCACAGCTTTTTGCTAGCGCTTTTTCTCCAAATACCTTCTATAGAGAAAAATCGGTGAGATGCGTTTTTAAAAATGCATGCACCAGACTGCCGGCCAGTACATGGCAAAGTTTTCGCTCCCGCCAAGCACAAATTCGACTTCTATAGAAAGAGGAGATGCGTTAAGGTAATTGCTTACACCCAGTGCGTTCAGTCCGAAGCTCTGACTCTCGATCAAAGCAGTGCCAATATTAAAATTTCGGTACTAGAAAATTGCGTAAAAATCGCAAAGTAAGCAATTTTTGAGAATGTCTTTAGTAATAGATTACCCGGGATATGTAAACTGATTAGTGTAATGGCCCTTTGAAGACAATGATTTCAATTTTGTTGGAATCAGAACTATAAATGATTAAGAATGAAAACATGATACTCGTATTTGTATGGGACTGCTTCGTGATCAAATCAAACCCGTGATTCGAGATCATATACGTGTTGAAGAGCGTTAAGGACATGTTAATAATTGTAGCTTGTGGTCATTAAAAAAAAAGCTCGAATAAAATAACATTAAGCTTATAACCATAAGAGGACTACGACTCTGCGTAAAGCCGAATCATACGATACTACAGATGAAATTTTTCTGATGTTAAGAATTTTGTATGGTGAGTGGTAGAAGGGGTGATAGTACTGAACTACTTTGTTTCACATCATGCTAGAGTAGCTATAAAAATATTTTGTACCAAATTTAAGCTTCAAAATTTGAATAGGTACTGAGAAACTTGGTGCATTGTATTTAGTGAAATTGTGCAATTTGTATTGGAGGTGGTAGAAGAAGGGGAGTGTTTTTTGATGATTTTTCGAGAAACAAACTGATATATTTTAAATTTTAGCTTAGTAACGTTCATACTTTTCAAGAAAATATAATTTTTGAAAAGTTTTGAAATTGTGTCACGTATGGGAGGGGTAGCAGGAGTGAAACTAATCGGTTAATTTTTCCCGATATTAATAATAATGCTAATTAAGGATTCTGTACAAAATTTTAGCTCGATGAAAGCTATACGTATTGAGAAAATTGGTTTAGAGTATTTTATGAAAAAGTGCAGTTTGTATGGGAGGTGGTGGAAGGAGTGAGGGAGTGATTTTTCGAAAAACCACTGCGATCATTATGCAATTGATATATTTTAAATTTTAGATCTGTAACTTTCCAAGAATATCGAATTTTTGTAAAGTCGTGGAATCGTGTCACATTGTACGGGAGGGGGAAGAAATAGTGAAGATAATCGGTTAGTTTTTTCCCGATATTATTAACAATACTAATTAAGGATTTGTTACAAAATTCTAGCTTGTTGGAATTTATACGTACTGAGAAAATTGGTGTATAGTATTTAATGAAAAAGTGCAGTTTGTATGGGAGGTGAGCGAAGGAGTGGGGTAATTTTAATATTTTATATACTTAAAGATTGCATTTGTAATAGAAATAATATATTCTAAATTTGAAATTAATAGTTCTTATACTTTTCAAGAAAATTTGATTATTACATACTATTAAAAATGAGTCACTTTGTATGGCAGGGAGTAGAAGGCGTGAGGGGAAAGAAATATAACCAAAGGCATCTCGGAGTATACCTAGTAAACTGTGAAAGTTTCATTGCAATCGGGTCAGCCGTTTTTCCATGAAAGCCGGACAGACAGACAGACGGACAGACAGAGAAGAATTTTAAAAACGTGAGTTTCTGCTTAGTTATTGCTAAAATAAAGCAAAAAAGTAACTTATAGCCATTTCTAAACAAATAACAGACAGACACTACAATTAAATTTATATGTATAGATTTACTTTTTAATAACTATTAATTACAATTATTTAGTACTTTTCTAAATAATATATTTTTTAGGTATTTTTTACAACAACCATTAATTTTTAAACAAAATAATATTTTTTTTAATCTTTTTAAATCAGAAACTTTTCTATTTTCTTATTTTATTTTTTCAGAGTCGGGATTCAAAATCGCCTGCTACTGTACGTAGAATTACAGTAGCTGATTTTAAATCCTGCTCATTATGAAAATCTGTATAAAATGAGACTAGCGCACCACAAATAGAGTCAATTGTGAAGCTGTAGATCGGCTCTGAACAAAGCCATGTTAACAACAGCAAATAGATTCCTTAACTGAGAAATATATTTTATCTTTGGAAATCGCTTCGGGTAATTTTGGGATAGACGAAAGCATAGAGATAGGTCCATAATTTTCAACACTTTCGGCTAACTTTAATCGTTCTTAGATTATTTACCAAAGTATTGTAATTTAGTTCACGGCGAGAAATGAGTTGACGACGCCGTAATTTGAAAAATAGAGGAGGATATATAATAAGGGGAGACTATGAGCATGCTTTGCCTTGTAAGAAAATGGGAATGAAAGCATTTCCCTCCCTTAATGGCGAGATGCTCGAAATTTTTCGAAACAATCGTTTTACTATCTTTGTCTGGCACATTTAAGACTCTTGCAACTAACTCTGTCCCGCGTTATATTGTCCGAAACAATTGTCATATTTCACTATCCTTATTTGGCATACATAAACCCAATGCAATTATCTCTGTCCCGCGTTAAATTGTTCGTTGCTAAAGTGCTTAGCTTCGACACTAACCAACAACTAATAAAAATTGAAAAAATACATATTTCTGAAATAAAACAGCAAACTCTATTGTGCTGAAAATTACTTTATTGCTCACTGAATATTGGCTAGCAACCAAGAGAGAATACAAATTATGATATTTTTTTGTAAAAGTTTGAAGCCAAGTTAAGCTTGGACACAATTTTCGAAAATTACCGAATCAAAAAGTATTCCCACATGAGACAGCCTATCAGGTACTCCATTTTATATATCCTCCTTGGAGCGACTAGATTCATTCAAACCGCAAAAAACACGCCAAAGCCGCATTAAAATCAAGACGATGCACATTGTTTTTTTTTTCGATATTCGAAATTTGATCTTTCATGAATTCATTCGGGAAGGACAGACGGTCAATAAGGAGTACTATTTGATCATAATGAAGCGTTTGCGAGAACAAATTGGTAAATAACGGTCTGAGTTATGGAAGGGGAGTTCATGGGTTTTCCAAGATGAAAATGCGCCATCCCATAAAGCCTCAATTGTGACCGAATTTAGCGCCAAAAAAGCAACAAATTGCATCAATCCACCACCGTACCACCAGATTTGGCTCCGTGTGACTTTTTCCTGTCCTCGAAACTGAAATTACCGCTCCGTGGAACCCGTTTTCAGTCGATCGAGGACATAAAACAAAAATCGCCATTCAAGCAGCTGCTGTAAACAAACAGATAAGCAGATCACGCAAATTGTTGGGATAATAATTAAGGACAGTCCTTCCTGCTTACCTAAAAAAAATTGTTTCTGGGGAATGATATTTCCCCAGAGTAATTTGATTTACAAATTGCGATTACTTTTTTTTCACAATGTATTAGAAGTGTAATATTTAGCAAAAACAATAAAGAAGGCAGGTATAAAAGAGCCTTAACTTCAAACTCAGAATTTAGAGCTTTATGAGACGTAATTTTGGTAAAAGTTATATGTTGGGGGTGTAACGGGAGGAAGGTGGTGGGCCGAAATGTCGAAAAATTTTAGTAATTTCTTAGGGTTCACGTTAAAGATACAAAGTTCAAGTCTTGCACGTGCATACGTCCATTTGATATATATAAAGAATTGTTTTTTATTAAAATAATAAAGTAAAATTGACAAAAATCCTACTCTAGAGCCTCCATTCACTTACCATAGTCATAACTTGTCGCAAAAATAATAAAGTTAAGCCCGACTCGTTGGCAGATATTTTTATAGTCTAGATGGAATCTTAGAGTACATTGTGTTTTCCTTACCGTTTGTAACGCTAAGAAATAATACTACCACATAGCCGCCAAGGGTACAGAAATATTTGTTGTCGCCCAAAAACCTTAATTCCGACTGACCGTCTATCTGTCTACAACATAACTCTAGAACGCTTTAACTATCGTACTGAAATTTATTGAGCGTCATTTTTACCAAAAAAGTAACTTGAAATTTAAGTCAAAAGTATAATGATGAAAACATAATAACATCACAAAATACTGATCCGATCTCCTCACCCCTTCTACCCCTGCCATACAAACAAACATTTCGTCGATTTTAATTGAAATTGGCAAAGCTGAAAATGCGAATTTTTGAAGCAATTCATTTTATTATAATTGCAATCAGTTTTGAAAAATTATCAACTTCACCTTAGTACTTTTATCCCCTCCTAAACAAATTTCACGAAATTTTGTAATTTCAATTAAATTATTTTTCATCGAAAGTGTCGAAGCCATCGACTTGAAGTTTTGTGGAAAGTGTAACAATAGGAACAGCATTGCTAACCTCAAATTTTGTTTTGATCCGTAAACTCCTTCTACCTGTCTCCCACACAAATGGATAATTTTGGTAAATACATTAACAAATTGTGGCAAAATTTTAAGTTTGTACTTTTTCTAGTTTTAATGAAAATCGATATAATGAGTTTAAAAAAAATTATGCATTTGTATAGGAGGGGGTAGATCAAAACAAAATTTTTCTTCGTCAATAATATTTCTATTATTATACTTTCTACAAAATTTCAAGTCAATAGCTTTGACAATGTCAAAAAAAAAACTATTTAATTGAAATTTCAAACTTTTGTTAAATTTGTATGGGAGGGGCTAGAACTATAATAAAATTAATTCTGACAAAAATTCGACTTTTCAGCTTTGCTAGTTTCAATGAAAAGCGAATAAATACATTTTTCAAAATAGTGGGGTAGAAGAAATGAGGAGTTCGGGTCAATATTTTGTGATGTTAATAATAAATATCGTAGATAATTATACTTTGTCCCAAATTTCAGCTCGATAGAATAAATAGTTTGAAAAAAAATTCAATTTCTTAAAATTTCGAAATTCCATGATTCCGTTCACAATTTAAAAGTTTCTTTTGTTGCTAAAAATAACATACAACAGCAATAGCTCAAAGCACGCGAGAGTTATGTTGTAGACAGGCGGACGGGAAGACGAACAGACGGCCACTCGGAATTGAGGCTTTTGAGCGACAGCAAATATTTCTGTACTCTTGGCGGCTCTTATTTCTTAGCATTATAAACCGTAACGCAAGCACAATATACTCTCAGATTTTATCTAGAGTATAAAAAGTGTACAAATAGCTCAAAATAGTTGTTGTAGTGATAAATTAAGGGAAAAAGCCATCCGATCAGCTGTATGGCCAGGAGCTGACAGGAAAAAAATTGATTATGAAAATTCAATGTACCTTGGAATGGCCAAAGAATCTAATTGGTTAGGTGATTTTTATTATACTTTCTTTTTGACTCACCGCAAATTAATCTTTATATTAACAAAGAAAGAGGATCGAAAATATATTACATGCAGGCAAAGAATTTAAAATTAAAATCAAGCTTTTTCAATAAAAAAGTAGCTATTTCAAAATATAATATTCTTAATAAAGCTTTGAAATGTGGAAAAGTTTCTTATCAGTTCCCTCTGTTGACAGTTTATTTTTCGGTTATGGGGACAAAACTTAAAACTTCTTCATAAAATATAAAATAAAAATTTTGTTCACAAAATTTGCATTTTTATGTTTTTTTTTTAAAACATCCTTCACGAAAGTGTTAAATAGCTTCAAAACCAATCAACTAATCGCATTGCCATTAAACCAGTTTTCTTTCCAAGATTTTAATTTAAGAGTATTCAACGGCTTCGGCAAAAATATTTGCTTATAAAACACTTAATTTTCACTTAAATATGCGATTTAGTGCAGTTTTAATCAAAAGTTTAATGAATATTGTAGAGTTATGTATTTCAGTTAGACAAATTAATTGAAAATAAATATGTATTTTCGGAGTTTCTATAGACTGTTGAGGTAATATCGGAACCATTTTATTATCGCTAGTTCACCGTTAAATGCAGTCGTAAACTTATTCTCAAACTTTCATCACTCCGTTCTGTGAATATCTGCTACGTAAAATACAACTGCAATACGCTAGCTAGGGCTCTTATGCCGAATATAACCTTCAGTGCTCCAAGTATAACGTCCATCATCAAATCACATTCTTCGTTGGTCTCCGCTGCTTCTAGCCACAGAAAAACCACAAATATTATTTTCTACCTTCTACATGAAAAGTATTAGAGTCCTACTTGTATTTTATCCCCAGAGCCCGAAAATCCTTTGTCGGTCCCTGATTAAATCATGGCATATTCTGCAACAATCCTGATAAATTGAATGCAAATTTCAATCTTGATGCCATCATATAAAAAGACCAAAAACTCTCGTTTATGTCTGGCTGCACCAATCGTGTTCAGGAAATAAATTGAAACAGGTTCACCTTTAATGCGACAATTTCCGGTCACCCCAGGGATCTGAATTTGCCATAAAACGTTTATACTCGTATATCTATACAAAGTGTATAAAGTGAAGCTATTTGGTATGTTGGTATGAATCTTGCAATACACTGTCTGTCTGACTTAGGAAGAGTTTTCA
Source organism: Chorisops tibialis (assembly GCA_963669355.1). Classification (NCBI taxonomy): domain Eukaryota; kingdom Metazoa; phylum Arthropoda; class Insecta; order Diptera; family Stratiomyidae; genus Chorisops; species Chorisops tibialis. Next base: position 194,476,801 of record OY770263.1, on the reverse strand, counting down.
ACTTCGTGAAACTTGCATTAGCAGCCCCCGAGTTCAAATCATTTCGCCTTAAGATAGAACCTTTATACATCTACCCTTCCGATAAAACTCTATCGATTTCTCCCTTCTACTCGGCAGATTATACTACTTGATTTTATACTACATATGCACGTACATATATTTCGAATTTATATACACCTATATCATAAAAACAAATTAACTTTATATTAAGTTATTGAACTTTCGCCCTGAGCTTTTATTTTTACTTATCTTTAAAAGTTTTTGCTGTTATATTTTATGGGACTACACATGTAGGGTGTTTTAGTAATCCTATGACAAAGAAATGAAAGTGTTTATGGGACATGTTTCGTGGCTATTTGGCAGAGTATCCGTAACCATAACGAGAATCTAAATGTTTTAAATAAATTTGCAAAGAATATTGTTATAGATCTGGCAATGATCTCTCTCAAATCTGCCAGAACTATTTAGAATATTCTTCCAACATGTAGAGGGCCATAGTAAAAACTTCTAGTAAATTCTCAAAGACACAAACAATAACACCCGACGCCATCTAGTAACTTCCAGAATAGTCCAGACCCAGCAGAAAAACATACACCAGAGAAGGTTCGAGACTCGGATAAACCCATTATAAATAGCCAGAGCTCACGACAAGGAATTGATTCACTCAGTGACAGTTTCATGGAAAACACCTATCGGTGTAAGTAAGCGAAAGCGATAGATCGGCGGTGTTAATGGGTTGTGCGAATTAAGTTTTTAGAGCGAATTTAGTGAAGTGATCGGGAAATTGTGTATAAAGTGCAATAAATAAATTATCCTTATATTTTAAACGAATTGTATTTTTCTTGGAATCTCGACGAACATCTAGCTCGCAACAATATTTAATGAAATTGGGCTGAAATTTAGTACACGCTTTATTCTTAAATATTTTACCCCTTTCAATGTACACGGGGTCATTCTAAGCCCAATATTGTTTTCTCGGTTAAAATATTTTTGAAAAACTGCAAGTCTCCTAACTCACCTCAGCGGCTACATTCATACTCTGGATCGTGATTGGAGCCCACTATTAACGCAAGGGGGTAGTTATAGGATAAGGTTTTACCAATTCATGCAACTATCTTTGGAGACCAGCGACTCCACGGACGTGAGCTAACTATCCCCCTGTGGGACGGGGCAGAACAATTCACCCACAGCCAATCTTGTTCACCCTAAAAATGGCAAATGGACAAACACTGGATCATGGGCTTAACAAGTGTGACCTTAAATCCTAAAACGATACGAAAAATGAATACGGCGGTTCGGATACGGACGGATTCTACGATATCGACTTTTGGCATTCGAAAACGGACTATGATTGGCTTCTGGAACGTTCGAACATTGAATGACGTGGGAAGGGCTGGAGTCATTCGGTCCTTGCACCACCAATCAATGATCGACTGTGAATTTGAGCACTATAATATCCAAATCTTGGGCTTGAGCGAGGTCAGGTGGACAGGATCAGGAGAAGAACGAACCCCTAGCGGAAACATAATTCTGTACGTTGATCCTGAGAGTGAAGTCAAAAATGGTGTGCCGGTCGTCTTTACACCGAGAGCGAGAACCAGTCTCATCAGCTGGGAACCAATCTCGGATAGGACTATCGTCGTCAGGCTCAGGATCAGTGTCAGAAACGTCATAATTCTACAGTGCTATGACTAACTAATACTGCAACATCTGGTGACAAAGAGCAGTTTTATAGCCAACTGAGTGCCACCTTCGAACGTGTTCCAAGAGGTGATATTATTATCATCTCAGGAGATATGAACGCCCAGGTTGGCCCTGACAAAACTGGACTAGAATATGTCATGGGGAAGCATGGTGACTCTTGGGTTGACAGGTCACGACCCTGGATTGAGAGACCCGAAAACGGCGAACTATTTGTGGAGTGTTATATTACTCAGCAAATGGTCATCGGAGGGATCCTTTTTCCACACAAGAGTCACCATAAATCATCTTGGGTTTCGCCTGATGGTGTTCCTCAGAGCGAGATCGACCATTTGGCTATAAGTCGCCAGTGGAGAAGATGTCTCCTCCATGTATGGGCGAAACATGAAGCTGACGTGGGGAGCGAACACAATTTGATGGTTGCCTTCTTGAGATTGTGCACAGCAGCTATCCAACAACTTCAAATGAAGCGCAAGCTTAATATGGATAAACTCAGAAACCCCAATAAAAAGCGCGAGTACACCACTATTCTACGCGAAAAGTCATCCACATTGGGCAAATATGAAATGCTCACACTGGAGGCCAATTGAGAGGCAGCCATAAAAACACTTCTAACTAGTGCTGAAGAATCTGTGGGTGTTCAAATCAGTGAGCAACACTGGATGTCGCAAGACACATGGTACAAGGTTAGCGATCGGAAAAACCCAAATTGGCAATCATCTCTCAACCAACGAACACCCGACGTGAGGCACAACTACTGCGATGCTCATATATAGCTTAAAAAGGCTGTTAGACGCGAAAAGGGGAAGGCCATTAAAGATCTGGCTAACAAGACAGAATCTGCGACTTACCTTGGAGATATGGGTTCACTATTCAGAATTATGAAACAGCTGACGAACAGGAATTTCACCGCCAACCACCTGGTGAGAGATGTCAACGGAACTCTCCTTAATATGAGTGAGCACCAGTTGCGGCAGATGGAAGGAGTACTTCTCAGATATTTTAAGCACGGAAGCGGTAAAAGTGATGTCGTGGAGAGCACTCTCGAAGTTTATCAGGCTGGATTCCGTAAAGTGTCGTCTTGTACCGACCACACAAATACTCTACGGATAATATTGGAGCAGTCCGCCGAAATGGTTTCTCATGTTTGTGAACTTCAAGAAGGCTTTCGACAGCATTAAGCGAGATTACATGTGGAATGTATTGCGTATGAAGGGTATTCCAGATAAGGTCATAGCTATGATTAAAGGATCCTACGAAGAAGCAAGGTGTCGCGTCTTGCATAGAGGAGAGCTGTCCGAGAGCTTTCCGTTGGTAGTGTAGGCTCAGGTGTAACATTTCTGACTAACACTGATCCGGTCCTGAACGCAATTTCTGATAATGGTTTATGTCAACCCATGCATGTCTTCACTGCTTGCATAGACAACCATGTGATCTTAAAGTGACTACACAAATGAATAGAGATAACGACTTTCAGTGGGGACCCATAAGACATGAGTTTAACCCTTAATAACAATAATGAAAGAAACGGATGTAATAACAGAGAGGATAGGACACCATTTGCAAGAAGTGCGTGAATAATTCGGTCCCCGGAGAAATTAATGAGCAGAGACGTCCCATCAACGCAGCTATTGCCTTCATGGCTAAATGGAGGAATTTCCCCGGCGATAGCAAACGATGAAGAAGAAGGCAGTAAATTTGATGCTCTTAATAGGATTGGTGCGAAAATTCAGGAGCTAGTTGAAACGATGGGTTGTGGAAGGGATCCTTCAACCTATGAGAGACGTGGTGAGTGCAATCGTGGCTGGCTATGCACAAACGCTCTACAAAGGACATACGTCATCAAACAGAGTCAGAGAAGACTAATAAAAGTGCCTAAAAGGACATACGTCGACGAGGCAGGGAAGACTGATAAAATTAACCAAACCTCGCCATTACTAGAGTGCATCAATAGTGATCCGCAGAAAAAAAGTGAGACAAAGGGTACCTGAACCGAGCGACTCTACCAAAGAAACCGGGAAAGAAAAACGTGCTCGCAGATACTCGTAACATACAACTACAGGAAGTATCAACTGAGAAACTTAAGGCGAGGGAACCCAAAGAAATAGGGTGGACGAAAGTAAAGAATAAAATAATAAAAAGGCGAGATAAACGGCAAAGAATGAAATCCAAGCCTAAAGAGGTTAGACCTGATGCAATAGTCATCACCAAGACAGGAGAGATTTCATTCAATTACATCCTACGATTGGTGAAAAGACACGATACCTTATATAAATATAGCGAAAATCTGTTGAAAATAAGGAAGACGGCAAAAGGGCAAATCCTGTTGGAACTTAATAAGACCAAAAGGAGTTCAAGAAATTCAAATTCAAGTTCTTACGCAAGAAACTCAACTATAAATGAAATATTTAGATGAAATTACGACAAAACAAGATATCACAGGTGCAATACGCATGCAGGCAGAGGGTTTAAGTTGCTTCAACCCTTCTTGGATTAAAGTAGTTAGGAAGGCTTATGCTGGAAGATACACAGCTGTAATTAGTGCGTCGACAGAAGCTGAAAATTAAATTAGGATGGGCTTAGAGAAACGGTGAATGTAACGAAGTGTTACAGGTGCCTTTCACTCAGTCATTTAGCAAAAGCACAGAAGATCGCAGTGCAAGCTGTATGAAATGCGGTGAAGCAGGCCATTTTGCAAAATATTGCATGCTGCATGCTATGTAAGGGCAACGGAAATGCTGACTCTAATTATACTACAAGCAGTCGAACATGCCCGTGTACTTAGAAGGACACAAAATTAAAAATAAAATATATGAAAATAGTTCAGATTAACCTCAATCGCTGTGAAGCGGCTCAGGATCTATTAAAGCAGAGAATATACAACGAGAAATTTGACGTAGAAATCATTAGTGAGCAACATCGAAACTGCTTTCAGCCTCCGCCGAAAAGTTCATACATCGTTGTGACACCAGAAAACATAAGAATTGCGTTTAGTTCCTTCAAACCTTACAAGTCTTCAGGACTGGACGAAGTCTAAACCGCAATGATCCAGAATGTGGATGAAACAATAATTTAGTACCTGTTTGACATATACAAAGCATGCATCAGTCTTTACCACATACCGAAGCTATGACAAGAGTTTAGGGTAGTTTTCATAGCTAAACCAGGCAGAGCCTCTTATAACATCCCGAAGGCTTTCCAACCCATCCGCCTAACTTTGTTCCTTCTTAAAGGCCTGGAAAAACTGGTGGACAGCAACCTACGTGGAAATCTGAACCTCTCAGTTAAGCGCCCCCACCAATACGCCTATCTGAAGGGTAGGTCCACTGACACTGCCTTGCATGTGACGTTAGTCGCAGTTGAGAGAGCTTTCCATCATAAAGAGGTTGCACTAGTAACCTTTCTAGACGTGTAAGGCGCTTTTAACACGTCAACATTGATGCCATACTTGAGGCCTTGCGCAGCCATAGTGTGGAACCTCTCCTGACTACATGGAAAGCTAAGCTTCTTCGCTCACGATAAATCGTAGCACGGATGGGTGAAGAGACAACCAAAAACTCTGTCCACAAGGGAACGCCACAAGGTAGTATAATATCGCCTCTATGGCTCAAACAGTGAATGAGCCCCTTTCCATTTTAAATTGGAACGGTTATCCCACAATAGCATGTGCAGACGATCTTGTCAACATGCTAACTGGTAAGTTTAAACAAGCTCCAGGGGACCTTATGCAGCCCACTTTACAACTGTTAGGCAGCTGGGCACTAGATAAAGAATTTACCCTCAACCCTCATGAAATAGATGTGGTCCTCTTCTTCAGAAGAAGAAGACCATCTGTTTTCAATCCACCAAACATTAGGAGTATAACTATAGTCCTCTCGAACCAAGTTAATTATTTAGGTGGTATTCTTAATAGTATATTATCCTGGCAGGTCAACATTCAAGAATGAGCAAGAAAGGATTTGGGATGAAATGCCATTGTAGAAGAAGAATTTCTGTAAATGCTAAAAAAATATGCACTTCGCTTCACTCCTTCTACCACTTCCCATACAAATTTTTGTATTGGAAACTCAAGAAAAATATTTCTTCTTCGAAAATATGAGAGCTATCGACTTTAAAATTTAAACAAAGCAATATGATTAGCATGTTGATAAGCAGATTCAAAATCATCCACAACCTCCCACTTTCTCTGCGACCTCCCATACAAATGCCATAAATTCAGAAAAAAATTGTTCAATTTCCTCGAAAATTATGATAGTTACAAATTTTTAATTCGGCATGAAATATTTTGTATACTACGTTCGGTGTTGTATACAAAAATTACAAACTTCACACCTCTGCTTTTAGCACCTCCCATACAAAAGTCACTATTCCTTATTATAAAAATTTGAGATGACATATTTTCCGGTACATTAAACCCTTTCCTACAATATTTCATCTAGAGTACCCTATGATTGAGCTTTACGCCGAACATCTCCGTAATTGTTGAAGTGTTGCATGAAGAGCGCGAGACATCAATAAAAACAAGTGGTAGCCAGAAGATGTCAAGTCTGGTGGGTACGAGGGATGGAGCAAGAGTTCCCAGCTAAGTGTAGAAATGGTGTTTATAACCGGTTTCGCTGCGTGTGATGGGGCAGTGTCGCTCTGAAAAATTTATTTTCGGTGTCTTTTATCCCATTGTGCTCGCTTTTCAGTTAATGATGGTTCAAATTGATCATTTATTGACGATAGCGAACGGTTTCAACTGTTTCACCTGGTTTCAGAAGCTCCAGGTCGGCGACACCCTTCCGATCCACCCAAAGGCACAGAATTGTATTCATTCCAAAACGATTCCTTTCTGCGGCCGGTGTTGAAGATTGTTCTGTGCTAACCCATGGTTTTTTGCATTTTGGGTTCTCAAAATGTGTCCATTTTTCGTCTCCAGTCACGATTTGATGCAAAAAAACTCCAACAAATAAAAACAGCTCCGCAATTGCTCTTTGTTTAGCTCGAAAATCGACACGTTTACCATACGAAAAAAAAAATTTACGCTAATCGGAAATCGTTTAAACATCAACAGCGTTTAGAAAGGTACCTTGATAGTAACAAAATGACATAAGAGGTTGTGAATCAAATCTTGTTTTCAGCGGCATCTCTTCACACCTGGTTAGAGTCACTCCATGCAAGAAGAAGAAAACACACTGTAACAAAGTCTAGCGATGTCACAATCGACAACTGCAAATACACCTTGCACATTTAACCATTCGTGGAGTGGTGAGTTTAATGATTTCTCTTGCAAATTTCATTCACCCTAAGATAATTGGTTGCCTCAAAACTTTTATTTGTGACCTTTTAGTTAAGTATTATAAACCGCGCACAGTTCTTGATGTTTACAACGTACCAAAAAAAGGTCGAAACTTTTTCCAATTTCGCTCCAAATATTGGGCTTCATCTTTGTGCCTAGAGTGTCCCACGGAGTAACAATACCCTTTTATTGTTCTTTTCTTAATTCATCGAAACGAAATACAAGAATATTTTTCTTGCTGAAGGCAGAACTGAATTTCAGAATACTCATTACACTTGTTAAGGTTTCGCAACTTTTCGACACAATCTTCTATGGAAGCACAATAAATTAAACCAAAATTACTTGAAATCATTGTTATTTCAGATGCGGCTCTTATGGTATACAGTACAACAATATACAAAATTTGAATTTATTACGAAACTACAGAAAACACCTGAGAACTTAAAATTTTCCCATAGAAAGTTCTTATAAATAATTAAAACTTGGATAGAAACTTATCGAGTACATTGTGAAAGAACTCAAGCATACAATAAGTTCAGAATAAAATGCAAGATTCTTGTTATGATGTTTAATATAATTTAAAGTAAAGACAACTAAAAACAGACTTATACGACAAATGTTTTATTTCTTAACATTACAAAACTTTAGCCGAACATTTTGTGAGCAAAAACTAAAATAAGGCATGTCGTATTTCTTTGCTGAAATGTACTGAAACCCCTCTAAAAGGACTCAGTCGTATAAACTTTATTAGCTCTTAAAGCATTAAACAGTTTAAATGGTCCAAATATTTTCTGGGAAAAAACAAACCTGAAACAAGTTGTTTAAACTTTAACACTTCAGGTGAATAAACCTGAATGACTTCGAAACTAATTGAAGGATCACGCCCATTATTCCTAGAAATATCCTCAGCTTTTAGGCACGTTTTTCGAATTAAGCCTTATGCCGCTTAAGAGTTTCAAATCATAATATTATTTCATTTTTATGATTTAAATTTTCAATTTTGCTTGCAACAGAAATACAATGAAAATTACAAATCAATGGGTGCGAGAAGACCAAGTAATAGGTAGTCCCTGCATAAGACTTCTTTATTACGGCTCAAAAAACTTCCTAATAACCAAGGGAACATAGTCGCGTTGTGATTAGCTCAGAATTTTTATTTGTTTTTGCGTTTTATGACTGACTATGATATAATGAAAGATATAGAATTAATTGTTTTTATGGCAGTTGATATTAAATATTCACACAGGGTGGTTGAAATAAAAAATAAAGCAAACTTCATTTAAGAATAATAAAATTTTTATAAAATTTTATATTAATAAAATGTTAATTAATTTTTAAGTAGTGCATTTATTTAATTTTATCTAAATATAAATAAATAAGATCAACAAAAATAATTAGCTGCACTACATCGCATACAAAAATTTCTTTTTCTCGTGTTTTCGATTTCAATTTCTTACAACAACAGTTTACAATATGTCTGTTAATAATTATTCTTAAATGAAGTTTGCTTTATTTTTTATTTCAACCACCCTGTGTGAATATTTAATATCAACTGCCATGAAAACAATTAATTCTATATTTTTCATTATATCGGTTCACTTGATTTAAATTAAAAACATATAAAGTATATTTCTGTCAGTGAAATTGTAAAGTATATTTGTAAGTGTAAGGTATATTTGCAAGTGGAATTAATTGGTTGATTTCTTAAAATTCAACCAACTCTCCACACAGCCTTGAAACAGTGACGCAACTTAATAAAATTATGATTCGGCGTAAAGCTCAACCATGTGATACTCTAGATGAAATCCAAAAGAGTTTAATTTGCCAAATATAAGTTATCTCAGATTCATCCCAACGTGGTATGCAAATGTTTCGTGCTGAATTTAAAGTTGGCTAGCTAGGGTGTAGCCTAGTGGGTGGCGAGTTGGTCTACAATGCGAAGGTCGTAAGCTCAAATCCCTGTCGACGCATAATTCCAGCACACTGCCTGCTTGGGTATACCTTGGTCACCTCAATCTACGAAAATAAAAAACTCGTAGATAGAGGGTTGTGCGAAGGTCTAACAACCCTTCCACAATAAATAATGAATAAATGTTAAGGAACCTGAAGGTCAGGAGACCGAGGCCCGATTTGGGCTGTAGCGCCATTGTATAAGAAGTAGAATTTAAAGTTGGTGTACACTTTTCAAGAAAATTGCTTTGCTTCAGTTTTAAATTCGATAGCTCTTATACTCGTATGTTCGAAAAGGGGGTTCGGCGAAGTTGGACATTTTTTTAATATTTGTTGTAGTTATTAAAAAACAAAGTTTGGCAAAGTTAGTATGCCCTGAGCGTACACGGCATACCGTGCGCAGGCGATTATTTTTTTTTGTATTTTAAGGCTAATTTAGTCATGAAACGTGAATTTCAGGGTAGCAAATTTTTTTTTCCAAAGTCGAATATTTTATTATTATAATAATAACTTAATAACTAAGCTTCTATTTTAAGTAATTCTTTATTTGTTGCTCGAATCTCCAGTTTTCCATTAGCTAATTCCCGTTCACCATAATCAAAAATGTATACAAAGAAATAAACTGTAGATAACATTTCCGCGGTTCGTTAATTCTTCTAATAGCCCACAAATTTGGCACAATTCCAACCCCATGATAAAAGTTTCCAGGAGCTGCCTATGTAACAGTGAAGCAGTTGTGTGTGTGTGTTTCTTTTGTGGTGCTTGATGTACTAAAATACGTATACGTATGATACAATATAACATGTGGTGACATAAGGGAACTTTTTGCATTATACCGTGAAATTTAATTGATAGAATTACCATAGGTATGTGGGAGCCATATATAAGTTAATAAGTATTCCGTGGTCTTGTGCTTTATGAACTCATCAAACTAAATTACCTGTCTGCGAAAATATTACTTTAAAATAATTTTCGGAAGTCATTATGATCATAAGTCGAACTATTTTTGAAGGGCTTTACGAAGAAATATTTAACACTTTGAGTGCCATGGGGTGTCGTCGGTGAATGGCAATATGTTTGTTTGCGTAATCATTTGAGGACATATGTATATGTTATGTATGGTAAGTCCATTACACACTTGACCTTATAATTAATAATGGTATTGCCTGTGGTCGAAATACGACCAATTGTGTGGAAATTCATCTCTTAATTAACATAATTAATTGGAAATTAGTAACATACAAATGCTGAATTCTTACATATAAGTTACATCCCCCTCTTTTAAATACTCAAAAAAAAAATTACCACTTTTTTTACGTTGTATTTTGTCAGAATTAATTTTCCTATAATTGCAATTTATTTTAAAAATAATTATCAACTTCACCTTACTCCTTCTACCCCCTCCCATACAAATTTCACGAAATTTTGAAATTCAAATTAAATTATTTTTCTTTGAAACTGTTAAAGCTATCAACTTGATATTTTGTATAAAGTATACAAATGGAAATATTAATAATGCGAAAAAAATTTGTTTTGATCCGTACACTCCTTCTACCCCCTCCCATACAAATGCATAGTTTTTGTTAAATGCATTTTATCGATTTCCATTCACACTAGAAAAAGTAAAAACTTCAAATTTTGCCAGAATTTATTTCTTAATAATTGAAATAAGTGTTAGAAAAAATTATCAGCTCCTCTCCACTTCTTCTACCACCCATACAAATATCTGTATTCTAAATTCAAGAAAAGCATTTCTCCTTCAAGTATATGAGAGCTATCGACTTTGAAATTGAATCAAAGCATGGTGATAAAGATGATGATAAGCAGTTTCAAAATCATCTTAAACGCTCCAATTCCTCTGCCACCTCCCATACAAGTGTCCCAATTTCAGGAAAACTCTGACCAATTTCTTTAAAAATAATGAAAACTAAAAACTTTAAATTCAGCAAACATTTTGCATGCCATGTTCGGTGTCATATACGAAAAATACAAACCTCCTCCTCTACTTCTACCACCTCCCATGCAAAAGTCTCTTTTCACTATTCGAAAGATTTTGTCATTGTCATTTCCATCTCATCTAAAGTATCATATGGTTGGGCTTTAAGCCCAATCATAATTCTGTTATGTTTTTTATGATGATTTCAATGTACTACTGTATAGAAATTATTTCAATCCCTCTACAACCTGGAATCATCTCCCATATAAACTGCACTTTTTCATGAAATACTATAAACCAATTCGTTCAGTACGTACAAAATTAAGCGAGCCGAAATTGCGCATGAAATATTAATTTAGAATAATTACTAAGGCCGACAAAATTAGTTATATTTATATTGTGTTTGCCTTACCGTTTGTAACACTAAGAAATAATGCGCACACATCGTCTGTCTTTCCGACTGTTGTAGAGAATAATAACTCTCGAAAGCTTTGGCCTATCGGGCTGAAATTTGTCATATGTCACTTTTAATAAAAAAGTAACTTTAAGTTCGCGGACGGCCCACATCCCCCTACTCCTTCTACCTCCTCCCATACAAATTTCAGAAGGTAGAAGGAGTGGGGTATGTAGCCCGTTCACGAACTTAAAGTTATTTTTTTGCTAAGAATGATACAGAACCGAGGTTTTTGAGCGGCAACAAGTATTTTTGTATCCTTGGCGACTCTGTGTGAGCATTATTTCTTAGCATTACAAACCGTAAGGCAAACACAATACACTCTCAGGTTCCATCTAGAGTATAAATATATATTTACGCTTTTCTGACTCTAAATCACCGGATTGCTATTCAAGCTTAGAAATTTTCAAATTAATTATTTTTGGATTGCATTTTTTCACCTGAAATATATAGCGGAATCCGGGTTTCCTCGGAACCCAGTTCAAAAATCAATGATCTAGAGTATCGCATGATTGGGCTTTATGTCCAATCGTAGTCCTGTTATGTTTTTTCTAGTTACGCCAGGGAGCGGTGGAATCTTCATTGGATACCAATAGCCCGTGCCATTGGTATGCACAATTCACTTACCTGATCCTGACAGAGAGCTGTTAGCCGATATGCGCCTGCGTACTAAACCACACTCCTGCACACAGAATTCAACCACTCTCTCCGCAGGACTACCATTAGGTATTACTTTGCGAGGCTGGCTAGCATTTTGTGCTGTGCTCCTTATACTGCTTCTGCTCTCCTTTCTCTCTTGATTCTCCGAAGATCTTTTTGCACATTAGTTACGAGTGTGCAAATTTCCATCCAATTTTCCTCTGATTCCATCATTTAGTCTATGATGATTGGAAGACTTGGCATATTATTCCTCCATTCTGCGAAGCGACTGCAGTTGAAAACAGCGTGTTTTGTATCTTCTTCTTGATCTGGACAATCTAGACAAAGACATAAGTTATCGTGTCCAAAACTGTTTAAGAATTTGCGGTAGCCGCCGTGACCTGATTCCTATCAGGGCTACTGCAAATATCACCTCACGTAGTTCCTTACGTTAGGTGATATTTGCAGCAGCCCTACACATCCGCCTTGTCCAGTTCTCAATTGCGGTGATTATCTTACAGCTCCATCTGCCTTTTGTAGTGTTGTCCCACTCAGTTTTCTACATAGCCATTGAAATTACCATGATATTCACAGGTGAATGCCCAATACCGATAATTGTAGGACTCCCGCAGTAAGGTGGTAGTACTTCACTCCTCATTACTTTAATACTTCAACTTCCTGTTGGTGAAGTAGTTTATAATTATTCTCAGCAAGTAGTATGGTGCATACATACTGGCGAATGATCTCTTTATAAGTCATCAATCTCCCAAGCTAAAGACATTTTTAATGTAATCTATACATATTAATATAATTGTATTGTATGTCTGTTATTTGCTTATAAATGGCTATAAGTTAGTTTTCACTTTATTTTAATAATAACTAAGCATAAAAACATGTTTTTGAAATTTTTGTCTTTCTGTCTGTCTGTCCGGCCGCTTTTCACGCACAAACGGCTGAACCGATTGTAATGAAACTTGGACAGTTTGTTAGGTGTCTTCACAGATGTAATCTGCTTTTTGTTTTATTTCACTCCCTTCATGCCTTCTACCCCCTCCCATACAAAGTGACTCGTTTTCAAAATATATATTAATCAAATTTTCTTGGAAACTATAGAAGCCATTAATTTGAAATTTGGAATATATTATTTCTATTATAAACTCAGTCTTTTGGCATACAAATTATTTGATTTCCCTCGCTCCTTCCGCCACATCCCATACAAACCACATTTTTTCATAAAACACTTTACACCAATTTTCTCAGTACGTGTAACTTTCATCGATCTAAAATGTTGTACTTAATCCTTAATTAGCATTATTATTAATATTGGGAAAAAATTAACCGATCAGCTTGACTCCTTCTACCCCCTCTCATACAATGTGACACAGTTCCACGACTTTACAAGAATTCGATTTTCTTGATAAATGTGAATGATACAGATCTGAAATTTAAAGTATATCAATTGCATGATAATTATAGTTGTTTCTCGACCACCTCCAATACAAATTGCACAATTTCATTAAATTCAATGCACTAAGTTTCTCAGTACCTACTCAATTTTTGAAGCTTAAATTTGGTACAAAACATTATTATAGCTACTCTAGCATGATCTGAAACAGTGCTGTCACCCCTTTTACCACTCCCCATACAAAATTTCTGAACACCACAAAAATGTCGATTTCATCTATACATAGTATCGTATGATTGGGCTTTAGGCACAATCGTAGTCCTGTTATGTTTTTAAGTTTAATGCTATTTTATTTGGTTTTTATTAATTAACACAAGCTACAATTATTCACATGTCCTTAATGATCTTCAATACGCATATGAGCTCAAATCACGGGATTGATTTGATCACGAGCCTGTACCATTCAAATGCGAGTATCATGGTTTCATTCTTAATAATTAATGGAACTGATTCCAACAAAATACAAAACATTGTGTTCAAAGAGCCATTAAAGTAAGCAGATTATATATCCCACATAATGTATTACTAACTACACTCTCAAAAATTGCTTATTATTGCTATTTTTACGCGGACGAAGTAGCGGGCGTTTGCTAGTGGACATTATAAATGCTCACTTATAAAGAGATCGTTAGCTACTACTAATGCACAATATTTCTTTGTTCCTCATCGACATCTTTCTGCTTGTATCGCATCAGCTGCAGTATCGATTATCACTTGTATGGCGTCATCAGTGGAACGCGGTTTCCCGAATCCGAATTGGTAGTCTGATAGTGCTCTTTTCTTCTCTGCCATTAGAAGCAGCCTGTAAAACCTCTCATTTGGGACACTCGGTAATTGGGATGCCCTCCCAATTGGGACGCATCTTCGATCGAACCTCGAGTCTCGTGTCAGATAAACCTCGATAATCGGTACACCTCGTAATCGGGACGTGGGATAGTAAATAAGGCCGAATTACCCTCGCAAATTGGACAAGAGGACAGCTTAGCTTAAAATTGAACTTTCGAAACTCGTAATTGGGACAAAAACTTTAAGTTTTTTGCAGGTCATATGATTGAGCTTATTTTCTTTGTGCCTCAAGAATGTTTCTTTATCGGTAGAAGCAATTACTCTGGGATTTTAAATTTTTTTCATAATACGAAAAACAATAAAGTCAATAGCCAGTTGTTTTAGTTTTGAAAACTGCTTCTTCTTCAATGGCGCTACAGCCCAAATCGGAACTTGGCCTCCTGACATGCATGTTCCTTACCCTTTCTCATTACTTATTGTGGAAAGGTTGTTAGCCCTTCGCACAACCCTCTTTCTACGAATTTTTCGTTTTCGTAGGTGACCAAGGTATATCCAAGCAGGCAATGTGTTGGAATTATATGCTACGCTGACCGGGATTTGAACTCACGACTTTCGCATTACAAGACCAACACGCTACCCACTAGGCTACACCCTAGCTTGAAAACTGCTGTAGATCTGTACTTATGTATTAATTATTTCTACTAAAATGGGTGGACAACAAAATAGGGTAAGAAAATTACAAAGAGGGGGAAGTAGCTAGTTAGCTCAAAAATTCGGCATAAATAAGAGCCAAGTGCAAAGAATATTAAAATCTGAAAATGTGGTAAATAAAGTTTTCGAGTAATTTTGTCCGATCGACAGAAAACGATTAAAGGATTTTGGTGCATCCACTTAAGTCGAGTGTGATCGATAAATACACTTCTCCAAGGGCTTTCAAACACAGTAATGTTGAAACGGATTTGAACGTGATTTGGAAGCATAATTAAGAGGCCTGGATGACTTCCGATATTGTCATTGATTGGTTGTAAATTTTCGATTGCAAATTGCATAGATAAAATCGGAAGATTAAAATACGGACTATGCCTCAAAACACAATCTCTCGACCAAGGCATTATTAAAACTTTTAAAATGCACTATCGTAAACGACTAATTGATCATGTCATTTGCGTAGTTGTTGAATCTGAAATTGTTTCAGGTAAATCATCCAAAATTATGTGTTAAATGCATGTCGCTTGCTGGCCAACCATGGAATGACGTCAAAAAGGATGAAATTGTTTTTAATATTGATTCCACATTCGAAGATAATATTGGAGAAATTGACGCACCATATTCAAAATTCGAGAACGACATATCAACATACAAAACTTTTACGGAGGAAAATTAAGAATTTTTCTTTTCAATCATCACCAGCAATAATTTTGAAGTTGCCGGCATTGCGATAATTTCGAACGAAGAGCTGGATGAAGAGACGGAACATATACCCATAATTTAAAATACGCAAGCTCTACGGAGCCTTGAAAAAGTTATTATTTTCTCTTTTTCTTCAAAACGATATTCCTGATGTTTCTAAAAAGATTCAGGAATGTGAAGACATCATAAAGGCCAAAATAATAGAGAAAAAAACAGCCTAAGATCAATGAATTTTTTACAGCAATGTCAATCAAATTCCTGTTAAGACCCCCTATAGGGGTAAATAAATAAAGCTCGTCAGCCCTTCGGTATCCTTTCCCCTTTCTGGAGGTTAAGAGAGATCTCCCTTCGCACAAAGCTGCGAGTTTTTGACGCATGCGTAAAATCCGTGTTGTTATATGGTTGTACCACGTGGAAAGTGACCGTTCGACTTATCGAGAAACTACAGACTTTTGTGGACTAATGCCTCCGACGCATTTTAGGAATATTCTGGCCAGAAGTGATCTCCAACGACGAACTTTGGAGTACGACTGGCAAGACTAAAATAGGTATTGAGATTCAAAGGCGGAAGTGGCAGTGAATCGGTCATACTTTGAGGAAACCAGAGCGAAACATCGCCAATCCGGCTCTAGATTATAATCCTCAAGGAAGACGTCGGGGTGGTCAACCATGTAACACATGAAAGCGAGCAGTTGAGCAGGAGGCCAGAGAAATAAACAAGTCCTCGCAACAGCTTAAGGCCAATGCTCAGAATCGCGCCTTGTTGAAAAGAGTTGTTTCTGTCCTATGTCCCTATAGGGGGTCTTAACAGCAATGTACTTATTACGAATAATGTTGCTTATGTATTTCTATGCATATTTAAAGAAAAATAACTTTATTTACTATATTTGCACTAAAATATTACCAACTTTCTTACGCTGAAATATGATTGTTTTAATTGATTTGTAATTAAATACAAGAAAGCTTGAAATGTCGCAAACTTTGCTAATGGGGACACCTCCTAATTGGGACCCAATGTACTGTCTCTCTTCAGTGTCCCAAGAGGCTTTACTGTAATTCGTTTAAAAGCCTTTCCCAACGTGTCAAGTAGACTTACTGGGCGATTTGACGATGGTTCTCCGGAAGGCGTGTTCCCTTTTGATGACAGTACCAAATGTTGGAGATTCCAGGGTTCAAGAAAAACTGCTTCCTCTAAACACTTTTGCATCGTTGTTATAAAGATTTCGGTCCAATTTTGAACAGCATCTTTTACTGCCAAATTCGGGATGTCATCGGTTGCATGTGCCTGTCTGTTTACCTGAGTGTAGCAATAATATAAGTTTCAAGAACTACCAAAATTTTTTTTTTAAGTTGTAAGTCAAGCGGCACTGGACGTGAATGGAAGTTGGAGATTGTTGTTGTTACTTTCAGTATGCCATCGTCTAATATTAAACATTCATTAATTAGACACTTTTCCATTTCTAGCTCTTGCCTGAAAGCTCAATGTAGTGCACTGGACCTACCAGTTCTCGTCCAATCACCGTTGTCAAGCAGCACAGGATGCGTGTAGTACTGAAATGGGTTCCCGCTTATGTGTTTCCACTTTAATTTATCTGCCTTAATGGTAACATACACACATAATTGATGGTTTCACATCTATGTCACAATACCTCTTTAATGATATAAGTTTCATCCCCCTCTTTTTGTAACAAAAAAAAGTTTCTGGCAATTTTCGATACTCACGTATTAATATATTAGATTATGTTCAAATTACGGTATATTGTCACGTTTAATTAATATTTGTAGCGTTCGAAAACGTTGAATGGTACAATCTACCCTAGAAATTAATTACGAAAAATTGAATTAATCAAATAATTTTACTGCCACTTTCTACAAGCAAGTCTTCAAATCAGATTTATATAAGAAAATTCTTCAGAACTTGAAATTATAGATATAGTTCATATTTCACACAATGATTTGAATTTATATCATAAATAAAAGTGTTATATCGAGTGGAATAACAAAACTCATTATTGGAATCAACCATAAAAACAAATTCAATCGGAAACAAATAATACTCGTAATTCCACAAGAGGATATTCACTAAATTATTGGATGAGTTAGTTGAATACATTGATCCCCAGCTTTTCAAAAACATAAATATGTAATGCAAGACTCTTACTATAGATTAAAATCTATTTGCGTACTACTCTGTCATCAATTAAGATTGTGGAAGTATCGCAGAATATTCATTTAGAAATAAATATAAAATCACCGAGCTAAAAACAAAGTTAATCATTGAAGTGCATAAAAATTGATTTATTCTACATTTCCGAACAGATGAACGTTTTGAAAAATTTCATTGGATTAAGCTCTTTGCCACATTTATGATTTTCATTTCGTGCAATTTCAGCGAAATGAAAACAACACATTTCAAGCTGAATATTCATAAATTAAGTGAAAATGAACAAAGTTTTATTATTGAACTAGCGATCCCCCCCCGCCGCATTTATAATCTGCTTAGTTTATTGATTCTTTGTATTTTGCTGGAATCAGAATTATAAATTATTAAGAATGAAACCATGATACTCGCTTTTGTATGCGACAGGTTCGTGATCAAATCAATTCCGTAATTAGAACATATAAGTATGGAAAAGCGTTAAGGACATGTGAATAGTTGAAGCTTGTGTTAGTTATAAAATAACAACCAAATAAAATAATATTAATCTTAAAAAAATAACATTTAGCCCAATTATACAAGACTATAGATGAAATCTAAATTTTTGTGATTTTTAGTAATATTGTATTGGGAGTGGTGGAAGGGGTGACAGCACTGAACTAAGTAATTTGTTTCACATCATGCTAGAGTAGCTATAAAAAATATTTTGTACGAAATTTACGCCCAGTTATGTTATGTTTTTTTTTTCATATACTGAATTTATTATCAATTGAAGTGGCTATTCTAGGAGGCAATTTAGCTACTCATATCATTTCACTTCTAGTAGATGAAACGTTTTTAATACTCAAGTCCTATTATGGGACCAAAACCTCCGAATTATGATAGAGTCCTTCACCTTTTCAAAGCACCGAGCCAAATTCGTTTAAATGCCCGAAGAGTGAGCTCTTCGAAATTGATTTACATCTCGTTATTCCCTTTTATGGGTAACAACAAGCTCGACTTGCTACTTCAGAAACTCATATGCAGATAGGATATGAGGAAACATCGAGCATGATAGTAGCTACATATCTCCAGAGACTTCAGGCTGCTATGAAATGAAATCAATTGTGCCGGTTCCTGTGCAATATTGGACGTGATGGGATTTCTGCCTTTGCAAATAATTTACATAGCCTGAAAGGGACACGCATCCGCTTTGAGCAGCTTTATATAAAGCACAAGCAACGTGTAAAGTGTTCAGCACTGGTATACATTTCTCCCTTTTAAGTATCCAAGAAAATGCTGTAGGTATGGAGATAACACAAGGCTTCATCAGTCAGATGATGACACTGCGCACTTGCACAGGACACCAACTAATAGGGGTGCCAAACTTGTTATACGAACTAATAACAATTTTCACTTTGTCATTGGTAAATAGTTTTATCGTTTCCATTGTACAAGCTGCATTTATTCCCGATATTTAGACCACGCAACTGCCTGGAGTTCCTTGGTTTTTATACTCTTTGCTGTAAAGTTTGTAACGCAAAGAAATAAGACTCGGAGAAAAAAATTAATGATACAGAAGTTAATATTATCACTCAAAAATCTCAAAACCGGAAATTTTGAATATATTATTTTTGTCATAAATCTGATGTACAGTATATAAATTATTTGAATCCCCCCAATCCTTCCATCACCTCCCATACAAGCTGCACTTTTTCATGAAATCCTCTAAATCGATTTTCTCAGTACGTATAACATATAGCGACCTCAAATTTTGTAACAAATACTTAATTAGTATTATCATTAAGATCAGAAAAAATTAACTGATTAGCTTTACTGCTTTTACCCCCTCCCATATAATATGATACAATTTTCCAACTTTATAAAAATTCGATTTCCTTGAAAAGTATGATGTTACTAATCAGAAATTGAAAAGATGCCAATTTTATGATATTCATAGTTATTTCTGAAAAAATCACTTAAATCCCCTCATTCCTTCTACCACCCCCCATACAAACTGCACAATTTCACTAAATCTAACACACTAATTTTCTCAGTACCTATTCAATTTTTGGAGCTTACATTTTGTACAAAACATTTTTATAGCTACTCTAGCATGACGGAAATAAAATTAATTCAATACTATCACCCCTTCTATCCCTCCCATACAAAATTGCTTAGTACCACGAAAATTTCTATTTCATCTAGAGTATCGTAAGATTGGGCCTTACGCACAGTCGTAGCCCTGTTATGTTTTAAAACACGATTAGGTTACAGACAGAATGAAAGCGAGATACGATTCGCATTTTAATGGAAGCGATAAAGCTTGTTTGTACATTTTCCTCACATCAATTCATTTCCTTGCTTGATTTTACTTTCTGACATCAATATGCTTTCTCACATATCCTCTGCTCATACCCCAAAGCGTGGAAGAGTGTATGCCAGAAGCGATACATTTTTTTCCATCGAAATTTGTGGCTTTCTGAGCGAGCAAAGCTATAATTTCTCTCGTTTGGCTTAAATATTTTTTCCATTAAAATTTAAATAACAAAACAACCAAAAAGAATCATCCATCCAACTAAGCCAAATGATTTTTTCGTGCAAATACTAAAGCAGAACGCCTTATAAAATTTGGTTCCCTCAATCATCATTGGATTTCTTAAATATTTAAGTTTCATGCTCTAGATGAAATTTGAGAGTACATTTTTTTCGCCTTTCTGTGTAACGCTAAGAAATAATGCTCGCACAGAGTCGTGAAGGGTACAGAAATATTTGTGATCGCTCAAAAACTTCGATTCCGAGTGACCGTCTGTCTGTCTGTCCGTCTGTCTACAACATAACTCTCGAATGCTTTAAGCTATAGTGCTGAAATTTTGTTAAGGTCATTTCGAGCAAAGCTGAAACTTAAAGTACGTGAACGGGCCACATTCTCAACTCCCTCACATACAAATTTTAACTTTTCTATATGTAGATTTTTCTACGAAGATACTGCATCTATCAACCTGACAATATGGCCGAAGTACAACAATGTGAATACCATTAACATAAAAAATATCGTTTTCATCCGCTCACTTCTTCTTTTTTGAAGATTGCATTTTATCGATTTTCATTGAAATTAGCAAATTTTGTTAAAATTTTGTCAAAATTTTGTTTGTTTAATTATTACAATTAAATTTGAGAAAAATATAACCCCATTCCTTCTACTTCTTCCCACACAAATTTCACGAAATTTCAAAATAACATTAGAAAAGTTTTTCTTCGAAAGTGTCAAAGATATCAAACCCCTCCCAAAAAAAAATTGCAGCAACAGAAATTAAAGAAAACCATTACCCCTGCGAACATATGAGAGCTATTGACTTTAAAAATGGAATGAAGCATGGTGATAAGAAAATTGATAAGTAGGTTCCAATTTATCGTAAATCCATCCACTCCTTCTTCCACCCATGCAAAATGTAATTATTTCAAAAATTTCTTTGAAAACAATTTGAAGGCAAAATCTTGGAGAGTACTCCTTCACCGAGCTGAATGATCTCCGCTCCCTTGAACCGATGAAGCTCATTAGTTTTAGAGAGCAGACTGCCTGAAGGATATCTAAAACACGGAAGTGTACAATGGGCGAATTGGTGGCCAAAGTACATTGGTGACCAACTCCTCCACGAACCTAACCTATCCTGTAAATTTATTTATTTAAAATGGAAATTTACATGGGAGGAGTGAAACGAAGTTGATATTTATACTCTAGATGAAATCTGAGAGTATTATAAGTTTGCTCTAAAGTTTGTAACGCCAAGAAATAAGGCTCGGAGAAAAAAATGATGAATACAGAAATTAATATTATCACTCAAAAATCTCAAAACCGGATGTCCGTCCGTCCGTCCGTCCGTCCGTCCGTCCGTCCGTCCGTCCGTCCGTCCGTCCGTCTGTGCGCGCTCTAGCTTGAGAACGCGTTGAGCTAGATAGTTCAAATTTTGTACACGTCGTTTTTGACAAAAAAGTAAGGTCAAGTTCGTGAACGGGCCAAATCGCTCCACCCCTTCTACCCCCTCCCATACAAAATGACACAATTGCGCAATTTGACAATAAACGGAT
The DNA here is from genome assembly GCA_963669355.1 of Chorisops tibialis. Classification (NCBI taxonomy): domain Eukaryota; kingdom Metazoa; phylum Arthropoda; class Insecta; order Diptera; family Stratiomyidae; genus Chorisops; species Chorisops tibialis. The sequence goes on along the minus strand of OY770263.1, from coordinate 194,454,953 downwards.
TTGCACGAAAAGTATAAAAGCTATTGGCCTGAAATTTGGAATGTGTTACTTTTATGATAATATCAATCTACCGTACGAAAATTATGCATATCCTCCCCCTCCTTCTACCACCTCCCATACAAACTGTACTTGTCATGAATTACTCTAAGCCAATTTACTCATTGCGTATACAATTTAGAGAGCTGAAATTGTGCACCAAATATTTATTTGAAATTGTTAGTAAGCCCAAGAAAATTTAGACTATTAGCTTCACCCCTTCTACCCCCTCCCATACAAAATGACACAATTTCGTAATTTGACAATAAACGGATTTACTCGAAAAGTATAAAAGCTATTAGTCTGAATTTTCGGATATGTTATTTTCATAGTAATTTTAATCTACAGTAGCAAAATTATTTGCTTCCTCTCTCTCCTTCCACCCCCTCCCATACAAACTACACTTTTTCATGAAATGCTCTAAGACGATTTTCTCAGAACATATAACATTTATTGGGCTCATATTTTGTAATAAATACTTAATTAGTATTAGCACTACGATCAGAAAAAAATATTTGATTAGCTTCACTGCTTCTACCCCCTCCCATACAATATGACACAGTTTCACTAATTTACAAAAAATCGATTTTCCTGAAAAGTATGAATGGCACTAATCTGAAATTTAAGGGATGTCAATTTTATAATATTCCTAGTTATTTCTGAAAAAATCACTGGAATCCCCCCACTCTTTCTACCACCTCCCATACAAACTGCACATTTTCACTAAATCTAACTCACTAATTTTTTCAGTTCCCATTCAATTTTTGGAGTAAGCATTTTGTACAAAACATTTTTATAGCTACTTTAGCATGATGGGGAAAAATTAGTTCAATGCTGTCATCCCTTCTAACACTTCCCATGCGAAATTTCTTGGGATCACAAAAAATTCTATTTCATCTAGAGTATCGTAAGATTGCGCTTTACGCGCAATCGTAGCCCTGTTATGTTTTTTTTTTAGTATTAATTGGAATTATTGAGGACAAATTATAGCAAAAATTAAGAAAATACATGGACATTGCGTGCAAATCACTCTAAAATCTGGGGAACCAGCTTCTTTTAAGAATTACTTACTTACGATGGCGCTACAGCCCAAATCGGGCTTTGGCCTCCTGAATGCTTTGCCTCCATCCATCTCGATTCAGTGACCGCGTCCTCCAGTTTGAAAATCTTAGCAGTGATTTGCTCTCTGCGTCAATCAAATCCTCCCAGCGCTTTCGTGGTTTTCCGACCGGTCTTTGTCCGTTAACTTTTCCTTTTAGTGTGCGTTTGGGAATTCTTCCGTAATCCATCCGCTCCACATGACCAGCCCATTGTAACTTTTTACATTTTATGATGGTTGACACTTCTGGATTGTCGAAGATGGCATACAATTCTCTATTGTATCGTATTCTCCAGATCGAGTCTTCCTTCTCAGGTCCGAGGATTCTTCTGAGGACCTTTCTTTCAAAGGCATTAAGTAGTTTTTCGGACGCCTGAGTTAATGTCCACGTTTCGCTGCCATAGCATAGCACAGGTCTTATAATCGTATATATATATATAACTTAAGTTTTGTTTTCCTGTGTACGTTTTTGTTTTTAATTATTGGAAGTACCGAATAATACGTCTTGTTTGCCATAATTATTCTTCTTTTAATTTCGATGGGTTCGCTTCCATCCTTCGATAGGTTCGCCCCTAGGTATATAAAGTTGTCTACGTTTTCTAGGTTATAGTCTCCTACTGTGATATTTTGTCTGATTGGCGTCTTTTTCCTAGTTTGCGTCATAATTTTTGTTTTATTTTCATTTATACGTAGTCCAACTTCCCTTGCTACCGAGTCAAGGTTTACAAATACTTCCTTAGCACTCTCCAGAGATCTTGCATGGATATCTATATCGTCGGCATATGCTACGAGCTGTGTGGATTTGAAGCATAGTGTTCCCTTGGTGTCCACGGGAAGTTTCCGAACAAAATATTCGAGTGTTAGGTTGAAAAGCATTGGTGCGAGGGCGTCACCTTGTTTAAGGCCGTTTTCTGTTTTAAAACTGGAAGTCAGATCATTTTCTACTCTGACTTGTGACAAAGACTCAGTCATTGTCATTTTTGTCAGTCGGACCAGTTTCGGTGGGACTCCAAACTCCAGCATGATTTTATACAGTACGCGCCTGTCGATACTGTCGTATGCCTGTTTGAAGTCAACAAATATCTGGTGCACATCAATATTATATTCCCAGCACTTTTCCAGCACCTGTTTAACTGAGAATATCTGGTCCGTGGTCGAGCATCCAGCTCTAAATCCGCCTTGGTATTCACCAATTACTTTGTCAGCATAGGGCTTAATTCTCTTTTCTAGAATTTTCGTCAAGATCTTATAAGACGTACACAACAGAGATATTCCTCGGTAGTTTTCGCAGCAGAGTTTGTCACCTTTTTTATAAATTGGACATATGATGCGCCAATCTTCAGGAAGTATTTCCTGCGTCCATATGTCCGTGACTAATCTATGTAGGAGATGCGCTATGCAGGTGTCGCCGGCTTTTAGAAGTTCAGCTGGGATTTGATTAGTGCCCGGCGCTTTGTTGTTTGGGTGGTTCCTTAGGGCTGTTTTTACTTCTTCGAGTGTGGGAGGACTCAAAGCGGATCCTTCATCAGCTGTTACATTAGTTATACCTGCTATTGTATCTGCTGCTGCTATTCGTGTAGGTGATGGGCTCAGGTTAAGAAGGTGTTCAAAGTATTGTGCCCATCTTAGTTTTATATCTTCCGCGTTACTTATAATGTTCCCTTCTGCATCCATGCAGAGGGTCGTTTTTGGTTTGTATCCTTCTTTCATCCTTTTAACAAGGGAATACACGGCTCTTGCGTTGTGTAATTTAAATTGTTCGTCCATGTTTTTAATTTCGTCATTATTGTACTTCCGTTTTTTTTGTCTGCATATTTTGTTTGCAAATCGTTTAAGATCCTTGTATTTGTCCTGATTGGCTCGTATCGGCCGTTCCGTTAATATTTTGTAGGCTTGATTTTTTCGTTCTAAGGCATCTTGGCATTCGTTGTCGAACCAATCATTTCTTTTGCGCCGGGGTTGTTGTCCTATCATCTCCTCTGCGACAGATGTAATGCCTTGTTTGATATTTTGCCACATTTCTTCTATTGGCTGGCTGGCGGTGGTATTCAGCATTGTCGCGAAGTGTCTCTCCATGGCTGATACATATTTCGCAACTATTTTCTCGTCTTTGAGTTTTCCTATGTCGAATTTAGGAACCGGTTGTGTTTTTGGGTGACCTCGGTTTGCGATTCGACATCGGAACTTGGTCTTTACCAAATAGTGGTCTGTGTCGCAATTAGCCCCTCGACATGTACGCACGTCGAGAATGCAGGAGGCCATTCTTTTCTCTATTAGAACATGGTCTATTTGGTTGAATGTTCTTCCGTCGGGTGATGCCCACGTTCTCTTAAAAATGTCACGATGCGGGAAGCATGTCGAGCTTACAATAAGGTTTTTGCTGCTGGCGAAATCAGTCAGCCTCTGGCCGTTGTCGTTACTAATATCATGGAGACTGTGCCTTCCAATTGTCCCTATGTATGTTTCTTCTTTGCCCACTTTCGCGTTAAAGTCACCTAATACTATTTTAATATCATTCGACGGAAGGGAGTCGAATGTTGATTCTAAGGTGCTGTAGAAATCGTCTTTAACTTCGTCGTCTTTGTCTTCCGTTGGGGCGTGGACATTAATAAGCCAAACATTAAAGAAACTTGTTTTGATGCGGAGTGCACACAATCGTTCATTGACGGATTTGAAGTTGGTATTTAAACTTGTTGTCGACGATAAACGCAACTCCAAATTCCCGGCTTCCCGATGATTTCCCACTTTTGAAAATTGTGTGCGATCTAATGTCAGTAATCTCGCTACCTAGCAATTTAGTTTCTTGGAGTGCAATTATGTTTATATTGTATTTAGTTGCCTGTTTCAGAAGCGCTCTCACTGCTCCTGCTCTGTACAGGGATCGCACGTTCCAAGATCCGAAGAAATAGTCCATTTTTCGTTTGCGTGGTCGTTGTCGTTGAATCAATCCAGTCCGAGGCGTTGCTTCAGGTTTCGAAACGGGTGTGGTTTTTCTGAGGATGAGTTGTTAGCACATCGCCCAACCCCCAACTTGGAGGGCCATATTATTATAGTGCTAGAATTTTTCTGTTTCATTAGCACTCGCGCCCATCAGTTTAGCAAGTCAAGTCCGGATGGGCAAGACCAGTATCCGGTGGCTACCACGTGGAGGTATGATGAGCACAATTGATGTGTATATGACAGTTACAACACTGGGCGTCGCCTAATGACGCCGATCAGATGCCTACCCTATCTATACCCATCCAACCACCTTCTTTTAAGACAATGGTTTGTATTTTGTTGGAATCAGAACCATAAATTATTAAGAATGAAAGCATGATACTCGCATTTGTATGGGACAGGCTCGTGATCAAATCAAACCCATGATTTGAGATCATATACGTGTTGAAGAGCGTTAAGGACGTGTGAATAATTGCAGCTTGAGTTAATTAAAAAAAACAAATAAAATAGCATTAAACTTAAAAACATAACAGGACTACGGTTCTGCGTAAAGCCCAATCATACGATACTATGTATAGATGAAATCGAAATTTTTGTGGTGTTCAGAAATGTTGTATGGGGAGTGGTAGAAGGGGTTACAGCACCGAACCAATTTGTTTCAGATCATGCTAGAGTAGCTATAAAAATGTTTTGTACCAAATTTAAGCTTCAAAAATTGAGTATGTACTGAGAAACTAAGTGCATTGAATTTAATGAAATTTTGCAATTTGTATGGGAGGTGGTCGAGAAACAACTATAATTATCATGCAATTGAATATACTTTAAATTTCAGATCTGCATCATTCACACTTTTCAAGAGAATCGAATTGTTATATAGTCGTGGAGTTGTGTCTCATTGTATGGGAGGGGGTAGAAGGAGCGAAGCTACTCGGTTAATTTTTTTCGCGATATTAATAATAATGTTAATTAAGGATTAAGTAAAAAATTTTAGCTCGATGAAATTTAAATGTACTGAGAAAATTGGTTTAGAGTATTTCATGAAAAAGTGCGGTTTGTATGGGTGGTGGTGGAAGGAGAAGAGGATTTATAGTGATTTTTTGAGAAGCAACTATAATCATCATGCAATTGATATATTTTAAATTTCAGATCAGTAACATTCACACTTTTCAAGAAAATCGAATTCTTGTATAGTCGTGGAACTGTGTCACATTATATGGGAGGGGGTAGGAGGAGTGAAGCCAATCGGTTAATATTTTCCCGATATTAATAATAATGCTAATTAAGGATTTAGTACAACATTTTAGATCGATGAGAGTTACACGTACTGAGAAAATTGGTGTAAATTGTTTCATGAAAAAATTTGGTTTGTATGGGAGGTGGTGAAAGGAGTGGGGGAACTCAAATAATTTGTATACCAGAAAATAGAGCTAATATATTCCAAATTTCAAATTAATAGCTTTTATAGTTTCCAAGAAAATTTGATTAATACATATTTTTGAAAATTAGTCACTTTGTGTAGGAAGGGGTAGAAGGCGTGACTGGAGTGAAATAAAACCAAAAGCAGATTACTTTTGGGAGAACACCTAACAAACTGTGCAAGTTTCATTACAATCGGTTCAGCAGTTTATGCGTGAAAAGCGGCCGGACAGACAGACAAAAATCTTAACGCAAAAAACTAACTATAAGCCATTTATAAGCAAATAACAGACAGACACTACAATTACATACATTCATATGTATAGATAATTAAGAAATTGTTTTTGCATCAATCACTTAAAACACTTCTCTTAAATTAATAAAAAAAAAAAACATAACAAAGTAAACATGTAAAAAACTTAAGAAAAATTCAAAATTCGTCGTAACATCATTTATCCAATTTTGTTCCTTTTAATTGTTTTAAAAAAACTGTACTTCGTCCAAAGTCCTTTGTTGGCTACGGCACTTCCAATTCGTTTTGGCATACTTTCTACCAAATTTTGGTGTTGAATTTTAGTCCATTCACTCTTTACTCTTTCCTAGAGTTCTGCAATGTTAGTTGGAGCACGTTCGGGACGCGAAAGCATTGTTTTTACAATAGCCCATAAATTTTCGATTGGATTCAAATTCGGACTTTGTGCAGGCCAGTGCATACTTTGAAACTGTTGCTCAGAAAGCCATTTTTTCACGATAATGGCAGTGGGCTTGGGATCTCTAACCTGTTGGAACACTACCTTGTCTACTGAATAAGCGCATTCATCAACGACATCGGGTGAATTACTACGCAAAAGGCTAAGGTAGTATTCCTTTTCATGATACCGTCGATCTTAACCAAGGGACAAAGGTTCCACTATGTAAAGCAGCCCCACGCCATTATATGCCCACCGCCGTACTTCACTGTTTGTTTAACTTGGTGGCTTTGAATACTCTGATGGGATCGATGCCAATAATATTCCTTACCGTCTGATTGGAATCGATTAATTTTGGCCTCACCTGACTAAATAACTCAATTCCAGTCTTCAGTAGTCCACTTCCTATAATCCTTCCAAATTTAAGCCATGCCTTTATAAAGTGGTAGACATTCGTATGCGCGCATCTGAAAATGTATCATATATTGTGTTCCCCACTGTAAAATATTTCTAAGAAAAACTTGTTCTCCCTATTTTTGGAATTGCTATGGATGAGTAATACACGACAGTAAAACTGATGAAACTAACGGTACTACTTTAAAAAAAAAGCCAAAAATGTGAATGGAGCTCAGTTTGAGCTGCGATATTCGTATGAGCGCATCGAGGAATTATTGAGTTTTGAACGCGAAATTTAACGTTTTTTTGCAATTTTTGTTTTAAATAGCATTAATGAATTTTCATTGAAGGTTTGTGCAGAATATATTTTGCAATATTATTTAGTATGAGCGTTGCTTTTGCAGCAATGCCTTCTGGGAAGCGCTTAAATGAGGCGGAGCAGGTTGTCATCAATTTATTGAAAGAAAAATACTTCTCCAATAGGCAAATTGCTACTAAACTTGGTCCATCTGAGTGTGTAATCAGGAATTTCTTAAAAAAATGCAATGGCTTTGGCGTTATGGCTCCAACAAAGGGCAATTATCCTCAATTTGAATGGCCTAGACTGCTACAGGTGCTACTGGCATAATTTGAAAAAACCAACGTGGTCAGATGGAAGCGTGATTTCGGCAGTGGAAGCATTATGGTTTGGGGTGCGTTCTCCTGCAAAGAAAAGCTACCAATCCGTTTCATAACTACTAGAATGAACTCCCAGATGTACATAGATCTCTTGGAAGACGTTTTAATCAGTCATCTGGATAGTTGCGACGAGGAAGATGTAGTTTTCCAGCAGGATAATGCATGCTTCGAGGCCTGCTTGTAGTCCTAAATGTAATCCAATTGAGAACCTTTGGGGGACTCTCGCTAGCAAAGTGTATGCAAATGGACGTCAGTTTGATAGCGTAAGTGCCTTAAAAGTAGCCATTCGCACGTGCTGGTCCGAAATTGGTCTGGATTGTGTAAATAATCTAACAAATTCAATGCCCAGCCGAATTCTTAGTGTCATTCAAAATAAAGGATGCCATACAAAGTATTAAATAAAAAAAGTGCCAAAAATATAACCTTTTTTTTTTACGTTTAAGTGACAAGTGCGTTCATACGAATGTCTAACTATTAATTAGAATTATGTTTTATTAAATCCACAAAAAGAAAAAAATTGAATTCAAATCATTTCTTACCAAAGAAAACATGATATATCTCTTTTAAAAGTATTCATTTTTTTTTTTTTCGAGAAATATCTCAAAAAAATTTAGTGCGCTCATACGAATGTCTACCACTGTATTCTTGGCGGATAGCTGGTTTTTGTTTCACTGCAGACAACAATCCAATTCTATGCAAGGCTCTCCTTACTGTGCGATCACTAACGTCCGTGTGTCAGCAACAATTTTCAGTGTTTTCGCTTTCCTTGTCACCATCAATCCTTCCACCATACGAGCATCGCAATCAGACAACAACCTTGGCCGGCCACCAGGATTGCTAGGGGCGTTAAAATTTCGTCGTTTGACATATTTTTAATTTTGCCGCTATTTTTCTACAAGAACATCCATTTTGGCTTAAAGATATCATTTTCGACTTGAGTTGAAATTTTTCTCATTTTAACTTTGATTGAAATTTAACTTTGTTCACACACAGAAAAGACCACAAAATAGGAATGCGAAAAAGAATTGCAATGGTGAATCATGTTGTGATCAAAGAAACTTTATATGGACAAAACTGGATAAATGCGGTTTGGAAAAAATTAGTGGAAGTGTTGTATTTGTCGTATGAATTGTTTTTGTTTGTTTCTTAATAATTGAAGGAGAGAGTTCAAAGTATGCAATGCAAAAAAAATTACTAGCTTATTTTTAATGGAAAAAGAGTTGCATCAATATACCAAGAATTTTAATTTACATACATAATCCGCTTTTGCCCGCCACTGTATGACAAGCTAAAGTTCGCGAGCTTGTGAAAATTGCACAAATCTAACTGAGTTTTCACACCATCTTTCATGAACATTTTCTCATAATTTCAGCGAGATCGGTGCTGTGTTTTTTGACAATGTACCACATTGCAGTCACAAAACTACAGGAATTACAAAAGGGCAAGAAAACCCTTAAGTACGAAGTCCAATTCAATCTTATTTATTTTTTTCGAATTACATGTGATGTACCATAAGTGCACAAAGCTATAAGTTTGTACGTACGAACTTTGATTTTCATTTCAAAGATCGATTCAAATTATAAAACGAGTTTCTTGTCAAGGAACTGCTGAAAACTTTCGAAACAAAGAAAAAAAAAAGAAAATAAGGACAGAAAAGCTTGAAGATGATATTCTTCTTAAAGGAGAAAGTACACTTTCAGCAAACGAACATCTTTACTTTATCAACTTTGCGTGGGCCTCCTCTGGTCATATCAGTCCTGTGTTCAAAACAGAAGGTACATACTTTGTCCTTTCAGGCTACTTAACTTGTTCTTGTGCTTTCAAAATAAAAATATTAATAGCGTCCACGTTTCCTGAGAGGATTTAGATAAAAAAACATTTTTCGAGTTTCATTACTCCTTTGCTTCGCAAAGTTTCGTAATTTTATTTCAAGTGAACTTTTTCCGAGCAGCTGAAAGATGGAGTGTGTTTTCATCCTATCCAAAGCACTCCAGGACTTGTTGACAACTTTAAGTAGTTCAAGTGGATTCCGTAAAACTGATTCGTTTTTTTGTTAAAAGGGGAATTTTAATTGGGTCCGAAAAATATCTACAAAGTACACCATTCGCTTTGTGTTGCTTAATGGTGAGTGCCTTACTTCAATTTATTGTTTAAAAGACCTTTTTGAAGACACATTTTAGTAAAATTCAACAAGTTTCAGTATTGCAAAGTATTAGATTGAAGTGTGAAATTTAGTCCACGAATCAGTGAACATTTGATATCATTTGATATCGGCTTAAAGCTTTTTAAGGCTTATTTAATAGCAGTGACACATAGCTCAGCTAAATTATTAATTAGGCCTAAATTATCATTAAAGAGCTATGTGTCATATGCGAATTATAGTTAAGTGAATAGTAAATTACAAAAATAGTGATCATCTTAGCTAAATCAAATCATTTCTCACATAATTTAGGCTGTAATGATGAAGAATGGACTAGAGCTGCCCATTTCTTATCTGTGCTTTCATGCTACAAAGAAGGAGACAGCGCTGACTTATATGAAACCTTTGCCTAGCTATCAAAGGTAGCTTGCAAACGATTCTAATACAGGACTAATGATTCTCTTTCTTTTTTGGGGCCTTTCTTGAACAATTTTATTAATTTACAAATCAGCAAATTATAGTTTAGGTCCGCTATGTGTCACTAGTACAAGGTAATTGCGATCATAAAAATTTAAGCAGAGCAGCCTAGATGCCGCCCTTCGCCTCCCCATTTCAAACTGCGTGATCTCTCCGTTAAAAAAGTTATTTATTTATTTATTTTTCCAAGGTGTGTATTCATAAATATACACGCACCTGCGGGCATCGGGGCAGCACAGGCCATATGATGCCTCTTTTACATGTTTGTATTATTTATTGTCATTTAGTCATGTATTTGTAATATCACATAACTTATTTTTTTTTTAACTGCTAAATTTAAGTGATTTATATCTGAGACCATAAGTCGTGAGGAATTAGGACTTGTTTTATATTGGGGACCGTAGAGAGGGAGCTGGGATCAAGAATAGGTTGGGTTTTATTTGGGGCGGAATATGAAGGGATTATGAGAGTGTAGGAAGGAGGTGTTATTTGACCAAGATTCCTGTATAAGGTTGAGGGTTAGATGTTTTTGAATGTTGGGAATTATAATCTGGAGGTTAGGGGACTCAATAATTAGTGGCATTGTTAGGGCCTCTCCAGCTGCTGCATCAGCTGCTTCATTGCCTGTTATACCGATATGTCCTAGAGTCCAGGCGAGGGAGATGGAAGGTGTTAGGGAGAGGGAGCGTCGGATGGTAGTGACGGATGGGCATTTTTTGAAGGGATTGAAAAGCGCATGCAGGATACTAAGGTTATCGCTATGTATGACTGTGGCTAAGTGTTGTAGATTAGAAATCTGTATAGCAGCCAAAATAGCCACCATCTTAGCCACGTAGCTTCCTGAGTATGCTGGAAGTAGGGGTTGGTGTAGGATTATTGGAGGGTGTTTTACCACTGCGTAAGAAGGAATGGAGTTGGAGTAGGAACCATCAGTGTAAAGAATAAGCTTGTTAAGGGAGGATTCAATGGATTGTTTGTGGAGGCTAGCGTTGGTTTTGGCCAAGGTTGAATTTTTCCGGTAAGCCGATATAGAAGTATCAATGGGTGGACTATAAGGGAGAATGTGGGTTAGTATGGAGGCATAATCAGTGATGCGGGTCTGCGAGACATTTGGGACGGGGTAGTGATGTATTTGTAAATAGGAGGCAATGTGAGATGAGGATGAAGCAAGTTTACCTCTTCTAAGAGTGAAGAGGGCGGACGTGATGAAATCGTATTCATTTAGGACAGTATTGTGCAAGGGATGTGATAGTGAGGAAATTGCTTTGCTGGCTAAGCTAATAGAGCTTTTAAGGACGATGGCTCCGAAGGAAGCGGATTGCGCGTCTGTGCGAAGGAAGAGTGTAGGAGTCGCATAAAGTGCTCCGATCGCAGCTCTGTGGCATTTATTAATGGCAACGTCCAGTTTCTTTTTGTTTTCCTTTCAGGCCCATGAGTAAGAGGTGATACAATGCTGTAGAACGCCTCCGGATAGGATCTTCGAGAGTTGTAGTGCGACATCTACATGGGGGCCTTTCGATTTGGAGCACACCATCTTGAGCATATGTATTGTGGATGATTTGGAGACAGTTGATGAGGAAGCTTACATGAGCATTCCAGGATAGTTTGTAGGTGAATATTAATCCAAGGATGCGGAGTTTAGGATGGAGGGGTACGGTCATGTCGGAGAGATCAATGGAATGGGAGATGCAGGAAATTTTGCGGCAAAGGTGAAGGGCTTCTATTTTGGAGAGAGAAAGGATTGCGCCGCTTTGCTGAGCCCAGATGTCCATTGCTATATGGACTGTCTGAAGCTTGCTTTGGACGGCACCGGTATCGCCTGATGCTAAGAAGTAAAAGTTATCCGCGCAAGCGCCGACAAAGTCTATGTTTTCGTGGAAAGGTGTTGGAGAAGGAGGTTGGCATATGTGTTGTAGAGAACAACCGACAGCGACGACCCTTGCGGAACTCCATTGTTGACGGGGAGAGATCAAGAATAGTGGCCATCGACAAGCACTTTTATTTCTCTCGACGAGAAAAAAGAGTGGAGAGTAAGACATTTGGTGGAAATTCCCTATATGTGCAGTTGGTTGATACTGCTTGAAGATTGTGAACTATGTGGTGTTCAATCAGATGAATTAAAGTATGGATACCGCGGCCCGACCGGAACCCGTGCTGCTGGTCTCCTGTTGCGAAAGTTATCCTCATGGCCAAAATCTTTTCTAGGACTTTGGAGAAGACGAGGACAAGAAAGATAGGCCGGTTGCTATCTAGGACATGCATATCCTTGCCACTTTTTGTGATAGGTTTGAAAATAACTGTTTCTCAAGAGTGGAGAAGAATGCCAGTAGATAGGATGTTGTTGTAGAGGGCGAAAAGCCTGGATTTAAAAATCGGGGAGGAATGTTTCAACATAGCGTAAGATATTTTATCATCTCCAGGCGCCATTTGTTTGGAAATGTTGAGTTGATAGCTCAACTCCAATATTGTGAATGGATTCTGGATGGAATCGTAGGCTAAAGGTAGAGAAGGAAGTGATTTGGTATTTAACTACAGTTTTTCATGGATGAGGTGTGGAAGGAATGAGGAATCCGAGCAAAATTTGCTGCATTTTGTAGTGAGAAGGTTCGCAATTTGTGCTGAATCTGAGAAAATGGAAGATTCGTGGATTATATGGTGGGAAATTGGAGGTGATTTGTTGGTCCTAAGGGATCTGAACTTGCCTCAGAGAGCGCGGGAGTCAAGCGTGGGATCAATGGTGTTTATGAATGTGTTCCAGGAGTCACGTTTAGGTATTTTCGATGCACGGTGAAGAATACATTGGGATTTCCGATAAGTTATGGAGTTACAAAGGGAAGGAGAGCGCTTGAACTGTTTCTAGCAAGTGTTTTTTGATTGAGTGAGTTTGGCAATATGCGGAGTGAACCAGAGGGGTTGTTTATAAGAACGTTGATTAAGATGGGAAACAGGGATCAATTTGGAGGCTGATGTTCGAATAATTTTTCTGAGCTTGGCAGCCTCTCGATTAGGATTAGTCGATTGAAAAGATTTACCTGAAAGGAATGGGGATTCCCAGTTAGCTAAATTTTCTTCGAAGCGAGGGATATGTTTTCTTGTGTGTGGTTTTGGTGAATTAGGATGTAGTATCGGAAATGTACTAAAAAGTATGGGAAGGTGGTCACTGCTTTCTGGACTGGGATGAAGCAGCCATTCGAGCAGGAGAGAGAGCTCACGAAAGGAAAGTGTCACATCTATTGCAGTCATCATATTTCTGGTACTAAAATGAGTGGGTGAACCATCATTCAGCACCACTAGACCTCGATCTTCAATTAAATTCTCATAAGTCTGACCAGGGCGGGACATATGCGAGGAGCCCCAAAGCGGGTTAACCGCATTAAAGTCACCCCGCACTAGACAGTGTGCTACTGGGTAGTTCGAGATTCCATCGAGCATCGCACTTTAGTATCACTCTCGCAATAAATGTTGGTCATCGAAATCGGGGGTTGGGACGGAATAGTGATAGTCTGGTGAAGGAGTTTGGAAGTTGAGGTGAAAGATGCAGGAAGAATTGGGATGGTAGTTTTGACAAGGAAGCCAATACCACCTCGAGCGTTACGGTAGGGATGATTGAAGTGAAAGAATTTATAATTAGGAAGCTCGAAGAGAGGGATGGAGGATTGGATAATTTTAGTCTCCTGAAAAGCGATGACGTCGGGGTCGTAGAGTGAGACTAGGCGTTCGAGTGCATGTTTGTTGTTTACATAACCTTGAACATTCCATTGTTAAATGACGATTATAGGTAAGGCAATAATTAGGTAGCAACTGTGGTTGGGTAATTAATGGTTCAGGTCGGTGGTTTGGGAGAAGGTTATCGTTTTGTCTATTTGAGTTGGAGTCACCAGAATTGTTTTAATTTCAGAAAATGAGTTACGAAACTCTTTACTGATTTGTTGACGTGGGGAGTATTGACTTTCTTGTGTATGTTGAGCTTTGGTTTGGGTTGTTGGTAGGTGGTGGGTCATGCGTATATTTTCATCAAAGGATTTTTGTGCAAAGTTACCAATGTTGTTGTTGTCAAGTTCTGTCATGTCATCGTTTAGTGTGGTTTCTTGATGTGGTGTATCTTGTATGTGCAATTTGGGTGAGTTCGAGTGGGCTTGTGTTTTTTCCTTTCGATTTGGGAATCCGGACGGTGACATTTGTAGATTTAAGGGTGATTCTTCATTAAATTTAAATGAAGTGGGATGTGGCTTTGAGCAGGAGGGTGTTGTTAATACAGAATGGCTATTAGCTGTTTTTCTAGGCTCTTTATTATTACTTTGTTGGTTTTGTTCCACGGTTTTGAGTTTATTCGCGTACGTATTTGGTCCTGCAGACCTAACTTTATTTGACCGGCGTTGAGTGAGTAAGATAGTATGAGCTTCGGGGTTACTTTTAATCATAGCCCATTCAGCTTTGACTGAGATTCTGTGATCGGCAATAGTTTTGTTCACCCTTTTGTGCTGAAAGAATGCGGGACAATTTGTATCATAAATTTTGTGGTTATCTGATGGGCAATTTATGCATTTAGTTTTCTGGCAGTTATCGTGTTCCTATGCTTGACAGCACGGCATCTCGAATGCATTTTGCACCCCTTTTGGGTATGGCCAAGCTCCTGGCAGCGAATGGGGTTAGATATGAATTCCTCTACAGGAACTCTTTCCCAGCCGAATGTGCATATAATGACGCCGGTGGGGGTTTTGCTTTCTCGGGAAAGAATTTTTCGTAACGAAACTACGCCTTGTTCAGCAATTTCGGCTAGCAGCTCGGATTCTGGGTTGTGCATTGTGCTCCTAGCATATGCTCGGACTTGTGAGCAGTTGAAAGTAGGATGCAGGATTATTGTGACGGGTGCAATATCCAATGTTCTTGCGTTAAGAAATTTTCGGGCGATCGCACGGTTTTTCACTTTTAGGAGGAGATCTCCAGTGCGCATTGCTGTCACTTCACATAGAGATGAATCTATGTGCCGCATACATGTTGCAACCTGAATCTAGTTGTGATGACTGATGACTGTATAGTCAGCTCCGGCATTCCCGCCAGCCTTAACGGTTAGAAAGCGGGCGTATGAGTCAATAAATTGTTGTCTCGTTGTAGAACTGTTTGGTAGGTCAGGAAGCTCGTCTTCGATATTTTTCCTTTTAGTTTTTCCTCGCCTGCCGTCGTTAGGGTAATCTCCAAGGGCGGCGAAGTAGTTGTGGAACGAGAGTTTGCCCCCCATTTTATAGTTGAACTTTATTTATTTGGCCGAGCGATTAAGCCATCACGGAAGAAAAAGTTGAACTATGCTATCAAAAATTAACCATTATCATCAATCAATCGATTAATTTCCTGTCAAGATCTCTTATAGGATCATAGGACAGAAACAATTATCTTTCACAATATGCTGTCAGACGAGTTTCGCGTCAAATGCAACTTCTTGACAAAACTGACGTCTTCTATGAGGATTATAATCCAAAGCTCATCTGAAGATATTTTCTTTTGGTTTCTTCAAAGTAGATAGAAGAAAGAAGGGATGTTTCTACTTCTACAATGGCGCTACAGCCCAAATCGGAACTTGGAATCCTGATATTCAAGTTCTTTAACATTTTTCATTACTTATTGTGAAGGAGTTGTTAGTCCTTCGCACAACCCTCTATCTATGAATTTTTTAATTTTCGTAGATTGAGGTGATCAAGGTATATCCAAGCAGGCAATGTGCTGGAATTATGTATTGCGTCGACTGCGATTCGAACTCACGACCTTCGCATTACAAGACCAACACGTTACCCACTAGGCTACATCCTAGCTAGAAGGGAAGTTTACATGTCAATAATTTTTTAATTGATTGCACGAATTGCGCTCAAAATTCGCTGTATAGAATGTTAATTTCATAGACGAAGTACATTCTATGAAATTCTCAGTATACTTAATATCCTTAAAATCATATATTTATATGGGAGGGGATAGAGGAGGTAAAGGAATAGCAAAATTTGTGACGTAGCCTTATTAAGTTTCTTTTGAAAGGAGTTCGTAAAAAAATTTCCAGTTCATAGCATTTAATTTGTTGTTTATTATTTGATTTATTGAAATTCGTCGAAATCTTACTTTTACGTGGGAAGGGGTGGCAGGACGAGGGGATTCCAAGACTTTTGATGTATTGTCATTTCAAATATTTTTGGAAATGTTTGTAAAAAATTTCAAGTTGATAGCTTTTAATAGTTTGGTGATAATTGATTTCTTAAAAATATTCGAAAAAATACATTTGTATTGTAGGGGGTAGAAAGTTTAGACATATTCGACTAGTAAATATCTTAAGCTCATTTATTTTTAATGAATTTTACAAATTTTCTAGTTTGTAGCTTAAAATTTCACTCAAAGTTAAGTTTAAGTAATACCTGTTTTGAATTTTGAGATGTAACGGTTTGAAATTTTGAAAGTTAATCCTTTTTGAAATGCTCCCCATTTCCATCCACTACTATTATGACCAAATTTTATATTTTTCTAGTATTCCGCTAGTATAGCTTTATATATATTTTAAGTTTCAATGACATAGCTAAAGAGAGAGTTAAAATATTAGTTTTTAAATGTTTTTCCTTGCACTCTCTCCCCCCTCTGATCCTCCTCCTTTGTTTTTCGTGCGACGATTCACAGCACGTAGTATAATTATCTTAAAACGTAGAATATCCTCAGTGCGAAAATCCCAACACTGAGATGCGAAAGTACAAATCGTAGCACTATAATAAGATATAAATACTTGTGCGAAAGTTCACAACACAAGAATCAATAAGTGTAAGACTCTACTAATGTTAACAAAGAAAACACAAAAGAGTTCTAGTTATAAATTTATTGTAGTTCGCTCGGAAGTTCAACGACAAGTGAACACATAACAATTTTAAATTCAAAGCGGCCAACTGTGTTGAAGTGCAACGGCTCCTTATGTATGCAAGTGCACTGACCCGCATTCCATTCGACCGCTCAGCTGTGGAGTGCATTTACTTACATCTGCGATGCGATCAGCTGTGCGGGTGCTTATTGCGCTTTCGGTGTATGCGGCGCTGTATGCTGCGCTGTATGCTGCGCTGTATATGCTGCGTTTATGTATGCTGAATTGCAACAACTGTCAAATTGAATTGACAAGTGCCTGTGTCGTGTTGTGTTTAATTCGTGTACTGCAGGTGAGTAAAATAAATAAATAACTAATTAATTTCTTTCCAGGTGAAATAAGAAGGCCGCAACGACGTGCCAAACATTCTCCCGGGCCTTGGAACGTTAGTTCCAAGAGATGATTCTCGCTGTTACATGTAGCAGCATTGGTCCCCGGATGATGAGATGTGGCATTTCCTCCACACATCGGGTATTGAAGGATTGAAGGCGCCTTCGCTCGCCAAAAGTGAGGATCACGGAGTGAGTGGACTAGAGGATATGAGGAATCGGACTTAGTTTGATTTATGATTATTGTTCGTTTATTTAATTTTATAATTAGAGAATATTATTATTTAACTATTAAATTCATTGGTTTGATTAATTTGTATTGTTCATTTCATAACTAAACTACCTAATATAGTTCATAAGATTTACGTAAGTTCGAAAGTTCAATTAAAGTTTAAAGATTATTTCAAGTTGTTTGTTATTAGTTTAATTTTAATGTGCCGGAATTGTTTATTAAATTGAATCGCACTCGCGGATTTATTGCGCGTAGCTCGCGGGTAATTTTGCCACTTTCACAATTGGGCGCACTATAGTATTTTTCGCGGTTTTTAGCGTTACTACGCGTGTAATTCCGTCTTTCCCGGGATGTAGTGTCACAACGCGGCCCAGACTCCACTGTAATGGAGGTAAGCGCTCATCGTGGATGATGACGAGATCATTCACTTGTAAGTTTTCTTTGGCGTGCGTCCACTTTGGCCTTTGTAGATACTCGCCGGACCATTTACGCCAAAGATCGTGAGTGAGGTTTTGGCAAAGCCTCCATCTGCGCAGACCGAGTACGTTATCCGACCAAATGTCAGGTGCTGATGGAGCTAGCAACGAGCTTCCAATGAGGAAACACAAAGAGAAAAACGAAAAAACAAAAGAGAGCAATCGCCTAGCAAGCACCCAGCAGCCCCAAAATTTGAGCAATTGTCGATCAATGGGATTTGTCTCGGTTGAAGTATGCGTATGGAAAACTGAGATGTTCGCAGCAGTATCAATGACTGGACACGGTCCAGACAATATCCAACCCAGTGTGGTCTCCTGAGCGATGATATCATTGGATAGGTTTCTTTTAATTCCGGATTTTATCAGCATGGGGTAGATGTCTGCTCCTAGAATCATATCAATTGGGCCAGGTTGAGAAAATGATGAATCCGCTAAGGTGAGAGATTGGAATTCCGTGAACAATCCACTGGGCAATTGATGTGTTGGAAGCCAATGAGTTAAAGTGGATAGGACCAAAGCTTCTACCCGAAGAGAAAAATCTTCATAATGTGAATGGATGGTGAGGCCGACCTTGTAATACGATTGTCCAGAATGGGAACGTCCTAATCCGGAAATCCTGATATTTGTTTTCTGGCGAGAAAGGCGTAACATTTGAACAGCAGATTCTGTGATGAAGGAGACCTGCGACCCGGGATCAATTAATGCGCGTACTTGATATGTAGCATCAAAACTGGAGACAGTTTTGAATACGACTGTGGCTAATAGTGTTTGATGTTGATGTTGATGTTGATGCTGAACGTGGAGGGCACGCACCTGTGGGCTTTCCGGCGCTGCATCGATACTACTCACGAAGCTCGAAGTGGACTGATGGTAGTCACCCAAATTGTGATCACCGCGATGCTCCACCGAAGTTGGGGTTGGAGGATTCATTGTTGCGTGGAAGGTTGTCTGGTTTCGGCTAGTGGTCGAAGTGATGGTATCAGAAGATGAAGGCGCGGATTGATGGCTCGCCTCAAAATGTAGAAGAGTATGATGTCTCTTATTACATTGCATGCACGTTTGTGTACTCTGACACTTTCCAGTGCCATGACTTTCGGATAGGCAATTAAAACATAGTCTCTTCTCCTTGACGAAGGAATAGCGAGTTTTCACGTCAAATTCTCGAAACACCGGGCATTGTCGAATAGAATGCGATCCTTTACACTTTACGCACATTGATTGAGAGGAAGCCGCATGGAAAACGTGAGCGTTTCGTTGGGGATTAGTGTTCCGGACGTTGTGTGCAGGTGACCGAGAATTAAAACTGTCCAACGCTTCTAAAGTGCGAAATCGTCCTTCGAGGAATGTCGTGAACGCCTCCAAAGTCGGCAAATCGGAAGACGCGCTTAGAGTCTGCTCCCATAATTCGTGGGTTTCCTTCGACAGTCGCTGCACCATGTGGAAAATAAGAATTGGATCCCATGACTGCACATTAATTCCCAGATTCTGCAATCCAGCTAGGTTCTCGTTCAATATACTTAAGAGCATACGTAAGCCTTGAGCAGAGTCTGGAATTGTATGGGGGCCAGAGAAAATCTTTTGCAAATGCGCAGTCACCAAGGCTCGTTTATTGTGACATCGATTTTTCAGTGTTTCCCAGGCAGAATTAAAACTATCTGCGGTGATAGCAAAATGGCGTAAGAGCTGCTCAGCTTCGCCCGAGACGTTAGTTTTTAAATAGTACATCTTTTGTACCAAAGATAGCGAAGCATTATGTGCTATTAGGGCTGTGAACAAGTCGCAAAACGACGTCCACTCCGCGTAATTGCCACTAAAGGTTGGAAGAGCGATCCTGGGCAATTTCACCTCCATTGGCGCTCCACGAGACGACTCTGCTGCTTTAATCTCGCCACTCTGCTGGGAAGTCCCAAGATTCTCCAGCTCTTCCAGCTTATCTAATATACTACCAAGGAACTCGAAGTGGTCACCTTCGAGTTTCTCCATGGACTCGGAGGTGAGATATGGGTGACTTTGGTCCTTTTCAGTGATTGAATCCTGTAATTCCCGATAATTTTTGGAAATCGTGCGCCACAATTCTTCTATTATGGATCGACGGGCCTTCAAATTCCCGACCGTCAGCCGAGCTTTCGGGGTTTTTTTAAAATTTTTCCACGTCCGATAAAACTCCTCTTCTAATCGGACTTGATTCGCAACGATGTCATTAAAGGTGGACATATTTCGCGAGTTTATTATTATAATTTCGCACTTATAAGTTAGATAATTAAATAAGGATTTAATTACTTTCGCACTTTGGGTTTAAACTCACGGATGGTGTTTAAATTTGTTCTTTAACTTTAGCGGCGGAATTCAAATGTATTCGCGAATAAATTACAGTAAATATGGCAAATGAAAGGAAAAGGAAGTAAAATTTACCTGTAGGATATAAGGAAATCCGGCTCGACGGACCAATGTTTTTCGTGCGACGATTCACAGCACGTAGTATAATTATCTTAAAACGTAGAATATCCTCAGTGCGAAAATCCCAACACTGAGATGCGAAAGTACAAATCGTAGCACTATAATAAGATATAAATACTTGTGCGAAAGTTCACAACACAAGAATCAATAAGTGTAAGACTCTACTAATGTTAACAAAGAAAACACAAAAGAGTTCTAGTTATAAATTTATTGTAGTTCGCTCGGAAGTTCAACGACAAGTGAACACATAACAATTTTAAATTCAAAGCGGCCAACTGTGTTGAAGTGCAACGGCTCCTTATGTATGCAAGTGCACTGACCCGCATTCCATTCGACCGCTCAGCTGTGGAGTGCATTTACTTACATCTGCGATGCGATCAGCTGTGCGGGTGCTTATTGCGCTTTCGGTGTATGCGGCGCTGTATGCTGCGCTGTATGCTGCGCTGTATATGCTGCGTTTATGTATGCTGAATTGCAACAACTGTCAAATTGAATTGACAAGTGCCTGTGTCGTGTTGTGTTTAATTCGTGTACTGCAGGTGAGTAAAATAAATAAATAACTAATTAATTTCTTTCCAGGTGAAATAAGAAGGCCGCAACGACGTGCCAAACATCCTTACAATTATTATCCACCTTTTTAATAGTTTATAGTCGCACTGTAAGACACCTAATTGGTCTTTAACTAATATTTTTTTGGAATAAGTAGTTCCGAAGAAATAATCATTTAGAAAAAAAAATTCGGCCGACAGTTTGTTTTTAGCCACCACCCCCCTTTTCGGACGCTAATGGATAAAAAAAATTAAATCATTATATTTTAAGAGTTCGTCCCACAACCCTCTTCATAACTATGCTGATTTTCAGTTTCCTAGCTGCATTAGAGGTGGAGATGTAAGCAAGTTTAGTTTTTGACTCTTTCCCTCCACCCGCCTCCCCCTTCCACCTGACACTCACTAAAGTTTAGGTAATAGAACTCACTTACCAAATTAACAATCCACTCAAAACGAACATTCTACCTTTAATGGATTTTTACTGGAAATTTACTACCTTAAAATTTTTTTTCGCGTTTCATGACTAAATTAGCCTAAAAATGTAAAAAAAAATCCATCCCACCGTACGCCGTATATGTATATGGACTCATATCCATCCCACCGTACGCCGTATATGTATATGGACTCATATCCATATACATATACGGCGTACGGATTTTTTTTTACATTTTTAGGCTAATTTAGTCATGAAACGCGAAAAAAAATTTTAAGGTAGTAAATTTTTTTCTGTGTCGATCAAAATACTTTATTATTAAAATAATAAAGTAAACAGCTAAAAGTTATTTAGTTTTGGATAAATTGTTCGCGCAGTGTGTATCCAGCTAAGTCAAATAATTCACTGGCTCTCACTCGATATGTTTTAAACTATTCCTATCATTTCTACGTGCTACTAATCATAAAGAAATTCTTCAAGATTTTTTCCTTCTGGAATTTCGTCTACAAATGCCTTAAAATGATTCGCAAATCAGTTTCAAATGAAAATGATATAAGTTTTTACTGAAATGCACGATATCTGTAGAAATGTCGCGTAATTAAATAATAAACAAGTACTTTTCATAGTCTTCGTTTTATAAGCAGACATTCAACGCTAATATGCTTGAAATTTTCCAAAAAAAAAAAAACAGCAATTTGCAGCCGTCTGCAACATCAAAGAAAATATTTGCAATGATTTCCTGTTTTGAGACTTGTTGGCAAGATGATTACCTAATAAATGGAAAATAAACCTGCAAGGTATTCCGGTAATTGCCAACTATTATATCCAATGGATTACAGTTTTGCCAGCTATCCCTTGTCAAACAGCTGGAAATTGCTCAATTAGAACACTATTCTGTCTTACACACATTCTTAGTTGCTCCTCCTATCAAAAGTACTTAAGAATCAGATCGCTTTCATTCCTTATATGTATGTACCAGAACATGTGTTTATCTCGTCACATTCGCTTTCAGTGGCGTCCTCGCTGATTGGATTATTGAATAAAAGTCGAATCTTAAAATTCAATCTTCTTGGCTGATAGGTGGTAATTATTGGTCGTAAAAACTTTATATATGACATGTAACTTGATAGTTCCCAAGGGAGAATGATAAGAAATTGTTAGGTTTCCTTGAATTAATTAATATAGATCA
This sequence comes from Chorisops tibialis, assembly GCA_963669355.1. Taxonomy (NCBI): domain Eukaryota; kingdom Metazoa; phylum Arthropoda; class Insecta; order Diptera; family Stratiomyidae; genus Chorisops; species Chorisops tibialis. The sequence continues at coordinate 194,432,535 of OY770263.1, read as the reverse complement.
CCTGGAAAAATGATTGTAGAGATAATTATTTACGATCGAAAGAGTAATTTGTATAATTTCCTGGTTGAATGAACACTCAAGACGTTTGAACTTAAATTCTATATAATTTGTAAATTAAATCGTCTAGTCGGGAGGAATTATGAAAATTCTAATTTTATTAATAAATAAATTCCGCATTAAAGTTTTCACTCACCGCGAATTCAATTTCAGTAGGTAGTTTTGTTGGAACTCTAAGCATCTTCGACTTACCGTGCACCGAAAATAAAATGATTTTGAGTTAATAATCCTCAAAGGAAATGTTGTAAATTGTAGGGGATCTTATTGTTCAATATTTGTTATTGAGTAAGTGGTACTTGCGCAAGGTTACACAGATACGCATTATATCGCACGATGAAAATCCGTCGATAGTAAGAAAATCGCGAAACAAATCGTAACAACTGTTGAACACCCAGCTTATGTTGCATGGCTCAATTTAAGGAATCGATCACAATTTCATCTTGATCCACCTAAATTAGGCGAAACTTATTGTGATTTCAACTCTGGAATTTCGTTGCGGTTGGCCGCATTTGGTTTCATGAGTTTGAAGTGGATTTTGTTGAGTCCATAATCCGCAAAACCTCTCACTACTGACATGACATTTCCATGGAACTTTGGTCAATTTCGGGAACAAAAAGTTGGCTCTCGCCTTTCCGTTCATCATGGAAAAGTTTCCTTACCTCCGCGGCAAGATTATTTGCAGCTTAATGTCCTGCAATAGGAGCTCAGGATCTTTGATAATAACCGGGATCCATGCAGGCACTTCCGTCAATCGAAGAGCTTCGGCACCTCCAACCACATTTTGCTTGATGAAGTTCCAGAGCTCGTTTATTTTGAGATCCACCTCCTAAAGGAAGAAAGGAAGACTAAAGTGTTTTGGTCAGCACAAGTTATCCTAAGATAACCTGGCTCGAAGTCATACTTCAAAAACCTTGGTTTATATGGTAGAAGCTGGTATTGATGACTGCTGCCTGGGTACTCCTAGCAACTTTGCTGTAAGTAGCCGTCCTCAGTTGTTTCTTTTTTGTTGCAGGAAGCGGTGTATTGCTATCATTCGAACGGATGCGCTAGTGTTTCTGCTTCAGTGTTTTGAGCTTGTTACCGGCAACTACGCACGCGGACGATGAGAGTTCTTTGGCGTCCCAATACAAGCGGGGATGAAAGTGTTTTAACCACTTCGGCATTTTCCACTGACTGTTAAGAACTTGAAGTACCAGCTGTTTGGGGACACGGAGTCAAGCTATGACAATTTAACCGTTGAGCTACTCTTTTGTGTTTGTTCCTCCTTTTTGCTGCTGACAGTTTGGAACTATGACGCTATCCGAATGTTTGACGTAATCTTTAGTGGTGTGGTCGAGGCGTGCGAAGACTCCTTCCCTGACCACATTCGCATCAGAAGTGCTAGCTTTGTTGGTCAGAGAAATAGCTTAGGTTCTGGGACCTTTGCCTCAATTCTGACTACTTCGGCTAGGACGCTGGTTGCGCATGAAGCTTCTGCTGCCCGCAACTTGACCATCCCGAAATACAGTCGACTTAGAGCTATAGCCACTTCAGTCTCTACCGTATCATTAAACCTTGGCATCTTTTCTTCTTACCTTGGTTTAAGCTCGGCGAAGGGCACGAGCGCTGACCAACTTGAGGGTTTTAGATGGTCTCACTACCAAGATCAACAGAGATAGGTTTGTAGAATATCGTCCACGTCAAAACTTGATAAGCATTAGTGCACACCTCCATCGGCTTACTCGGTTCTGAGGCTTCATCCATGATTGTCATCAGTACGGGATCACGGATCTCTGACACGGAAGACTCAGTGATCTTGTTATTTGCCAGTAGTATAGCAGTACTAAGACCTGCTTGAATCACTCTATGTAGTAATTCCCGAACCACATTCGGACCCAGTGAAGGTCATTACGAGGGAACTCCATTTTTTTCGGCTGATTCGCAGCATGTTTTTACAGAAAGAATGTTTCTTGCTATATCCACCTCAACATGTTCATCAATTTCGGCTAACAACGAGGTGCCGAGGTGTGTTTGAAGAACACGTTGAAGAAAAAACAACTTTCAATCTTAATTTCTTAATATTGCATGCTAACCGCGGACGAGCGTTCCTTATTCACCATCTGAGGATGCGCCTGATAGATTGCCGAACCCACAGGAAGTAGTGGAATGAGGGATTATTGGAAGAATGTTTACTCACAAGGCAAAATCATCGCAAAGTTATTATTATTATTTGCTCCACGTTACAGACCACTAATGCTCGTATAAAGCCTCGAAAATTTGTTATGTATTTACAAAAAATCGTAATCGCATACGAAACGGTTAACTCAGAAACAATTATGCTCCTATTGCCGGTTCTAAAAGTATACAACCATTACCATTTTAGCGTAAATTTCACAGCACTTAAGTGTGGTCTAATTGCTCATAAAGTAGCTACAAAGAAAAAGAGAAAGTGGTTCCTTTTATCTGAAAGTTCAAATTTGTGTACTGAACTGCACAAAAGTTTCCTCTACCTTATAGAAAAGTTTTCTGCTGTCAAGTCCTCCTGATTCAGAGTTCACGGGAGTAAATTTGAATATATTTTTTCTTATAATCCAGTTAATCGATGTTTGGGGCAAGATAACACTTTAAAAGCGGTCTTCCTCTGTACGCAGAATTGAAGTGAAATTACGTGTAAGTATCTTTTTATGGAAATATTATTTAAGAAGTGGTAATCTCTTATAAAACAGAAAAAAAAAACAGAATTATATATAAATAATTGTTTTGAATTATTTCCTGCAATGAAGTTTTACTACAGAAAAAAAATTATGGCTACGATAGTATTATTTTTTATCATTTAAAAAAAAAAATCTGTAAAGCTTTACGTAATAAATTACTAATTTATATACACGATGTAATATTCTCGGAGTATAAAAATAAAAACTGATATTTACAATAATAAATACTTAAATGTAATTTGATGTACTGCATGTCTTAGAGTTAAAGGGTCGACTAAGGACATTATGATGAACTTGAACAAGTTGAGTTTTTAGCTTGGATTTTATTTGATGTCACCACCATAAACCATACGTTAAGGGGCCATATATGCGAAATTGCCAAATTAAGTGAAAATATAGTGCTTTTTAAGCAAGCAATTTAGCAGAAGCCGCTGGAAACTCGAACTTGTTAATATCCTTAAATCGAAACCTTGGTGAGGGAACTATTTTCATTAAAATGTAATTGGTTTTGAAATTATTAACACTTTCGTGCAGGAAGTTATATTATAAACAGAACTTATAAAAATTTAAATTTATTTCTTATGTTTTTTTGGAAAAATCATCGGATACTTTGGTTTGAGTTAAAGTCTTCCATTTTTCTCTCTCAATAAAATTTTCTAATATGTATATGAATCGACGATAGCATATTTTTCAAATCCTGACTTTCTAAAATAGTTTGCAATTGTTTCCGGCCTTACGTCGAAAGTCCACACTTTATTTAAATTCCGAATTGCATCAAGTAAATTTATGAACACGGGAGGTTTATCTTTCTCCATGTCTGTTGAAATATTCATCGATATTCGCTTTCTATAATGTTGTTTAATGTTATAGATAATACCCTGATCCATCGGTTGTAGTACAGATGTCATGTTAGGAAGGAAATATACTAGCTCAATATTTTTTAATTTTTCTTCAACATGGGATGTACCGTGTAGTTATCCACGAACAGTAAAATCTTCCTTTTCTGGCAAGAAAATTGTTTGTCCAGCTTCAAATGCCATTTTTCAAAAATTTCAGAGGTCATCCATGATTTTGAATTGTATTCATAATCCACCTCCAGAGTTTAGATGCCTTTGAAGCAACGTGAATTTTCGGCTTTGCCGATAACGAGCAATTTCAGCTTCTCGGATCCAGTCATATTGTATCTGGCCATCACTGTAATCCTCTCTTTGCTCTTTTTTCACCAAAACATTTTTCATTTTTGAATGCTGGTGTTTTAGCCGGTAGATATTTAAAAAATAGGCCTGTCTCATCGGCATTGAAAACATCTCTTTTGTCATATTTCTCCAATAACTTTGGTAGAACGCTATCCAACCACTCATCACGATTTTGCAATTTTACGTCAGCACTTTCTCCACACAGTGTTTTTTTGACAATACCATACCGTTTTTTGAAGCCATCCAACCAACCAGAACTGCTTTTAAAATCGGGTGTCCTAATGTTTCAGCAAATTCTTTAGCTTTTGCCCTCATAAGTGGCCTAGACAAAGGAAGATTTTCTTCACGGGCAGCAACTGTCCATTTGCGCATAGCTTCGTCGACATCTTCGAAAATATACGGACGTCACTTTTTACGCGTAGAATTTCAGTCTCCAACCATTCAATCAATCAATCAAATTCCTGTTAAGACCCCCTATAGGGGCATAGGACAGAAACAACTCTCTTCCACAAGACGCTATCCCGAGCATCGGCCTTAAGCTGTTGCCAGGATTTGTTAATTCCTCTGGCCTCCTGCTCAACTGCTCGCTTCCATGTGTTACATGGTCGGCCAACCCGACGTCTTCCTTGAGAATTATAATCCAGAGCCTGTTTGGCTATGTTTCGTTATGGTTTCCTCAAAGTATGACCGATCTACTGCCACTTTCGCCCTTGAATCTCAATACCTATTTTATTCTGGCCAGTTGTACTCCAAAGTTCGTCGTTGGAGATCACTTCTCGCCAGAATATTCCTAAAATACGTCGGAGGAATTGGTTCACGAAAGTCTGTAGTTTCTTCATAAGTCGAACGGTCGCTTTCCACGTAGTACAACCATATAACAACACGGATTTTACGCAGAGAGAGTTAAATAGTCTCCATTGAAGACCTTTACCTTCCCCACCTTCCAGTGCAGCTTTCAAAATGTTATTTATTACCACCAGAAATAGGGCTGGTGATAATATGCAGCCTTGTCTGACACCCGTTCGCACAGGGAAGCTCTCGGACAGCTCTCCTCTATGCAAGACGTGACACCTTGCATCTTCGTAGGATTCTTTAATCATAGCTATGACCTTAGCAAAACATTCCATATGTTATCTCGCTTAACGCTGTCGAAAGCCTTCTCGAATTCCACAAACATGAGAAGTAGTCTTCTTCTTCAATGGCGCTACAGCCCAAATCGGGCCTTGGCCTCCTGACCTTCAGGTTCCTTAACATTTTCATTATTGCGGAAGAGTTGTTAGCTCTTCGCACAACACTCTATCTACGAATTTTTTATTTTCGTAGATTGAGGTAACCAAGGTATATTCAAGCTAGGGTATAGCCTAGTAGGTAGTGTGTTGGTCTTTTAATGCGAAGGTCGTGAGTTCAAATCCCGGTCGGCGCAATATATAATTCCGGCACATTGCCTGCTTGGATATACCTTGGTCACCTCGATCTAAGAAAATGAAAAATTCGTAGAAAGAGGGTTGTGCGAAGGGCTAACAACCCTTCCACAATAAGTAATGAAAAATGTTAAGGAACCTGAATATCAGGAGGCCAAGGTCCGATTTGGGCTGTAGCGCCATTGTAGATGAGAGATGAAGGTATATTCAAGCAGGTAGTGTGCTGGAATTATGCATCGACCGGGATTTGAACTCACGACCTTTGCATTGTAAACCAAACATGCTACCTACTAGACTACACCCTAGCTTCTCCTCTCCTCTATGTAAGACGCGACACCTTGCATCTTCGTAGGATTCTTTAATCATAGCTATGACCTTAGCAAAACATTCCATATGTAATCTCGTTTAACGCTGTCGAAAGCCTTCTCGAATTCCACAAACATGAGATGTAGTGGCGAACCCATTTCGGCTGACTGCTCTAATATTATCCGTAGGGTAGTTGTGTGGTCGGTACAAGACGACCCTTTACGGAATCCAGCCTGATAAACTTCGAGAGTGCTCTCGACGACATCACTAATCCTATTGAGAATTACCTTAGCCATAATTTTTGATACGGCAGTAAGTAGACATATACCACGCCAATTGCCACAATCCCGAAGATCGCCCTTCTTTCGAATTTTCACAATGGCGCCCTCCTTCCATTCAATAGGATATCTTCCTTCATTCCACACCTCAGTAAAGAGTGGGAGGAGTATATCGGCTGTTATTTCCGGGTCCGCTTTGAGGAGTTCGGTTGGTAGCCCGTCTATACCTAGAGGTTTCCTTCCCGCCATTGACCGAATGGCGGAAACTATCTCTTCCTTATCTGGGGGATCGTCCCTAATAGAGGATTGTTGCGGTCAGATGTTGGGTAGTTGTTCTGTTTCTGGAATATCTTTCTCTGACAAGATGTTTAAAATATCAGAGAAGTATTTCTTCCATCACGGCAACTGGTGTTCACTCATATTAAGGAGAGTTCCGTTGACATCTCTCACCAGGCGGTTGGCGGTGAAATTTCTGTTGACGAAAATGTTTCATGATTTTGAATAGTGAACCAATATCCCCACGGTAAGCCACAGGTTTTGCCTTGTTTGCCAGATCTTCAATGGCCTTTCTCTTGTCGCGTCTAACCACCTCTCTAAGCTATATATGAGCATCGCGGTAGTTCTGCCTCAGGTCGGGCGTTCTTTGGTTGACATCGGGTTGAGAGATGATTGTCAATTTGGCTTTTTTCCTATTACCAACCTTGTCCCATGTATCTTGTGACATCCAGGGTTTCTCACCGCTTTGCACATATCCCACAAATTCTTCAGTACTAGTTAGAAAATTGTTTCTGGTTGCCTCTCAATTGGCGTTCAGTGTGAGCATTTCATATTCACCCAATGTGAATGACTTTTCGGGTAGAACAGTGGTGTATTCGTGTTTTTTGTTGGGATTTCTGAGTTTATCCGCATTAAGCTTGCGCTTGATTTGAAGAATTTGTGGTCGTCGGATAGCTGCTGTACACAATCTCAAGCAGGCAACCATCAAGTGGTGATCGCTCCCCACGTCAGCTCCACGTTTCGCTCGCACATGGAGGGGACATCTTCTCCATCAGCGATTTATAGCCAGATGGTCGATCTGATTCTGAGTAACACCATCAGGGGAAACCCAAGATGTTTTATATGGAAAAAGGGTCCCTCCGATGACCATTTGCCGAGTACTACAAAACTCCACAAATAATTCGCCGTTTTCGGGTCTTTTAATCCAAGGTCGTGACGCGTCGACCCAAGAGTCACCATGCCTCCCCATAACGTGTTCTAGTCCAGTGTTGTCTGATCCAACTTGAGCGTTCATATCTCCCGAGATGATAATAATATCACATTTTGGAACACGTTCGAAGGTAGCATTCAGTTGGCTATAAAACTCCTCTTTGGCACCAGCTATTGCGGTATTAGTTGGTGCGTAGCACTGCACAATTGTGACGTTTCTGACACTGGTCCTGAGCATGACGACGATAATCCTATCGGAGATTGGTTCCCAGCTAATGAGAGTGTTTCTCGTTCTCGGTGTAAGGACGAACGCCACGCCATTTTTGACTTCACTTTCAGGGCCAATGTACAGAATAGCGTTTCCACTAGGGGTTTGTTCTTCTCCTGATCCTGTCCACCTGACCTCGCTCAAGCCCAAGATTTGGATGTTATAGTGCCCTATTTCACGGTCGATCACTGATTGGCAGTGCAAGGACCGAGTAACCCCAGCTCTTCCCCCGTCATTCAATGTTGGAACGTTCCAGAAGCCAATCATAGCCCGTTTTCGAATGCCAAAAGTCGTTACCAGGTGATAAGCCCATGATCCAGTGATTGTCCATTTGATATTTTGAGGGCAAACGGGACTGGCTGTAGGCTTCACCCTAGCTTTACATCCAGCACAGGCAAATCTGTCTGGTGGTATTACATATAATACCGTTTGCCCATCTGTCGTGGGCTTTGCTAATCACATACAACTTAAGTGGGTAGCGTGTTGGTCTAAAAAGCGAAGGTCGTGAGTTCAAATCCCGGTCGACGCATAATTCCAGCACGCTGCCTGCTTGGGTATACCTTGGTCACCTCAATCTACGAAAATGAAAAATTCGTAGATAGAGGGCTGTGCGAAGGTTTATCAACCCATCCACAATAAATAATGAAAAATGTTAAGGAACCTGAAGGTCAGGAGGTCAAGGCAAGATTTGGGCTGTAGCGGCACTGCCTGATAGGAAGACTTGCTCAGAGGATTGACCTTCCTGTTAATGGTTTTTACAGTAGCTGCAAAGACGGGGAAGAGGAAGACACGATTTTTCATCTGTCGTGTACTTGCCCTGCTCTCTCTAGAAAAAGGAGACGCCACCTAGGCACACACTTTTTCGATACTTTCGGTAATCTGACAAATGCGGAGGCCAGGAGCCTTCAACGCTTCATAGAAAGCTTCGGTTGGCTCTTCTGCGATCCTGGTCTATGTGCGCTCGGACTTGTGTTTGTGCAGCCACCTCTATCTACCTACCTGCCTAGGAAGCTCAACGCATTTTCGAACTAGAGAGCGAAAGGATAGGAAAACGGGCGAGGAGATACAGTTTCGAGATTTTTAGCGATAACATGATCCATATTTTTTTCTCCCAGCCTAATTTCTTAGCATCACAAAATTTACAACAAATAATACTTTCAGATTTTATCTAGAGTATATAAATTCTACTAATCCACTGAACTATTTATGAATGAAGTGTGCTGAAAAAATGAACTCGTGTACATTAACATATAAAGGCATGACTATTGAGAATAGAAACATTGTTAGCATGGGTAGAAGATTTGAGGAGGATATTATCAATTCAAAAAGTTTTAGTTCAGCTTGTCAAATACCATAAAATGTCAACAATAATCTTCATCTGATGCTTTTAATTGAAAAACCATTACTAATCGACATTGTATACAAACTTGGTAAAGGATTGTCTAACGATAAACAACAACAATGCAGAGTTTCCTCCCAGGTTGATTTGACAATTTGTAATTTGTCTGTTCCCTTTTTCTCGGTATATCGTACATCACACGGACGTCCAATATGCAATTAAGCACCGTATAAAGGTCCACAGAATTTCGCAAACAAAACTCTGACACTAACGAGTACGTATACTAGGATTCGCCAATACTCATAGAAGCGCAAAATAAAAAAAAATGAAGGCAGCAGCGAGTAGATTCAGTCCTGAGCAATGCAGTCACTTTTTGCAGCTTAGCGGAAAGGTACCCTCGAGAATTGTCGGGAGTTGGTAATTAAACAACAAGGGGAACGATCCAACAGATGAAGCTCCTTCAACATTTTCACCTTTAAGTTGAGACAAAAAAGGTACATTTGTGACACTTGAGGGAGTCATTACACTCCACTGGATTAGGGCAATGAGCAACTACCATCATGAAACGTTATCACTTAACTAGTCCAGGAACAAAATTATTTTATCAGTTCTGGGGGACTTTTCCCTTCTTTGACGTGCTCGTAATCCTTTTAAGCATTGCTCTAAATAATTTTGCTTATGGTTTACGAAGGAACAAAACTTAAGCTTCGTTTCAAAGAGTTCATTATGTGGTTAATTACGTTTGAGATGGCTACTCAATGAAGAATTTTTTACAAGAGATTCGAACAATTAACTAGAAGAAAAAAATGTCATTAAAACTTTCCTAAAGAATAGAAACAAATTACATAGGATTTTACTTTTTTATACTCTAGATGAAATCTGGGAATATATCGTGAATGCTATAATGTTTATTGCGCTGAAAAACCTCAATTCCGAGTGATCGTCTATCCGTTTGTCTGTCTACAAATAACTCTTGAATTTTGCGAGCTGATTTTTTTTTTAATTTTTAGTTAAAACGAAAGTTTAAGTTCGTAAACGGGCTACATGCCCCACCTCATCTACCACCTCACATACAAATTTCACAAAATTTCGAAATTTGAAAATTTTTTTTTTTACTTCGAAGGCTTGAAAATTTATGCAAATTATTATGATGTGAATAACATTACTGTCGAAAAACTCTGCTCTAATCCCAATATTCCTTCTACCCCCATACAAATGAATTAATTTCAAAAATATAATGTGTCGATATCTATCGGAACTAGGAAAGCTATAATAGAACAATAAAATTTCGCCAACATTTCCTATACTAAAATTAGTGCAATTAATGGTAAAAAAAATTGTCAATTTCACCCTACTCCTTCTACCACCTCCCATACAAATTTCCCATATTTTAGAAATTTAAGAATATAATTTTCCCTTGGAGCAGATATTCAAATATGGACACAAACTCTTCTTCAGGAAAACTATGTTAAACCATTATACACACACACTCAAATTATGCCATAGTTATATACGCTTCTGTAAGGATTCCGTATTAAAATCGATCCAACACTTATTCAAAAATTACACCAAAAATAATAACGACCATCAGTATAAATCGTTCTAGTCTAGAGCTATAAAATGGTCCATTGAATTTTCAGATAATGATTCATCCCGAACTTGAGCAGAACGAAAAATTCGAATTCTCTTCGGTGCGATGCGTGAACGATAAGATCTACGGGAGGAAAAGAAACTTCCAAAGAAGAAGTCGCTGCCGCACATTTCGTTAATGACTGAAACTGTCAAGCAACAGAGGCAGCACATTTCTATTTCTAGAAACAGACGAAACCGTGAAATTTCAGAACTTTCCTTTGATCTTCTGGCCGTTGTGGTTTTTGTTTGCATTTTCAGTTGGTCTAAAATTGGTGCATGTGTTATTCGATTGGTGGCAAATGTTTGATTTAATAGACTACTGGTTGTCAGCTCTGTTTGCAGATGGAAAAAAATTGGCTGGGATAATTTTGTTTTATGTGATTTTTGTTGTTCGCTGTTTATTATCTTTCATGAAAGAGTTAATATCGGCAAGCAATCATCATTGAAGTTTTAATCTTGTTTTTGAAGTTGCTCTATTGCTAATTTTTTTATGCATAGGTCTTAGATCTGAGAAGATGAATCCAGAGAAGAGTCATACACCTTTGATAATTTACACATCATTTTTGTATGTCAGCTTGAATCCAGTAAAATCGAGAACCAATTAATGGATTTAGATGTAGTTTTCACCGTATTCCTTTTCGCGTTTCAGGACTAAATTAGCCTAAAAATTGCAAAAAAAAACATAACAGGACTATAATTAAAACCAAATCGTGCGATACTCTAGATGAAAGCGAAATTTGTAGGGGAAGAGGTAGAGGGGTGGCGACAATGAACTAATTTTTTCAAATCACGCTAGAATTGCCATCAAAATGTTTTGTTTAAAATTTATTAGGTACTGAGAAAATTAGTATATTAGATTTAGTAAAATTGTACAGTTTGTGTGGGAGGTGGTAGAAGCAGGGGCGAGTCCTTAATGACTTTTTCAGAAATAAATATAAACATCATGGTTTTGATATGTTTTAAATTGCAGATCAGTGGCATATAAACTTTTCAGGAAAACTGACTTTTTGTAAAATTGCGAAATTGTTTCAGATTGAATGGGAGGGGGTAGAAGGAGTGGTGCAAACAGTCTATTTTTTTGACTTACTAATAATTCTAAATAAATATTTAGTGCATGATTTCAGATCGATAAAATTTACAAGTACTGAGTATATTTATTTGGAGTATTTCATGAAATAGTGCAGTTTGTATTGGAGGTGGTGGAAGGAAGGGGAGGACTTGAATAACTTGATACAGTAGATTGAAATCATTATAAAAGTAATATATTCAAAATTTCAGATCAGTAGCTTAACTCTTTTTGAGAAAAGCAGCTTATTGTCGGATCGCGAAACTGTACAATTTTATATGGGAGGGCTAGAAGGGGTGGAGCGATCTGGCCCGTTCCCGAACTTGACCTTACTTTTTTGTCAAAAACGACGTGTATAAAATTTGAACTTTCTAGCTCAACGCGTTCTAAAGCTAGAGACGGGTGGACATCCGGTTTTGAGATTTTTGAGTGACAACGAATATTTCTGTACTCTTGGCGCTTCTGTGCGAGCATTATTTCTTGGCGTTACAAACTTTAGAGGAAACTTATAATACTCTCAGTTTCCATCTAGAGCAGTGGTTCCCAACTCGTTCATGTTCACGGCCCAAAACGCCAAATTCAAAAGTGGTCGCGGCCCCCCTATTTTTTGGTTAGATTTTACAACATATTTAAAGGAAAACAAAATTTTTGATAGTTCATTAAATTATCAAATTTTTATTTAGTAGTTCATCTTTTTTGTCAATCGCAATTTTTAGTTTTTAGTTCATGATTAAATATTTCAAATATTTAGTTATTTCATAACTTATTACTTATTTAGTTGATTGACTTGTTGATTGACTCGATGATTTTTGTGCTCGCATTGATTTGACAAGTTGAGGTATACGTGGTTCAATTGTGCTCAACGCCAGTCTCATATCATCTTCACAATCCAATCGACTCCGTTGCTTGTTCTTTATCAGAAGCATACTGGAAAATCCTTGTTCACAAAGATATGTAGTCGAAAACATGACAAGATATTGAATTGCTTTTTCACGAATTTTTGGATATGACTTTGCTTTTTTGCACCAAAATTCTTCCAGATTGATGCCAGAATCAAAACTTTCTTTGCAGCTGCGGTCATTCTGAAGTTCGATGAGTTCTTCTTGAATTTCGTCGGGCAATTCCAGCACATTCACAATGAATGGATTTCGAATCATTCGTCGCAAAATTTCGGGCTCTTCTTGGTTGAATTCCGGAAAGTAATGCGAAAATTCACCTTTGAGCGCTTGAAGGTGTTCGATAATCTGGTGCTGAATGCTTGATACAATGTTTTCATCTGTACTGCGCATAATCTTTTCAAACGTTGGAAAGTTTGTGTAGTTTTCCATTTCGACTTTCTTGATCCACAAATCAATTTTGCAAATGAATGCGCGCAATTTGTCTTCGAAACCAAAAATATTTCCCGCCTCGCACAACTTTCGATTGCCTGAGCCTTGCAACTGTAGATTCAGTTGATTTAAATGCGCAAATATGTCGACAAGGTATGCCAGCTGTAGTTCAAACACTGGGTCAATCAAATCCACCAACAGATCGTTCATCTTTTTTTCTCTTAGAAACTCTTTGAGTTCCTCTTTCAGCTCAAACAAACGTTCCAACATATTGCCTCTCGATAACCAACGAACTTCAGTATAGAAAAGAAGGATTTCGTGCTCTGATTCCATTTCATTGCACAAATGTTTGAAAATGCGCGCGTTCAGTGGACTTTTCTTCACTGTATTCACTAATTTAATAGCGAGTTCCATCGCTGGTTTCAAAGCTGCTGGCAGAGTTTTGGCTGCTAATGCTTGGCGATGAATAATGCAATGACTTGTGACGGTATGTGGATTTTTTTGTTTGATTAGTGCTGCTGCACCAGATCGACAACCAATCATTGAAGGTGCTCCATCTGTACAGGCACCTGCTAATTTTTTCCACGAAATTTCCTTGCTTTCAAAATAGTCGTCCACTTCTTTTACGACATCCTTTGCCTTCGATGTTGTTTCCAAATCGTGTAAAAATAGAAAATCTTCTTTGATTGTATCGTCGGCTATATCAAGAAATCGAACAAAAACAAGCAATTGGCAGCACTGGGAGATATCAGTTGATTCATCGCACTGCAAACCAAAATATGGTGACAGTTTCAATTTATCCAGAAGCTGCTCTTCGACATCATCCGACATCTTTTGAATTCGTGATTTCACGGTGTTATTTGACAAAGCAATGTCTTGAATTTTCTGTTTTGCTTCATTGTTCAAAACGTGTTCGGCCACTTTTAGTAAACACGGCTTTATCAGCGTTTCGCCAATCGTATGTGGTTTTTTTGCTTTCGAAATCAAATATGAAACTTCAAACGACGCTGTCAATGTGTTTTCGGCTGATTCATATCGCGTGCCACTTGGTCCAAGTTTCATTTTTTTCAAGTCCTGTTGCTTTGATTGGAAAAACTCTTTCGGTTTTGCAGCGAATTGTGGATGACTAGTTTTCAAGTGCCTCTCTAGCTTGTTCGGTTTTAATGCTTCATTGCTAAGAACAGTCGCACACAATACGCATTGTGGCCGTGATTCACCTTTGACTTCGATTTCAGTAAAGCCATATTGGATGTAACTTTCATCGTATTTTCTTTTTTTCGGAGCCATGTCCTAAGAATTTAAATTGAAAAACGTTTTGAATTAAAATATTCATACAATTGATTATAAAATAGATCAATTACCTGTACTTTTCACACACAGTTTGTCAGCTCATTTCAGTGTTGATAGATATGAACCAATTTGAATGACATATGATTTTAATTTCTTTATGCAACACTTACTTTGAAAATCTTTGTTTTCGTAACAGTTTTATTTTCAATGAATAAACTTTTACAAAGATGGAAAATTTCTAAAATACGAATATACAATGATATGTTTTTCAAGAGTATTTTTTATATAAAATTCCATGATTTCTTCTTGTCCAAATATTATTTTTAATAGGTTTTTTCTTGTTTTCAAGAGAGAGGCTCGCGGCCCCCCAACATAGCTCTCGCGGCCCCCAAGGGGGCCGCGGCCCACCAGTTGGGAACCAATGATCTAGAGTACGAAAATCCGTCCCGCCGTACGCCGTAGTCTCGTACCTCCGAGACCGTTAGATGTAGATTTTTGGTGAGTGGATTCTTAATTGGGTAAGTAAGCTCCACTATCTAAATTTTGTAGAGTGTCAGGTGGAAGGGGGAGGCGGGGGAGGGAAGGAGTCAAAAACTACACTTGCTAATATCTCCACTACGCATGCAGATAGTAAGCTGAAAATCATCATAGGTATAGAGAGGGCTGTGAGACAAACTTTGAAAATAATTTAATTTTTTTCTCCATTGGCGAAAAAGGCGGCTGAAAACAAATTGTCGGCCGAATTTTTTTTTTCCAAATGAATACATCTTCGAAATTACTTATCATAAAAAACTCATATTTTGAGACCATTAAAGTGGACTAGAGATTCACCAGAATTAGCTTAGAAAAATGCAAATTACTGTCAGGGGGGAGGAGGGGGGGTGGGGGGGGTGGAAACAAAAACACTTTAAAATTAATATCTCAGCTATCTAATTGAAACAAAAAACACATATTAAGGTATAGTAGCGAAATACACGAAAAATATTAAATTTTAAATCGAAAATTCGTTAGATTGTAGAACTACATAATCTTTAATTTTGGTAAACAGGGGGTGGTAAGCAAAAAAGTTGGAAATATTGAGTGACTTTTTTGGGGTGTGGTGAAAGGTACATAGTTTCAATTTTGCGCGTGGAAACATCTATTTGACATGCATAGAAAAAAATAATAATTTGTTCCACAATTGTTATGCACCGATCCCCCTGGTCTAACGTTCACAATGTGTTTCATGTGCATGGGAAATACGTTTTAAAAAAATCCCTAAGTGTATGATATATTAACTGGTCGAATATCTTCAAAACCCATAACCCATAAAAAATTATTTTTTCGACCATTTTGAAGAAATCAATTATCACCTAACAATTTGTATATATTTAAATAAAATAAATAATTTTGCATGAAAACTTTTAAAAACAGTTAAAACGAAATTTCTTTAAGAGTTTTGAGATCGCATCTGCCGTTCTACCTCCTCCCATACAAAAGTATGATTGCGACAATTTCAAATCAACTACTAACCAATAAATTAAAAGCTACTAGCTCTAAATTTTGTACAAGCAGCTTACATGACTGAAATGAAATAAAACTGCATCACATATTTTACGATTCCCTTACTTTCTCTACCCCCTCCCATACAAATGATTGATTTCGTGAATATAAAATACGTCGAATTATATGAAAATTCTTTGCAATTTCGTCTATGAAACTGACATTCTATACAGAGAATATTGGACGTCATTCAAGCAATCAAATAAAAAATTATTAACATCCCCCCCACCCTTACCATCACCCATCACCCCTCACCCCTCCCCTCATAAAAACCCAAACTTGCATAAATAAACGAATGAATATTGATTATATGTACTGAAGCTATTGATCATATCCGCAATTAAGTGTTAAATTGAGAACAGCCCTGCGCAAGAATACTCTTTCACTAAGTCTTCCCTAACCACTCTAACCTGCATATTGACTTTCCACGCATCCTGAACTTGTCCCAAGAATAATAAGGTTGCGCCTGACTTGTTGGCAGTTTAAAGTTAAAAAACTTATACCGTTAGCGTTACCGAAACTACCTCCATTCAATAGCACTACCGCCCAAATTGGGCACTGGCTTCCCGATCTTCAAGTTCCTCAACGACCATTTGTTATTACGGAAGGGCTGTTAGCTCTTCGCACAAGCTCCTATTAACAAATTTTCATTTTCGCAGATTAAAATTGATGCGAAATGAGGCTCCGGGTACTCATTCCGCATGTAGACTTTAACAAGTCTCCTCCAAGTCTGGATAGTTCTTTTGCCGGCCATTTAGGAGATTAGAATTTTGAATTCGCCCTGGACTCACGCTTGATGTGCTGTTACTAAAAGGGAAGACGGGAATACTAGTGTGCTCTAATTGTCGATAATTTTAGCTTCGGGCTCCGTATGTGCGCACCTAGGGCCACACGAAGCCCCAGGGCGGTATAATGCGAACAGAGGGGTGAAGATGGACGAAGGAAAGCGTCCTCTGTCATGGAGAGCGCCAAGGCTACAGCTGTGTGGCTTAGCTTAGCACTCGACCTCTACTCTCAACAGAATAGTGCTACGTACTATACAAGTTCCGGAATAAAAGAGTTATTGCGTGCGAAGTTCACTGGTCGTGTAATTTTGCATTTTGGAGACACCAGTTGGCCACCAAGATCATGCGATTCAATGCCGTTAGAATTCTTCCTTTGGGGTTATGTTAAAAGTAAGGTCTAACCATCTCCAAACAATTCCAACTCGTAAAGCAAACTTTGAAGCCGCCATCGCCGATATAGAGCCCCAATCATGTGAAAGACTGATCGAAAATTTCGAGGAAAGGATGAATGTATGCAAGAAAAGCCGAGCGGGCCATTTGACAAATATTGTGTTCTATACATAATCATCATATGTGTACTTTATAATGAAATAAAAATTTCAGAGACCTCCGTTTTATTTAAAAATCAAATTCTTCACCTCTCGTTGATGTTCCCTTCATAAGATCGCTAATTAAATGAAATTAGGAAATTAGGTATCTCTGAATCCTTGTAGCTTTCCTTGATAACGTACTGCGCTGATGATATTCTGTGTTAAAACACCTTCCTTCCGGAGGCATATTCATCAGGCACAGCAAGATGCTACTCTCAAACCTTCTCGTTAACATCAAAGTAAGGTTTGAGGGCCCTAGTTGGTTACCCCGTCAGTCATCCTATAAATTGTAACGTGAGCAACACGGTTTTCGCACTCCTAACCTCTGCGTCGAGATTTCCCTCATTACAGGGTGTCTGGTCAATACACGGTCGGCAATAAGGGCCTACAATTTACACCTTAATTTATCTAACTTCCATAAACCACATTTTTATGTTTTGGATTTTTTAATCCGAATATATTATAAAGAAGATAGTGTGCCAATCGATTCCACAGGCACTCTAAATACTTGTACTATCGCTCTCCTACTTTATGTATTCTATATCGCACCCTTGCGACAAAAGTGACACAACTCTAAAATCGTGAAATTTGAGTTAATACCTTTAAAGGAATCCTAATACAAATATCCATCAGTCATCGAAAGCGTATTACCTTAACTTCTTTTATCGGACGGCAGCCAGTCAGTTTATTTTGACTGTTCTAATATATTTCCTTCAGTAGGAACTAGTTTTTTTTCGATTTCTGAAAAACAGGTTTTTTTTAGTTGTGTCACTTTTGTCGCAAGGGTGCGATATATATTATTGTTTTTATACTCTAAATGAAATCTGAGAGTATATTGTGTCTGCCTTACCGTTTGTAATGCTAAGAAGTAATGCTCGCACAAAACTGCCAAGGGTACAGATATATTTGTTGTCGCTTAAAAACCTCGATTCTAAGTGACCGTCTGTCCGTCTGTGCATATGTCTACAACATAACTCTCGAAAGCTTTGAGCTATTGTGCTAAAAATTTTTGCTGAAAAAAAATTTTTTTCATTTTTAGCAAAAAAGTAACTTTAAGTTCGTGAACGGGCTATATCCCCCACTCCTTCTACCCCCTACCCCACACAAATTTCATGATTTTTCGAAATTTTAAGAAATTAATTTGAATGTTTGAAATATCCCAGGTTAATTTTAATTATAAATTCTCGGTACTTTATGGTTACAATGTATAGCAACATGTTGCCTAGTGGGTAGCGTGTTTGTCTATAATGTGAAAGTCGAGAGTTCAAATCTCGTCAACGTATAATTTTACCACACTGCCTACTTGGATATATCTGCGTCAGCCCAATCTGCGAAATATGAAAATTCGTATACGGAGGGTTGTGCGAAATGCTATCAACCGTTTCATAATAACAAATAATGCCCAATTTAGGATGCAGTGCCATTGAAGAAGTAGATATAACAGTACGGATTTGACGCATGCGTCCAACACTCGCAGTTAGAGATTATACGATCTTATAGTACTATTACTATAGAATAGTAAGCTTCTGCTTTGGTCAAGAGCTTTGTTTTTATAATATTTATTAAGAGGCCAGCATTTTCACTTTCTGCATCTATGTAAGTTTAGATGCACATGTACAAGTTTGTAGGGACCTGCAGCCATGAGAATGATGTTATCCACAATCTGAATATGTGTTAGTCTGTCCCTATTTATTTAAAATCCAAGTCAGGTCCAATCTAGTTTCCGAAAAATGCTTTCAAAGACAGCAGTGAAGAGCTTGGGTGATATTGGCACTCCCTGACGGACTCCCCTTTTCAAGTAAAACTTCGGACCCATGGTTCTAATCTTATCCTGGCTGTACTATGCCTGTAAATTTCTTTTAGAATGGATGTGGAACCTCTGGAGCCTTTCTAGCACGATATTTGATATTATTTCACGTATTTAAGTTTTTAAAGAATTTATATCAGCAACACTAATTTCACTCATGGGGGAACTTTCTGTGAAGTCGACTTATTATTATAGGAATGAAGATGTCTCACTTCAATGGGAGAAAGTTATTTCCAAAATATTTTATACCAAATTTTCGCTTCGTGATTTCGAGAGATAGGTATTGTGAAAATTGGTGTATTGTATTATAAGAAATTATGCCGATTTTAGTGACTTTGAAAGAAATAACTATATATATATTGAAAATGTGACATCAGTTTATTTTTAAACTGTACAATTGAGTCAGTTTGAATGAGAGTTGTAGAAAGGAGTGTAGAGATTTTGGCCATTCACGAGTTTCACCTTAATTTTTCGAAACAAATATCGTAAAGCATAGCACACTCTCTGATTTCATTTAGAGTATAATCATTTATTTAAGTGCATAGTGAATCCATAATAATTTATTTAATATGAATCAAGTCCCATGCATTTACATAGCAAAATTGCTCGGTAAGTAGCGCAAACATGTTCAGATATAAATTTTAATGAACCCTTAAATCCCTCAAGTGTCATACCGGTAGGTACTGCATTAATTAGAAAATAATGGGACGACTACGATTTTATACTGTATGGTAGATAATTTTCAGCACATTCCCCATTTATTATTCTACAAAGGCCATTAATCAAATTTAGGCCTTTGCAATTTTGAATGAAAAATCATTATGAATAGTGAATTATATTTGCTTGTTCCGGAATTAAGCGTCCAGATAAAAAAAAAATCTGTAATTGCTTTTCTAGGCTCGTTCTAAAATACAGTGGAAATCGGTTAACATGAAGTTTTAAGGAATAATGGAAATCTTTAGCGCTAGCCGCATTTGTATTATCCAAATAAATACAATCCAACCAAGGAGGATATATAAAATTGAGTGCATAATAATTTTTTCGAAAATTTGACAATTATTTCGGACAATTTAATGCGAGACAGGTTAGTTACAATAGACTTAAGTATGCCAGACATGAATAGCGGAACGATTGTTTTCAAAAATTTCGAGAATTTCGCCAGTAAGGGAGAGGAACACTTTCATTCGCATTTTCTTATAAGGCAAAGCATTCTCATAGTCTCTCCTTATTATATATCCTCCTTGAATCAAACGCAAAAAATAGTAAATATAAATTTTCCAAGAATAGCACTGGTCAACAAAACTTAACTTTTTTTTGTGACATGGAGAAAACAAGGTGTTCATTATGTAAAAATTGCCGAAAAAGCCGAAAATGGCCTTAGATTTTTTCTATCAGCCATAGTTTTTTTGCTATAAGACATTTTATTTTCTAAGAAAATATAACGATAAAAGTATTATTATTAATTTGAAATGCACTTCAGAATGTTATTGTCGATGTTTTACGGCGATATTTTGTTTTTGGAGCATTCCTTAACAATGCCCAGCAATAATCAGCAAACAAACTGGTACTACATTTGCCTTGATATCGTTTTTCCATCGCAATAATGTCCTGGTGTTAGTCTTTTACTGCCCCAACATTTTTGGGAAAAAAATCGAGATGAGCGTCCAGAAAGTGCATTTTGAGAGACTTGTTATAACCGATTATCTAGTTCACTAACAATTTCCTTGTAATTGTCAGCTTTCACATTTCCAAAGAAATTTGCAAAAAATTGTTTTAAAAGCGCTTCAAGCTCATAATTCAGTTTCATTTAGCACATTGTCAAATATTTCATCTTTCTCTTTGGATCCACAAATATGCCCTCTTAAAGTTTTGCTTCACTAATTCGCGGAAATTTTCGTTTTAGATATGAGAAGCCTCTTCTACTCCAATCCTTTGCTAACAAAATTTCTCATCAATCTAAATTTAATAAGCAAAGGTGGAAGTAATACGTTTTTGGGATGAATTAGTGGTTCATTGGTGTCGTTTTTTAGTTACGAAGTAGTGCCTGACGTAGTTGCCACTCCTTCTGTTCATAACGACGATCTCGTGCACGGCTGTCCCATTCACAAAGAAACAACAGTAGTTGGTATACCCTAGTTGCATTCCAAGAAAAAGGGCTACAATTTTAAAATCTCCACATATGGCCCAATCTTATTCATTATAACGGATATGTCTAAAAGAACTCGCATGTTTTCGTATGGATTGCATGAGCTACAGGTACAGATAGATTTTTATACTCTATATGAAATCTGAGAGTATTATAAGTTTGCTCTAAAGTTTGTAACGCTAAGAAATAAGGCTCGGAGAAAAAAATGAATGATACATAAGTTCATGTAATCATTAAAAAATCTCAAAACCAGATGTCCGTCCGTCCGTCTGTGCGCTCTATACCTTGAGAACGCGTTGAGCCAGATAGTTCAAATTTTGTACACGTAATTTTTGTCAAAAAAGAAAGGTTAAATTCGTGAACGGGCCAAATCGCTCTACCCCCTCCCATACAAAATGACACAATTACGCAATTTGATAATAAGCGGATTTGCTCGAAAAGTATGGAAGTTATTGAACTTAAATTTTGAGCATATTACTTTTATAATGACATCAATCTACCGTATAAAAATTATGCGTTTCCTCTCTCTCCTTCTACCACCTCCCGTACAAACAGCACTTTTTCAAGAAATGCTCTAAACCAATTTACTCAGTGCATATAACATTTTGCGAGCTGAAATTGTGCGAAAAATATTTATTTATAATTATTAGTAAGACCAATAAAAATTAGATGATTAGCTTCACCCCTTCTACCCCCTCCCATACAAAATGACACAAATACGCAATTCGACACAAAAACGGATTTGCTCATAAAGTCTAAAAGCCATTAGTCTGAAATTTTGACTATATTACTTTCGTGGTAATATCAACCTAAACTATAAAAATTATGCGTGTCATCCACCTCCTTCCATCACCTCCCATACAAACTTTACTTTTTCATGAAATACTCTAAACCAATTTACTCTGTGCGTATAAAATTTATCGAGCTCAAATTTAGCACTAAATATTTGTTTAGAATTATTCGCAAGACCAAAAAATTAGATGATTAGCTTCACCCCTTTTACCCCCTCCCATACAAAATGACACAAATACGCAATTCGACACTAAACGGATTTGCTCAAAAAGTATAAAAGCCATTAGTCTGAAATTTTGACAACATTACTTTCGTGGTAATATCAATCTACTCTATAAAAATTATGCGTGTCATCCACCTCCTTCCATCACCTCCCATACAAACTTTACTTTTTCATGAAATACTCTAAACCAATTTACTCTGTGCGTATAAAATTTATCGAGCTCAAATTTAGCACTAAATATTTGTTTAGAATTATTCGCAAGACCAAAAAAATTAGATGATTAGCTTCACCCCTTCTACCCCCTCCCATACAAAATGACACAAATACGCAATTCGACACTAAACGGATTTGCTCAAAAAGTATAAAAGCCATTAGTCTGAAATTTTGACTATATTACTTTCGTGGTAATATCAATCTACACTATAAAAATTATGCGTGTCATCCACCTCCTTCCATCACCTCCCATACAAACTTTACTTTTTCATGAAATACTCTAAACCAATTTACTCTGTGCGTATAAAATTTATCGAGCTCAAATTTAGCACTAAACATTTGCTTAGAATTATTAGCAAGACCAAAAAAATTAGATGATTAGCTTCACCCCTTCTACCCCCTCCCATACAAAATGACACAATTCCGCAGTTCGACAATAAACAGATTTGCTGGAAAAGTATAAAAGCTATTGATCTGAAATTTGGAATATATTACTTTTACGATAATTTCAATCTACTGCATACAATTAATTTGAGTCCTCTCCTTCTTTCCACCCCCTCCCAAACAAACTGCACTTTTTCATGCAATGCTCTAAACCAATTTACTCAGTACCTATGAAACGTATCGAGCTAAAATTGTGCATTAATAACTTATTTAGAATTATTATTCAGCCTTATCCCTTCTACTATCTCCCATACAAAATTGCGCAATTTTGAAATTCGACAATAAACGGATTTACTCGAAAAGCATGGATGCTATTGATCTGAAATCTGGAATATATTACTTTTATGATGATTTCAATCTATCATATAAAAATTATTTAAGTCCTCCCCTGTCTTCCACTACCCCCCATACAAACTCTACTTTTTCATGAAACTCTAAAACAATAACTCATTGTGTATAAAATGTATCGAGCTGAAATTGTGCACTTAATATTTATTTAGAACTAGCAAGCGCCCGCGACTTTGTCCTCGTAAAAAAAGCAATAATAAGCAATTTTTGATAATGTAGTTAGTAATACATTATGTGGGATATATAATCTGCTTACTTTAATGGCTCTTTGAACACAATGTTTTGTATATTGTTGGAATCAGAACCATAAATTATTAAGAATGAAAGAATGATACTCCCATTTTTATGGGACAGGCTCGTGATCAAATCAAACCCGTGATTCGAGATCATATACGTGTTGAAGAGCGAAATGTGAATAATTGTAGGTGGTATTATTTAAAAAAAAAAAATAATAATAACATTAAGCTTAAAAACATAACAGGACTACGATTGTGCGTAAAGCCCAATCATACGATACTATGTATAGATGAAATCGAAATTTTTGCGGTGTTAAGAAATTTTGTATGGGGAGTGGTAGGAGAGGTGACAGCACTGAACTAATTTGTTTCATATCATGCTAGAGTAGCTATAAAAATGTTTTGTACCAAATTTAAGCTTCAAAAATTGAGTAGGTACTGAGAAACTTAGTGCATTGAATTTAATGAAATTTTGCAATTTGTATGGAAGGTGGTAGAAGGAGTGGGGGGTTTTTGGTGATTTTTTGAGAAACAACTATAACTATCATGCAATTGATATACTTTTAATTTCAGATCTGCATCATTCACACTTTTCAAGAAAATCGAATTGTTATATAGTCGTGGAATGTGTCTCATTGTATGGGAGGGGGTAGAAGGAGTGAAGCTACTCGGTAAAATTTTTTCCCGATATTAATAATTATGCTAATTAAGGATTAAGTTCAAATTTTTACCTCGATGAAATTTAAATGTACTGAGAAAATTCGTTTAGAGTATTTCATGAAAAAGTGCGGTTTATATGTGAGGTGGTGGAAGGTGAAGGGGGCTTTTGGTGCATTTTTGAAAAACAACTATAATCATCATGCAATTGATATGTTTTAAATTTCAGATCGGTAACATTCAGACTTTTCAAGAAAATCAAATTCATGTGAAGTCGTGGAACTGTGCCACATTATATGGGAGGGGGTAGAAGGAGTGAAGCTAATCGGTTAATTTTTTCCCGATATTAATAATAATGTTAATTAAGGATTTAACACAACATTTTAGCTGGATGAAAGTTACACGTACTGAGAAATTTGGTGTAAAGTAATTCATGAAAAAGTGTATTTGTATGGGAAGTGGTGAAAGAGTGAGGAAACTCAAACAATTTATATACCAAAAGACTGCATTTATAATAGAAATAATATATTCCCAATTTAAAATTAATAGCTTGTATGGTTTCCAAGAAAATTTAATTAATATATACTTTGAAAATGAGTCACTTTGCATGGGAGGGGGTAGAAGGCGTGAGGGGAGTGAAATGAAACCAAAAGCAGATTTCATTCCGATGGACTCCTAGCAGACTGTGCAAGTTTCATTACAATTGGTTCAGCCGTTTGTGTGTAAAAAGCGGGCGGACAGACAGACAGACAAAAATTTCAAAATGTGTTTTTATGCTTAGTTATTGCTAAAATAACTCAAAAAACTAACTTATACCCATTTATAAGCAAATAACAGACAGACACTACAATTATATTTATATGTATAGGTTATTAGTAAGCCCAAAAAAATTAAGCTATTATCTGTACTCCTTCTACCTACCCCCTCCCATACAATCTGACACAATTTCACAACTTTACAAAAAGCGGATTTTCCTATACATGCTATTGATCTACAATTTAAATCATGTCAAAAGCATGATGTTTGTAGTTATTTCTGAAAAAGTCATTAAGGACTCGCCCCTCCTTGTACCACCTCCCATACAAACTACACAATTTCCCCTACAAAATTTCTTGAAATCAAAAAAATTCTCTTTCATCTAGAGTATCGCACGATTGGGCTTTATGCCCAATCGTAGTCCTGTTATGTTTATTACCGTCCTTAAACTGAGTTTAGAAGAATCGATGAATAGGCACCACTCATGTTTGTCCTAATGCGTGAAACAAATTGTTGACGTTTGAGCAGCATGCTAAATCCCCCTTCTTGGAGAAAGCAATGTGTCGGGTTTTTCTTTTGCGGTTTCGGTAAAATTTATGTTCACGTCACTCTGGAGAAGATTCCATCCGTTTAATCTGAATGCTGAAAGTTCTGACAGCAATTTTGAGAGAGGTAAATTTCGAACTAAGTTATTAAGTTCGCCGGCGCTTCCGAACATCCTGCCATGTCAAATATACAATCGATTTCCATTTCCTGTACAATGTCTGTATTAATACTTGAAGAATCAGTGGCTTCAAGTTCTTTTTCATTCAAAGTCCAAGATTCTGGTGGCCTTGGGACAGAAAGTTCATCGTTATGTTTGACGAGTCGTAAAGCTGAATTTACATTGGGATATTTAACAGTATGTTTGGACCTTGATCCATTACCTTTTAATGTTCGTGAGGCGAAAATAGTAATCTATGACATGGTCTTTCGCTTCTCTTCAAACGCTTTGCACCTCGAAACCAACCTGTTAACAATGTTAAGCAAGTCTGAAATCAGATATGAGGGGCCCATGCTTTGTCTTGCTCTCCCACTTTAACTCCGAAATAAAGTTTATGAGCTTCTAGTGCAAGGGCAGTAAGATTACGTTTTGCGATTTAAAAGATAGCACTCCGCACACATAACAAACCAAAAAACAAATTAAAAACTCAAAACCTTTTGCTGTTCAACACATAGAAAACGTAACAGCCCTGATAGCCAAACATCGATGAAACACCTGTGAAGAGTCGATGAACAGTTTCGAATCCTTTTTCTGAAAACAGATTATCGCTTTCTTACCACAAGGACGTCTGATCAGACGAAGATCGATCTTTAATCTGCGGAAAATTTTACTTTATTATTATATAATAAAGCATTGTAATCGACACAAAAAAAAAACAAGTTTGCTACCCTGAAATTCTTTTTTTTCGCGTTTCATGACTAAATTAGCCTAAAAATGCAAAAAAAAAAAATCCGTCCCGCCGTACGCCGTACATATGGACTCATATCTCCGAGACCGTTAAAGGTAGAATGTTCGTTTTTGGATGGATTGTTGGTTGGGTAAGTGAGCTCTATTTTCTAAATTTTCGAGGGTGTTAAACGGAAGGGGGAGGCGGGGGAGGCAAAAAGTCCAAAATTACACTTGCTAATATCTCCCTCACGAATGCAGATAGAGAGTTGAAAATCAGTGGACATATAGAGAGGGTTGTGGGACAAACTCCAAAAATGATTTAATTTTTTTATCCATTGGCGTCCGAAAAGGGGGGGCTAAAAACAAATTGTCGGCCGAATTGTTTTTCCAAATGATTATATCTTCGAAATTACTTATCGCAAAAAATTCATATTTTGGGACCATTAAGGTGGCATATAGTTCCATCAAAATCAGCTTAGTGAGTGGCTAATTATTGTAACGGGGAGGGTCACGGGGGTGCAAAGAAAAACACATAAAAATGAATATCTCAACTATCTTTTAAGCTATGTAATTGAAACTTGAAACTTATATTAAGCTATACTAGCAAAATACAAAAAAAAATATAATATGTTGAAATAATAGTAGTGGGGGGAAATGGAGAGCATTTAAAAAATCGCGTATTTTTCAAAATTACAAATCTTTATATCTCAAAAAGGAGTACATATATCAAATCGAAAATTTGTCAGATTGTAGAACTACACAATAGTTAATTTTGATAAAAATTTTAAGTTGGGGGGTGTAAAGGGAGGGAGGTGGTAAGCAAAAATGTCGAAAATTCGGATTTTTTTAGGACTCTGGTCAAAGATAGAAACTTTAAATTTGGCATGTGGATACATCTATTTGATATACATAGAAAAAAAATAATAATTTGATCCACAATTGTTACGAACCGACCACCCCGGTCTAATGGGCACAAGGTGTTTCATGTGCAGCGATAAAAACAGGAAAACTGAAAATTTTTGGATGTAATTTTAAGGTACAAACTTGAAAATTTGGGAAATACATTAAAAGAAAATTTCTAAAAGTATGAAATATTAACCGATTGAATCCTTTCAAAACTTCTACCCCCTCCCATACAAAATTATTTTTTCGACCATTTTTAAGAAATTAATTATCACCTAACTATTAACAGCTATCAATTTGAAATTTTGCATAAGAATATTTGAAATGAAATTATTTTAAAAGTTTTGAAATCGCACTTCTCCTTCTACCCCCTCCCATACAAAAGTATGATTTCGACCAATTTCATTAAATCAACTAATAACCAACAAATTAAAAGCTACGAACTTAAAATTTCTTACGAGTACCTTACAAGAGAAGAAAAAGAAAATTTCTTCACAAATTTTGCTATTCCCCACCTCTTCTACCCCCTCCCATACAAAATTATTTTTTCGAGCTTTTTTAAGAAATCAGTTATCAGCTAACTCTTAAAAGCTATCCATTTCAAATTTTGCATGAAAACTTACAAAAATAATTGAAATGAAATTCTTTTAAAAGTTTCGCAATCGCGCTTGCCCTTCTACCCCCTCCCATACAAAAGTATCATTTCGACCTATTTCATTAAATCAACTAATAATCAACAAATTAAAAGCTACGAATTTGAAATTTTGTACGAGCACACTACATGAGAAAAAAAATAGAATTCCGTCACAGTTTTTACGATTCCCCTATCTCCTCTACCCCCTCCCATACAAATGTTTGGTTTCGTGAATGTAAAATACATAGAATCCTATGAAAATTCTATGCAACTTCGTCTATGAAATTGACATTCTATACAAAGAATATTGGATTTGGTTCAAGCAATCAATTAAAAAACTATTAACATCCACCCACCCTTACTATCACCCTCCCCCCTCCCTTCATGAAAACTCAAACTTGCATAAATAAACGAATGAAATATGGAGCTTTTGAACGTTTCCGCAAAGTGTTAAATTGAGAAATGCTCTGCCCAAGAAGCTCCTTTCACTTAGTCTTCCCTAGCCACTCTAACCTGCATATTGACTTTCTACGCATGCGCATTTTGTCCCAAGAATAATAAAGTTTCGCCCGACTTGTTGGCAGTTTATTTAGGTATAAAGTAAACATAACCGAAAACAGAAATTTTTTTCTATTTACCATTAATACTGTTTATTCCGTAAGGAATAGGTGAAAATATGACGTGGACTGAATTTAGTTCTCTTCTTATGTACGAACCAATTCTATAGCACCGAAAATTCGCAAGTGTGCATCCCGATGTAAACAAAAGCAAAAATCATCAATTAGCATAGAAATCTAATTTGGTTACAATCGATGAAAAAGGGACAGAACTGAATTCAGTCCACTTCATATTTTCCCCTAAGGGTCTTCTCTTTACGGAATAAAGCGCATCAATCTATACATATAAATATAATTGTAGTGTCTGTCTGTTATTTGTTTAGAAATCGCTATAAGTTAGTTTTTTTGCTTTATTCTAGCAATAACTAAGCAGAAACAGGCATTTTTAAAATTCTTCTCTCTCTGTCCGTCTGTCTGTCTGTCTGTTCGGCTTTCACGCAACAACGGCTCAACCAATTGTAACGAAACTTTCACAGTTTATTAGTTATACTCCGGGATGTTATCTGCTTTTGGTTTTATGTCACTCCCCTCACGCCTTCTACCCCCTCCCATACAAAGTGACACATTTTCAAAAATATGTTATAATCGATTTTTTCTCGAAACTATAAGAGCTATTCAATTGAAACTTTCGGTACACAAGTTATTTAAATTTTCCCACTGCTGCCACCACCTCCCATACAAACTGCACTTTTTCATGAAATACTATACACCAATTTTCTCAGTACGTGTAACTTTCATCGAGCTAAATGTTGTACTAAATCTTTAATTAGCATTATTATTAATATCGGGAAAAATAAACCGATTAGCTTCACTCCTTCTACCCCCTCCCATACAATGTGACACAATTCCACAACATTTCAAATAAACTGCCAACAAGATAGGCGAAACTTTATTTTTCTTGGGACAAGTTGCGGATGAGTGGAAAGTCAATATGCAGGTTAGAGTGGTTGGGGAAGGCAAAGTGAAAGGGAGTTCTTGGGCAGGGCTCTTGTCAATTTAACAATATTTCATTCGTTTCTGCAAGTTTGGGTTCTTATGAGGGGAGGAGGAGGGGTAATAGTAAGGGTGTGTGGATGTTAATAACTTTTTAATTAATTGCTTGCATCACGTCTAATATTCTCTGTATAGAATGTGTTTCGTAGACGAAGTTACATAGAATTTTCATAAAATTCGGTGTATATTAAATTCACGAAACCGAACATTTGTATGGGAGGGGGTAGAGAAGGTAGGGGAATCGTAAAATTTAATATGCAGTTTCATTTCGCTTCTCTTGTAAGGTGCTTGTACAAAATTTCAAGTTCGTAGCTTTTAATTTGTTTGTTATTAGTTGATTTAATGAAATTGGTCGAAATCATAGTTTGTATGGAAGGGGGTAGAAGGGCAAGCGCGTTTTCAAAACTTTTAACGTAATTTTTTTTCAATTATTTTGGTAAGTTTTTATGCAAAATTTTAAATTGATAGCTTTTAATATTTAGGTGATAATTGATTTCTTGAAAATGGTCGACAAAATAATTTTGTATGGGAGGGGATAGAAGTTTTAAAGGTTTTCGACCAGTTAATTAGGGATTTTTTTTAAATGCATTTCCCAAATTTTCAAGTTTCTACTTTAAAATTTCACTCAAAAATTTTCAGTTCATGTGTTTTTTCAATGCACATGAATCACCTTGTGCACGTTAAACCGGGGGGTCGGTTTATAACAATTATGGATCAAGTTGTCATTATTTTTCTATGTATATTGAATATATATATGTATCCACATGCAAAATTTAAACTTTGTATCTTTCACCGAGCCCTAAATTTTCGACATTTTTGCTTATCACCTCCTTCCCCTTACACCACCCAACTTAAAATTTTTACCAAAATTAACCACTATTTAGTTCTACAACCTGACAAAATTTTGATATGATATCTGTACTCTTTTTTGAGATATAAGGATTTGTAATTTTGAAAAGTGCGCCATTTTTGAAATGCTCCCCATTTCCCCTCACTACTATTATTTCAACATGTTATATTTTTTTTGTATTTTCCTAGTATAGCTTAATATACTTTCCAAGTTTTAATCACATAGCTTAATAAGTAGCCGAAATATTAATTTTTAAGTGTTTTTCTTACCCTCCCCCTCACAATAATTAGCCTCCCTCTAAGCTGATTCCGGTGCCACCTTAATGGTCCCAAAATATAAATTTTTTACGATAAGTGATTTTGAAGATATAATCATTTGAAAAAACAATTCGCCCGACAATTTGATTTTTGCCCCCCCCCCCTTTTCGAACGCCAATGGATAAAAAAATTAAATTATTTTTAGAGTTGGTTCCACAACCCTCTCTATATCTCTACTGATTTTCGACTTCCTATCTGCATTCGTGGTGGAGATATTAGCAAGTGTAGTTTTTGACTTTTTCCCCTCCCCCTTTCACCTAATCCCTTCCAAAATTTAGAAAATAGAGCTCACTTACCCAATCAACAATCCACCCAAAAACGAACATTCTACCTTTAACAGTCTCGGAGATATGAGTTCATATGTACGGCGTAAGGCGTATAATTGATTTGATCACGAGCCTGTCCCATACAAATGCGAATATCGTGGTTTCATTTTTAATAATTTATGGTTCTGATTCCAACAAAATATGTATTTTAAGAGTCATTAAACTAAACAGATTATATATCTCACATAATGTACATATTACTAACTACATTCTCAAAATTTGCTTATTCTGCGATTCTTCCGTGGACAAAGTCGCGGGCGATCGCTAGTGATAAATAGATCCTTTGTTTTCGGTTTAAGTTTATTTTAGATCTAAAAAATTTTCCGCAGTTTGAAGATCGATCTTCGTCTGATCAGACGTCCTTGCGGTACGAAAGCAAAATTTCATTGTGATGTACAAAACTAAGAGGCATCTAAATATCTTATGCGACTCATCACTACCATTTATCTGCAGAGAAATATGTAAACCCTGATATCCACACATCAATGAAACACATATGAATCCTCAATTACCGCTCATCGCTGATCGATAATAGGAACTTCATACGTATTTAAGCAATATCCTTCATCGATGAATGGTAATGAAACATTCATTAATACTTATTAATGAACACTCAGCGCAACAAATATTTTCCTATCTCTATCGCACTAACTGATTTTAATATTCAGTTATGAAATAGCACCTACAATGCACCAATGAGTGCGATAGAAAGACCGCGATGTGGTTTACTGCAGGTTAGAAAGAAAAGGAAACACAGGATAATCTGTTTTCACCAAAAGGTTTCGAAACTATGCATCGACTCTTCATAGGTGTTTCATCGACGTTTGGCTATCACGGATATTCGGAAGTCGATAGTCTGTCTAATAATAAACGCCATATGATGTAATACATTGTGACAAAAAAGTAAGGGTACTTTGTAATTAAAATGAGTCTGGGAAATGATATTTAAAAAAAAATTTGTTTTTGGTAAGCAGGTTAGACTGTCCTTAATTATTAAAAATTAAAATTAAATTAAAAATTAGCGTGGTCTGTTAATCAGTTTGTTTACAGCATCTGGTTGAATGGGTACACCTCAGTAGTACATGGCGATTTTTCAATAGGTAAAAATATGTTACAAAGAGTTTAACTTAATTTTTGTGTTTCCAACCAAATTTCGTATGCGGAATCGTTGCGAATGTTGGAAAAAGCACGAGCCTTCGAGAAGGTCAAGCCCTTAAGGACAGTCGAGAGATCCTTGAAGACATGCCTCGTTCTGGACGACTTCCGACCTCTTAAACAGGCGAAATCATTCAAAATGTGGAGGAAATGGTGCTCGAACATTGTCATACCAGTGTTAGGGAGATAGCAGGAGAACTCCACATCTCTTGCAAGTCCGTTCATTTGATTTTGGTGGATACTTTGGCCATGAAACGCGTCCTTTCTTCGACTCTTTCCAATGAAGCTGAATTTTGTTTAAAAAAATTATCGTGAAAAGGTCACTTTGGAAATGCTTGATTGTGCGAATTTTGATCCCACATTCATGGAGCGCATCATCACTGGCAATGAAACGTGAGTCTATAAGTTTGACATGTAAACCAGTCAACAATCATCGGAATGGAGGAAAAAAATGAGCCGAAACCGAAAAAACCACGCCAAAGCCACTAAAAAATCAAGACGTTGCTGATTGTTTTTGCGATATCCGAGATTTGATCCATCATGAATTCGTTCCAGAGGGACAGCCGGTCAATAAGGAGTACTATTTGACCATATACATGCGTTTGCGTGAGCAAATCCGTAAAAAACGGTCGCAATTATGGAAGGAGAATTCATGGATTTTCCACGATGAAAATGCGCCATCGCATTGAGCCTCAATTGTGACGGAATTTGAAGCCAAAAAAGACCGAAATGCTTTAATTAACCAACGTATTCACCCGATTTAGCCCCGTGTGACTTTTTCCTATCCTCGAAACTGAAGCTACCGCTCCGTGGAACCCGTTTTCAGTCGATCGAGGACATAAAACAAAAATCGCCGTTGACTACTGAGGTGTGCCCATTCAACCAGCTGCTGCAATCAAACTGATTTACAGACTGCCCTAATTTTTGAGATAATAATTAAGAACAGTCCTACCTGTTTACCAAAGAAAAAAATTTTGAAATATCATTTCCCAGACTCATTTTAATTACAAAGTGCCCTTACTTTTTTGTCACAATGAATAAAAACATAACAGGACTACGATTGGGCTTAAAGCGAATGATTTTTTTTTTTATTTAAAGAAATTTTGTACAGGGAGTGGTAGAAGGGATGACGGCATTAAGCAATTTTTTTCACATCATTCTTGAGTTGCTATCAAAATGTTTTATACAAAAATTAAGATTCAAAAATTTAATCGAAACTACTAAGAAAATTATGGCACTGGATTTAGTGAAATTGTGCAGTTTGGGAGGCGATAGAAGGAGCGAGGAGTTCGTAATGCTTTTTTCAGAAATAACTATAATCTTCATGCAATTGACATGTTTTAAATTACCGATTAGTATCATTCATACTTTTCAGGACTTTTTGTAAAATTGTAAAATTGTGTCACATTATGTATATGGGAGGGGATAGAAGGAGTGCAGCCAATCCTCAAATTTTTTTCGGTCCTGCTAATAATTCTAAATAAATATTTTGTGCATAATTTCAGATCGATAAATTTATACGTACTGAGTAAATTTGCTAGTATCAAGAAATTCTGAATTTCTCAATGACTGGAACTGGAATTTTTTCGTAAAGTTTGTAAATGAGATATTTTTTCCTGTTGACACAACAAATTTCCTCGAGATTGAGCGAGTGGGAATTTTGTCATAAAAAAACCAAATTGCATTATATCAGAACTAAGTGCTTCTTATGTGCCGAATTTATAATTTATATGCTATGTATATTGCCTAAGATGTAAGTGAAATGCCAAAAGCTTAACGCTAAGCTTGCAGAAATCATACTAAGTTGGTCGACAATAAAAAAAATCTATACGATATTTATGTGCTTTTTATGTGTTGGAAGATTCTTGCATTTTTGATTTTTATGCTGGAAGGAACTCTTAAAATCGTAAAATTTCACCATCTGAATATGTGATTTATGTGCTCCCAGATTCGTGTTATTTATTTCGCTATATCGAGAAAAACCAACATGAAAATATTTTACAACGTTTCTTTCGAGTTATACACGAGATCTCGCCCTGTATTAATAATGGATAAGATAAAACTTTAATTAAATAAACTGCCAACAAATCGGGCGAAACTTTATTATTTTTGGGACAAGTTGCGGATGAGTGGAAAGTCAATATGCAGGTTAGAGTGGTTAGGGAAGACTAAGTGAAAGGGAGTTCTTGGGCAGGGCTGTTGTCAATTTAACAATATTTCATTCGTTTCTGCAAGTTTGGGTTTTTATGAGGGGTAATAGTAAGGGTGGGTGGATGCTAAAAGCTTTTTTTTTGATTGCTTGAATCACGTCCAATATTCTCTGTATACCTAGTCTAGCCATAAATACTGTTACAAACTTTTTGAAGCACTGTTCAATAAAAGAGGTGTTATATGTTAAAACATTGTTTATTTATTAAATGCATTGTCAACAACGGAAATTGCAACAAGTTATTCGAAGTGATTGCCTTTTGCCTTTACACAAGCCTTTAATCGAGCTGGTCACTTATCTATAGAAGCACGCACGACTTCAATCGGAAAGTTGGCGACTGCATGTGTAAGAGACTTCTTTAAGGATTCGATATTAGGATGTCTTTTAGAGCACGTCATTTGCTCTAAGACAGACCATAATTCGTAATCCAGCGGATTCAGGTCTGGGCTAGAGGAAGGCCAATCTTCAGCTTTAATAAAATCTGGAACATTTTTTTCAAGCCATTTTTGGGTTGACTTCGCCTTATGACCTGGTGCAGAATCTTGCTGGAAACTCCAAGGCTGATTTTTGAATAATGACGTGTTGAGAGGTTTCACTACACTTTCAAGGACACTTTCTTGGTAAATTTTGGCAGACGTTTTGACGCCCTTCTCACAAAAATGCAACTTTGTCACCCCGTTGTAGCTAACACCCCACCAAACCATTACTAAGGCTGGATGACGACCTCTTTGAACCTTTTGGGCAACTTGAGAAGCTTCTCTGGCACTGCGAGCATAAACCCTATCGTTTTGTTTATTAAATGTTTCTTCGACAGTAAAAATTTTTTCGTCCGTAAACAAAATTTGACGGTGTTCTTGGTTTGCGTACCGGCAAAGTAATCGTTTTGATTTTTCCACTCTATTTTTTTTTAATGAATCTGTTAGTAAATGCCCGGTAGATCTACGATAAGCACCCAACCCCAAGTCACTTTTGATGATACGTGAAATTGTTCTTTGGGGTATTTTCATCTCACGCGATAAAATTTTTTGTTTCCGAAGAGGATTACGGCGAATTCTCTCGCGCACGGCTTTAACCGCTTGAGGTGTTCGGGTAGTTCGCGGACGGCCACTTCTTTCACGGTCACTTACTCCAGACGTATCATTAAATCTTTCAATAGCCCGATATACAAACATTCGGCTTATACCAAGGGTATGCAGAGTCTTAAAAATATCACTTGGTTGCATTCCTACTTTATGAAGTGCAATCACAGCAATTCTATTTTCTTTGTCACCCCAATCCATGTTCACTACACTAAAAATTAAACTCAAATGATGACAAATGCATCAAGCACAAACGTACTATAGCGATTAGCTCAATTTTTAAGAAATGCAATATAACGGTTCCTTTCTGCAGGGTTGCCAAACCTTGTAACAATATTTATGGCTAGACTAGGTAGAATGTGTTTCATAGATGAAGTTGCATAAAATTTTCATAAAATTCGGTGTATTTTACATTCACGAAACCGGGGAATCGTAAAATTTGATATGCAGTTTTATTTCGTTTCTCTTGTAAGGTGCTTGTACAAAATTTCAAGTTTGTAGCTTTTAGTTTGTTGGTTATTAGTTGACTTAATGAAATTGATCGAAATCATACTTTTGTATGGGAGGGGGTAGAAGGACAAATGCGATCTTAAAACTTTTGATGCAATTTTATTTCAACTATTTTAAATTGATAGCTTTTAATAGTTAGGTGATAATTGATTTCTTGAAAATGGTCGAAAAAAAATGTTGTATGGGAGGGTGTAGAAGTCTTAAAGGTTTTGAACCAGTTAATATTTTGTATATTTAGAAATTTTTTTTTAAATGCATTTCGCAAATTTTCAGGTTTCTACCTTAAAATTTCACTCAAAAATTTTCGGTTTATGTGTTTTTATCAATGTATATGAAACAGATTGTGCACGTTAGACCGGGGGGCTCGGTTTGTAACAATTATGGATCAAGTTATTATTATTTTTCTATGTATATTAAATAGATGTATCTACATGCAAAATTTAAACTTTGTATCTTTCACCGAGCCCTAAATTTTCGACATTTTTGCTTATCACCTCCTTCCCCTTACACCTCCCAACTTAAAATTTTTACCAAAATTAACCACTATTTAGTTCTACAATCTTACAAATTTTCGATTTGATATCTGTACTCTTTTTTGAGATATATGGATTTGTAATTTTGAAAAGTGCGCCATTTTTGAAATGTTCCCCATTTCCCCCGACTACTATTATTTCAACATGCTATATTTCTTTTCTATTTTCCTAGTATAGCTTAATATACGTTTTAAGTTTCAATTACATACCTTAAGAGATAGTTGAGATATTTATTTTTAAGTGTTTTTCTTCGCACCCTCTCTGCCCCTTCTGCTAACAATAATTAGCCACTCTCTAAGCTGATTCTGATGGAGCTATATATATACCACCTTAATGGTCTCAAAATATTTTACGATAAGTAACTTCGAATATATAATCTTTTGAAAAAACAATTCGGCCGACAATTTATTTTAGTCCCCCCCCTTTTCGCCAATGGATGAAAAAATTAAATTATTTTTAAAGTTTGTCCCACAACTTTCTCTATATGTCTACTGATTTTCAACTTCCTATCTGCATTCGTGGTGGAGATATTAGAAAATGTTGTTTTTTACTTTTTCCCTCCCCCGCCACCCTCTTCTACTTTACACCCCCCAAAATTTAGAAAATAGAGCTCACTTACCCAATCAACAATCAACCCAAAAACGAACATTGTACCTTTAACGGTCTCGGAGATAGGAGTCCATATGTACGGCGTACGGCGGGACGGATTTTTTTTTTCCATTTTTAGGCTAATTTAGTCATGAAACGCGAAAAATCAAAATTTCAGGGTAGCAAATTCTTTTACTTTATTATTATAATAATAAAGTATTGTGATCGACACAAGAAAAAAAAACAATTTGCTACCCTGAAATTTTTTTTTTCGCGTTTCATGACTAAATTAACCTAAAAATGGAAAAAAAAAAATTCGTCTCCCCCCCCCCTGCAAAAAAACTAAAATAACCAACAAGTCGGGCGAAACTTTATTATTCTTGCGACAAGTTGCGGATGAGGGGAAAGTCAATATGCAGGTTAGAGTGGTTAGGGAAGGCTAAGTGAAAGGGAGTTCTTGGGCAGGGCTGTTGTCAATTTAACAATATTTCATTCGTTTCTGCATGTTTGGGTTTTTATGAGGGGAGAAGCAGGGGTAATAGTAAGAGTGGGTGGATGTTAATAGCTTTTTAATTAATTGCTTAAATCACGTCCACTATTCTCTGTATAGAATGTGTTTTATAGACGAAGTTGCACAGAATTTTCATAAAATTCGGTGTATTTTACATTCACGAAACCGAACATTGTATGGGAGGGGGTAGAAAAGGTAAGGGAATCGTAAAATTTGATATGTAGTTTTATTTCGCTTCTTTTGTAAGGTGCTTGTATAAAATTTCAAGTTCGTAGCTTTTAATTTGTTGGTTAGCAGGTGATTTAATGAAATTGGTCGAAATCATAGTTTTGTATGGGAGGGGGTAGAAGGGCAAACGCGATTTCAAAACTTTTAAAACAACTTTATTTGAATTATTTTTATAAGTTCTTATGCAAAATTTGAAATTGATACTTTTTAAGAATTAGCTGATAACTGATTTCTTAAAAATGCTCGAAAAAATAATTTTTTATGGGTGGGGGTAGAGGAGGTAGAGGAATCGTAAAACTTGTGATGCAATTTTCTTTCTTTTCTATTGTACGGTGCTCGTACAAAATTTCAAGTTCGTAGCTTTTAATTTGTTGGTTATTAGTTGATCTAATGAAATCGATCGAAATCATACTTTTGTGTGGGAGGGGGTAGAAGGGTAAGCGCGATTTCAAAACTTTTAACTTAATTTCATTTTAATTATTTTTTTAAGTTCTTACGCAAAATTTCAAATTGATAGCTTTTAATAGTTAGGTGATAATTGATTTCTTAAAAATGGTCGAAAAAATAATTTTGTATTGGGGGGGGGGGGGTAGAAGTATTAAAGGTTTTCGACCAGTTAATAGTTCGTATATTTAGAATTTTTTTTTAAATGCATTTCGCAAATTCTTAAGTTTCTACCTTAAAATTTCACTCAAAAATTTTCAGTTTATGTGTTTTTTCAATGTACATGAAACACCTTGTGCACGTTAGACCGGGGGGGTCGGTTCATAACAATTATGGATCAAGTTATTACTATTTTTCTATGAACATCAAATAGACGTATTTACATGCAAAATTTAAACTTTGTATCTTTCACCAGACCCCTAAAAAATCACTCAAAATTTTCGACATTTTTGCTTATCACCTCCTTCCCCTTACACCTCCCAACTTAAAATTTTTACCAAAATTAACCACTATTTAGTTCTACAATCTTACAAATTTTCGATTTGATATCTGTACTCTTTTTTGAGATATATGGATTTGTAATTTTGAAAAGTGCGCCATTTTTGAAATGTTCCCCATTTCCCCCGACTACTATTATTTCAACATGCTATATTTCTTTTCTATTTTCCTAGTATAGCTTAATATACGTTTTAAGTTTCAATTACATACCTTAAGAGATAGTTGAGATATTTATTTTTAAGTGTTTTTCTTCGCACCCTCTCTGCCCCTTCTGCTAACAATAATTAGCCACTCTCTAAGCTGATTCTGATGGAGCTATATATATACCACCTTAATGGTCTCAAAATATTTTACGATAAGTAACTTCGAATATATAATCTTTTGAAAAAACAATTCGGCCGACAATTTATTTTAGTCCCCCCCCTTTTCGCCAATGGATGAAAAAATTAAATTATTTTTAAAGTTTGTCCCACAACTTTCTCTATATGTCTACTGATTTTCAACTTCCTATCTGCATTCGTGGTGGAGATATTAGAAAATGTTGTTTTTTACTTTTTCCCTCCCCCGCCACCCTCTTCTACTTTACACCCCCCAAAATTTAGAAAATAGAGCTCACTTACCCAATCAACAATCAACCCAAAAACGAACATTGTACCTTTAACGGTCTCGGAGATAGGAGTCCATATGTACGGCGTACGGCGGGACGGATTTTTTTTTTCCATTTTTAGGCTAATTTAGTCATGAAACGCGAAAAATCAAAATTTCAGGGTAGCAAATTCTTTTACTTTATTATTATAATAATAAAGTATTGTGATCGACACAAGAAAAAAAAACAATTTGCTACCCTGAAATTTTTTTTTTCGCGTTTCATGACTAAATTAACCTAAAAATGGAAAAAAAAAAATTCGTCTCCCCCCCCCCTGCAAAAAAACTAAAATAACCAACAAGTCGGGCGAAACTTTATTATTCTTGCGACAAGTTGCGGATGAGGGGAAAGTCAATATGCAGGTTAGAGTGGTTAGGGAAGGCTAAGTGAAAGGGAGTTCTTGGGCAGGGCTGTTGTCAATTTAACAATATTTCATTCGTTTCTGCATGTTTGGGTTTTTATGAGGGGAGAAGCAGGGGTAATAGTAAGAGTGGGTGGATGTTAATAGCTTTTTAATTAATTGCTTAAATCACGTCCACTATTCTCTGTATAGAATGTGTTTTATAGACGAAGTTGCACAGAATTTTCATAAAATTCGGTGTATTTTACATTCACGAAACCGAACATTGTATGGGAGGGGGTAGAAAAGGTAAGGGAATCGTAAAATTTGATATGTAGTTTTATTTCGCTTCTTTTGTAAGGTGCTTGTATAAAATTTCAAGTTCGTAGCTTTTAATTTGTTGGTTAGCAGGTGATTTAATGAAATTGGTCGAAATCATAGTTTTGTATGGGAGGGGGTAGAAGGGCAAACGCGATTTCAAAACTTTTAAAACAACTTTATTTGAATTATTTTTATAAGTTCTTATGCAAAATTTGAAATTGATACTTTTTAAGAATTAGCTGATAACTGATTTCTTAAAAATGCTCGAAAAAATAATTTTTTATGGGTGGGGGTAGAGGAGGTAGAGGAATCGTAAAACTTGTGATGCAATTTTCTTTCTTTTCTATTGTACGGTGCTCGTACAAAATTTCAAGTTCGTAGCTTTTAATTTGTTGGTTATTAGTTGATCTAATGAAATCGATCGAAATCATACTTTTGTGTGGGAGGGGGTAGAAGGGTAAGCGCGATTTCAAAACTTTTAACTTAATTTCATTTTAATTATTTTTTTAAGTTCTTACGCAAAATTTCAAATTGATAGCTTTTAATAGTTAGGTGATAATTGATTTCTTAAAAATGGTCGAAAAAATAATTTTGTATTGGGGGGGGGGGGTAGAAGTATTAAAGGTTTTCGACCAGTTAATAGTTCGTATATTTAGAATTTTTTTTTAAATGCATTTCGCAAATTCTTAAGTTTCTACCTTAAAATTTCACTCAAAAATTTTCAGTTTATGTGTTTTTTCAATGTACATGAAACACCTTGTGCACGTTAGACCGGGGGGGTCGGTTCATAACAATTATGGATCAAGTTATTACTATTTTTCTATGAACATCAAATAGACGTATTTACATGCAAAATTTAAACTTTGTATCTTTCACCAGACCCCTAAAAAATCACTCAAAATTTTCGACATTTTTGCTTATCACCTCCCTCCCCTTACACCACCCAACTTAAAATTGTTACCAAAATCAACCATTATGTAGTTCTATAAACTGACAAATT
This sequence comes from Chorisops tibialis, assembly GCA_963669355.1. Lineage (NCBI taxonomy): Eukaryota > Metazoa > Arthropoda > Insecta > Diptera > Stratiomyidae > Chorisops > Chorisops tibialis. The sequence goes on along the minus strand of OY770263.1, from coordinate 194,391,782 downwards.
TTCGATTCGATATCTGTACACTTTTTTGAGATATAAGGATTTGTAATTTTGAAAAGTGCGCCGTTTTTGAAATGCTCCCCATCCCCCCCCCCCCCTACTATTATTTCAACATGTTATATTTTTTTGTATTTTCCTAGTATAGCTTAATACACGTTTCAAGTTCAATTACATAGCTTAAGAGATAGTTGAGATATTCATTTTTAAGTGTTTTTCTTTGCACCCCCCCCCCTGACCCTCCCTCTTACAATAATTAGCCACTCTCTAAGCTGATTCCGATGGAACTATATGCCACCTTAATGGTCCCAAAATATGAATTTTTACGATAAATAATTTCGAAGATATAATCATTTGAAAAAACAATTCGGACAACAATTTGTCTTTAGCCCCCCTTTTCGAACGCCAATGAATAAATAAATTAAATTATTTTTAAAGTTTGTCCCACAGCCTTCTTTATATCTCTACTGATTTTCAACTTTCTATCTGCATTCGTGGTGGAGATATTAGCAAGTGTAGTTTTCGATTTTTTCCCTCCCCCCGCCTCCCCCTTCCACCTAACACCCACAAAATTTAGAAAATAGAGCTCACTTACTCAATCAACAATCCACCCAAAAACAAACATTCTACCTCTAACGGTCTCGGAGATATGAGTCCATATGTACTTCGTAGAGACGGATTTTTTTGCATTTTTAGGCTAATTTAGTCATGAAACGCGAAAAAAAAATTTCAGGGGTAGCAAATTTTTTTTTTTCTTGTGTCGAGCACAATACTTTATTATTATAATAAAGTAAAATTGAAATTGCATGGAATTGAAAACTTAATCACTTTATTCTGTTGAAAAAATTATAGAAAAATAATTTCTATCATAAATGATTTTTGCAAAAAAAATAAGACTGAATTAATTCCTTTGTTTGTGTATTTAAACTAACAAAACGTGATGTACTCATACCATCATTATTATATAGGAATATGCATCCTTGACTCACGGCATTCAATCGAAAAGTCACGTTCGATTCTCTACCATAATGGAGTCTGTCTAAAAGGACATGAAGACAACTAGAAAGGACGAAAGCACTGCACCCAAATTCCATTTAAGCCAAGATGCTACCTGTATTAGTTTGGTGTTTGAACTGCTCTGACGTATGTATGTATATTTCGAAGCAAAGCATTACGTGTCGTGGGCGAAAACGTGAAGTGCATCCTTAAAATTCATGTTAGGCGAACTCATTTTAATCGAGAATACGATATCCATCAGAAATATGATGCTGAGTAGAACAAAGTTGAATTGAACAATGAGATATGTTCTGCGTATAGGTATGTTCTTCCGGTGTTGACTATTCAGATGACTGTTAAATATTTGACTAGTCTCTGTGCCATTTCTTTGTCTTGTTATGCAGTCTTCGTACTCGTACTTAAGCATAGATTGTCGATCAGCAAATATGCGACTTTTCAAGTTTGAAACTTTCAAATGACATTTGAATATGCCGGTACAATTGGAATGGTTCTTCCAACAAGTGCACTCATATATTTTCATTATTCACAAGCTCCCAAACGAACAACTTTTATTGCTTGTTGCTGACAGAATGATGTGCATTTAACACTATGTTTGCAACGAAATTGAAGAGTATCTTTTGAGTTTGCATCCGATTTTGCTACAAAAGTACAAGAAACGTTTTGAGATACTTTCAATAGTGGTAAGAATAATAAAGATAGTGCAAATGGAATTGTAGGAGGATTTTTACAGTGGAAGTGTTTAATTAATTTGCATGCACCAAACTAGATCACCAAACTTTGAATTTTGTTCCCAGTATCAAATTATTAGACAGATAGGTAATCTCTTAGAAGCTTTGTGCCAATTTGAAGTCGAAAAGCCAAAATGGCCCACTCGAAATTGGTCGTATAACATAATAGAACAAGAGCACTGGAACAAAATATAACAACGGGAAAAGACAAGGATATGAAGTACATATAATGATGGAATTGTAACTAAGACGGAGGACGAATAAAATATAATATGTTGCCTTTGATAAAAAACGGTAAATTAGTATTTTAAATTTAATAAAATATTGTGTAAAATTTTTTCAAAACAGTTTGTAACTACGAGAAGATATTCGAGGAGAAGTCGTCAAGGGCTTTCCAGTGACACCAAGTTTGTGCCGATTTCCTCGACTAATTTTTTCGTCCCACTACACAGGATCCGTTTGGCACCAGATTTCGAAATTTATTTCTTATTTTATTTGCTTGGTTACATTGCAGTCTATCATTATATGTATACTATTATTATTATTTTATTTAGGGGACCACTCTGTAGCTTTGGCTAATCTAACTATATTTAAGGGAGCCATGCTGGCTAATTCATCAGTTGTAAGGAAACCCTTTCCTAAAAGATTGAATCTTTTCCTTACTACTGCCTCGCAGTGACATAGGACATGCTATGTCGTTTCTGAGTCTCTCAGACAAGGCGGCATATTTTTGAGGTGGTGGTTTACTCAACTATACCCCCCCGTACATAGGCCGATTAGAGTACTAATGTCACTTTTGCTGAATTTTAGAATATCCTCCACTTTGTTTTTTTCTGGCAAGATAAATTGCTTTGAGATTGATAAGCCTGAAAGTCTATTCCAGTAGATTCTATGCTCTTGTTCAATCCACTCTCTAAGTGTAAGGTTGAAGTGTCCTTTTAGTTTTCCACAGAATGGCTCTGGTCCAATAAAATTTGTTTCTGCGGCATTTTTTAAGAGGTGGTCTGCCTCTTCATTTCCCTCAATCCCCGTATGTCCTGGGACCCACATAAACATTACTTGGTTCCTTCTTCCCAGAATGATTAGGTTTTGAAGGCAATCCCGAACAAGCCTCGTTCCGTGTTTGTTAGATGCAAGAGCTTTGAGAACTGCCTGACTATCAGATAAGATGTAAATAGATTTGTTACGATGATCTCTCCTAATATTCTCTTGGATACATAGCTTCATTGCAATAAGTTCGGCTTGGAAGATTGTGGCTTCCTTACCAAGAGGTTTTGAAACCGAGAAATTAGGACCTGTAACTCCGGCTCCAGTCCCCTCCGAGGTGCGCGAGTCTTCTGTATACCAGATGGTTGATTCCTCTTCCATTTTAGGTAGCATGGATTGCCAGTCCTTGCGTTCTCTGATTATAACTTTGAATGGGGTTTCAAAGTTAAATTTTGTCGGCATAGTGTCTGGCATTGTTGAGGTTAAAACCTCAATTTCGGATTTTTTAGAATTAGGAGGTGATCTCTAAAGTCTCCTGGTTTGTAATTGTTATCCCTTTGTATTCGTAGCACCACTCTAATTGCCTCCTTTTCTATTTAGAGATATATCGGAGAGCTGTTCAGGAATATATCCATTACCGCAAGTTGTCATTGCACCTGTGATACTAAAACACGCTAGTCTTTGATTTTTTTGTAATATAAGCTGTGCTTTTTGTTTTAACATTGTAGTCCACCAGACTGTTGATCCGTATGTGACTATTGGGAATATGATTGGTCTGTAGCACCAGTAGATCTCTTGGTCTGTAAGCCCCATTTTCTGCCAAACAGGCTTTTGCAGACCCAAAACGCCTTTAATGCTTTAGCGTGAGTCCATTCTATATGTTTGCTCCAGTTGAGTTCATTATCTAAACTTTGCATCCTAGTCGCTTTCCGTTGTTATTTTTTGTTATAGGGCTCTTGGACTACAACTGTTTATATGATTAGCCTATTCATTTTTTCAGAAATCCGCTAGGGGTCTACACGTCTGGATCAGCCACGGATACTGCGTCATTATCGCCGTTATTATTTTTTTTTATAGCACCGAACATAATTTAATGAGTCACCCTTTAACGCATTGGATGCACAGTTAAGTCGGTATTGGGTATGTGAAAGATGGGGTTACAAGCGAGTTCCAAGAGAGAAGAATCTAAAGTGTCGGTGGACGTTGTTCTTGAAACACTGAGTGTCTTAAGTTGCTGGGAACACATGGAGAGGCAATTAATTTCATAGTCTTGCTGTTCGGCTGATGAAGAACTGCCTAAATTTCACTTTACGCGATGGTAAATGCTTAACAAAGAACTCATGGGCGCATGCAGCTTGCCGTGTATTCCTGGGAAAGTTGAAAAGAGGAGGGATGAGGTTGGGCAGTTCTTCGCTGCATTTACCATGAAAGTATCGGTAGTAAACGCTCAGTACCCCGACGTTTCTGCGATGCTCATAGGAGTCTATAGCGGCTTCTACAGTCTCATTTTCAATGAGACGAAGTGCATGCTTTGGATTCGATCGAGCACCGCAAGTTGATTTTTGGGCTCCCCAACCCATTTGTGCGAGTTGTACTAAAGACGGGGATGAATGTAGGCCTTTTAGATATTTGCTAGATCGTGAGGCGTAAAATACATTTTACATCTTCGAATAACACCAAGGCGTTTCGAGGCATCAAAACTATGTTTCCTCTAATTACGGTATTTGTTGAGTTTTATACCGAGTAATGTAATTCCCCATAAGAGTTCAATTGTATGCTACCGAAGGCTACATTCGAGGATCCCCCGGAATATCTTTTTTAAGGAATGAACGACAGGCCTGAGTTTTAAAGGCATTGAACTCTACTCTATTTTGCCTGCCCCATTCCAGGGTTAAATAGAGGCCTGAGTTCAATATACCGTACAATTCATCGCGTTTCGAATTCACCGAGGTACGATGAGCTTCAGTAACGGAGTCGAATGAAAGGTGTTATCCAGAGTGCTACCATCTGCGAAGCTATGTTGATAGAAGGTGATTAATGAAGGTTTTTTTTACAGAATAACCTGTGTTATACGCAATTCCGACCTTTATATGCAATGCACAAACACAGTCATGGAGAGAAGGAGTGGTGAAGCTGGTATATTTTTTTCAGTTGTACTGGCTGCTACTGACAAAAATTTGATGATGTTAAGGGAGACTGAAATATTGAAAGCGAGCAGAAACCATCTACTGAGTATACAGACCTTCTTGAAGTGGAACTGTTCCACTTTCACATCGTTTACCCATTTTTTTTCGAATAATTTTCATTGCCAGTAGCAACTGGAAAATTCGTGCTTAAAAAAATGTACTGCCTGGAGTGGGAATCAAGCCCACGACCGATTGACTGTGAATTAAGCATGCTGCCTACTACGCCACGGGAGCCTCAGAAGACTCAGCTACGGAAGATCAGAAAGATAGTAGGGGACAGAACAGGGCTTTGAGGGATACCGGAATCGATTTGGAATGGTTGCGATGATACGCCATCCATTACGACTCGTATCGAGCGCTAAAAAAAAACTGTCAATCCATTTGACAAGCGTAGTATTACAACCAATGGCTTTGAGTTTTACGAGTAGACCTTTATGTCAAACTCTGTCAAAGGCTTTCGCAATGTCAAAGCTGGTACTTGAACTTCGTCAAATTTCTAAATGCACGAGTTTCAACGTTCGGTCAGATGAACTAGGAGGTCTGCGGTGGAACGTCCGGAACGAAACCCTTATTGACGATTATGGATAAGATGGTTATCCTCAAGGTAACTGACTAGTTTGCGATTGACAGTCGTTTCCGTCACTTTCGACAGCACTGAAGTGATAGCGGTAGTTTGAGGGAATCGCGTTGTTTCCTTTCTTAGAGATTGACTGGACATTTGCCATTTTCCGCATAGTTAGAATGTGCCCTGAAGAGAATGACAAGTAAAATAGATTGCGAAGGAGTTTGGCCAGAGGTGAAAAACATTTCTTAAGGGTAATGGAGGGATACCATCAGGTCCAGCAGATTTGTTAATATTGAGCTCCTTGAGTATTCTGGAGATGGGATGCGTTCGAAAGTGAGTAAATGACAAGAAATGGAAAAAACAGAATAGGGGGTTTTGGGGAAGAATGATTTGATAGTGGCAGCCGAGAAATTCTTGCTTTCTTAACAGGGTTCGTAATAGTTCGGTCGCCGTCACAAAAATGTATGTATGTAATATATTACCAACTGGCCAATTCACCTCTACACTGTTGTCCTTAAGCCAACCCTTAGCCAGATTTGATAATGCTTCGTATTGTTATCCTGTACGAATCTCCAGATCACAGACAAATTGTACTCAGTATATGGTAATCGAATAGTAGTAAGGGTCACAGAGCTGGTACACAACGTAGCATAAATTCTGTGAGAAGCTCACTGTAAATCATTTCAACAGGTCTGCTACTGAATCCTATCTCCACCACGTCGAGGTGACCAACGGATGTTTTGTTCAAACCGCCAACAGAGAAGACTGAAGGCGAGCGTTTCGCGTCTCTAAACTCCCTTTCAGACTGGCCCTCCAGGTTGCGGTTTGGGCGAAATGCTGACAACGTCGCCTCGGAAAAAAACACGCGCGTCAAGGAACCCAGGTTACAGCCTCGAATTGAAAGGAACAAACGACAACGACTACGGTAACGGAAAATAGACTATTCTCTTGGATCTTTAAATGTGCGTTTACTACAACGAATGGGTACACTGACGGAACTTCTTCAGGAGATGTTTCGTAACAGCATCAACATCTTCGCTCTCCAAGAAACGAAATGGCGCGGAAGCGAAGTTAACCATTCCAAATCTTGCAGATCTCACACTGTTTTTACCAGCGGAAACAAGCAAGGAAGCAGAGAATTCGGTGTTGCCTTTGTGGTAGATAATGCGTTCAAACAACTCATAACGAAACTTATATCAATCATCGAACGAATCCGCTTTGCAACTCGAAATCTTGGGTTCTACCTGCACGATATTTCCTTATCGTCTAAGACAGGGCCTGCTTACACAAGCCTTACTGACGAGTCCGTCGTAAGCAGGCCTGGGACGAAACGCAACAAAGCGCAGTAGCCGCTCACATTGGTGACCCCGACGTGGTCAACACGATCACACCTTCGTCTTGCTGGCACACAGCACAATTCGTATTCACATACTTCGCTCTTGTATCAGCAAGCTACAGCACCGCTCTCTTACAACAACAACACTACAGAGTAATATGCTCGCAGAGCTGCCTCCTAGAAGTCACCAGCTCAAAGGCATCACTCACCGCTGTCACTGGTGGGGAGTACTGTGATGGCTTATACTGCATCGCTACTAACCGGATTAGCAGTGCGGTCTAGATAGCTCAGTGTTCAGCACGGCCGCTTTACAACTCGAAGTCCCCGGGTTCTAATCCCACTATCTGCACAGTACTCCCTTAGCATCTAAGGCAGGGCTTGATTACACAAGCATCGCTGACGAGTCCATCATAAGCAGGCCTGGGACGAAACGCAATAAAGCGCAGTAGCCGCTCACTCACTTCATTTATTAACTGCCATGCTCCTACAGAGGAGAAAAATCATGGCATTAAGGTCAAATCCTATGCCCTATTTGACAGCACTTTTGACGAGTTGCTCTAATGGGAGACTTCAACGATAAAATTGGCAACGAACTGTTTTTAGGGGGATAACAGAAGGGCATAGCCTCCATAGGGGACGACAATGTCCAAAGACTTATTGACTATGCCAGCGGTAATAACCTAGTCATAAGCTCCACCTGCTTCCCGCTTAGAATCACTCACAAAATGACATAGGCATCACTAGATGGACACACCTTGAATCAAATTGACCACGTTCCCATCGAAAAACGGACGGTCGAGCTAAATATCGCTGTCGCATAGCTAACAAGAGCCAAACTAAAAGGAGCTGAGCTCAATGTGCAAAAACTGAAGGATGACACAACGAAAGTGGAATATATGACCACAATCAAAGCATATATTGAAGCATTACCCCAGGATGAGCCTGAGGAAAGTATTGACCAAATGTGGAACATTAAGGATACTATTCGGCCTGTAGCTGGAGACAGTTTAGGACATTTAGAGCGACGAAAACGAAATGACTGGTTCGATGAGGAATGCCAAGAAGTGATCACGAAGAAAACGAAGCCTATCGAGTGTTTCTCGAAAGACGAGCACGAGCTAGAGAGGACAACTGTCAGCGGCTCTGGCGAGACGACAAGAAGGTCTGCAGACGAAAACAACGGAAAATAAACAATGACAAAATTTTATCACTGGACGAAAATTTGAAAAAAAGGACGTGCGCGGAGCATTTAATACCGTGAAAGAAATGAGACAATGTTACAAACCGCAAACTACCCTCTGTAAGGATGAAGAAGGCAATACCATTAGCAACGCTTCCGAAATGAATGGGTTCAGTGCTTCCGAACATTGTTAAATAGAATGACATCACAGACTAAACCTTTTATAATTCCGGAAGATCCAGATGGATATCAACTGCCAATTGCTCCAACCTATGTTGAAGTAGAGACAGCGCTTCATAATTTGAGATCGAACAAAGTGCCTGAAATTGACGGAATCCCTGCAGAGCTCTTGAAAAAAGGTGGAACCGAGCTCACCAGTCGAATATTTAAATTAATTGTTAAAATCTGGACAACTGAAAAATTACCCGACGATACAAAAAGGGTGACCGTCTGCGTTGCGAAAATTACAGAGAAATTTCATTGTTATGCACGTGTTACAAAATTTTAACGAAAATTATCGAACGAAGATTTAGTGAATACGCTAACAACATCATCGGAGAATATCAAGGTGGCTTCAGATGCGGACGATCGACAACGGATCAGTTATTCTCAGTAAACAAGATACTAGCGAAATGCTGGGAATATGATATTAATGTGCGCCAACCGTTCGGCAATTGAAAACAATGAGTGCCTAGTAAGAATCCTAAGCGAGTTGACTCAAAGCTACCCAATGGAATCGGTCGCAAACAAGGAGATGGTCTCGCCCCCCTGCTCTTCAACTTGGTGCTTGAGTATGTCGTTAGGAAGGAAATTTCAGTAACCTCAGGTACGCTATGTGTAAGATCCGCTCAGTTGTTGGCGTACGAAGACAATGTGGAAATTGTGGCCCGATCAATATTTTATGTCAAGGAGGTATTCCAGGCGTTGGAGTCGGAGGCGGGTAAATTAGGGATCAGGATAAATGAAGAAAAAAAATGTAAATGTACAGACACGAACGATTGCCCAAGAGAGGCAGAATATTACTATGGGCGAATACAACTTCGAGCAGGTGGATGAATTCGTATACCTGGGAGCCCTTCTCATAACGAACGACATGAAATTCCAAGAAGGATCACGACAACTAACAAAGCATATTATGCGGTCATCCCCATAATGGAATCAAGGAAAGTCCATTAAAACAATATACTACGCATCTATAAGGTATTATTAGTCCTGGTATGCTATATGGATGCAAAACCTGGACCTTGACGCGGGTGTCCGAGAATTTAATCGATACGTTTGACCGAAGAATTCTTCGGAAGGTGTATGGAGCAGCTAAGGAATGAGATGATTGGCGAATTCGATACAACCATAAGCTGTATTTGCTATTTGACGACCCACCAGCAGCTATCGTTATCAAACTCCACAATCAACAATGGGCTGGCCACGTGGAGCGAGTGCACGAGAAATTGATTCCAAAACGAGTGCTGAAGGGCGAAACTCAAGTCAACCAGCCGCAGGGGAAGTCACGAAATCGATGGGAGGACTCAGTCGATACTGACTGCAGATCTCGAATTTTCAAACTTGTTGGGCCGAGACAACTGGAGGAGGTGTATCTGGGAGGCCAAGGCTCGATATAGGCTGTAGCACCATTGCATCATCATCATTATACGGCAGCATAACATTTTTAAGTATATCTACTGTCCAGTGAAGACGGGTGGTTGCAAATATGATGCGAGATTTCGATATATAAGACATCTTGGTGGCCCTGCGTGTAAACAATCTCCATAGCTCTTCTCCTAATAGTTCTAGTACTGGTGACTCCAACCCTTCAGCAAGATGTCTGGGATTTCTTTAGGATTTTTTTGCTACGCCCATTTAAGTAAATCATCCCCTCTTCGTGATGTTTTCCTGGGTCTTCCTTCGTTAGCCAAGAAATTATTTAGTTATTGATGCAATATTTTGCACTTAACTATCCTCTGCTTAAAACTTTCCAGTCATCTATAATTCGTAACATATGTAAATGCGCTATTATACATGTTTCGCGCCATATTTAATTTTCACGGTCTATTTTAAACAAAACGCTACCTACCAAGCACAATCCTTGAGTGCCATTGATTCTATGATGCAGGGCATTATTCAGACTACCGGTTATTGTTACTGCAAAATTAGAAGAAATAAATTCTTTATTCGAAATCCGCAATATTCGCAAAGATTGGTTTAGTTTTGATCAAGCGATTTTCACTATCTCGACATTCTTTTGCTCTCATATTTTTAATGCAAGTAAATCTAAACTTATTTTGTTTTCATTCTCGTAAGCAATCTACATATTTAAGAGGATAAGCGTTTTTTCGTAAACGCTCTACAACCCAAAACAACGATCCAAAATAAATAAATTAAATGCCATTGGAAAGGTATTTTCATCGAAGTGTTCCTATTCTGGGTTTCAGGTCTCTATCTGTTCCGGTTCTGGCTTTACGCTCAACGTCAACATGATGAAAGAAAAGATGAAAGGAAAATTGGAAACTCCTCCCGTAATCAGATCATGACATCCAACAAACTTCCTGCAAAAAAAGTGTTTGGTTGATAACAAAAGAACATCAGAACGCGTTGAACTACGAATTTCAAATTTCGTACACTTCGTTTTTGTAAAAAAAGTAAGGTCAAGTTCGTGAACGGGCAAAATCACTCACCCCTTCCGCCGTCGGTCTTACAAAATGACACAATTTTGCAATTTGACAATAAACGGATTTGCTCGAAAAGTATAAAATGTATCGAACTGAAACTTAGAATATATTTTTTCCAGCATAACTTCAATCTACCGTATGCAAATTATTCGTGTCTTTCCCCTCCTTCCACCACCTCCCATACAAACTGCACTTTTTCATGAAATGCTCGAAGCAAATTTACTCAGTGCGTATAAAATTTTTCGAGCTGAAATTGTGCACTAAATTTTCATTTAGAATTATTAATAACACCTAAAAAAATTAGACGATTAGCCTTACCCCTTCTAGCTCCTCCCATACGAAATGACATATTTTCGCAATTCAACAACAAACTGATTTGATCGAAAAGCATTAAAGCTATTGATCTGAAATTTTGAATATTGTTGCGAGCTAGGGGTTCGCCGGGATTTCAAGTAAAACACAATTCGTTTAAAAATAAGTGATAATTTATTTATTCGCACTTTGACTTAATTCGCACCTTACCTTAATTTGCACTATATGGCACCACCGATATTGTTCTATCGCGTTCTTGCATCGGTTCGCGTTCATCCACAGATGTCGCTGAATGACTGCCTCCCGTCTGGCAGCTTCGTGCTTTTATACCATTTTTACCCAATTCTCGAAGCTTCCGTCAGGTGTCGTTGGGTGTGTGTCTAAACTATTCGGGAAATTTCTAGATCTTTAATTGCCTACATTTTGGAGTATACCGTTCCGTCGGTGTATGTCTAGACTATACTGGAAGGCTCTAGATCTTTGATTATGGCTTTTTACATATTGGGGGACTGTTCTGGCATATTCGGGAAAGATCAATAATGCGTGGTTGCCAGATCTATAACAATGTATTACTTTTATGATGATTTCAAACAACTGCATAGAAATTATTTGAGTTCTTTCTTTTTCTTCCACCACCTCCCATACAAACTGCACTTTTTCAAGAAATACTCTAAACAAATTTACTCATTGCGTATAATGTTTATCGAGCTGAAATCGTAATATAATAAATAAATATTTACTTAAATTCTATATAAATATAATTGTAGTGTCTGTCTGTGATTTGTTTATAAATGGCTATAAATAAGTTTTTTGCTTCATTTTAGCAATAACTAAGCAGAATTTAACGTTTTTAAAAAATTTCTCTGTCTGTCTGTCTGTCTTTCCGGCTTTCACGCAAAAACGGCTGCACCGATCGCAATGAAACTTTCACCGATTATTAGCTCTGCCTCTAGGAGTAATCTGCTTTAGGTTTTATTTTTCTCCCCTCACGCCTTCTACCCCCTCCCATACAAAGTGACTCATTTTCAAAAACTTATAATAATCAAATTTTCATGGAAACTATAAAAGCTAATAATTTGAAATTTAAAATATATTATTTCTTTTATAAATGCAATCTTCAAGCATATAAATAGTTTAAATCACCCAACTTCTTCCACCACCTCCCATACAAACTAAACTTTTTTATGAAATACTATACTCCAATTTTCTCAGTACGTATAACTGTGATCGAGCTAAGTTTTGTATTAAATCTTTAATTAGCATTGTTATTAATGTCAGGAAAAAACTAAACAATTAGGTTTACTCCTTCTACCCCCTCCCATACAATGTGGCACAATTCCACGACTTTGCAAAAACTCGATTTTCTTGAAAAATGTTAATCTAACTGATCTAAAATTTAAAACACATCAATTGTATGGTGATTATATTTGTTTCTAGAAAAATTACCAAAAACCCTCCACTCCTTCTACCACCTCCCATACAAACTGCACATTTTCATGAAATACTCTAAACCAATTTTCTCAGTACGTATAACTTATATCGAGCTAAAATTTTGCGATGAACCCTTAATTTCTATTATTATTATTATCGCGAAAAATTAACCGATTAGCTCCACTCCTTCTACCCCCTCCCGTACAATCTGACTCAAATCCTCGACTTTGCAAAAATTCGATTTTCTTGAAAAGTGTGAATGTTACTGTTCTGAAATATAAAATATATCAATTTAATGATAATTGTAGTTGTTCCTCAAAAAATAACTAAAAACCCTCCACTCCTTGCACCACCTCCTATACAAACTGCACTTTTTCATGAAATATTCTTAACCAATTTTCTCAGTCCGCATAGCTTTGATCAAGCTGGAGTTTTGTACTAAACCTTCAATTAGCATAGTTATTATTATCGGGAAAAATTAACCGATTAGCTTTACTCCTTCTTCCCCCTCCCATACAATGTGGCACAATTTCACGAATTTGCAAAAACTCGATTTTCTTGAAAAGTTTGAATCTAACTGATCTAAAATTTGAAATACATCAATTGTATGGTGATTATAGTCGATTCTAGAAAAGTTACCAAAAACCCTCCACTCCTTCTACCACCTGCCATACAAACTGCACTTTTTCATGAAATACTCTAAACCAATTTTCTCAGTACGTATAACTTTGATCGAGCTAAAATTTTCTGATGAATCCCTAATTAGTATTATTATTATTATCGAGAAAAATTAACCGATTAGCTCCACTCCTTCTACCCCCTCCCTTATAATATGCCACAATTTTACGACTTTGCAAAAACTCGATTTTCTTGAAAAGTGTGAATCTAACTGATCTGAAATTTAAAAGATAATTGCATGGTGATGATAGTTGTATCTAGAAAAATGACCAAAAACCCCCCACTCCTTCTACCACCTCCCATACAAATTGCACAATTTCACTAAATCCAATGCACTAAGTTTCTCAAGTTACCTATTCAGTTTTTCAAGCTTAAATTTGGTGCAAAATATTTTTATAGCTACTCTAGCATGGTGTGAAAAAAATTAATTTAGTACTGTCATCCCTTCTATCACTCCCCACACAAAAATTCTTAAGATTACAAAAATTTCGATTTCATCGGTAGTATCATATAATGGGGCTTTACGCACAATCGAAGTCCTGTTATGTTTTTAAGCTTAATTTCATTTTATTTGGGCTTTTTTCAATTAAACAAGCCACAACTACACACATGCCTTTAATACGTATACATATGATTTCGAATCACGGGTTTGATTTGATCATGAGCCTCCCTCTGCCATTCAAATGCGAGTATCATGCTATCATTCTTAATAATTTATGGTTCTGACTCCAACAAAATATAAAACATTTTCTTCAAAGAGCCATTAAAGTAAGCGGATTATATATCCCATATAATGTATTACTAACTACATTCTCAAAAATTGTTTATTAATGCGATTTTTATGCGGACGAAGTCGCGGGCGTTTGCTAGTTATTAGTAAAACCAAAAAAAATAAAACGCTTAGCTTCACTCCTTCTACCCCCTCCCATACAATCTGACACAATTTCACAGCTTCACAAAATGTAGATTTTCCTGATGTATGCTACTGATCTGCAGTTTAAAACTATGTTAAAGGCATGATGCTTATAGTTATTTCAGAAAAATTATTAAAAACCTGCCTTCCACACGAACTGCACAATTTCACTAAATCCAATATACTATTTTCTCTTCTTCTTCTACAATCGGACCTTGGCTTCCTGATATTCAGGTTCCTTAACATTTTTCATTACTTATTGTGGAAGGGTTGTTAGCCCTTCGCACAACCCTCTTTCTACGAATTTTTTCATTTTCGTAGATTGAGGTGACCAAGATATATCCAAGCAGACAATGTACTGGAATTATATATTGCGCCGACCGGGATTTGAACTCACGACCTTCGCATTACAAGACCAACACGCTACCTACTAGGCTACACCCTAGCTATACTATTTTCTCAGTACCTAGTAAATTTTTGAATCCTAAATTTTGTGTAAAGTGCAATGTCGTCACCCCCTCTACCACTTCCAGTACAAAATTTCTCTTTAACCTACAGTATCGCCCGATTGGGCTTTATGCTCAGTCGTAGTCCTATTATATTTTTTGTTATATAATTATAAATACAAGAAACCATGAAAGAAAATAGTGTAAGCCCAACTGAAAATAATGCACTTCAAGATTGTCAATGAAATACGGTTGTAATTGCATTAATTGCTTTCTTTTGCATGATCCCAATCGTCTTAATCATCTGTTCAAACTTGCACCATTTGTTTTTCGCCAATGAATCAGGGCGTCTTGATTTTAAATTTCTCAACAGAGATAAGATTTTAAAATGGCAATAATGTAGAATTTTTTCTTCACTTTCAGCCTTCCAATTTTTTCCCGTTGGTTAGGATGTATATACAATACAACACTCTTTCACAGTATATTCGGGCAGGTCTTACTAAGTAAATATTTTTTCCGCCACTAATCACTCCTTCACTATCCCAGCGGGAAAAATAGCGATTGCGAAGTATTATAAATGGGCTTAATTTGTCACGAGAAAGTGCTTCAAGCTTGCTAACATTTCATATGCATTCTAACATTAAATGTCCGCTGAAATAAGCTCTCGGCTTCAGCTTTAATAAAAGCGATTTTAAAGCTTATTTTAGTGCTGAGCAAAAAGTACAACTTAGAGCTCATAACTGTGTGACGAATAACCACGTGATTTTTTTCAAGTCAAGGAGTCGATTTGAACCTGGAATCCTAGATCGCGAAGCATATGCATTAACCACTGATCCATCTTCACCCAAAATTTAAGCCAGTCAAAAGCCTGTGACTATAACCCGCTATTAAAGTGCTTTTTCCTAAGATTCTTAGAAGCGATCTTAAGGCTTGTGTCCTGCTGTTTGTAAAAGAGAGGATCATTGGTGACAAATGAATAATATGGTATTGTATGGGCTCATTCATTCACGTAGGGATTGCTGCTTGCTAGTATATTACTTAATAATACAACAAAAAGAAAATGTACTTTCATGATATGTGTCACTTTAAAAAAACAATTTGTTGAAAGGTTGTTTTAGTTTTTTTTATGTCCCATTTCGTCATATCAACATAACTCCACATAAATATAATTTAATCGAAGCTAACTACATGCAAACGTGATTCCAATACATTTTTACATTTATTGTCCTTTCGAAAATGAAAAATCGCACCACGGATTTGAATTGCACGATTTTCCATTTTCAGCAAAAAAGCTTATGTTAACTTTATCATTCCTTCCCATCCTGTCCAAGAGTTTTGGAATTTCACAAAAACCTTGTAATTCGCCTTCCAAATGCTCATTGTTTGAAAAACAGTATGCAAAATTTACAATTTTGAATGCATTAAGTGGAACCACTTGACCGTGACTTGGAATTAATTCATTCATCGTGACTCTCAAATAGAAATGGCACGTACTTTCAGATAAGTCGTTCATTCCTAAAACACGTCTAAATTCCCAAAATAGAATATTGACAAACAATTTCCATCTCGTCAACACCCTTAAAGTCTCCTTTAGCAACCAATTGAGCCATTAATATCCGGTTGAGTTGAAAGTGAAACAAAGAGCACTCAAGCCCATATCCCATATTGCGTTTCGACTATAGTCCTGATACGCGTGCTACAGCTCATCTACCAGGAATATACATATATCATATTATCGTGCACCCAAGTCATTCTGGCTGAAAATATTTTGAAATCACGCCACGGTATTACGTACCATTCGGATCACAGGATAAGCAAGAAGATGTATTGGGGGATGGAATAGCACTAGACTAAAGAACACTTCAGCAGTCACCCCCTACGCGAAGGATCAAAGCACGTAAAAAATCGATAGAGAAACGTAAATAATTTTTTTTAAAGGCAACCTAGATGTGCCGAAATGTCGGTGCTACCCGCATTTTACGAGGGGCTCTGACTACCAAAAACCTTTGCCTTACTTCTACACTAGTGATGGGGTTTTACTGATTCGTAATACCTGAATGTACCTCAAAGGTTCATATCTATAGCTACTATTAGAAATGGCTGCCTGTGTTAATCAAATTAATTAAAAGATTAAACAAAACTTTTTTCAGTAATTAAATTTATTAAAAAAAATATTTGCATAGGCTACTAAAAGGGAAAAAATCTGACGCCTTCTTTATGATGCCAAACACGATTCTCTGTGATGATAGTATTTATGTAGGTTTATTTTGGAACTATCAAAATAAAAAAAAAGTAACTTTAAGTTAAGGGTGATAAATATATTGATATAATTAAAAAAAAAAATATTCAAATAATGCTAATGATGCAAGAAAACAGCACTAAGGAAAAAAACTTCGAGCAATACCGGGTATCGACCGTAGAATGTAACCGTCTCGACAAGAGTGACCTTTTCGAAAAATGTAGCAAAGAAGAAATAATTAACAGTTTAAACAAGTATTGCAAGTATTCTAAATACATAATGAAAACAAATATTTCTAGTTAATTTGTTAGATGAGAACATCGTTATTGTAATCTCCCAAGGCTTAGACTCATACATTTATATGAATTATTAGGTGTTGGAATTAATTCGTAGCGTTTTTTTGCAAAGTTTGATGGTTTATTCTGAAAATATTACTACAGTGGTATTATTGAAAGTAAACCATCGGTTATTAAGTCCGTAGGATAACAAAGAAAATACAGTTTTTTCGGTCTAATTTTGCTTTATTCTTCGATATAGTTTCTTCCGTCCAACGCCTCTCTAGCTTTTCGATACCAGTTTTGTAAAACAACTTGTCTTTCGACTCAAAATTTGCCTCAGTTGCGGAAATTACCTCTTCATTTGAGCCATATCTTTGCCAGCGAGTATTTTTTTCAGGTCTGCGAATAATCAGTAGTTGCTGTGGGCTAGATCTGGAGAATACGCTGGGTGCGGAAGCAATTCGAAGCCCAATTCATGCAATTTTGCCATTGTTTTGATCGACTTGTGACACGGAGCATTGTCTTGATGGAACAGCATTTTTTTCCTCTGCATGTGTGGCCGTTTCGCAGCAATTTCTCGCTTCAAACGTTCGAGTAATGGTATATACTTGATGCTCTTTCCCTTCTCAAGGTCCAATAACTGCGATAAAGCTTGTCAACTTGTCACCAAAACTATTCTGAAAGGCATGAAGCTCTACATTCCTTCCAGTTTTAAGAGAGTTCGGACGCCGAAGGACTGTTGGTTTACAAACGAGTGTCTTGTTGCAATCCAGGCGAAGAAAAAGTGGTTTCAAAATTTTAAAAATCATCAAACTTTAGCTAACAGAGAGCTATATATGAAATCAAGAAATACCTGTAAATCTGTGTTCAATCGTGTTAAATTTGATTATGACCAAGAACTTCGACGGAAGATCCTTCAAAGTCCAAAAGGCTCAAGATCTTTCTGGTCATTTGACAAAACGGTCAACAATAATTTCATCTCTTCATCAACACCACCACTCGTAGAGGGTGACCGTACCGTAGTCGATCCTCTTGAGAAAGCTAACCTATTGGCAGCAAGCTTTGCGAGAAACTCCACACTACCACCTTTAAACCAAGGCCCTCCCATCACAACACCTACTGGTTATACTCTAGATGAAATCTGAGAGTATTATAAGTTTGCTCTAAGGTTTGTAACGCTAACAAATAAGGCTATGAGAAAAAAATGAACGATACAGAAGTTAATGTTATCACTCAAAAATCTCAAAACCGGATGTCCGTCTGTCCGTCCGTCCGTCTGTCCGTCCGTCCGTCCGTCTGTTCGCTCTCTAGCTTGAGAACGCGTTGAGCTAGATTGTTCAAATTTTGTACACGTCGTTTTTGACAAAAAAGTAACGTCAAGTTCGTGAACGGGCCAAATCCCTCCACCCCTTCTACCCCCTCCCATACAAAATGACACAATTGCGCAATTTGACAATTAAAGGATTTACTCGAAAATTTATAAAAGCTATTGGCCTGAAATTTGGAATATATTAGTTTTATGATAATATCAATCTACCATATAAAAATTATGCGTGTCCTCCCCCTCCTACTACCACCTCCCATACAAACTGTACTTGTCATGAATTACTCTAAGCCAATTTACTCAGTGCGTATAAAATTTAGCGGGCTGAAATTGTGCACCAAATATTTATTTAAAATTGTTAGTAAGGCGAAAAAAATTAGACGATTAGCTTCACCCCTTCAACCCCCTCCCATACAAAATGACGCAAATTCGCAATTTAACAATAAATTAATTTACTCGAAAAGTATAAAAGCTATTAGTCTGAGTTTTGGGATATATTACTTTCATTATGATTTAAATCTACAGTAGAAAAAGTATTTGCGTCCTCCCTCTCCTTCCACCCCCTCCCATACAAACAACACTTTTTCATGAAATGCTCTAAGACGATTTTCTCAGAACATATAACATTTATAGAGCTCACATTTTGTAATAAATACTTAATTAGTAGTATCACTAAGATCAGAAAAAAATATTTGATTAGCTTCATTGCTTCTACCCCCTCCCATACAATATGACACATTTTCACAACTTTACAAAAAATCGATTTTCTTGAAAAGTATGAATGGTACTAATCTGAAATTAAAGCGTTGTCAATTTTATAATATTTCTAGTTATTTCTGAAAAAATCACTAAAATCCACCCACTCTTTCTACCACCTCCCATACAAACTCCACATTTTCACTAAATCTAACTCACTAATTTTATCAGTCCCCATTCAATTTTTGGAGTAAGCATTTCGTATAAAACATTTTTATAGCTACTTAGGCATGATGGGGAAAAAATTAGTTCAATGCTATCATCCCTTCTAACACTCCCCATCCAAAATTTCTTGGGATGACAAAAAATTCTATTTCATCTAGAGTATCGTAGCCCTGTTATGTTTTTTCTCTGCCATTGCTACATTTTCGCACACGTTTCATATTCAAGATTCTGCAACAGCTCAATATTCACAAGTCCGCTGGCCCTGATGGCATTCCCCCCATTACCCTTAAAATGTGCTCCTCTTCTCTGGCTAAACCTCTTCGTAACCTTTTTCATATATCCTACTCTTCTGGGTGCTTTCCACAATTGTGGAAAGTTGCGAATGTTCAGCCAATTCCCAAGGAAGGAAGCAAAGCGAACCCCGCCAACTACCGTCCAATAGCCATTACTTCAGTGCTCTCGAAAGTGATGGAAACTGCTGTCAATCGCAAAATCGTTAAATATCTCGAGGATAAACAGCTTATTCACGACCGCCAATACGGTTTCCGCTCTGGAAGATCGACGGGAGATCTCTTGGTTTATCTAACGGAACGCTGGAACTCTTGCTTGCATAAATACGGCGAAGGTCAAGTTCTTGCGCTTGACACTGTGAAAGCTTTTGACAGAGTTTTGCATGAATGCCTTCTTGTTAAGCTCACGGCCATTGGCCTGGATGCTACCCTCATTCAATGGATTGAGAGTTTCTTGTCTAAACGCACTATACGAGTAGTATTAGATGGCGTTACTTCTTCTTCATTCCCAATCAATTCCGGTGTCCCTCAGGGTTCTGTCTTATCGCCGACCCTGTTCTTAGTATTTATTAATGATCTCTTGTCTTCTACTCTCAATCCAATACACTGTTTCGCGGATGACAGTACCTTGGATAACACCTATGAATTTGACTCTGTTGCGGAATCAAACAAGCATTCCATTGCTTCCAATCGCAGAGAGTTATTCCGTTCGCTGAACTCAGATCTCGATTTAATCCTGGAATGGGGCAGGAAAAATAGAGTAGAGTTCAATGCCACTAAGACACAGGCCTGTTATCTATCACTCAAACGTGATGTTCCAGCGTCGTCTCCTAATGTAGCCTTTAATGGTGTACAACTCAGCTCTTCCGAAGATTTTATTCTTTTAGGCGTAAAGCTCAATAACCATCTCAATTGGAGTCAACACATCTTCGAAGTTGCCCTTGACGCTTCCAAACGCCTAGGTATTCTTCGTAAATGCAAAAAATACTTTACGCCTCACGACTTAGCTACCATCTACAAGGCCTGCATACGACCTCGCTTAGAGTACAACTCGCATATTTGGGCTGGGGCTCCCAAAACTCACCTTGCGCTGCTCGACCGAATCCAAAAACATGCGTTCCGACTAATTGGATATGAAACCATTACGGCTTCTATTGACTCCCTCGAGCATCGTAGAAATGTCGGAGTACTCAGCATTTATTATCGCTACTTCCATAGTAAATGCAGTTCGGAACTATGCGCACTTATTCCTCCACTTTACACTTTTCCGCGTCATACTCGACAAGCGGAACATGCGCACCAGTGAAACTTTTATCTACCCGTACAGTGAAATTTAGCCGGTCATTCATTTCCCGAACATCCAGACTCTGGAACGCATTGCCGCTGGCTAGCGTTTTTCCGAACGGGTAAACCTCCAGCCCTTCAAGAATAATGTTCACCGTCATTTCCTTCTCTATCCATCCGAATTTCCATAATATTTCAAATTTTAATCTACTTCCTCTACCGACTTAACTGTGCAATGCATTAAAGGGTGACAGCCGATGTTTGAATTTTTGGTCGCTTTGATCGCGGTTCTCCCGCTGCTGTCCACTCGAATTACTGCCGATTTGATTCTGGTGTGAAATGATGGATCCAAGTTTCATCCATTGTCACATACCGCTGCAAAAAATCTTTCTTATTGCGTCGAAACAGCTTCATACAGGCCTCCGAATCGTCGACACGTTGTTGTTTTTGGTCAACTGTGGGCAAACGCGGCACCCACTTAGAAAAGAGCGTCCGCATCGACAAATACCCATGCAAAATTGTGTGCACACTGCCTTTCGATATCTTTAGAGTGTCTGCTAACTCTTGCAACTTTACTTTACGATCGGCCAAAACGATTTTGTGGACTCTTTTAATGTTTTCTGGAGTAACAGCTTCATTTGGCCTTCCACTGCGGGGCAAGTCCTCAGTCGAGCTACATTTAAACTCGGCAAACCACTTCTCAACCACCACTTTTCAAGCCGTGCTCTTGTTTCAACGGTGTTTTTTCCCATCAAGAAGCAATGTTTTATCAACACACGAAATTCGGATTTTTCCATGTTTTTAAAAATAACAAAAGTAGCGTCACTTCGAGCACTGTAGCTTGTAAACAAAGAATCAGAATGTCATGAAATTTTTACGCGTCGCTTCTGAAAGTTGGTACTCCTTGCCAATACAATTGGTTTGGCCACAGAGGTGCCATCTGTGGGTCATCCTACGGACTTATTGACCGATGTGGTATTGTTCATCGTTTTCTGCTAGATTTTTCCATCTTTCTGGCAAAGCACGAATACCACGTCTTTAGATTCGAGGAATGAATCGATCCAATTCTTGGTACTTTCGTAGTTGTCGAAGTGCTGCTCTGATAAGCCATTCGCCATGGACCGAAACAAGTGGAAATCGGATGGAGCGATGTCTGGTGAATATGGCTAGTGGGATAAAACTTCCCATTTCAGCGTTTTAAATAAGTTTTCACCACTTTTGCAACATGGGGTCTGGCATTGTCGTGGAGCAAAATCACCTTGTCAAATTGGGGGCTCTTTTCTTTTAATGCTTTGCTCAAACGCACCAGTTGACGTCTGTGGAAGCGTTTGACACGGGTCTTCATCCAGCATTGTCACCAATTCTTCATCTTCAATCTTTTTCGGGTTTCCGGGACGCTCCTTGTTTTCCAAACCAAAATTTGCATTTTTGAACCGAGCGAACCACTTTCTGCACATTAGCTCAGCTAGAGCATATTCACCATAAACGTCTACTAAAATGCGATGATTTTCCACGGCACTTTTCTTCATGTGGAAGTAATGAAGCAACACTCCCAGCAAAAACATATTTTCGAGCACGAACGTTGACATGTTTGATGACGCACAACAAACTGTTATAAAGTCGATAAAGAAATGTCGTTAGATGCACCAAGACAGTAGCTTTATGGAGAATATTTGCTTTTGTATATGCGACTACGGATACTTGAGTAACGCCACCTTTTGTAAAACGCTACGAATTAATTCCAACCCCTAATATTTTATATTTTCAAACCGTTTTATTAACAGTAATTTAGAATAATTAAATTCTGGGAATAGAATAGAATAATACAATACAGACGATGGATTGTGACCACTCCCAAATTTTTCTCAAACTATTGTTCAAACGCACAGCCACTCAATACTTTTACATGCACAGATAGGCATCACAATGAAAACGCCTTTTTTGGGTTCCTTCTCAAATATTGGATATCCGTCAAAAACTGGATGTCGAAATTTTTTTTATACCACATTAGTTCCTCCTTTATTTTATAAAGAACCGAAAATTTAAATTTTATTACATTCATTAAAACAATTTAATAAGTACCTAATTATTAAAACTATTATTGCTCCTAAAACGCATTAATTTCATTATATTGGGAATGGAATTTGAAAACCTACGTTTCTTTTTCAAAATTTCAGCCGTTATTGTACAAAAATGGTTAAATATTTATTATTCAAAGAAATGTCCATCGCTAGTCACAACTTTTTTCCCATCTTTCTTGCAGCATACATATGTATTCCACGTCGAAAAAACTGCTCTTCTTTTGAGTCGATCCACGAATCGACCCAATTGTTGGCTTCTTCGTAAGAATGGAAGAGCTGCTCAGCCAGGCCATGCATCATCGATCGAAATAGGTAGTAGTCGGAAGAGGTAATAACTGGAGAATACGGCGGGTGCGATAGGACGTCCCATTTCCATTTGTTGATGCATTTGGCGTGAATATTCGTCCAGTAATGCCTCCAATTCTGCGTCTTCTAACTTTTTAACCGCTCCGGGACGCTACTTGCCTTCCACGCCGAAATCATCCATTTTATAGCATTGAAATTATTCGCGATATGTTCTTTTACTAATAGTTCCCTCACCATAAGTTCCAACAATCATTTGACGCGCCTCAGCCGCAGATTTTTGTGAATTAAAGACAAAAGCAAAACTTCCCTCAAATAACGATTATTTCGAACAAGCTTCGACATATTCGCGCACAAAAAAAATTATGACGCCGATAAAACTTCACAAATCTAATGATGAGGAGCTGCAGACAGATGCCTAAGTTTATCATGTGACGTTTATGATCCGCCATTGTTGATCAACATTTACTGCTGGCGCCATCTATTGGGAAACGTCTTCTTCTACAGTGGCGGTACAGCCCAAATCGGAGCTTGGCCTCCTGATATTTAGGTTCCTTAACATTTTTCATTACTTATTGTGGAAGGGTTGTTAGCCCTTCGCACAACCCTCTTTCTACGAATTTTTCATTTTCTTAGATTGAGGTGACCAAGGTATATCCAAGCAGGCAATGTGCCGGAATTATATATTGCGCCGATCGGGATTTGAACTCACGACCTTCGCATTACAAGACCAACACACTACCTACTAGGCTATACCCGGAAACACCGGGCTTCAATTTATACTCCCGATATATGTATTATATACTAGGTGTGGCGGTTGATAATTCTTATTTTTTTTAAAAGATGGCGTAGAAAACAAGTCTAACCTCTTATGTCATTTTGTTGCTACATATAATGGTACCTTTCAAAACACTATTGATGTTTAAATAATTTCCGGTTAGCGCCAATTTATTTTCGTGTGGAAACCATTTCCATTTTCGAACCAAATAATGAGCATTTGCGACACGAATTTTTTCGTTGAAGCTGTTTTTGTTTGTTTGAGTTTTTTACATCGGATCGGAACCGGAGACGAGAACTCAAAAAATCATAAGTTAGCCCAGGACAACATCCAATATCAACCACTAGACCGAATCGCTTTGGAAGGAAGACAATGCTGTGTATTTGAGGGGATTAGAAGGGAGTCGTGGCCCAGGAGCGTCTAAAACTAATTGAAACAGTTGACATCGTTCGCTACCTTCAACCAATGATCAATTTGAACTATGCATTGATCGAAAAGCGAGCGGAATTGTATACAAGACACGGAAAATTAAAACTCTCCATGCAACTTTTCAACCCAAATGTCCAAAAATGACTTGATGCAATCATCACCACCTCAAAGAATGTACGGCTTTTATGGGAGATCATCCACAAATTACTAAAGTTCCTATAAGGCGCCAATGGAGAAGATTTCTCCGCGATGTGCGAGCGAAGCTTCGAGCTGACGTGGGGAGCAATTACCACTTGATGGTTGCCTACATGAGATTGTGCACAGCAGCTATCCGATGGTCACAAATTCTCCAAATGGAGCGCAAGCTTAATTGTGGTAAACGAAGACCCCAACAAAAAGCGCGAGCACACCCTCATTCTACGCGAAAAGCCATCCATATTCGGCGGATATGAAATACGCACACTGGACGCCAATTGGGAGGCAACCAGAAACGCGTTTCTAACTAGCTCTGAAAAATCTGCGGAATATGTGCAAATCGGTTAAAAACCCTGGATGTCAACGGAACTGTCTTTAATATGAGTGGACACCAGTTGCGGCCATGGAAGGAATACTTCTCTCAATTCTCAACAGGATTAGTGATATCGTGGAGAGCACTCTCGAAGCTTATCAGGCTGGGTTCCGTAAAGAGTCGACCACACACATACCCTACGGATAATATTGGAGCAGTCCGCCGAAATGGGTTCACCACTAAATCTCATGTTTGTGGACTTCGAGAAGGCTTTCGACAGCGTTAAGCGAGAGTACATATGGAATCCTTTGCGTAAAACAGGTATTCTAGATAAGGTCATAGCTATGATTAAAGAATCTTACGATGATGCAAAGTGTCACGTCTTGCATAGAGAGCTATCCTAGAGCTTTCCTGTGCGAACGGGTGTCAGACAAGGCTGCATATTATCACCAGCCCTGTTTCTTCTTCAATGGCGCTACAGCCCAAATCGGGCCTTGGCCTCCTGACCTTCAGGTTCCTTAACATTTTCATTATTTATTGCGGAAGAGTTGTTAGCTCTTCGCCCAACCCCCTATCTACGAATTTTTCATTTTCGTAGATTGAAGTAACCAAGGTATATTCAAGCAGGTAGTGTGCTGGAATCATGCGTCGACCGGGACTTGAACTCACGACCTTCGCATTGTAAACCAAACACGCTACCTACTAGACTACACCCTAGCTGTTTCTGGTGGTAATAAATGACATCTTGAAAGCTACACTGAAAGATGGAGAATATAAAGTCAATGGGGACTGTTTAATATCTTAAGTCACCGTGATTATGCTGATGAAGTGGGTTTGCTTGCGCATAACCGTTCGTTACAAAGAGGCGGAACTGAAAATAAATGTGCGTAAAACCAAGTGCATGCACATGGGTTCGAACAGAAGCACACAGATTGTTCCTAACAAACAAGGTGTGAAAGAGGTGTAAGATTTTTGTTATTTCGGAAGCATTGCCGGCATGGACGGCGGAGAGGAAAAGGATATTGATGCTCGTTTAAATAAAGCTCGTCAGGCCTTCGGTGTCCTTTCCCTTTTCTAGAGGTTATGAGAGACCACCATTCGGACGAAGTTGCATCAAATCTACGTAGAATGTCACCGTTCGATTTACCGAGAACTGCAAACTTTCATGCCTCCGACGCATTTTAGGGAAATACTAGCCAATAGTGATCTCCAACGACGAATTTTGGAGAACAACTGGACAGACTAATATAGGCATTGAGATTCAAAGGCGGAAGTGGCAGTGGATCGATCACACTTTGAGCAAACCAGAGAGCGAAACATAACCACACAAAAACGTAATATAAAGTCTGCAGAAGGTGAAGTCTGTACGCCATTTAAGGACATATAAGCGACCAACGTCGGAACATTATATTTAAGAGATAGATAACAGGACTGCGTTCTTAAGGCATTAAATTCTACTCTGTTTTTCCTACCCCATTCCAGGATTAAGCTAAAGTCAGCGTCCAGTAATTGTATCGTAACGAGTCGATACAATCACTGAACGCTGACATGAAACCACCGATATGGACTGACCTCCGCAGGAGAGTCAAATTGGTAAATGTTATCTGGAGTGTGCTGTCATCTGCAAAACAGTGAATGCTACTCTCAGACGACAGAAGGTCGTTTATGAAAACTAAAAAGAGAGTGGCAGATAAAACTGAGCCACAAGGGACGCTGAAATCAATGAAAAAGGCTGCAGAAGTTACTCCGTTTAGAACGACTCGAATAGAGTCGGAGAGGAAACTCGCAATCCATTGAAGAAACGAAGTATTAAAACCAAGACAGTTGAATATCTTGCGATTGACAGCAGTTTCCATTTCTTTTGAAAGCCGAGGTGATGGGTATGGGGCGGTAATTAGAGGGATTTGCTTTGCTTCCTTTCTTTGGAATTGGCTGAACATTTTCGACCTTCCAGATCTGAGGGAAGCACCCTGAAGAGTATGGTAGACGGTAGAGATTACGAAGAGGTTTAACTAGAGTGGAAGCTCAGTTTTTAAGGACAATAGGGGGATGCCATCTGGCCCAGCAGACTTGCGAATATTGAGTTCCTGCAGGATCCTGCAAATAACCCTAATTCAAAAACGGTGGCAGCGAGAAGTCAGAGTCCGGTAAGTACAGAGGACTCTGGTTGGACTGTGAAAGCTTCGAGTTTCTGGCGAAGTCTTTTCAAGCTTTTTGAACAGGGTCAACAACGGTTCGGTCACCATCGAAAAAAGGAGGTGTTGAAGAAGTGATGAAATTGTTATTGACCGATTTCACAAATGACCAGAAAGATCTTGAGTTTTTCGAATTCTCAATGAACTTAATGCAAACTTTCCTATCATGTTCGAATTCAGCTCGCCTTAAAATTTTATTGCAGGCGTTTCTTGCCACCTTTAATGAGTCTATGCTTTCTACCGTGGGATTGTTGTGAAAGATAAGAAAATACTGCTTTTTGGCTCTAATAGCTTCGAGCCACTCATTGTTGAACCATGAATCATTTGCAGCTCTGATCCTTTTGAGATTGCATGGAATAAAAAGCATCATGCCTTTTATGGTGGTGTTTGCTATGCTCATTGCCGGACTTCTGTAAGCTTACCAGAAATAAAGGATACGATTTTGGACATTTATTTTATCCAAGCTGAAGTTAAATTCTGGATTGAAGTATGTTCCGAAATTTCGAACTAACTGAAAAGCGACATCATCGCGGATGTTCAATAAATAGCGATACTCCGCTGGCGAAAAAAAGTGGGGAGACGATGATAATTAGGTATGGCATAAAACTGCCTAGGGTGTAGCCTATTGGGTAGTGTGTTGGCTTACAATGCGAAGGTCGTGAGTTCAAATCCCGGTCGAAGAACCTTGGTCACCTCAATCTACGAAAATGAAAAATCCGTAAATAGAGGGTTGTGCGAAGGTCTAACAACCCTTCCACAATAAATAATGAAAAATGTTAAGGAACCTGAAGGTCAGGAAGCTAAGACCTGTGTGTGAATGTATAGCGAGAGGTAAGCAACCCTCGGACATTTGCTCGATTAATTACGAAATTAACAATTGCAGAAAACAATGATTTTCTGTAGAAATAAAAGGGGGAAGACTATTTTAACGCAAATAGAAATGAAATGAAATTAGAGTCAGCGCTGTTAATTTAAATAAAAAGAAAAAAAAGATAAAAAGAGTCAATAGAAAAGTCAAAAGTAAAATATCAATGACAGTACATAAATATAAATAAACAAACAATCTCTAATACGAGTAAGAACAAACAACAACCGTGAATTGCAATCCACACGAATACCCCGTCCGAGCCAGGAACTAGACCTTTAACGCAGACAGCAGTACTCGCTAGATTACGACCCCTTAGCCGGCAAACATAAAATTAGCTGGGATGGGCGCAATGTAGTTGCCGCTGTGCGATGACTCCGTTTTAAAAAAAGCGCACATTATTTAAAACTGTTTGCATTTAATTAGCATAGCAATTAGCCCTAAACTAATTTTCTGTTTATTAATTTTCTTTAACAATTCTTCTTTGTTAGTCTACAGCGATAAAATTAACATTTATTGTTGGCTTTCTCTGAAACTGTACTTTTTACAGCATTTTCTTAGATAATGTTGCTTTATAAATTGATACTCTATCTATTTTGCTGTCGATATTTCCATCAAATTATCCTTCAGCTTCCTGTGTATCTATAGCATTCTGAAAAAAAAATCTCTCTTTTACATCTTCTTCCTGAAAGAGAATTTCTTATCGATTTGTGTACAGGTTTATCAATAGTAAACGTTGCACTGAGTGGAAGGATCTGAAGATGTTTTTTTATCCACTTTTATGTTTCAAGCAGAATCTTTGTAGATCATTTTATTAGGTATTATCGAGATATAGATATGTATGCAGTTTTGCGAATTTGGTTTTTTTTCTGTACGTCAAATTTTTATACTCTGGATGAAATCTGAGAGTATATTGTGTTTGCCTTACCGTTTATAATGCTAAGAAATAATGTTCACACAGAGCCGCCAAGGGTACAGAAATATTTGTTGTCGCTCAAAAACCTCGATTCCGAGTGACCGTCTGCGGACAACATAATTCTCGAACGATTTGAGCTATCGTGCTGAAATTTGTCTAATGTCATTTTTAGCAAAAAATAAACTTTTAGTTCGTGAACGGGCTACATCCCACACTCCTTCTACCCCTCCCATACAGATTTCATGAAATTCCGAAATTTAAAGAAATTGATTTTTCTTCGAAACTATTGAAGCTATCGACTTGAAATTTAAGTCAAAGTATATTATTATATATGTCAATAATTTTACAAAATATTGATTGGATTCCCTCACTTCTTCTACCTCCTCCCATACAAATGCGTAATTTTGAAAAATTCGTTTTTTTTTTTATTCGTATTTAAACTAGAAAAGCTGAAAAGACGAATTTTCGCCACAATTATTATAATTTTATTATAATTTCAACCAGTTTTGCAAAAATTCTCAACTTCACCTTACTCCTTCTAGGGGGTAAAAGGACATACAAATTTCACGAAATTTTGAAATTTCAATTAAACTTATTTTCTTCAAAACCACCAAAGCTATCGACATGAAGTTTTGTTGAAAGTTTAATAATAGAAATATCATTGAAAGCGAAAAATTTTGTTTTAATCCGTATCCTCCTCCTTCAACCCCCTCTCATACAAATGCATAATTTGGTCAAATGCATTATATCGATTTGCATTAAAACTAGTAAAAGCACAAACTACAAATTTTGCCAGATTTTTTCACTTAATACTGCAATAAATGCTAAATTAAATTATTAAATTCGCTTGACCCTCATATAAATATCTATGTTATAGATTCAAGAAAAACGTTTCTCTTTCGAGCATATAAGAACAATCGACTGTGAAATTGAAACAAAGCATGGTGATAAGGATGTTGATGAACAGTTTCAAAATCATCTTAAGCCCTCTACATTCTCTACCACCTCCCATACAAATGTCCCAATTCCAGGAAAACTATGTACAATTTCATTGAAAATAATGAAACCTTCAAACTTGAAATTCAGCACGAAATATTTTGCATGCCAAGTTCGGTGTCACATATAGATACAAAAATTGCAAACCTTCCCACTCTGCTTTTACCATCTCCCATACAAAAGTCATTAAACTCTTTCCTTTTTTATCTTATGTTTTTTACTTTATTATTCTAAGAATAAAATTTTGTGATAGAAACAGAAAAAAAATTTGCTACACTGAATTTTTTTTTTTGCATTTCGAAACTCTTAAAAGGCTCACTTCGAAGGTCACATAAATAAATAAACTGCCAACAAGTCGGGCGAAACTTTATTATTCTTGGGACAAGTTGCGGATGCGTGAAAAGTCAATATGCACGTTAGAGTGGTTAGGGAAGACTAAGTGAAAGGGAGTTATTGGGTAGGGCTGCTGTCAATTTAACACTTTGCGGAAACATTCAAAAGCTCCAGTACATACATATAATCAATATTTCGTTCATTTATTTATGCAAGTTTGAGTTTTTATGAGGGGAGCAATGAGCAGTGATAGTAAGGGTGGGTGGATGCTAATAGTTTTTTAATTGATTGCTTTAATCACGTCCAATATTCTCTCTATAGAATGTGTTTCATAGACGAAGTTGCATAGAATTTTCATAAAATTCGGTGTATTTTACATTCACGAAACCAAACATTTGTATGGGAAGAAGTAGAGGAGGTAGGGGAATCGTAAAATTTGTGACGCAATTTTATTTGCTTTTTCTTGTAGTGTCAAATCAAATATAATCAAATTCCTGTTAAAACCCCCTATAGGGGCATAAGACAGAAAAAACTCTCTTCCACAAGGCGCGATCCTGAGCATCGGCCTTAAGCTGTTGCCAGAACTTGTTTATTCCTCTGGCCATCTGCTCAACTGCTCGCTTCCATGTGTTACAAGATCGACCAACCCGACGCCTTCCTTGAGGGTTATAATCCAGAGCCAGTTTTGCGATGTTTCGTTCTGGTTTCCTCAAAGTATGACCGATCCACTGCCACTTCCGCCTTTGCATCTCAATACCTATTTTAGGCTGGCGAATTGTACTCCAAAGTTCGTCGTTGGAGATTACTTCTGGCCAGAATATACCTAAAATGCGGCATTGGCTTACGAAAGTCTGTAGTTTCTTGGTAAGTCGAACGGTCACTTTCCACGTAGTACAACCATATAACAACACGGATTTCACGCATGCGCCAAAAACTCGCAGCTTCGTGCAAAGGGAGATCTCTCTTAACCTCCAGAAAGGGGAAAGGATACCGAAGGCCTGACGAGCTGTATTTAGCCGAACCTCAACATCCTCTTCGGCTCCGCCGCCCATGCTGACAATGCTTCCAAGATAGAAAAAATCTTGCACCTTTTCCACATCCTGTCCGTTAAGAACAATCGGTGTGCTTGCGTTCGAACCCATGTGCATGTACTTGGTTTTACGCACATTTATTTTCAGTCCTGCCTCTTTGCATTGAGAATGCAACGAGCGAACATTTGACTCTAATTCCAAACTGTTATGTGCAAGCAAACACACGTCATCAGCATATTCAACGTGACTTAAGATGTTAAATAGTCTCCATTGAAGACCTTCACCTTCCCCACCTTCCAGTGCAGCTTTCAAGATGTCATTTATTACCACCAGAAACAGGACTGGTGATAATATGAAGCCTTGTCTGACACCCGTTCGCACAGGGAAGCTCTCGGATAGCTCTCCTCTATGCAAGACGCGACACCTTGCATCTTCGTAGGATTCTTTAATCATAGCTATGACCTTATCTGGAATACCCCTCCTACGCAAAGCATTCCATATGTAATCTCGCTTAACGCTGTCGAAAGCCTTCTCGAAGTCCACAATCATGAGATGTAGTGGCGAACCCATTTCGGCTGACTGCTCTAATATTATGCGTAGGGTGTTTGTGTGGTCGGTATAAGACGACCCTTTACAGAATCCAGCCTGATAAACTTCGAGAGTGCTCTCGACGACATTACTAATCCTATTAAGAAGTAAGAAATAAGTAGACATATACAACGCCAATTACCACAATCCCGAAGGTCGCCCTTCTTCGGAATTTTCACAATGACGCCCTCCTTCCATTCAGTCGGATATCTTCATTCATTCCACACCTTAGTGAAGAGTGGGAGGAGTATATCGACTGTTATTTCCGGGTCCGCTTGGAGGAATTCGGTTGGTAGTCCGTCTATACCTGGAGCTTTGCTTCCCGCCATTGACCGAATGGCGGAAACTATCTCTTCCTTATCTGGGAGATCGTCCCTAATAGAGGATTGTTGCGGTTGGATGATTGGTAGTTGTTCTGTTTCCGGAATATCTTCCTCTGACAAGATATTTAAAATATCAGAGAAGTATTCCTTCCATCGCCGCAACTGGTGCTAAGAAGAATTCCGTTGACATCTCTCACCAGGTGGTTGGCGGTAGTGTGCTCTTACAAAATTTCAAGTTCGTAGCTTTTAATTTGTTGGTTATTAGTTGATCTAATGAAATTGGTCGAAATGATACTTTTGTATGGTAGGGGGTAGAAGGGCAAGCACGATTGCAAAACTTTTAAAGTAATATCATGTCAATTATTTTTATAAGTTTTTGAGCAAAATTTTAAATTGATAGCTTTTAAGAGTTAGCTGATAACTGATTTCTTAAAAATGCTCGAAAAAATAATTTTGTATGGGAGAGGGTAGAAGAGGTAGGGGAATCGCAAAATTTGTGTCTCTCTTAAGCTGCTCGTATAAAATTTCAAGTTCGTAGCTTTTAATTTTTTGGTTAGCAGTTGTTTTATCGAAATTGCTCGAAATCATACTTTTGTATGGGAGGGGGTAAAACGGCAAGTTCGAGCTTAAAAATATTGACGCAGTTCCATTTCAACTATTTTCAAAAAATTTTGTGTAAAATTTCAAATTGATAGCTTTTACTAATTAAGTAAAAATTAATTTCTTAAAAATGGTCGAAAAAATAGTTTTGTATGGGAGGGAGTAGAAGCTTTCAAGGTATTCGACCAGTTAATATTTTATTCTTTTAAACAATTTTTTTAAATGGATTTCGCAAATTTTCAGCTTTCTACCTTCAAATTTCATTCAAAAATTTTCAGTTTATATGGTTTTTTCATTGCACATGAAACACCTTGTGCACGGTAGACCAGAGGGGTCGGTGCATAACAATTGTGGAATTTTTATTATTTTTTCTGTATGTACAACAAATAGATGTATCCACATGGAAAATTTAAATTTTGTATCTTTCACCAGAGCCCTTAAAAATTCACTCAAAATTTTCGACATTTTTGGTTACCACCTCCCCTTACACCTCCCGACCCAAAATTTTTACCAAATTTAAAAACTACCTAGTTCTATAATTTGACAAAATTTGTATTTGATATCTGCACTCAATTTTAAATTATAACGGTTTGAAATTTTGGAAAGTGCATCATTTTTGAAATGCTCCCCATTTCCTCCACTACTATTTTGTCCAAATGTTATATTTTTCTCGTATATCCCTAATATAGCTTAATATAGGTTCTAAGATTCAATTACATAGCTTAGTAAATAGTCGAGATATTGATTTTTAAGTGTTTTTCTTTGCACCCCCCTGACTCTCCCCCTTTCAATAATTACATTTTATCTTACCGATTCTAGTGGAACTTTATACCACCTTAATGGTCTCAAAATATATTTTTTTATGGTAAGTAATTTCGAAGATATAATCATTTGAAAAAAAAATTCGGCTGACAATTCGTTCTTAGCCCCCCCTTTTCGCATCGCAATGGGTAAAAAAATTAAATTATTTTTAAAAGTTGTCCCACAAACCCTTCTATATGTATGTTGAGTTTAAGCTTCCTAGCTATTACCATGGTTGAGATATTTGAATCAGTATTTTTCGGTTTAAGCGCTTCCTCCGCCTCCCCCTGAACCCGTACACCCCCCAAAATGGGTATCCATCTGAGATCCGCAACTATCAACAATCCCCCCAAAAATAAACTTTCTATCTTGAAGGATTTGGGAGTTAATGTGCGCTGAGCGTACACACCGGCGTACGGCGTACAGACAGACGGAGTTTTTTTTTTACATTTTTAGGCTAATTTAGTCATGAAACGCGAAAAAACAAAATTTCAGGGTAGCAAATTTTTTATTTTTTTCCAAGTCGATCACAACACTTTATTATTAAACAATAAAGTAATACTACTTAAAGAACAATCCTCGATAACTTAAATAGAAATTAAGGGACACAAAGAATATTTCAGTTTAACAACATTTGAGGTAGTTTTTTTTAGAACGAGTGTTGCTTTATGGCATATTTTATTTTCAAGCCTAAGTATGTGTGCATCTGTTATAAGCTATAATATGGCACATAAAAAAACAACATTAAAATGAAATTTTTATAATGCGTTTTTTTGAGAAAAACTACATTGATCCCAGAATTTTGAGGGTCAAAGTATCAAAAGTTTGTGCTCTGAGGCAAATACCTCAGGATTGGGTAAAATGCCGACAAATACACCAAATGAAAGGTAATTCGATTCCCTAAAAAACAAGCTATAACACTTTGAATTGCGATTATTAGTTTTTAAGATATAGCGTTTTGAGTGAGTGAGGGTACAGGTCCGAAACACTTTTCTTGATCACCGCGGATATTGAAAATTGACCATCTGTGTAGAACATTTTTTTTTCTCAAAATATATCTAGGAATAACCCCTTAGAAGGTGGCACACGGAGTACCAAACACCTTGTATAAATTTATTACATCTTTTTGTAGTCGGCGCTGAACTTGCAAGAACTAAACAGTATTACAGGATAACGTAACATATTAAGAAATCAGCAACTAAGAAACGTATACAAACTATTTTGTATGTAAATCTAGGAAATGCCAAACTCTACAGTATGTAAGAAATGTAACATTACTATATGCAGTAGCCACAGTATAGCAAACAATTTCCAAATCATTTACCATGTACAATTAAAGTAGTTAATGAAAAGGTATTTCTAATCTGGTAGCACTGCACGAACAAGCATCATAAACAGAGAGCATTTGGAACACAAGATAAGAGAGAGAGAAATCTATTCGTTCGTGAATGGGAGCGTTAATTCGTGCGAGTTTTCTTAGTGTTACCGACTTCACTGAAGCATCCATTAGAAGTTGAATACATTGGCTCGTAAGCTTCAAGTAAGTTATTATAGGTTGAAAAATAGTGAAGCACGAAAATAATTTAGTTATAAATGTTTCAAAAATGTATTTATTTATTATATGTAATCTTTTACAATGATTTTTCTCTGGAATCGGACTTATGATGAAATGGATTTATATACATAGCTGCACAGTCGTTGAATTTTATTACAAAAATTCGCGTTCAGTCGTAGTTACGAAGCGCAAAATTCGATCAATATTTGATCGTAGTCATGTGCCTTCTGAGAAGTATGTGCGCAACTTACTCAAAAAATTCCAGACACTGGCTCAGTGCTAGATGTGAATACATCGAAACGAGTTTGCCCCAGAAGTTCGACCGCCCCTACCTTCCCAATCCCACATAAAGGCCGAATTTGCCTATAACCAGAGATAAGTGAAGACATAAAGAGCCTCTAAATGATGTTAACAACACGGATTTTCAACAGAAAACCAAAATGATAAATTAGGGGTATTTTGTATATTTGAGATACAGGATTCTGTTATATTTTGTTTTAAGCAATTGAGTGATGGATTTTCTTCTAAAACTTTTTCGAACTGTATACGGCATATTTTTGAAATCTATACATATTAATTATTATTAATATAATATAATTGTAGTGTCTCTCTGTTATTTGCTTATGAATGGCTATAAGTTAGTTTTTTGGGTTATTTTAGCACTAACTAAGCATAAAAACACATTTTTGAAATTTTTGTCTGTCTGTCCGGCCGCTTTTCACGCACAAACGGCTGAACTGATTGTAATGAAACTTGCACAGTTTGTTAGGTGTTCATCAGGATGTAATCTGCTTTTGCTTTTATTTCACTGCCCTCATCCCTTCTACCCCCTCCCATACAAAGTGACTCATTTTCATAATATATATATTTTAATCAAATTTTCTTGGAAACTATAGAAGCTATTAATTTAAAATTTAGAATATATTATGTCTATTACAAATTCAGTCTTTTGGTATACAAATTATTTGAGTTCCCTCACTCCTTGCACCCCCTCCCATACAACTACACCTTTTCATGAACCACTTTACACCAATGTTCTCAGTACTTGTAACTTCCATCGAGCTAAAAGTTGTATGAAATCCTTAATTAACATTATTATTAATATCGGAAAAAAATTAACCGATTAGGTTCACTCCTTCTATCCTCTCCCATACAATGTGACACAGTTCCACGGCTTCACAAGAATTCGATTTTCTTGAAAAGTGTGAATGTTACTGATCTGATATTTAAAATATATCAATTGCATGACGATTATAGTTGTTTCTCAAAAAATCAATAAAAACCCCTTTCTCCTTCCACCACCTCCCATATAAACCGCACTTTTTCATGAAATACTCTAACCTAATTTTCTCAGTACATTTAAATTTCATCGAGCTAAAATTTTGTAGTTAATCCTTAATTAGCATAATTATTAATATCGGGAAAAAAATTAACCAAGTAGCTTCACTCCTTCTACCCCCTCCCATACAATGAGACACATTCCACGACAATATAATAACTCGAGCTTACACAATTCAGATATTCTAGTGGCTATTGATTGCAGCGAGTTGCAGAAGACGGTGCTATTTTGTTGCAAAGTAGCTATTTCGTCCGTCAATACTTGTACCGATGATGAAAAGTCATTAGATGGATCTTCCATTGTGTTTCCCAGACGAATTGAGCAATTCAAGTTGACTCTCCAGCCATCACAATGCCAGGTTAATTGTTTTTTCTTTATGCGATTGAATATCTCAGAGGTCCGCACACGCATTGTGGTAAATGCTCTTGCAACCAGCACATTCCGTTCCAGGACGACTTCTTGATATTGCGGAATGGTAAGTGGAACCGGATCCTACCATACTTATTTTTTTCTTAATTCTAATACTTTTAAGCACAGAAGAAAAAAATATCAAGCAGAGCACGATAATTTGACAGACTGTAATTATTCTTCTTTTTTTTTTTGTCCAAAGGACAATTTTATTTATTCATAAATTATACAAAGCCTATGCTTTACTTGGGATTCACATTGATTCATGAAATCAAAAACAAAACCACGGCACCGAATTTAGGGTTTTGCGTTAAAAAACTTCAATCCTTTGATTTAAGAATTTAAAAATTATTGAATCTTTTAACACTTATATATTTCTTGGCAACAATTAGTTATATGCAACTATTCAATTTATTAATTTAACAACAATTATTTAAATACAACTATTTATTTCTTTCTTACAACTCACTTTTATTTTCTTATTTAATATTTTTTGTATACTCTAGATGAAATCTGAGAGTATTTTGTGTTTGCCTTACCGTTTGTAACGCCTAGAAATAATCCGCAAGTTCTTATTCAAATAACTTTTGAAAGCTTCGAGTTTTCAGTCGATAGCTTTTTTTTCGAAAAACAATCGACAATTTTAGTCGAATGAAAACTATCGATGGTTATTCGATAGTTCAGTTGACTATCGATAGGACTATCGGTAGTAAAACAATCGATAATGCCCATCGCTAATGTGATTACACAGCTAAATGTATTGGTACGTCTTACTGCATCTCCTCTGGCAGCACTGACACGAATCTCTGAAATCAAGCAACATATTTCCCTCGCTCTTTCAATTTCTCTTCGTGTGTTTCTCTTTATTGCCCACAAATTTTGCAGGCACGAACTCATAACGAAGATGAAGTTGCTTTCAGTTCGTTTCCGGCCGCCGTGCGTGGGAGATTTCTTTTTTGAGTTGGAGTCTCGCTCGTCGTTGTTTACCAATCGCGAATTCCTCCCGCATTTTTTGTCTTTTGCCAGTGGTGTTTCTTCTAATCGTCGATTACCGGTGCAAGATAAATTCCGCGCGTACATCCGCAAATTGTTTGCGATTCGTCCGGTGTAAAGTGGAAACTCGTGCTATCCGTAAAATGTGTGCCATTTAAAGCGAGTGTTGTGAAAAATTAGAGGAAAAGTGTTCAAGTTAATTTAAGAAGAAGAAAAAAAAGAAGGAAAAACCAAAATGAAGTTCGTTGTTGCATTAGCAGCTGTGCAGATGATGTTGCTGCAGTGCGAAAGTGTTCAACGGTATGAAAGTTCGCCGAGTGAAGTGATTTCGCGTGATGTGTTCCCACCGCATAACCGCTGCGAGCCGATCTCGCTGTCCATTTGCAAGGACATTGCGTACAACATGACAATCATGCCAAATCTGATTGGGCATACGCGGCAAGAGGAAGCCGGCCTTGAAGTGCACCAGTTCGCGCCGCTCGTCAAAATCGAATGCAGTCCCGACCTGCAGTTGTTCCTCTGCTCGCTATACGTTCCCGTTTGCACCATCCTGGAGGAGCCGATACCGCCATGTCGCAGCTTATGCGAGTCCGCTCGCACCTGCGAAGGATTAATGCGTCACTACGACTTCCACTGGCCCGAAAATCTCGAGTGTTCGAAATTCCCGCAGGCCGGCACCGATGTCCTTTGCGTGGCTCAAAACAATAGCGGTACCACCCCATCCCCGATCCGCACCAACACCGCACGCGTTATAAATACGCGCAAGAACTCCGTAGTTCCCCATCGGAATATCGGGTTCGTTTGTCCCGTTCAGCTGAAGACGCCCGCCGGGATGGGGTACTCCTTGAAAGTCGGAGGAAAGGTAAGAAGACCGTAAATTACGAAAATGCAAGTCGAATGTTTTGCCTGTAACACCGGCGGCTCCTCAGCCCAGGTTACTTTTCGGATTAACAATCGCGCGTCTACCTGCGATTCAGGAATTTCAATCGTACCTGGGTTTATGGCGGTCTGGTACGATGCTTGTGTTCGCCTGTACTCCGGCCCGTATGTGAGTTGATTACGTGCGTGTCGTGACTTCTCAAGTTGGGCTCATTGTTCACCTGGAATGCCGACCCGAAGCCGCTAATTGCCTTAGGAAATGGCAAACAAAATCAAAGACAGAAAAACACTGTTTGTTTGGCCATTAGGCGAATTAAATGGCACTCAGTAACCTGTACTTAGCACCTTCGTTTAAGAAGATGAGGCGACTTATCTAGCCTGAAAATTGACTCTTCTCGCGCTGGTAATCAACTCAGCTCCACAGGGTAAACAGCTTAAGAAGTTCTAGAGGTGCCACGAAATACCGTGTATGTTGTATGTTCGTGTCATAAGTGCCAAAATTTGATAAAGGCAGACTTTGTAGGTCAACTTCTTTTTTTGATTGATGATCTTCGCAATGTGAGAAGATCTTGCGAGGTGTGGTATTCCAGTACTTTTACAGTTATTCCTTAATAGCGGAGGTTGTGGTTTGATAATGAATAACAATCACTTTTGTGGCTATAACGTCGATTAAAATGTTCATCTTCGTGAATGAATTCATAGAAAAGCACTTGGATACAGATTTTACTCCGATAAACATTTATAAATCTAATCCGAGTAATTCATTGAACCGGGAGCAGTGAGATAGCGTTTACTAGTTATACTCTAGATGAAATCTGAGAGTATTATAAGTTTGCTCTAAAGTTTGTAACGCTAAGAAATAAGGCTCGGAGAAAAAAATGATTGATACACTCAAACTTCTCAAAACCGGATGTCCGTCCGTCCGTGCGCTCTCTAGCTTGAGAACGCGTTGAGCTAGATAGTTCGAATTTTGTACACGTTATTTTTAACGAAAAAGTAAGGTCAAGTTCGTGAACGGGCCAAATCGCTCCACTCCTTCTACCCCCTCCCATATAAAATGACACAATTTCGCAATTTGACAATAAACGGATTTTCTCGAAAAGTATAAAACCTATTGGTCTTAAATTTGGAACATATCACATATCACTTTTATGATGATATCAATCTACTGTATATGCGTGTCCTCTCCCTCCTTCCACCACCTCCCATACAAACTGTACTTTTTCATGAAATACTCTAAACATATTTACTCAGTACGTATAAAATTTAGCGAGCTAAAATTGTGCACTAAATACTTATTTAGAATTATTAGTAAGACAAAAAAAATTAAACGATTAGTTTCACCCCTTCCCATACAAAATGACACAATTTCGAAATTCGAATAATAAACGGATTTGCTCAAAAATTATAAAGACTATTAGTCTGAAATTTGGAATATATTACTTTTATGACAATTTCAATCTACCCTATAAAAATGGTTTACATCCTACCTCTCCTTCCACCCACTCCCATACAAACTGCACTTTTTCATGAAATGCTTTAAACCAATTTACTCAGTACCTACACAATCTATCGCGCTCAAATTATGCACTAATTACTTATTTAAATTTAGTAGTAAGATCAAGGAAAAATTAGACGATTAGCCTTATCCCTTCTACCCCTCCCATACAGAATTACGCAATTTTGCCATTCGACATTCAACCGATTTGCTCGAAAAGCATAAGTGCTATCGATGTGAAATTTAGAATATAGTATTGGGTGAGTGCAAAAGTTCGTGCAGAGCTGCAATAGATGGCGTTAGAAGCGGTGTAAAGTGTTGTCATTAATACTGCCATCTACGTAAGACAGATCGTTGGAACGGTGACGTGTCCAGCTTTCATTTCAAACAAAATAATTTCTGTAGATACAAACTGCTTCGAGAAAGATTACTTTTAAAATGAGTGTCGATAAGGTGCATTTACGGCATGTTATGCTTTACGAGTTTCGGAAGGGAATAAACGTTGCAGCAGCCGCAAACAACATTCAAGAGGTTTATCGAGATCAAGCACCAGCTAAACGAACTGAGGAAAAATGGTTTGCGAAATTTCGCCGCGGAGAGTTTAACCTTGAAGACGAGCCACGCTCAGGTCGACCTTCACACATAGATGGCGATGTTGTGCGTACTTTAGTTCAGAATACTCCGCGAATTTTAACAGAGGAAGTTGCTACAGCACTTAACGTTGACCGATCAACCGCTTTTCGACGTTTAAAAACATGGGATTCGATTTGAAGCTCGATATATGGGTGCCCCATTTGCTGACCGAGAGGAATAAAATCGAGCAAATTTCTGCTGCCGTTTCTTTATTCGGTCGGCTCAAAAACGAGCCGTTTTGGGATCGATTAGTGGCGGGCGATGAGAAATGGGTCCTGTACAACAATGTTCAGCGCAAACGCACATGGAAACAGGCAGGTGAACATGGCAAATGCCAGTTTGCACCCGATGAAGGTGATGCTCTGTGTTTGGTGGGATTGCAAGGGCATAATTTATTTTGAGTTTCTCCCAGCTGGCCAAACGATTGATTCGGGGAAGTACTGTCGCCAATTAACCAATCTGAATCGAGAAATCAAACAGAAACTTCCGATTTTGTCAAATCGCAAGGGCGTAGTCTTTCATCACGACAACGCCAGACCACACGTTTCGAGACAGACGCTGCGCACACTGAACAGCCTTAAGTGGGATATCCTTACTAATCCACCGTATTCTCCTGATATTGCACCACTTGATTATCACTTGTTCCGGTCATTGCAAAATCATTTAAATGGAAAAAAACTTGACTCTTTGGATGCCTTAAAAAACGTCAGGTCTTCGTTCTTCGAATCTAAACCGCGCAGTTTTTATGATCGGGGCATCCGTATGCTGCCAGAGCGTTGGAAACAGATTATAGAATACGATGGAGAACATATCACTGATTGAATAAAGAATTTTGTTTGCCTATCACTGTGTGACTCTTACTCTCAAAGTCCGCATGAACTTTTGCACTCACCCGATACTTTTATGATAATATCAATCTACCGCGTAAAAATTATGCATGTCCTCCCCCTCCTTCCACCACCTCTCATACAAACTGTACTTTTTCATGAAATACTCTAAACCAATTTACTCAGTGCGTATAAATTTTATCGAGTTGAAATTATGCACTTAACATTTATTTGGCATTATTAGTAAGGCCAAAAAAATTAGACTATTCGCTTTCATCCTTCTACCCCTCCCGTACAATCTGCAACAATTTAACAACTATACAAAAAGTCAATTTTCCTGAAAAATATGAATGCTACTGATCTACAATTTAAATCGTGTCAAAAGCGTAATGTTTGTAGTTATTAAGAAATCGCGCTTCCTTCTACCACCTCCCATACAAACTCCACAATTTCACTAAATACATATAATATACTAATTTTCTCAGTACCTATTAAATTTTTGAACCCTAAATTTAGTATAAAACATTTTTATAGCAATTTTAGCGTGATGAGAAAAATTTAGTTCAATGTCGTCAACCCCTGTACTACTTCCCCTACAAAATTCTATAAAATCAAAAAAATTTCTCCTTCATCTAGAGTATCGCAAGATTGAGCTTTACGCCCAATCGTAGTCCTGTTATGTTTATACTCTAGATGGAATCTGAGAGTATATTGTGTTTGCCTTACCGTTTGTAACGCTAAGAAATAATGCTCGCACAGAGCCGCCAAGGGTACAGAAATATTTGTTGTCGCTCAAAAACTTCGATTCTGAGTTGCTGTCTGTCCGTCTGTCCGTCTGTCTGTCTGTCCGTCTGTCTACAGCATAACTCTCGAACGCTTTGAGCTATCGTGCTGAATTTTTTTTTGTGTCATTTTTAGCTAAAAAGAAACTTTAAGTTCGTGAACGGGCCACATCCCCCCACTCCTTCTACCCCCTCCCATACAAATTTCACGAAATTCCGAAATTTCCAGAAATTGATTTTCCTTTGAAACTATTTAAGCTATGACACAATATTGATCTGATCCTGTCACTCCTTCTACCCCCTCCCATACAAATGCATAATTTTGAAAAATGCAATTTTTCGATTTTCATTGAAACTAGCAAAGTTATAAAAACGAATTTTTGCCAGAATTAATTTTATTATAATTCCAATCAGAATTGAAAAAAATTATGTACTTCACCTCACTCCTTCTACCCCCTCCCATACAAATTTCACGAAATTTTGAAATTTAAATTAAATTATTTTTCTTCGAAACTGTTAAGGCTATCAACTTGATATTTTGCATAAAGTATAAAAATAGAAATATCAATAACGGGAAAAAAATATGTTTTGATCAGTACACTCCTTCTACCCCCTCCCATACAAATGGATAATTTTTGTCAAGTGCATTATATCGATTTGCATTAAAACTAGAAAAAGTATAAACTTAAAATTTTGCCAGAATTTGTTTTTTAATAATATCAATAAATGCTAAAAAAACTATCAGCTCCTCTTCACTCCTTCTACCCCCTCCCATACAAATGCATAATTTGGAAAAATGCATTTTTTCGATTTTCATTTAAACTAGCAAAGTTATAAAAATTAATTTTTGCCAGAATTAATTTTTATATAATTGCAATCAGTATTGAAAAAATTATCAACTGCACCTCACTCCTTCTACCCTCTCCCATACAAATTTCACGAAATTTTGAAATTTAAATTAAATTATTTTTCTTCGAAACTGTTAAAGCTATCAACTTGATATTTTGCATAAAGTATAAAAATAGAAATATCAATAACGGGAAAAAAATGTGTTTTGATCCGTACACTCCTTCTACTCCCTCCCATACAAATGTATAATTTTTGTTAAGTGCATTATATCGATTTCCATTAAAACTAGAAAAGTATAAACTTAAAATTTTGCCAGAGTTTGTTTTTTAATAATTGCAATAAATGCTAAAAAAAATTATCAGCTCCTCTTCACTCCTTCTACCCCCTCCCATACAAATATCTGTATTTTAAATTCAAGAAAAGCACTTCTCCTTCGAATATATTAGAACTATCAAATTTGAAATTGAACCAAAGCGTGGTGATAAGGATGATATGATAAGCAGTTTCAAAATCATCTTAGACGCTCCACTTCCCCTGCCACCTCTCATACAAATGCCTCAATTTCAGGAAAACTATGTCCAATTGAAAATAATGAAAGCTGCAAACCTTAAATTCAGCACGAAATATATTGCATACCACATTAGGTGTCATATCCAAAAATTACAAACCTTCCTCCTCTCCTTCTACCACCTCCCATACAAAAGTCACTATTAATTATTTAAAAGAATTGGAGGTGACATATTTTCCGGTACATTGAACTCTTTCTCATTTCATCTAGAGTATCATATGATTGGGCTTTACGCCCAATCATAATTCTTTTATGTTTTTTAGTTGCATACGTACATAGTGTAATGGAACTTGTGCGGTGCGCATTTCGAACAGACCAACATTTTCACAAAGAAC
Organism: Chorisops tibialis; assembly: GCA_963669355.1. Classification (NCBI taxonomy): domain Eukaryota; kingdom Metazoa; phylum Arthropoda; class Insecta; order Diptera; family Stratiomyidae; genus Chorisops; species Chorisops tibialis. Next base: position 194,347,594 of record OY770263.1, on the reverse strand, counting down.
TCATAAGAATAACAAATACATCTCATTGATGCAATAAAACCATGAAAAATGAAGATATCTCATTATTTATTATTTTATTCCGGGAACACGTGAGAGCACCGCGACCTTCCCGGCTTATCGTGCGTTTATCGCCTCTTTACCCTACCATAAGTCGATAGCTTCGGCCACAATATACTGTGGCTAATCTAAGTATCTTTAAGGGAGCAATGTTGGCTAGTTCATCAGTTGTAAGGAAACCTTTTCCTAGAAGATTTGATCTGGTAGTGACATAGAACATGCTCTGTCGTCTTTGAGACGGAAAAAGTAGCGTATCGCGGACAATTTTAAAATGCACAAAATGAATTTTACTAATTTATTATGTGTAAAAATGATAGATTTAGCGGTCTTAGAGCGCGCTTGGTACTATTATTAACGATTTTCCATCTGGAAAATGAGGAAAATTGCGATTTAAAATTTCTTTTTTGAGCTTCTAAAACGGCCATTCCATCATTTTCTTCGGTGGGGCTTTCATAACAAACACAATAACTTGGACTACAAGAAAATAAATATTACAAAAACACAACCAGTTTGTAATTCTCAAATTAAAATTATTTATTGCGTTTAACTAAGCCCGGACAAATTGGAAGTTTCCACGTAATTCGACTGGCAGTTGGACTATTTAGTAATGCCCTACACAAAAATCAATTGGGATTACATAATTTCCCGCCGAGGGAAAATGTTTCTTTGGGAAATTATGGTTTAACTTCATTTTATAATTTTTTAATAATTTACTATAAAATTTAAATCCAAATCTAATAATATTATTTGCAACATTTTGAGTAGCCCTGCAGGGCTTTTTATCATCACGCCCTTTTTTCCTTTTCAACTACGGCTACGCATAGAACTACGTTTTGAGCAGCCCTGCGGCGCTTTTTATCATCAATTCCTGTTTTTCGTATCCAACTACGGCTAAGCATTTTATAATCAAACCCTCTATTTCGTATCCAACTACGGCTACGCACAGAATTACGTTTTGAGTAGCCCTGCGGGGCTTTTTGTCATCAATCCCTTCTTTTCGTATTCCAGAAAAATATTAAAAAGTTATAAAATTACGTTAAACCATAATTTCCCAAAAAAACATTTTTCCTCGGCGGAAAATTAGCTAGGGTGTAGCGTGTTGGTCTACAATGCGAAGATCGGGAGTTCAAATCCCGGTCGACGCATAATTCCAGCACACTGTCTGCTTGGGTATACCTTGGTCACCTCAATCTACGAAAATGAAAAATTTGTAAATAGAGGTTGTGTGAAGGTCTAACAACCCTTCCACAATAAATAATAAAATCAAATGTTAAGGAACCTGGAGGTCAGGAGGCCAAGGTCCGATTTGGCGCCATTGTAGAAGTAGAAGGGAAATTATGTAATCTCAATTGATTTTTCTATAGGGCATTACTAAATAATTCAACTGTCAGTCGAAGTACGCGGAAAGTTTCAATTCGTCCGGGCTTAGTTTTTTGCGTTCCGGAAGGCTCGGAATAATAAACTGGTTGTGTTTTTGTAATATTTATTTTCTTGCAGTCCAAGTTATTGTGTTTGTAATGAAAACCCCGCAGACGAAAATGATAAAATTACCGTTTTAGAAGCTCAAAAAAGAGATTTTAAAACGCAATTTTCCTCATTTTCCAGGTGGAAATTCGTTAATAGTAGTACCAAGGGCGCTCTAAAACCTCTTAATCTATCAGTTTTACACATAATAAATTAGTAAAATTCATTTTCGTGCATTTTAAAATTGTCCGCGATACGCTACTTGTACCCTTTAAGACAGAGGCGGTAGATGTCGGTTTCAGCTAAGCCTATATTTTTGAGGTGATGGTTTACTCCACTGTACCCCGTCATTAGGCCGATTAGAGTACTAATATCACTGTTGCTGATTTTTAGAATATCCTCCACTTCATTTTTTTGTGGTAGGATTAGTTTTTTTGAGATTGATAAGCCTGGAAGTCTATTCCAGTAGATTTTATGCTCTTGTTCAACCCACTTTCGAACTGTGGGGTTGGAGTGCCCTTTTGGTTTTCCGCAGAATGGCTCTGGACCAATAAAATTTGTTTCTGTGCCGTTTGTTGCAAGACGATCAGCCTTATCATTTCCCTCAATTCCCATGTGATCTGGTACCCACATAAAGGTTACATCGTTCCTTTTTCCCCAGCATGATTAGGTCTTGAAGGCATCCCCAAACTATCCTCGATCCGTGTTTATTGGAAGCTAGGGCCTTGAGAACCGTCTGAATATCCGATAGGATATAAATAGATTTATTGCGATGAGATCTCCTTATATTCTCTTGGATGCATAGCTCCATTGCAATTAGTCCAGCCTGGAAGATTGTGGCTTCACCTCCGGCTCCAATCTCCTCAGAGGTGCGCGAGCCCTCTGTGTAACAGATGGTTGATTCCTCTTCCATTTCAGGTAGCATGGATTGCCAGTAATTTGGGTACTCTGATTATAACTTTGAACGAGGTTTCAAAGTTGAATTTTGTTAGCATATCGTCCGATTGCTTGGAGGATAGAACCCCTATTTTTGGGTCTTTTAGGACTTTGAGGTAACCTCTAAAATCCCCTGATTTGTAATTGAATTGTTTTCCCTCTGGATGCACCCCTTTGACAGCCTCCTTTTTTATTTGGAGATGTATCGGAACGATGTTTAGGAATATTTCGATAGTCGCCGTGGGACAGTTTTTCATTGCTCCTGTCGTACCAAGACAAGATAGACTTTCGATTTTTAGTAACGTAAGCTGTGCTTTTTGGTGTAAAAATTTAGGCCACCATATCGTTGATCCGTATGTGACTGTTAGAAGAATGATTGTCCTGGGACACCAGTAAATAATTTTGGGCTTTAATCCCCATTTTCTGCCAAATACGCTTTTACAGGCCCAAAATGCCTTTAGTACTTTGGCATGAGTCCATTCTATATGTTTGTTCCATTTGATTTTGCTATCCAGTATAACACCTAGGTATTTTACCTCATCTGAAAAGGGTATTAATGTTCCATTCATTGCAGGATATATGATGTGGATTTTCCTTCTATTTGTAAATGGTACTATCTCAGTCTTACTTGGGTTGGTGTTCAAATTCTTAGACTGACACCAGTTCACTATCACCTCTATGGCTGATTGTATCATCAATGGCGCGACAGCCCAAATCGGGCCCTGGCCTGAAGGCGTCGCACAGAGGGGCCGAATGCCCAAAAGCGGTAAAAATTCAATATCTCGAAAACGGATTAACATAGAAACCTGGGGCCGGTCTCATTCGACTCAGAACAAAAAAATAAATCAAGTTTAGCTGTTTTTATTGAAGAAAATTAAAGAACTAATGAGGAAATGAAAGCCTATTGGCATGATAAAAATTTCTAAAATTTTCGGAATAGGTTGTACTCATCAAAACAAGTAGCAAAACGTATTTTGAGTGTATATTTAAATTAAATAAATTAAATTCAAGAAAGCTTAAAAGACTGGAAAATTTGGTAAATACTAAAACTAGGTATTCCAAGACAAAGGCAGTTCAAATTGAAAAGATACTTACGATTTCAAATTCAAGGAAATTAGATTAACAGCTCCTTAGCTGCATCACTGATTTCCAGGTGCCTTTTCTTTGGTTCGGGTCTCATGTTCGTGATAAAAGGATCCGAAGTCTCCAGTAGTTTGTGGAAGACGTCTTTGTTGGTGGATAAACGAGACATTTTCCGCGAGTTTCTGATTCTGAAAGTCTTGTAATCCTTATTTCTACTTTCTTGTGCCTCTTCTGACTATATTCCGACTGGGAGAATCGACTTCTGCACTATTTCAGCACCATGTAACAAAATCTTATGCACCGTGGATGGCATGTAGTACCATGAATACTTCTCAATGGCCATCTCTGCTGTTTCTTTTGAGAAGAGCCGGAATTTTTCTGGGTCGATCATTGCATTGCTATTTATGACTTCCAGTATGGTAGCGATCCGGTGGATTAGAGTTTCGTCGACTCCCGTTATTGCAATCATTGAAAAAACGTCTGGCAGTGTTGCCATTATTTGGAGATCCGTAACCCTGATTAACGAAGTCTACTTTGATGCCGACTGTCTCAAGAAACTCTTGTTGAATACGTTTCTTTTCGTTTTCGGGCATGACTCGCGTGTCTTTTGTAGTCCTCCATTTTTCAACATTTTCGTTGTGAAGAATGTATTCCATACACTTGATTCTGGCATGTAATGGAGACATACCAAATTCGAGAGCATTCACATTAAGAGGTTTTTGTTGAATTTTTGCCAAGTCGTTTATTTCGGATGGTAGAGCACTGCATATGTAGCAGGCACTTGCAGACTTCGTATTTGTGATGGCTTGTGCTACCTTGCCGTCCAACATTGTTATCACCAGAATATGTCGAATACGGATGACATTAATGCCGATCACCACTTTGGTAGCTTCCAACTTCTCTATTTCTTCTTCAACCCGTTTTTTTTCAGCTCGCGCCAAATCAAGTGGAAACTGTATCTAAAGGGCCTGCAATGTCTTGTTGAGGAAGGTCCGTTGAGTACATCCGTTCCGAGGAGTTTCTGGACAGTGTTTTTTTCCGGTGATGCGTTGTCGGCGCCTCGCGCAACCATCGACCTAGGCGACTGGTCCTACTTATTTATCAAATCCTAGTAGAAAAAGGGTGGGAGTTTTCAGCTAAATATGACATGATGCAGTTCTCACAGCTATGCTGCGAGTCCAACTATGTCATAGTTTTTGCCTATTCTCTGAGACGCACTGGTGTCACTGGCCATTCAGGTCAACTTCATACTCCCTCTTCCTTTCTCAACCGGGCTTGGGACCGTCTATGACGGACTTAGGCTGATTGTATCCTTTCCGATATTATTAAGTCATATTGGCTTCAAATGATAATGACAAGGAGTGAGGAGAAGTGGAGATAGTAGCCACTATAGGTCTGTGCAGTCAATGTGCTATCACCTAGATCCGTGGTTGTCACTCGGCTCTTTAGCATGGCGTTTCAAACTCTTTTTCCTAGCTGTCGCTATTATGGCTTCATGGGGGAGTATTGTCAAATACTCCTTCTATACCTAGGAATACGCAGAAGCCAATTTTTTTTATAGTCTTACCATGTCAAACCTTGAAGAGCTGACTCTGTTGATTTGGCTTTTTGGTAGGCAAGTTGTTTATTATTAAGACAGACACTGTTAGGCCCTGTTCTTATGTGAATGTCCACTAATGATGGAAAAATTATATTAAATTATATTATATTGACGAAGAAGGAAGTAAGGCTTATAGGGCGATATGACTTAGGCTGATCAATGGGACGATTCCCTGCCTTCGATACAAATACCACCCTCGCGTTCCTCCATTTAAAAATGGCCTTAAAGATCCTTATCATTATTGGTATTATGATGTCTAATCCTTTCTACAGTAAGGCAGGGAAGATTTTATCTACTCCGGCTAATTCGTAGGGCTTAAAAGGTGTTGATCGTCCATCTTATCTTTTCTGGAGTGAAGATTTCTCCAGCAATACTATTGCTGAATGGAGATTGAGGATACTTCCTTTCTTCTTCTTTTAAATCTTCATTATTATTAATTATTTTGCAGCCTGGGAATTGTGTTGTCGTTTTCTAACAGGTCTCTATGAGCCGGTATCCAAATTAGAAATACTTCGGTTATAGCGCTTGGCGATTCAATTTGTGTCTATAAATAAACACTACTTTGGACGTGGTCCTGTAGGACTTGAGTGCCAGAAGTGCAACCCTGCTGTCCGAGAAAATGTAATAATTTCCGAGACTGATCTGCATATGTAAAATAATTTTTGTGCACTCGCTAATAGCTAATACCTCCGCTTAGAACACAGGCGCGTGTTCTGAAGATGAAACGATGTCGTGGATGTCCCCTAGAACTTGTTCAAACTTACCAGTTAGCATGATGACAAGATCGTCTGTATATGCGATTGTGGGGTAGCTGTTCCGATTTAAAATGGAAAGGGGTTCATTCACGGTTAGGAACCACAAAAGAGGCGATAATATACCGCCCTGCGGCGTTCCTTTGTATACACAGCCTTTTCTTGTCTTTTCACCCATCCGTGCTACGATTTTTCGTGAGCGAAGAAGATTAAATACCCATATAGTCAGAACTATGGCTGCGCAAAGTCTCAAGTATGGCATCAATGTTGACGTGGTTAAAAGCGCCTTCCAGCTCTTGAAATTCACCGAATGCAACCTCTTAATGAAGGAAAGCTTACTCTACTGCGGGTACCGTCACATGCAAGGCGGTGTCAGTAGACCTACCTTTCAGATAGGCGTGTTGGTGGGTTACGTGATCGAGAGGTTCAGATTTGCTCGTAGGTAGCTGTGCAGCAGTCTTTCCAAGCCTTTAAGAAGGAACGACGTTAGGCTGATGGGTCGGAAAGCCTTCGGGATGTTATGGGAGGCTCTGCCTGGTTTAGGTATGAAAAGTACCTTTACGTCTTGCTTTGTATATGTCAACTAGAAACTGAATTATTGTTTCAATTGCATTTTGGATCATTGACTTGTAAGGTTTGAAGGAACTGAACTTAATCCCTATGTTTTCTGGCGTTAAGACTACAGTATACCCAGTAAAATAACTCAGCAAAATATGCGGCTTGGTTTCGAAAACACACGTGTGTTTCCTCTCCCTCAAGCTTACAGTGAACATTTAATCTGATCCTTCCATTTCATTTCCGTGAAGATTTTTTTTTCATTAAATAAGAGCATGCGAAATTCTAATTCAATTATTTAGTTGCGAATCAATTTATTATAAATTTTGGTATAGAATTAAATTTTTATAGATATAATATTTAAATATTTTCATAACCTTAAAACAAGTGGCAGCAAAGTTGTCTTTTGGTATTTTTTTATAACTTACTTACTTACTTACTTACGATGGCGCTACAGCCCAAATCGGACTTTGGCCTCCTGAATGCTTTGCCTCCATCCATCTCGGTTCAGTGACCGCGTCCTCCAGTTTGAAAATCTTAGCAGTGATTTGCTGTCTGCGTCAATCGAATCCTCCCAGCGCTTTCGTGGTTTTCCGACCGGTCTTTGTCCGTTGACTTTCCCTTTTAGTGTGCGTTTGGGAATTCTTCCGTCATCCATCCGCTCCACATGACCAGCCCATTGTAATTTTTTAAATTTTATGAGGGTTGACACTTCAGGATTGTCGAAGATGGCATACAATTCTCTATTGTATCGTATTCTCCAGATTGAGTCTTCCCTCACAGGTCCGAGGATTCTTCTGAGGACCTTCCTTTCAAAGGCGTTAAGTCGTTTTTCGGACGCCTGAGTTAATGTCCACGTTTCGCTGCCATAGCATAGCACAGGTCTTATGATTGTTTTGTATAGCTTAAGTTTTGTTTTCCTGTGCACGTTCTTGTTTTTGATTATTGGAAGTACCGAATAATAAGTCTTGTTTGCCATCATTATCCTTCTTTTAATTTCGATGGGTTCGCTTCCATCCTTCGATAGATTTGCCCCTAGATATATGAAGTTGTCTACGTTTTCTAGGTTATAGTCTCCTACTGTAATATTTTGTCTGATTGGCGTCTTTTTCCTAGTTTGCGTCATAATTTTTGTTTTGTTTTCATTAATGCGTAGTCCAACTTCCCTTGCTACCGAGTCAAGGTTTACAAATACTTCCTTAGCACTCTCCAGAGATCTTGCAAGGATATCTATGTCGTCGGCATATGCTACGAGTTGTGTGGATTTGAAGCATAGTGTTCCCTTGGTGTCAACGGGAAGTTTCCGAACAACATATTCGAGTGTTAAGTTGAAAAGCATTGGTGCGAGGCCGTCACCTTGTTTAAGGCCGTTGTCTGTTTTAAAACTGGAAGTCAGATCGTTTTCTACTCTGACTTGTGACAAAGACTCAGTCATTGTCATTCTTGTCAGTCGAACCAGTTTCGGTGGGACTCCAAACTCCAACATGATTTTATACAGTACGCGCCTGTCGATACTGTCGTATGCTTGTTTGAAGTCAACAAATATCTGGTGCACATCAATATTATATTCCCAGCACTTTTCCAGCACCTGTTTAACTGAGAATATCTGGTCCGTGGTTGAGCGTCCAGCTCTAAATCCGCCTTGGTATTCACCAATTACTTTATCAGCATAGGGCTTAATTCTCTTTTCTAGAATTTTCGTCAAAATCTTATAAGACGTACACAACAGAGATATTCCTCGGTAGTTTTCGCAGCAGAGTTTGTCACCTTTTTTATAAATTGGACATATGATGCTCTTGCGCCAATCTTCAGGAAGTATTTCCTGCGTCCATATGTCCGCGACTAATCTATGTAGGAGATGCGCTATGCAGGTGTCGCCGGCTTTCAGAAGTTCAGCTGGGATTTGATCAGTGCCCGGCGCTTTGTTGTTTGGGTGGTTCCTTAGGGCTGTTTTTACTTCTTCGAGTGTGGGAGGACTCAAAGCGGATCCTTCATCAGCTGTTACATCAGTTATACCTGCTATTGTATCTGCTGCTGCTGTTCGTGTAGGTGATGGGCTCGGGTTAAGAAGGTGTTCAAAATATTGTGCCCATCTTAGTTTTATATCTTCCGCGTTACTTATAATGTTCCCTTCCGCATCCTTGCATAGGGTCGTTTTCGGTTTGTAACCTTCTTTCATCCTTTTGACAAGGGAATACGCGGCTCTTGTGTTGTGTAATTTAAATTGTTCGTCCATGTTTTTAATTTCGTCATTATTGTACTTCCGTTTTTTTTGTCTGCATATTTTGTTTGCAAATCGTCTAAGATCCTTGTACTTGTCTTGTTTGGCTCGTGTCGGCCGTTCCGTTAATATTTTGTAAGCTTCATTTTTTCGTTCTAAGGCATCTTGGCATTCTTTGTCGAACCAATCATTTCTTTTGCGCCGGGGTTGTTGTCCTATCACCTCCTCTGCGACAGATGTAATGCCATCTTTGATTTTTTGCCACATTTCTTCTATTGGCATGCTGATAGTGGTATTCAGCATTGTCGTGAAGTGCCTCTCCAAGGCTAACGCATATTTCGCAACTATTTTCTCGTTTTTGAGTTTCCCTATGTCGAATTTAGGAACCGGTTGTATTTTTGAGTGTCCTCGGTTTGCGATTCGACATCGAAACTTGGTCTTTACCAAATAGTGGTCTGTGTCGCAATTAGCCCCTCGACATGTACGCACGTCGAGAATGCAGGAGGCCGTCCTTTTCTCTATTAGAACATGGTCTATTTGATTGAATGTTCTTCCGTCGGGTGAAGCCCACGTTCTCTTATGAATATCACGATGCGGGAAGCATGTCGAGCTTACAATAAGGTTTTTGCTGCTGGCGAAATCAGTCAGCCTCTGGCCGTTGTCGTTACTAATATCATGGAGACTATGCCTTCCAATTGTCCCTATGTATGCTTCTTCTTTGCCCACTTTCGCGTTAAAGTCACCTAATACTATTTTAATATCATTCGACGGAAGGGAGTCGAATGTTGATTCTAAGGTGCTGTAGAAATCGTCTTTAACTTCGTCATCTTTGTCTTCCGTTGGGGCGTGGACATTAATAAGCCAAACATTAAAAAAACTTGTTTTGATGCGGATTGCACACAATCGTTCATTGACGGATTTGAAGTTGGTAACTTGGTGTTTAAACTTCTTGTCGACGATAAACGCAACTCCAAATTCCCGGCTTCCCGATGATTTCCCACTTTTGAAAATTGTGTGCGATCTTAAGTCATTAATCTCGTTACCTAATAATTTAGTTTCTTGGAGTGCAATTATGTTTATATTGTATTTGACTGCCTGTTCCAGAAGCTCTCTCACTGCTCCTGCTCTGTACAGGGATCGCACGTTCCAAGATCCGAAGGAATAGTCCATTTTTCGTTTGCGTGGTCGTTGCCGTTGAATCAATCCAGTCCGAGGCGTTGCTTCAGGTTTCGAAACGGGTGTGTTTTTTCCGAGGATGAGTTGTTAACACATCGCCCAACCCCCAACTTGGAGGGCCATATTATTATAGTGCTAGAATATTTCTGTTTCATTAGCACTCGCGCCCATCAGTTCAGCAAGTCAAGTCCGGATGGACAAGACCAGGATCCGGTGGCTACCACGAGGAGGTATGATGAGCACAATTGATGTGTATATGACAGTTACAACACTGGGCGTCGCCTAATGACGCCGATCAGATGCCTACCCTGTCTATACCCATCCAACCATTTTTTTATAACTTTACCTTAAATGGCAGCAATGTATGTTTTTATACTCTAGATGAAATCTGTGAGTATTATAAGTTTGCCACAAAGTTTGTAACGCTAAGAAATAAGGCTGGGAAAAAAAAATGAATGATACAGAAGTTCATATAATCACCCAAAAATCTCAAAACCGGATGTCCGTCCGTCCGTCCGTGTCCTCTCTAGCTTGAGAACGCGTTGATCTAGAAAGTTCAAATTTTGTACACGTCGTTTTTGACTCCTTCTGCCCCCTTCCATACAATTTGACACAATTCAACAACTTTACAAAAAGTAGATTTTCCTGAAAAGTATGAATGCTACTGATCTGCAATTTAAAATATGTCAATTAAATGATGTTTACAGTTATTTCTAAAAACGTCATTAATAAATTCACACTACTTCCACCAGCTCCCATAGAAACTGCACAATTTCACTAAATCCAATACACTAAATTTCTCAATACCAATTAAATTTTTGAATCCTAAATTTTGTATAAAACATTTTGATAGCAACCTTAGAGTGATGTGAAAAAAATTAGTTCGATGTCGTCACCCCCTCTACGACTTTCCCTACAAAATTCCTTAAAATAAAAAAAATTCTCTCTCATCTAGAGTATCGCACGATTGGGCTTTACGCCCAGTCGTAGTCCTGTTATGTTTTTTTATTTTATTTGGCTCCGGTAAACAAATTTTAAATGAAATTTGGAATGACTTGAAGGTGAATAATACGGCGAAAAATCATGCGTCGTAAGACATCTTTTCTTTATTAAAATTTTAAAATGAATAATTTGCTCAAGCAAAAAGAAAGACATAATTCAATTGGGTCACACTGAAAATATCAAGAACATTGTGCGGAAGAGAATCGTCGACCACCCGCCGATCACACGCCGCGCACCTGCCGATCACATGCCGCGCACTCACTGTGCACCCGCCGTCCAAGTTAAATACGATGCGAGCAAAAGTTTTAAGAACGTCATGTACGAGAATGAGAGATAAGAGGCGGGACACGTCGGGAACGTGTCCGTCAGTACTTTTCTCTCCCTCTTTCACGGAGGTAATGACGTCAAAATGCGGAGGTCTCTCACCAAGAACCTGTTAACACAGGCAATATACAAAGTTATATTACTGAGTGTACTGTGATCACGACTGTATCTAAAGGGTTTTTATTCTTAAAGGCGGAGAACTTTAAATTGGCAACACTGTTTTATATTACAGCCGATTTGACAGCTCCCGGTTGTTTTGGGGTTATTTTGGTTTGGCAATTCATCATGAATAGACTCACGCCGGAGCAATGTTTGCAAATTGTTCAAATTTAAAATTTTTTTTTTCAAGAAACTCATCAGACATTACCTGCATTTTATAGTACTTGTAATCATCCATCAAAGCGATTAATTCGAGAAACTATGGGTCGTTTTTGAAATACGTTTACTTTAAACGATAATACATATCCCGGAAGACGTCGTACAGTGTGCACACAACAAGCGATTGATGATGTGTTGATGGTGATCCAAATGTGTCAATTCGTTACCGTGCTCAGCAATTAAACTTGTGTCCATCCGCTATATGGATAATTTTGCGAAAAGATATTGGTTTACGTGCTTCAAAGATTCAACTTATACAGGAATTGAAGCCACACAATCATCGTTCGCGCCGTACATTTGGTGAATGGGCCGAAGGAAGCATTGTTATTGATCCACATTTAAAAATGTTGTTCAGTGATGAAGCACACTTTTGGCTAAATGACTTTGTCAATAAGCAGAATTGCCGCATTTGGAGCGATGATAATCCACAAGTCATTGTCGAAACACTATTACATCCAGAAAAAGTCACGGTTTGGTGCGTTTTATGGGCCGGTGGAATCATTGGTCATTGTCTTCAAAAATGATTATGGTCAGAACGTTACAGTCAACGGTGAGCAGTAAAGAGACATGATTACTAACTTTTTCGTGCCTCAATTGGAAGGCATTAATGTCGCAGACATGTGGTTTTAACAGGACACAGCGCGCGATACAATTAGTTTATTGAAAGTAACATTTATGATCGATTAATTTCACGAAATGGAACCATTAACTGGCCACCTCATTCGTGCGATTTGACGCCATTCCATTTTTTTTTTTTTTTTTTTTGATATGTAAAGTCTACGCCGATAAACCAGAAACTATTGAGCACTTGGAAGCCAACATTCGACGCGTTATTGCAGAAATACAGCCTGATTTGCTGGGAAGAGTGTGTGAAAATGTGACTTCCAGATTACGCCATGTACGCGCCAGCCGCGGTGGCTACATGTCCGAAATCATATTCAAACATTAATGCCATAAAATTATCTTTCAAATAAAGCCAATTTTATGGATATTAAAAACATTTTTCTGTGTTTAATTTCAATATAAAGTTCTCCGCCTCTAAAACAAACTCCCTGTAGATCTAACTTTCACTTAATTAAAATCCTGTCAATCAATTAATAACTATATATTGTTTATAACATGCCTCGGTTTCCACCAAGATACAACATTTCCGGAATCTCTCATATTACTCAATAATTTTTTGTGCGAAGGCATCAGAAATATTATTGCTATGAGAATTTCTTTTCTGGTAGTGCGAATTCGAATTTGCAATAATTTTATAATGATGTAATTGATGTTATGTAATTTGTTATACCATTAGTGCTAATAAAGATACCAATTAGCACTAATTGTATAAAAGATTACAAAAAATCAATTGCACCATTAGAAAAACATTGCAAATTGGAAAATAAACTAGAAAAGAAATTCTCTGAATACAAAAAAATTTTTTTTTAAAGACATGACAATACATTTTTCGAGAGAAGATCGCTACAATAAGAATCTAATAGATACACAAAATACAGAATAACACTACCTACCTAATAAAGAAGCAGAAAAGAAAGAAAGAAAAGAAATTTTCAAATTAAGAGAAAATAAAAATTCTTGGCAATAATATTGATGTTTAGAAAAACACTTTTGGAATTTGAACGTAATAATAAAAAATGTGCGTAGTAATGAAAAGAATGTGAATGGCCAGTGGTAGTGGGTTCTTGGTCTGCCTGCTAACGAAGATCGCGAGTTTAATTCCCAATCGAAGCATGAAAAACACGGCCTATCTAGGCCATCAAACTCGACAAATTTTTAAAATTAGTAAAAATAATTTGTTTCGAAATTTTAAAAATAGGATGCCTACACTGGATTCGATACAATTGAAGTTCAACGATCTAACAAGTTTCGGCGGTTACTCGTAACAAAACAGATACACAACTGTATCATCATTTAGACTATTGCTCTTATACTTCTTCTACAATGGCCTGGGCCTCCCAACCTTCAGGTTCCGTAACATATTTTTTTATAACTTATTGTGGAAAATTTTTTAGCCCTTCACACAACCCTCTATCAACAAGTTTTTCATTTTCGTATATTGAGGTGACCAGATTATACCCAAGTAGACTTGAATTATACATCGATCGTTATTTGAACTCACAACCTTCGCATTATAAACCAACACGCTACCTTTTACTTGATTGCGAAGGAAATTAATGTTTAAAAATTCACATGACTAACATAGAGGTTTCTAGGTTTCGCTGAAATTAATCCTTTTTGCATTCAACTAATAGTTTGATTATTGCTAATCACGAATCTTTTTAATCAGAATATTTTATTTTATTTTATTTTTTATTTTTTAATTTATCACTTCATCAACATATGATTACTTACAAAAAATTAATTACAACATTACTTAATTTTTAACAAAGCTGACTTTATCTGAGCAATATTTAGATTGAAATCAATGTTGCTGTTTCCAGATGAGGATCTGAAATATGTTTCCAGATGAGGATCTGAAAACTTATAAAAAGGAGAAAGAAAACACAAGGCGAAAATTTCGATTTTAAATTTAACGTTTCTTACTCAATGGTTCTAACAAGAATGAACACAAGAACAAAGCATAATTTTTTTCTATTGGAATTATCATTGTGGATGTATGCCGCTAGGATTGCCGCAATAGCAATTTCATATTGGGAATTGTTGCTGTATAGGTGATTGCCAAAGTAGCCGCTAGAAGCGCCGCAATAGGTCGTCGTGTACATAATAAATGGTTGCGGCCGGAGAATGATCGGGAACGGAACGCAGCATCATATGATCGCAATCATATGTTCCGGATGACAGTTCGCAGCTGTCATATCGCCGTGCATTTATCGGGCGGCCGCGCAGGCCGAGTGAAACATTCTCCCCGGCGTTGAAACGTTGTAGTTTCAAGGTTCGTTGGTGGTGTTCTTGTGCGATCGTTGTTGTTGTGGGCCTCACATTTCCTTGAGACCCGTTTGAGGTTTGAAGGCGCCTCGTCTCGCCTGGCAGGGAAGGGAATGTGGGGAGGGAACAGAAGGAAGTGAAAGAAAAGAAAATTAAAGCCATATCGTTGGTGATCGCGGTAAAGTTATGAATGGTGCGCGGCGATTACATAAAACTCGCGGGTAATTGACACAGCTTAGCGACTGGCCTTTTTAATTGAGCATACGCTGTTTTGACGGTGGCCACGCGTGTCCGTCCGTCTTTTCCCGGGTGTACGGCTACAATCCGTCCGAGATTCCATTGAAGCGGAGGAAATCGTTCGTCGCGTATGATCACTAAATCGTTTAATTTGAGATTGGGATGACTATTTGTCCATTTCGGGCGTTGCTGCAGACGGGAAAGGTATTCACCTGACCATTTTGTCCAAAAATCTTGGTGCAATTTTTGTATTAATTTCCACTTTCGAAGGCAGTGAGAGTTTGTGTCCTGTAAGTGTCGTTCTGGTGGTGAGAGTAGTGCGCCTCCGATCAGAAAATGACCGGGTGTGAGTGCCGAGAAGTCGTCCGGATTCTCAGTCAGCGGGCACAAAGGTCTTGAATTCAGACACGCTTCAATCTGGTTCACCACGGTGGTCATTTCCTCGTATGTCAAGGTGGTTTCTCCAATTACTCGTCGTAGATGGTGTTTCACGGATTTTACGCCAGCTTCCCATAGACCACCGAAATGTGGTGATGCTGGGGGGATGAAATGCCATTCGATCCCTTCGTTGGCGAGAAGTGGTGTGCAATCCTTTTCGAGTTGTTTCCGGAGATAGTCCCTTTCTTGTTGAAGCTTGGTATCGGCTCCAACAAAATTCGTACCGCAGTCGGAGTAAATGCGACAACATAGGCCGCGTCGAGAGGTGAAGCGCCGAAATGCCGCAAGAAATGCTTCGCTGGTAAGATCGGATACAACCTCGATATGGATTGCTTTTGTTGAAAAACAGACGAATATCGCCAGATAGCCTTTGTAAGTTTTACCTCCGCGTCCTTTTGATACCCGGAGTGAAATCGGGCCTGCATAATCCACGCCGACATTGGTAAATGGTCGGGTGATTTCCGTGCGCGTCGTGGGTAGGTTTCCCATTAATTGTTTTTGGGTTTCATTCCGAAATCGAAAACATTTCACGCATCCGTGAATACATGCTTTTATTAGGCTGCGTAGTCTCGTAATCCAAAATTGCTGGCGAATGGTTCCGAGCATCAGCGTTATAGTCCCGTGCAGGGTGTCTCGATGCGCCTGTTGTATTATTAGTTTCGTTAGACGACTAGAATGCGATAAAATAATCGGATGCCTTTCGTCATATGGTAGATTAGATAGGTGTAGACGTCCTCCCACTCGTAAAATTCCGTTTCCATCCAAGAAGGGATTTAACGATTTTATCACGCTAACTTTAAGATCGGTCCGGTCTTTTAAAATTTCAATTTCCTGGGAAAAATGAAGAGATTGGTCACCAAGAATGAGAGTACGTCGTGCAGTAGAAATTTCTTCGACGCTTAAAGCTTGGCATTGTGTCCGGGACTGATTTGATCTGCATTGATTGATGAAACGACGTATATACGCAAAAACACGAATGAGCCGGTGAAGTGAAGAGTACCGATTGATCAAACCATCTAACCATGAAGTCTCCGAATTGAGAGCTGACACTAAGCACGTGGTTGACATTTTCTTGAGATCTAGCAGAATTGGGTCTGGATTGCTGGGGTTGGAAGTCGGCCAAAGCGTCTCGTGGGTTTGTAACCAGTCAGGGCCTGACCACCATAGGGAGCAATCTAACAGTTTGGCTGCATCCATACCTCTGGAGGCAAGGTCTGCAGGATTGTCTTCGGAGCGGACGTGTTTCCAGATATTTCCGCCAACCTTGTCGTGGATTTCAGCGACTCGATTCGCCACGAAAGTTTTCCATTCGTTGGATCTTTTCCGAAGCCATGCCAACACGATGGTGGAATCGGTCCAAGCGATTAGGTTCTCAATCTTTAGAGCTGATTTGACTCTCTTCAGTAGCCGCGCTAGTAGAACAGCTCCACATAGTTCGAGTCGTGGTAGGGATACCGATTTCACTGGAGCTACTCGAGTTTTTGACATTACCAATCGTACTGTGATGACTCCATCATCGCGAATCGTGCGAACGTAGACTACGGCAGCATACGCTCGCTCGGAAGCATCACAAAAGCCCAATAATTGACTGGAAGTCGTGCTGCTAGTTTGAATCCAGCGTGGAATTCGGAAATGTTGTACCGCAGGCAATGTCTTCTTGCAATTTTTCCACGTTTCTTGCAACTCGGGAGATAATTGATCGTCCCAGGCCAAGGTTTCCAGCCATAAGCCTTGAAGGAGTATTTTCGCTTGAATGATGACTGGGGCAGCCCATCCGAGCGGATCAAAAAGTCGAGAGATGGTTGACAGGATAAGTCTTTTCGTTGGGACGATGTCGTCGTCGGGCACGGGTTTCCATTTGAAACCGAGCATGTCGTTGTCGGGATTCCAAACTATTCCAAGAGCTTTGATATTGTCATCGTTGGTTAGCGGTAGCATGCCCTGGTGAACGCGTTTTTCCAGTGGGACATCTTTCAAAATAAGTGGTGAATTCGAAGCCCATTTGCGCATTTCGAATCCACCAGCCTGCAAGAGATCTTCAACTTCTTTCCGTGCGCGACAAGCTTCGTCTACATTGTCGGCACCCGCAAGCAGATCATCAACGTACATGCTAGACGTTAAAAGAGGAGCGCCAAGAGGGAACCGTTCGCTTTCGTCGTTGGCCAATTGATGAATGGTGCGGATTGCCAGGTAAGGAGCACTACTTACTCCAAAAAGCACTACCTTAATTTTATAATCCTTTACAGGAGATTGTGGCTCTGATCGCCAAATGATTCGCTGATAATCTCTATCATCTGGATGGATTAGGATCTGACGATACATTTTCGCAATGTCACCCATATAAACGTATGAGAAACTCCTCCACTTCAGCAGCAGGTTGGTGAGGTCGACTTGGAGGGGCGGTCCGGTATAAAGAGAATCGTTTAGAGAAATCCCGTTGGACGTTTTGCACGATGCATTGAAGACCACTCGCAATTTTGTGGTAGTACTATCCTCCTTGATTACCGCATGATGGGGAACGTAATAATGCGGCAAGATTGCTTTTCCGATCGGTGAAATTTCTTCCATTTGCCCCAAATCCACATATTCATTGACGACAGCAGCGTATTCCGCTTGTAGCTTCGGATTTCTTTGGAATCGTCTTTCCAACGACCTCATCTGTGAAGCTGCGATGTTGTATGACGATGAGAGTGGTGGTGGATTGGTTCGAAACGGAAGACGTACAATGTATCGACCATCTTCACGTCGAGTGGTAGTTGCCTTGTAGAAGGTCTCGCAGGCTTCGTTATCGGCATCTGGTTGTGGAACCGATTCGACTTCTTCTATTTCCCAAAATTGACGAAGTTGGTCGTTAATTTCGGACACACTGTGAAACGCCATTAAAGCGGATCTGCCAGTGTCGTCAGGACAAGTTCCGGAAAGAATCCAGCCTAGGGATGTTGCTTGAGCGACGATTGAGTGATGACTCGCTTTCCGAACTCCTTGTCGTAGAATGGATGGATATGCGTTTGCTCCTAGAATAATATCCACCTTTCCCGGCTGATGAAACGACGGATCGGCCAACAACAAATCGCTAAATTCGTGGAATAGCGATGTTGAGACGCGTTTTGTCGGGAGTAATTGCGTCAAGGATGGTAAGATCAACGCTGTCAGGTCGAATGAAAACGCTTCCACTCGGGATTGAATCATTAAGCTCAATGAAGAACGCGCTCGCCCAGATTGAATGTCGCCCAATCCGGTGACTGTGACGTCGGCTCTTTTTCTGGGGAGTTTTAAGAGCTGAGCAGCAGATTCGGTCACGAACGATGCTTGCGAACCCGTATCAATAAGTATTCGCATCGGAATTAACGTTCCGGTGATGGATGGTACATTAACCAAAGCCGTAGCTAACAACGTCTGCAGTTGAGGCGGCTCTTGGATTGCAGTTGACTTTGGATGTGAAGCGGAGTGTAGAGCTGCTGTTGTGGGTATATCCGAAGGATTTGCTGGGTGCAGCAACGAGTGGTGTGTCTTCCCACAATGCGAGCAGCGGTTTGAACTCGAGCAGTCGGTTACTCTATGCCCGAGTCCCAAACAATTAAAACAGGCATGTTTAGCCCTCACCAGTTCTGATCTCGTTTTCACGTCCATTCTTAAAAATATTTTGCAGCGATATGCGCTATGATTATCATTACAGGATAAACACTTGCGAAGACCTTGGGTGGCAATAAACCCCTTGGCGTGGGTGGAAGGTCCTGTTGCAGGTCGTGGTACTGGCTTCGTGGGACCAAGTGCCTCCAAAGTTCGGAAACGACATTCCAAGAAATTCCGGAACTCCTCCCACGTCGATAACTTTGTCGTATCGCTGATCGACTGCTCCCAGAGCTGGTGCGTCTCTTTTGGCAATCTGCGTACCAGTAGATGTATAAGGATTGCATCCCAACTCTGAGTAGCAATTCCCAGGTTATTCAAGGAGGCTAAACATTCTGAAGTCACGTCCAAAAGCGACTTTAATGATTTCGCTGACTCAAATGGTATCACGGGTTGGTTTAATAGATTCGTCAGCTGCGTATTTACTAAAAGTCGTTTATTTTGGAAGCGACGACACATCAGTTCCCAAGCGGATAGATAATTTTTGTCGGTTACGGGCAGATGTTTAATTAACAGCTCCGCTTCTCCGTAAACTGACGTCTTCAGATAATGTAACTTCTGTACATCTCCCAGACTATCGTTATCGTGCACTACCGCGACGAATAAATCATGGAACGAAGTCCACTCGGCGTAATTCCCGCCAAATTTCGGGATGGTAATGCGCGGTAGACGCGTTTCACATCTCCCCAAAAGCGTCGCGTTATGCTCGGTCGGAGGTTCGGGCCGGAAGACAGTGGATACTGGCTCTAATTCTCTTAGCCTTTCATTCAGCCGACCAATCAGCTCGTGATAGGTTTCGTCGGCATAATCATAAATGTCATCGGTTAGATACCTTGACGACTTGGTTTCTTCCGAAGGAAGCGACATGAATGCGTCGTGGTTCTTATCGAAATTCTTCCAAAGGTCGAGAACCGACTCCTTGCGACCTTGAAGGTACCCCGTGGTACAATTGGCCTTGGAAACTTTTCCGAAATTCTTTTTAGCCTTTTCGAGTTTGGCAATAATGTTCTCTTGTTGTTTTATCAGAGCCTCCATTTCAATTTAAATTTACGGAATTTAAATCAGTCGACACGCAATTTTTCGGATAATTGTATTGTATCGTATTGTCTTGAGTTCGCGAACACGGCACTTTAGTTCGAATGCGGCACAATTTCCGAACGCGTATGGCTTTAATAAAAAAGGAAAAAAGGAAAATGGACTTACTCAGGTTGGATTATAAAAACGTCTTGTGCAGAATTTCCAGAGTCGTCGGGATGGCTGAGGTGCTGGAATATTCCCAAATATCGTCTTTATTGTCCCAAATGGATAAAAGGATAGCTCACTATCCGGCTTCGACGGACCAAAAATGTTTCCAGATGAGGATCTGAAATATGTTTCCAGATGAGGATCTGAAAACTTATAAAAAGGAGAAAGAAAACACAAGGCGAAAATTTCGATTTTAAATTTAACGTTTCTTACTCAATGGTTCTAACAAGAATGAACACAAGAACAAAGCATAATTTTTTTCTATTGGAATTATCATTGTGGATGTATGCCGCTAGGATTGCCGCAATAGCAATTTCATATTGGGAATTGTTGCTGTATAGGTGATTGCCAAAGTAGCCGCTAGAAGCGCCGCAATAGGTCGTCGTGTACATAATAAATGGTTGCGGCCGGAGAATGATCGGGAACGGAACGCAGCATCATATGATCGCAATCATATGTTCCGGATGACAGTTCGCAGCTGTCATATCGCCGTGCATTTATCGGGCGGCCGCGCAGGCCGAGTGAAACAGTTGCTATAATTAGTGTTAAAAGCCCGTGAAATAGAGGTTATCGGTTCGCGCTGGCCGTAATTAGTTCGATGGAAACGAATGTCGAGGAGTACGTAGTCTCTCAAGGAACGTCAAGGAATTTTGAAGGAGAGAGCTCCAAGCAAGATGGGGGAGTCAATTTTGCCTGAAATTAATTTGACTGCGACTGCAGTACCAAGAACAGATCGCCTATCTTCGAGTGAATCCAACGAAAGCAGTTGAAGTCGTTCTTGGTAAAGTGGGGAGACATATTGGGTCTGACCAGGGAAGTCCCTTAAGAGCAAATCTGAAAAATCTTCGCTGCACGGACTCAATTCTATTCTTATGAATATCATAATAAGGAGTCCACACCGGGCAGGCATATTCGAGAATTCGCACAAAAGTACAGTAAAGTGTCTTTGTGATGTAAGGGTCATTAAAGTCCTTAGACCATCGTTTTACGAAGCCCCAAATGGAGTTAGCCTTGATAACAATACAGTCAACATGGTCGTCGAAGGTAAATTTATCATTAAAAAGTACGCCTAAATCGCGAACTATGCTTAATTTTTGCAAAGCAATTTCCTCTAAAACATACACAAATTCAATTGGATCCTTTTTCCTAGAAAAAGATGCAGTGGTGCACTTTCCAATTTTTAAAGGCATACAGTTTAGGGTACACCAGTCAAAAAATAGCTTTAAGTCATTTTGCAAAAGTAAATTATCATTCGTACAGGTGATAGTACGAAATATTTTTGCATCGTCAGCATATAAAAGAATATTAGAGTTAGAGATTACCGAACTCGCGTCATTAATAAATAAAATAAACAGGAGTGGGCCAAGATGGCTACTCTGAGGTACACCAGAAGTGTTTGGAATAACCGATGAAAAAGCATCTCGAAATTGCACCTGTTGGGTGCGACTAGAAAGATAGGATTTTATCCAATTAGTAAAAATAGTAGGAAATCCAAGTATGCAAAGCTTGTGAATCAGTATTTTGTGATTAATCTTATCAAATGCTTTGCTAAAATCTGTATATATGCAGTCAACTTGTTTGCCTGCTTCAATCGCTGGGATGGCAAAATTCGAAAATTCTAGTAAATTTGTTGTTGTGGATCTACCTTTGATGAACCCGTGTTGGTTTGGGCTTATTATTGTTTTGCAATGAAAGTACATTGCGTCGCAAACAATTGCTTCGAATAATTTTGGAACACAAGACAGCTTGGCTATTGGCCGGTAATTGCATACGTCGTTCCGTTTACCTTTCTTAAATACAGGAGTTATTGTTGAGTATTTCCACAAACTAGGGAATACCCGATAACGAAGAGATGAATTAAATAGGGACCTAATTGGAGATAAAAGTGCAGGAGAGCACCTTTTAAGTACAACAGATGGAATTCCATCTGGACCACTATTAAAATTTTCAGTGATGTTCGTGATAAACTTTGATATAGTGGGTTCATCAATAAGAAGATCCTTCATCTCCAGTGTAGTAGAGGGAAATTTTGTCAAGTATTGGAAATTATTAAAGTCAATACCACAGTCCCGGGCATCAAAAGCAGCCCGAAAGTGATCGCCAAAAAAGTTGCTAATCCTTTTAGGGACATCACTAACTTCACCATCAAAAGACAGAGTCGCAGGAAAACCATCTGTGCGCCGAGTTCACAAAATTCCAAAACAGCTTAGGCTTATCTTTTCTTAGGCTTATCTTTACTAGCAACTTCCAGCGGGAAAACATATTTTTAGTGTTAGGTGACTTGTCCGCACGTAGTTCTATTTGGAGTCCTAGACACATGGATTGTAGAGCAAAGCTTTTGGCATCCGTCACACATATTAATGTATGTGTGACTAGAACCCCTTCGCTCAAAAAGCCTCAGTGCTATAGATATATGTATTAAAATGCTCTTAACATTTTGCTGCATATTTGACTTGAATGGGATTGTGCTTTACGCCCAATTATATTTCTTTTATTTTTTTTTAGTTAACCTTAATCTGACTGGTATGTATGCTTTGGAGCCAATAAACCTCTAAACCCAATTTGGCGCCTACAAAAATAGTAACTTTGAGCTAACGCTATTCCATCCCTGAAGTATATAATACAACTTTAGGTGGTACTGTTTTGTTCATATCGCAAACGCAGCTACCGATCAGCTTGTACCTTAAGCCCACTCTTTTTCACCTACTCGATACATAGAAGACAGACTTAATACCAGAAGGGTTTAGAAACGGCCACGATAAAATGGATACATGCTAAGGAGCCGAGTGATGTCCCCAGGGAGGGATAGTATCTCCGCTTCTTTGGTCAATTGTAGTAGATGAGTTCCTGGACCATCTAACAGAATAAGGATACGAGGTAACAAGATATGCCGATAACCTCGTTATTATTATTAGAGGCAAATATGACTTAA
Source organism: Chorisops tibialis (assembly GCA_963669355.1). Taxonomy (NCBI): domain Eukaryota; kingdom Metazoa; phylum Arthropoda; class Insecta; order Diptera; family Stratiomyidae; genus Chorisops; species Chorisops tibialis. The sequence continues at coordinate 194,324,672 of OY770263.1, read as the reverse complement.
TAATATCAGAAAGTATACAATCTGCTTTAGAGGTGATAATGAACTGGTGTCAGTCTAAGAACTTGAACATCAACGCAAGTAAGACTGAGATAGTACCATTTACAAATAGAACGGAAATCCACATCATACCTCCGTTAATAAATGGAACAGTAATACATTTTTCAGATGAGATAAATTACCTAGGTGTTATGCTCGATAGCAAACTCAACTGGAACAAACATATACAATGAACTCATGCCAAAATAGTAAAGGCATTTTGGGCCTCCTTCTTGTTCTTCTACAATGGCGTTAAAGCCAATATCGGGCCTTGGCCTCCTGAACTTCAGGCTCCTTAACATTTTTTTCATTATTAATTGTGGAAGGGTTGTTAGACCTTCGCACAACCCTCTATCTACGAATTTTTCTTTTTCGTAGATCGAGGTGACCAAGGTATATCCAAGCAGGCAATGTGCTGGAATTATGTATTGCGCAGACCGGGATTTGAACTCACGACCTTCGCATTGTAGACCAACACGCTACCCGCTAGGCTACACCTTCGCTATTATTAGCATTTTGGGCCTGCAAAAGCATATTTGGCAGAAAATGGGGACTATAGGCCAAGATGATCTACTGGTGCTACAGAACAATCATCTTTCCAATAGCCACATACGGATCATCGATATGGTGGTATCGCAGGTGCAATGAAAACCTGTCCTTCTGCAGCAATGGAAATGTTCATAAACAACCCTCCGATACATCTCCAAATAAAAAAGGGGTGTTACGCAAACAGAGAGAAAACAAATACAAATCAGGGGATTTTAGAGGTCATCTCAAAATCCTAAAAAACCCAAAAATAGAGATTCTAGCCTGCGCATTATCGGACACTATGCCGACAAAATTCAACTTTGAAACCTCCTTCAGAGTTAGAATCAGAGAACGCAAGGTCTGGCACTCCATGCTACCTGGAATGGAAGAGGAATCAACTATTTGGTACTCCTAACTTCTTGGTTTCAAAACCACTCGACAAAGAAGCCACAATCTTCCAGACTAAACTAATTGCTTCAAAAAGAATATAAGGAGGGCTCATCGCAACAAAACTATTTATGTCTTATCGGATAGTCAGGCGGTTCTCAAAGCCCTTGCATCCAATAAAAACGGATCGAGGATGTTTGGAACTGCCTTCAAAACCTAATCATCCTAGGAAAAAGGAACAACGTAAGCTTAATGTGGGTCCCAGGACATATGGGAATTGTGAGAAATGAAGAGGCTGGTCGCCTTGCAAAATACGGCGGAGAAACAAATTTTATTCGACCAAAAGGGCACTCCAACTCTGTTCATAAAAAGTGGGCTGAACAAGAGCATAAAATCTACTGGAATATAGAATTCTAGGTTTATCAATCTCAAAAAAATTAATCCCACGACAAAAAAACAAAGTGGAGGATATTCTAAAATTCAGCGAGAGTGATATTAGTACTCTAGTCGGCCTAATGACGGGGCACATTGGAGTAAACCATCACCTCAAAAATATGGGTTTATCTGAAACTGACACCTGCCGCCTGTCTCTCGAAGACTCAGAATGTCACTGTGAAGCAGTAGCAGGGAAAGGACATAATCTTCTAGGAAAAGGTTTCCTTACTATCGCGGAACGAGCCAACATTGCTCCCTTAAAGATACTTAGATTAGCGAAAGCTATCGATTTATGGTAGGGTAAAGGGAAAATAAACGAACGACAGGAAGGGAAGGTCGCAGTGCTCTCACGTGCTCCCCAAATAATATTAATAACAGCTGAACGCCAAGGAGGAATCTTTAAATCTTGATATGGGGACACATCATCACAAATAAAATTCGTTATTCCGAAAGGTAAAATGAATTTTGTTTTTTTACAATTTCCTATCAACAGGAAACTATATATTGTTGCATGTTAGCCGTAGTTGTTCATCAAATATTCGCGGTCTTCCACTGTACTCGAAAGTAATGCGAAATGTTAGCTCTACTTGCTTATCATCAAAATAATACTCGCGTACGAATACCATAAGTAACGCTATACGACTTGATTGAAATGTTAAGGTTTGCCACCAAAAACAAATATACACGCGATCAGCGGATTACCGAGAAAGAGCACCAACTACACTCGACCGATAGGGAACTTGGGCGACTGTTTTATGCACATGTTGACCCTAGCACGCACGATCATCGAAGGTCTTCAACAAACATAACACGGGTATTGTAGAAAAGCGGCCGACTGCGGTCGTACAAATGGAAAAAGACCCGGGCGATGATGAAATGCTATATACATCAATATATTAAAATATAGAAAACTAAAATAACACATTTTATAATTAGGGACTTGTTTATGAAAACTTCTATAAAAAAAGCGAAACTAACAGAAGAAGAATAGTAGCAAAAAAACGTGTTACGGCACTTCCTTGTAATCATTTTTTTTTTGCTGAAAAAAACCCAAACAAAATGAAGTTACAAATCATCTGCAATATGAGCAGATATCTCCTAAATATAAAATGTTAGCAATCATCAAAATAAGCAAACAGCAATTATTATTCATTACTCTCAATAATCAAACGTAAAGATTGCTTAGAAAACAAATCTTCCCATTTACGAGTTTTTAAATAATGACCAGTACACTACTACAATCGTGAAACTTAAGTCTACAGACTAGGATTGTACCTTATGTGGAAAAAAAATTTAATGACTACAAAAAATCTTTCACAGGTATGGAACTCAACCAAAGACGAATAGAAAAAAAAAGAAATAAAAATCACAATGTTAAACATATAGCCATGTAAACTGGCGAACTTTCTTCTAGACACAGACAAATTGACTTAACTTTACCAGTGAAATTGTTTGCTTCTGATAATTTAAAGACAGTTTATTATTCGTATTATATAAGAATTGCCAATCATATATCTTTTATTGACTCTGTATTGAATCGGACCATTGACAGAGCAAAGTGGATAGCGAATTAATATAATAGCATCCTTGAAGACTAGGAAGTCTCTATTCTCACTCTTTAAATTCTGAAACTTCCGTGCCACGTACACCGGATGAAAGACATAAGAATACCCCCGAACATATACCAAAGGGAATATCGAGAACAAAAAATCACTTCTGAAACTTTTGACCTGGAGCACACGTTTACACGACCGAGGGAGACCAAGACCCGACTTGGGCTATCTCTAATGATGCATAATTCATTTGTTTTAAAACTTTCAGTCCAACGTAAAAAATTGTTAATTACAAAATAGTCTTCTCTTAATGCCTAATTCTAAATCATTTATTTTGTATACCTTTTGATTGGATTGAAAAAAGACCTTCTATTGGGGCATAGGACAGAAACAGCTCTCTTCCACAAGTTGCGATCCTGAGCATCAGCCTTTAGGTGTTGTCAGGACTTGTTTATTCCTCTGGCCTCCTGCTCAACTGCTCTCTTCCATGTACTACATGATCCACAAACCCGACATTTTCCTTGAAGATTATAATCCAGGCGATGTGCGCACATTTGACTCTAAGTCCGAACGGTTATGTGCAAGCAAACACACGTCATCAGCATAATCAAGGTGACATAAGATATTAAATAGTTTTCATTAGAGACCTTTATCTTCCTCACCTTTCAAGAAGTCATTTATTGCCACCAGAAACAGGGCTGGTGATAATATGCAGCCTTGTCTAGCACCCATTCGCACAGGAAAGCTCTCGGACAGCTCTCCTCTATGTAAGACGCGACACCGTGCATCTTCGTAGGATTCTTTAATCATAGCTATGACCTTATCTGGAATGCCCCACGCAAAGCATTCCATATGTAGTCTCGCTTAACGCTGTCGAAAGTTTTCACGAAGTCCACAAACATGAGATGTAGTGGCGAACCCATTTCGGCGGACTGCTCCAATATTATCCGTAGGGTATTTGTGTGGTCGATGCAAGGCGACCCTTTACGGAATCCAGTCTGATATCACGATATCACTAATCCTATTGAGAATTATCTTAGCCGTGATTTTCGATACGGCTGTAAGTAGTCGTATACCACGCCAATTGCCATAATCCCAATGGCGCCCTCCTTCCATTCATTCGGATATCTCCTTTCATTCCACACCTCAGTAAAGAGTGGGAGGAGTATATCAGCTGTTATTCCCGGGTCCGCTTTGAGGAGATCGGGTGGTAGTGCGTCTATACCTGGGGCTTTCCTGCCCGCCATTGACTGAATGGCGGAAACTATCCCTTCTTTATCTAGGGGATCGTCCCTAATAAAGGATTGTTGCGGTTGGATGTTTGGTAGTTGTTCTGTTTCTGGAATATCTTCTTCTGACAAGATGTTCAAAATATTAGAGAAGTATTTCTTCCATCGCCGCAATAGGTGGTTCGCGGTGAAATTCCTGTTTGTCAACTATTTAATAATTTTAAATAGTGAACCCATATCGCCAAGGTAAGCCGCAGATTCTACCTTGTTGGGCCTTTCTCTTGTCGCGTCTAGTAGATTTTTTAAGCTGTAAATGAGCATCACGATAGTTCCGTCTTAAGTCGGGAGTTCTTTGGTTGACATCGGGTTGAGAGATGATTACCAATTCGGCTTTTTCCGATCGCCAACCTTGTCTCATGTGTATTGCGACATCCAGGGTTTCTCACCACATTGCACCTTTTCCACAGATTCTTCATCACTAGTTAGAAACGTGTTTCTGGTTGCCTCTCAATTGGCGTTCAGTATGCGCATTTTATACCAGCCCAGTGTGGATGATTTTTCGCGTAGAATGGTGGTGTACTCGCGCTTTTTGTTGGGGTTTCTATGTCTATCCACAGTAAGCTTCCGCTTCATTTGAAGGATTTGTGGCCGTCGGATAGCTACTGTGCTCCACACTTGGCTCGCACATCGATGAGACATCTTCTCCATTGGCGATTTATAGGCAAATGGTCGATGTGAATCTGAGTAACACTTTTAGGGGAAACCCAAGATGTTTTGTGGTGACTCTTGTGTGAAGCAACGGTCCCTCCGATGACCATTCGCCGCGAGCTACAAAACTAATTTGCCGTTTTCGGGTCTCTTAATCCAAGGTCGTGTCGCATCGAACCACCATTCTTCCCCATGACATGTTCTAGCCCAGTGCGCATTTCATGCTCGCCCAATGTGGATGACTTTTCGCGTTAAATGGTGGTGTACTCGCGCTTTTTGTTGAGGTCTCTGAGCTTATCCACATTAAGCTTGTGCTTCATTTGAAGAATTTGCGGTCGTCGGATAGCTGCTGTGCATAATCTCAAGCAGGAAACCATCAAGGATCGCTTCCCACGTCAGCTCCACGCTTCGCTCGCACATCGAGGAGACATCTTCTCCATCAGCGACTTATAGCCAAATGGTCGATCTGGTTCTGGGTAACACCATCAGTGGAAACCCAAGATGTTTTATGATGACTATTTTGTGGAAAAAGGGTCCCTCCGATGACCATTTGCCGAGTACTACAAAACTCCGCAAACAGTTCGCCTTTTTCGCGTCTCTTAATCTAAGGTCGTGACGCGTCGACTCAAGGGTCACCATGCCTCCCCATGACATGTTCTAGTTTAGTGTTGTCAGATCTAACCTGGGTGTTCATATCTCATTAGATGATAACAATATCACCTTTTGGTTAGTTGACTATAAAACACCTCTTTGTCACCAGGTATTGTGGTATCAGTTGTGACGTTTTTTAGGCTGACGACGATATTCCTATACGAGATTGGTTCCCAGCTGATGAGACTGTTTCTCGATCTCGGTGTAAGGACAACCGCCTCGTCATTTTTGGCTTTACTCTCAGGACCAACGTACAGAATGGTGTTTCCGCTCAGGATTCGTTCTTCTCCTGATCCTGTCCACCTGACCTCGCTCAAGCCCAAGATTTGGATGTAATAGTGCTCCGTTTCACGGTCGATCACTGATTGGCGATGCAAGGACCGAGTGACCCCAACCCTTTCTCCGCCATTCAATGTTCGAACGTTCCAGAAGCTAAGCATAGTCCGTCCGTATCCGAGGCGCTGTATCCGTTTCTCATATCAGTTAGATCTTAAGATCACGGGTGATAAGCCCATGATCCAGTGAGTGTCCATTTGCCATTTCTAGGGCAAGCAAGACTGGCTATGGGTGAAATTTACTGCCCTCATCCCACAGGGGGATGGTTAGCTCAGGTCCGTGGAGTCGCTATTCTCCAAAGATAGTTGCATGAATTAGTAAAACCTCATCCTACAACTACTACTGGTTTTATTTGATATTTTAACATTTCAGTCGCAGTCTGACCGCCGAATCGGGCGGATCAACTCAATTTAACTTAACATCGGTGTTTATAGTTCGCTAATTCAGCTCCGTTAGCTACTGCAGCTACTTCGGGTGCATCTCAACGTAACGCTGCATAGCCGCTCCAGTTCAGTTTTAGTGTTAAAATTAAATCTAACATTAATGTAAGTGCACAATAGATCCGAAATCGACCACAAAACGGGGTCGGGAGGTTTCTCCGCCCGGTAAACTGCTTAGGGATAAGCTGAAAATTTCTCGAACTAACGGCAACATCATGCCGAACAACAACAGCAATTATTACGCATCTCTTGCTAAAGACACGATGGACTCCGATGCAGCAGAAAGCACGACACCAATACCAACTCCTTCTAAGAAGCTGAAGATACCACCCATCGTGGTTCCAGACCTGCCCCGGTCATCAATAATAGCCATCATGGACTCATTGAAGATAAGTAATTATCGGGTAAAATTAATGTCTACGGGTATCAAAATTTTTCTCGAAACCACCGAAAATTACGATGAAGTACATAGCCACCTATTAGCTAGGAAAGTACACTTCTTTACCCACCGTCAAGCGGACATGCGGCCGACGAAATTCGTCCTCTCTGGACTCCACGATATGTCTTGTGGAGAACTCAAGAATCACCTGAAGTCAGCACATGGAATCAGCTGTGTTGACGTCAAAAAATTTATTATTAGGAATACGCATACATACTACATAGTCTATTTTGAGCGCGGTACCGTTAAACTGCCTATGCTCAGGGAAACTAAAACCTTAATGCACACCGTAGTGCACTGGAATTTTTACTCGCGCAATCGAAACGGCCCAACACAGTGTCGTAACTGTCAATTATATGGCCACGGGTCATCGTACTGTCACCTTCCAACCAGGTGTTTGATATGTAGCGGACCGCATAAACATACTGATTGTAATTCTGAAAACATTGAAGAGATCAAATGCGCAAACTGTGGAGATAAGCACCTTGCTAACGACCGCGAATGTCCGAAGAGGAACGAATTTAGTCAGATCAGACAAAAGTTATCGTCGCATAGAAGAGACAAAATTCAAAAAAAGCAATCTTACAATACATTTACAAAATTCGACACCAATTTCCCACCTATACATGCAAGTCGAGCCTCAACTAATCCAACACAGAGCAACAAACCTGGCAACTCATTACAATATAATACGGTGGTTAAGCAACTGACAGTTCCCGGCATCGATAATTCAATTACCGCTAACGAAACTCTGCTATCACCACAGCAGCTGATCCAGATGTCTACAGAATTGATAAACAACCTTGCCAAGTGCACAACAAAACACGACCAATTTCTAGTTCTTACTAATTTAGCTATTAAGTTTGTTTATAATGGATAATTTTAAGAATTTAAAAACTCTCCTTTGGAATGCGCAAAGCATCCGAAAGAAATCTGTCGAGACATTCGACTATATTGTAGCCTCAAACATTGATATTGCCATACTAACGGAAACCTGGCTCAAACCGCACGACAAACTCTCGCATTCCAACTTTGTAGTCCACAGAAACGACAGGATTGATGCAACCGGCGGAGGTGTCGCTATCATTATTAATAAAGGCATCAAACATTCAGTTGTACCCAGTGCCAAGACCAAAATCATCGAGACCATTGCAATCAAAATTGAACATTCCAATACGGTCATCGTTGCAGTCTACTTTCCTGGGACAAAACTAAATGCAACTAAACTAAAGTTTTTCGAAGACGATATTAAACTTTTGTCAAATTATAATCAAAAGTATTTACTCTGCGGTGACTTCAACTCCCGGCATCGCCATTGGAACTGTGCCAAGGCGAACAAAGCTGGAAAAATACTTTTTGACCTTATTTGCAAACATAATCTTTTCATTCATGTTCCTTCTGAACTAACCCTCCATCCACCAAGGGGAAAGGCCTCAACTTTGGATTTCGTCATTAGTAATGGCCTCGTCCCAATCTCCCAACTAATCACGTTACAAGAGCTATCATCTCCCCATCTTCCTGTATCATTTATTATTGAAATCGATACTCCGATCACTGAATTCAGCAACTCTTTTTACTGCTTCAATAAAACAAATTGGAGGAAATTTCATAGAGTACTAAGCAATGTTACAGATACCAGTACTCTTGACCTAAGCACAGTTTCAAGAATCGATCAAATCGATGACCTTCTCCAAACACTAACTACCAACATCTGGAATTCTGTCGAACTCTGTACACCCAAAACAACAATATCCAATCAGCACAAAATCAGCATTGACGAGAACACTAAAGCCATGATCAGGGAACGAAACACATTACGAAGACAATGGCAGAGATCAAGAGATCCGCGTGTTAAGAACCGTCTAACTAAAAATATTCAGGCTAGTCTATTAGAAACCAGAAATAAACAATGGAATAACATGCTCTCATCCCTAGATAAAAGCTCCAAAAAAATATGGCATTTAAATAAGGTACTCAAAAGACGGGACAAATATATTCCACCTCTATTAGACGAAAACGGTATGACCATATTCAATGACAAAGACAAAGCTGAATCGATAGCAACGAATTTCCAAGCGGCCCATCGCCTTACCGAACACTTAGGCAGTCACATCAACAACTTCTCTGTAAGGAACGCAATATCAACCATTCCCGATTCTGTTAACTTACCTCCCAGCACTCTCTGCAAGCCGCGCGAAATAATGAAAATACTGAAAACTCTCTCGAACAATAAGGCTCCAGGTGTCGATGGTCTTCCTAATTCGTTGATAAAGCGACTTCCCAAAAAAACACTGATTTTATTGAATTTCATCTATAACAGCTGTCTTAAACTAAGCTACTTCCCAATTGCCTGGAAACTCGCTCACATATTCCCCATTCCTAAAACCGGTAAGGATGCAAGCTGCCCTAAAAACTATCGTCCCATCAGCCTCTTACCTACGTTAAGTAAAATCTTTGAGCGAATTATCTTACACCGGATAAACGATTTCCTCGATCAAAACGATATCATACCCAATTTTCAGTTCGGTTTCAGGGCAGGACTCTCGACCACTCATCAACTTTATAGGGTAACTAACGACATTAAGGCATCACTAAACGCAAAGGAATCAGTCGGAATGATAGTACTTGATATCGAAAAAGCGTTCGACTCGGTCTGGCACGACGGGCTCCTAGCAAAATTAATCAAGCTATCCTTCCCCCTATACTTAACTAAAATAATAAAATCATTTTTGAGTAACAGGTCATTCATTGTTAAACTTAAATCCCAATTATCCACAAAATATTCAATTCCTGCAGGGGTACCCCAAGGCTCATGCCTAAGTCCCACCTTATATAACATATATACTGCCGACGTCCCTACTGGAGACAACTGCGAAACTGCTATTTTCGCAGACGATACCTGTATCTACTCACGGTCCATTTGCCCCAACACCATCACACGGGAGCTCGAAAGACAACTCGATCGCCTATACCAATACTACAATCGTTGGAAAATCAAAATTAACCCTTCTAAAACACAAGCAATTTTCTTCACAAAAAAAAAGGAAACGAAGTAATCTTCCAAGCCACCCTATCAATTTTATCGGACAAACCATCGATTGGAGTGACTCTATAAAATATCTTGGCGTGATCCTAGACAAAAAACTTATCTACAAAGACCTTGTAGAAATTACATGCTCCAAGGTCTCAAAAAGTATTCATGCTCTTTACCCCCTAATTAATAGGAAATCTAAGCTTTCGGTGCATAACAAACTCCTGATTTTCAAGCAGGTCATCCAACCTATAATTTCGTATGGCGCTCCTATATGGCGTCAATGTTCCGCTACACACAAAAAAACGTTGCAAGTCACCCAGAACAAATGCCTAAAAATACTATTGAATTTACCCTTCCACTTTTCAACTAAACGCCTACATAAAATAGCTAACGTGCATAACATAAAAACACTAGCCGACAAAAGACTTGAGTCCTTTCTAAAGCGATGCCAATATATACGTAACCCGCTGGTTGCATCTTTCCTATAGATCGTGCCTTACAATGCATTCTTCCTTCATCTCACTATATCCTGCAGTTTGTCACACATAATTATAGCCCGGGACTCATGCAAATAGATTGGTAACCGTTTAGTTGTAAGTTAGTTTTAAGTAACTTAATTTTAAACAGGCAAGGTTTTTGCTCTTTACTTTTCCTTGGCAAATTATAACATATAGTAATTATTCAATTATTTCTTTTCTGTTTGCCTAGTGCTATAAATCTACAACTTAGCTGTTAAGATGATAAGTCTAATCTCTGAAACATCATTGTTCTGTTAATGCAATTTGAATTATTATAAATAAATATTGTTTGGAATTTGAATTTGGAATTTGAATTTAACATTTAGATACGATAAAAATACATTTAAAGTACTTTAACAAACAAAATATAGGGGTGAGGAATGTTGATGAAAATCTTCTATCTTTTTTGTATTCAAAAATTTAAAACTACATAACTTCGTAAACTTTTCAAATTTTTGCGCTATTCTTACGGCAATCTCTTCAAAATTTTGTTTTTTATTCAATGATATAAAAAACTAAATTTTGGCCTCTGGCAAGATAAGGTCCCTTTTGTCAGCTTGCGTCCCATAAAGAGAACTGAAAGCAATTAAAATTTAAAAAAAAAAGTATAAATAACTGTTCTAATGCAAGTCGACTTAAAATCATGGAGAATCCCAAAAACTCAAGATCTTTTGGGTCATTTGTGAAATAGGTCAATAACAATTTTATCACATCTACAACACCTCCTCTTCTCGACGGTGACCGAACCGTTGTAGATCCTGTTGTAAAAGCAAACCTTTTGACAGCAAACTTCGCTAGAAACTCGAAGCTACCACAGTCGAACCAGAGCCTTTCGTGCTTACCAGATTGTGGCTTCTCATTGCCACCACGTTTTTGAACTAGGTTTGTTTCCACAATCCTGCAAGAACTAAATATTCACAAGTCTGCTGGACCAGGTGGCATCCCCCCTATTGTCCTTAAAAACTAAGCTTCCTCTCTAGTTAAATCTCTTCGTAATCGCTAGCATCTTTCACACTTTTCAGGGTGCTCTCCTCAAATCTGGAAGGTTGCGAATGTTGAGCCAATTCCAAAGAAAGGAAGCAAAACGAACCTCGTTAATTACCGCCTCATAGCCATTATCTCAGCGCTTTCAAAAGTAATGGAAACTGCTGTCAATCGCAAAATAGCCAACTTTCCTGAGGATAAAATCTCATTCATGATCGCCAATGTGGATTTCGCTCAGGGTGGTCTACAGGCGATCTCCTAGTCTATCTTACCGAGCTTTGGAATTACACAAATTTGGTGAAGGTCAAGTTCTTTCTCTTGACATCGCCAAAGCGTTTGAAAGAGTTTGGTACAAATGTCTCTTAACCAAGCTAAAGGCCTTTGGTCTTAACACTTCGTTTCTTTAATGGATTGAGAGTTTCCTCTCCGAGCGCTCTATTCGAGTCATACTAGTCGGAGTAACTTCTGCACATTTTTCCATTGATTCCGGCGTCCCTCAGGGCTCAGTTTTATCTCCCACTATCTTTTTAGTCTTCAGAAACGACCTTCTGTCGTCTAATCTCAATCCAATTCACTGTTTCGCATGTCAGCACTCTAGATAACATCTACCAATTTGACTCTTGCGGAGGCTCGTTCGACATCGGTGGCTTCATGTCGTAATGAGCCGATTCAATTACTGAACTCGGACCTCAGTTTAATTCTGGAATGGGGCAGGAAAAACCGAGTAGAGTTTAATGCCACAAAAACGCAGTCCTGTCATCTATCTCTGAAACATAACGTTCCGACATTGGTCGCTAATATGTCCTTTAATGGCATACAGATTTTATCTTCTGCAGGCTTTACGTTCCTAGGTGTAAAATTTAACAATCGCCTTGATTGGAGCCAACACATTTACGAAGTCGCTCTTGATGCTTCGAAAAATCTCGGTTTTCTGCGAAAGTGTAATAAAGGCTTTCTTGCCTTCGAACTAGCTACCATCTATATGGCTTATATCACGTATTGAGTACAACTCGCATGTTTGGGCTGGGGCCCTAAAATCACATCTGACTCTTCCTGACCGTATCCAGAAACATGCATTCCGATTAATTGGAGATGAAGCTATATCGGCCTCAGTTGACTCCCTCGAGCATCGTCGAAATATCGGTGTACTCTACATTTACAGTAGATACTTCCATGGTAAATGCAGCAAAGAACTAAAAGCCCTAATAGCACTTATATTCAATGCCCCCCCGAAATATTCGCCAAGTTGCACGCTCACGCGAGTACACTGTGAAGCCCTTGCCGTGGAGAACAGTGAAGTTTAGGCGGTCCTTCATCCCTGGGACGACAGTGATGTGGAATTCATTACCTGGCAATCTCTTTCCAACTGGATACAACCGTAGCGAGTGAGCGGCTATTTCGCTTTGTTGCGTTTCGTGCCAAGCCAGCTTACGACGGACTCGTCAGTAAGGCTTGTGCAAGTAGGCCCTGCCTTAGACGCTAAGGGAATACCGTGCAGGTAGTGAGACCAGAACACGGGGATTTCGAGTTGCAAAGCGGCCGTGCTGACCACTAAGCTATCTGGACCCCTTGGCTTCGTCGGTTAGTAGCGATGCAGTGTAAGCCGTAAGGAACCTGAATGTCAGGAGGCCAAGGTCCGATTGGGCTGTAGCGCCATTGTAGAAGAGAAGTGTAAGCCGCCACAGTACTTCCCACCAGGGACAGCGGTGAGTCCTGTTTTTGAGCTGGTGGTGACTAGGAGGCAGCTGTGTACGTGCAGCTCTGCGAGCGTGTTCCTGTGCAGTGTGGTTGTGGTCAGAGCGTAGTGCGTAGCGTGTTGCTTTATGAGCGAAGTATGGGTGCAGTGTGAATGAGAATGTGCTGCGTGCCAGGGAGACGAAGGTGTGATCGTGTTGATCACGTCGGGATCACCAATGTAGCAAGTGAGCGGCTACTGCGATTTGTCGCGTTTCGTCCCAGACCTGCTTACGACGGACTCGTCAATAAGGCTTATGTAAGCAAGCCCTGCCTCAGACGCTAAGGGAAAACCGTGCAGGTAGTGGGACCAGAACCCGCGGATTTCAAGTTGCTGACCACTGAGATATCTGGACCCCACGGCTTAGTCGGTTAGTAGCGATGCAGTGTAAGCCGCCACACAACCTCCAACAATTTGAGAGCAATGTTCGCAGCCACTTAAAAATCTCCCCTCCTGTGTTTCCCTTCTAAGTTTCCTATATCCACTTGTTTCCCTGTACTCATGTCGACTTAACTGAGCATCGCGCAGGCTATTTCCAATGCCCGTAAAAAAAAATGTTGCTAAAACAATGAAAATTTACCATTCTTGACACAAAACTCAAGCGGAATAAAAATACATTAAAACTACGATTGAGTGATAAAACGCAAATTGAATAATCTGAAATCTTTATCGAAGAAATAGCCCATCGCGACGTCAAAATTGGTCTTTGCCCAAAAGCAATTTTCAAAATTTTCCCAGTTTATGGAATTTTAAAAACAATCACTGAACCATGCAATTTACGAAATTTTCTTCAAGAATTTTCATCCCATTTTGTCGGACGACTGGCTGCGTAAATGAGGCAACTCTCGATTACGTCGGCAGACTTGAATTCATGCCAAAAGTTTCAATAAATTTTAATGAAAACTTTCACTGCGCCGATAAAAAGCCCAACCATCAGCCCAGTCATCGGATCACCCGCACTCATCCGAAGTTAAAAATTTTCCATACCAAAAACTCAGTGTGATATAGAAATAGGACTATAATGGCAGGCAACTCGCTTTTCATCATCAGGGGGAGAATAACAATCATCCGATTGTACAGACTGAAGGGACGAGAGAAATGGAGACGGAGAATGAACGACATTGGGATGCTTTCGTTTTTAGTGCTATCATCCATGAAGTTGCGATATGTCTGGCTGATTCCCTTTTTCGTTTCGACGTCGCCATGGATCACGGAGAGAATAGCTAAATCTACTGGAGGTGTCATGGGACCGGGCACCATACTTTACTCCTTTTTTCGGTGGTCTTTGTTTTTGATGTGTCTGGACTAGGTTTATAATAAAAAAAATTCAGACTTCTGTTCACGCTGAAGTCGTGGTGGTTGCTTCTCGGACACACAATTTGACGGAGGATAAATTGTAGCTTGTGAATATATGTATGCTTTGAAGGACTAAGCATAAAGTATGAGCTTCCTTACAATTCTCTATATGTGGTCAAATAAAAGTTCTGTACTAGAAAAGTTGTCGTGTCTAGAAGCCAAATATCGAACGATGTGGAGAATCCGGAATGGAGTAACCGTGGAGATTTCCTTGGTGAGCCCCAAGTAAAAGCTATCTTCGATTCTCTTTTATTCTACAATTGTAGTCCGAATGGATCTTGGCCGCCTGACCTTCAGGTTTCTTAACATTTTTTATTCCTTACTTATTGTGGAAGGGTTGTTAACCACAACCCTCTGTCTACGAATTTCATTTTCGTAGTTCCCGATCTACTCATAATTCCAGCACACTGCCTACTTGGGTATACCTAGGTCACAATTTTTTCGCTACCGACACTCAGAAAAAATTTTGATAACATCTAAGAAAATTGTCGTTGTTTTAACGAATTTCACCAATGATTTCGAGCCAATGAAATTTCTCATAAAAACAATAAGATGACCATTGTAAAATGTAATTCGTTAGATTTATGGAACGTGTTGTAAATTATGGGCAACGTTTCATAAAATGAGTACGATAAAATTTTTGATAATTTTTGCTGATTTTATGTCATCAAAAGTAACACAATGTTTCGTTGCAGACCTGCCCTGTTACGTATTATTATTTTTCGGTACAGTTACTGGTACCGTTACCTTAAGGAAAGTAATCGTTACATTTTATTCGTTACTAGCTACTACTCGATTTTTTGAATTGACAGACATACCATGTTGCAGGGGTGGGTAAGCTAGTTTTGCACATCATAAATTCAATTAGAAGAAATCGCAACTTTAAATCGCTCTTGTATTCGTTGGCTTAGCATGTGTATTAACACAATGATGCCAAGTCCGATTTTTTTAATTATCCCTCTTCTAAGTAGAAAATCCCTTTAAACACTAACGAAAATAAAGCGACAATGTGAAATAAATAACTTGTATTAAAAATTACTTGTAAAGTAACAAATACTCGAGTAACGAAACAGTAACGAAATGTTTTGACAGTTCAGTTACTTTTTCGAGAGCTCATTTCATTACTTAAGTAACGAGTATAAATCTGCGTCGGTACTCGTTACTTTGGATTTCGGTTGGTAACAAGTACTCATGTAACGAATAGTTACTTTTTTCACGTCACTACTCGTCAGTAAGGCTTGTGTAAGCAGGCCCTGCCTTAGACGCTAAGGGAATACCGTGCAGCTAGTTGGATTCGAATTCAGGGATGTATGAGTTGCAAAGCGGTCGTACTACCAGTTAGCTATTAAGAACCCGCGGCATAGTCGGTTAATAGCGTTGCAGTATAAGACGCCACACGCTTGCGACATATAGTAGATTTTAAAATGTAACTACGTAAATTTTATGAATTTTGCATAAATACTAGGAAACGATAACATTGCAAATAAAATTACGATAACTAATCATTAAATTGAGTTTATCTTTCGTAAAATTGATGATTTTTTTATGATACAGCTTTCAATGATTCTAAAAGCCTTTCGTAAATTCTATCAAGATAAATATTAAAAAATACAAAAGAAATTGTAGTTTAGGATAATTTTGTTAAAAAGTGTTTGATGAGAATTATTGTAAATTCTATTACACTTTTTTTTTCTGAGTGCACTAGGCTACACCCTAGATCTCTTTGATTCTGAATATGTATTACTGCATTCTCGAATTCTGTTAATGTGCAGTATGTATTACAAAAACAAATACATTCAACGAATTTGGGTACTAATAAGGTGCAAATTAGCTTCAATTATCATTCGATATTTCTTAGGCTTCAGCTGATAAGTGTCGAAAATTTGTTAAGAAGTTGAGTCAGAATCCAATTATACCTCAAGTATGAAAACTAAGTAATATTCCATCAGCTCGCCTATTCCATGAACTTGGCATTTTAAGAATCGTAATTGGTACTGTAATGAAAATAAAGGATGGGAACAATCTGATTACAAGAAGATTTGGAATAAACTTTCGAAGGAAGAGGTTCCAAAAGAATAGTATCGTTCACATCAAATGCTGGCACGTTTACCCTCTATATCTATTAGCAATCGGCTCTTCGAAGGACATTAAAGTTAAAATTGGAATTTTTAAGAAACATGACTGATTTTTAATTTTTTATTTGCAATAAGCACGAATGGCAAAATAAATAAATCGAAGTTGTAGCTTTTGAGATACATATGTATGTTGGCCATCGATCTTGCGGTAATCAAATTAAAGTTTGAACTTTTTTAAGTACGAGGTTGGCAGCGTCCACTTTTAAGCTCTATAATGTTGGAATTTATGGCCAGACCAACCTTAAAAAAATTTACAAAACTGTAGTCTCAAAAAAAAGAAAATCCAAAATTTGCAAAATTTAAACTTCTGATGCCTTCAGGCTCTTCTACACCAGTGTTCTTTTCAATTTGACTTGCCGATATACTCCTACCACTCTTTACTGAGGTGTGGATAGAAGGAAGATATCCTGAATCGAAAGAGGGCGTCATTGTGAAAATTCCAAAGAAGGGCGACCTTCGGGATTTGGCCAATTGGCGTGGTATCATCGAAAATCATGGCTAAGGTAATTCTCAGTAAGATTTGTGATGTTGTAAAGAGCACTCTTAAAGTTTAGCAGGCTGGATTCCGTAAGGGGTCGTCTTGTATCGACCATACAAATGCACTACGTATAATATTGGAGCAATCAGCCGAAATGGGTTCGCCACTATATCTCATGTTTGTGGACTTCGACAAGTCTTTCGACAGCGTTAAGCGAGATTACATATGGAATGCTTTGCGTAGGAGAGGTATTCCAGACAATGTCATAGCTGTAATTAAGAAATCTTACGATGATGCACGGTGTCGCGTCTTGCATAGAGGAGAGCTATCCGAGAGCTTTCCTGTGCGAACGGGTGTCGGACAATGCTGCATATTATCACCATCCCTATTTTTGGTGGTAATAAATGACATCTTGAAAGCTGCATTTGAAGGTGGGGAAGGCAAAGGCCTTCAATGGAGACTATTTGACATCTTAAGTCACCTTGATTATGCTGATGACGTGTGTTTGCTTGCACATAACCGTTCGAAGTTAGAATGTTCGCTCGTTGCATTTTAAATGCAAAGATTGCATTATTTTTGAAACATTAACGATTTATTAAAGAACTGGAATTTTAAGGCCAAACAAGAGAAAATCGCAGATGTTTTTTCTATTCTGTTGTTTATGCTGATGACATTTTCATGGATACGCTCAAGGCAAGCACGCAAGCACTCGATTACGATCCTTTGCAAATTAAATCTCTACGTTTCTACCGTTGCGTTTGCAATGGTTGAGATATCGACACGAAATCATTTTTGACAATGCCAATGTGCATGGTAATATGAAAACTGCTTGTATATGTATTAAAAGATCGAAAGCCGTGTGATCCTTCCCAAACAAATTAATTCGTTAAAGAATTGTTAATGAATTATATTAACGAGCGATTCGATCGTTAACAAACGTCGTTAACGAGTCATTAACGATTTATCAAGCGGACTAAATGGACATTCGCTAATGAATTACAGTTTATTGTTGGTAATGATAACGGTTCTTTTCAATTTAAGTGATTTTCAGAGAAAAATGCAAAATAGAAGGAAAAAAATAATAGCACCACTGACAATTCTGTTGAAGAGCGCATTAGTTGAGTTTATTAATTTTACCCTTGTACAAGTTAAAGTGTTCTTGTTCGGTTTTCGTTAGTTTTTACACAAATTTAATAGTAAATGGGTCGCGGAAAGCATTGTAGTGCTGAAAAAAGAGACTTTATTCGAAAACTTATTTCAGAGGGCAAAGCTTATAGCGAAGTGCGTCATTTTGTTGGATGTTCAAACAAAATGATACGCAATGCCTTAACTTTCCAAGAAAAAGCTGAAACACGTGGACGTAAGCGCGCCATATCGAAGTTGCTTGAAAATCGGTTGAACCGCCAGAGCAAGAAGGAGCCTTTTAAGCCGGCAACTGAACTGAAAAAGGATCTCAATATAGCTGCAACGGTGCAAACAGTTCGTAATCATTTAAGACATCACAATTTAAAAGCCTGTAGCCCAAGAAAAGTTCTACTCCTAAGTGCGAAGCATGTAGCCAAATATATTGAGTTTGCAAAAGAACACCTGAAATGGCCAGTTGAAAAATGGAGGAAGATCTTATGGTAAGACGAGAGCAAAATTGTTCTGTATTGCGATAAAGGCTCTCGTTCATACGTCAGACGCCCTCCGAATGCAGAATACAATCCTCAATACACATGTAAAACCATTAAACATGGGGTCAAGAGTAATGGTGTGGGCTTGCTTTTCGCATTATGGCATAGGCCCAATACATTGGATAAAAACAAGTATGGACCAACAAGTTTACGTTGAAATAATTGAAAAAATGATGCTACCTTATGCAGAGTACGAGATGCCTTTGCTTTGGGTCTTTCAACAAGACAACGACCCCAAGCACACCAGCAAGAAAGCGAAGAAATGGTTCAGAGAGCATTCAGTGAACGTCATGGAGTGGCCTGCGCAGTCACCAGATCTCAACCCTATTGAGAATCTGTGGGCTGATGTAAAAAAAGCAGTTGCTGCTGCCAAGCCAACTAGCAACGGATCACTTTAGAATGTGATTAAGGAGTCCTGGAGCGAAATTCCGCTAAGTCGATGCCAGAGCTTGGTCGATTCAATGCCAAAACGTTGTGCAGCAATAAAGGTCACGCAACTAAAAATTAAAACTGAAGGACGTCATCAGCTGGAACAGATAACTATCGCAAACTAATTCATTTTTTCTATTTTTTTAATCTTAAGTGCATTTTGGAATTGTAGTGCAATTTTTTTTTTCGCCTTATTTTTATGTTTTTACAAGATTTGTTTAAATAGCTTTCAAACGGTAAATAAAACCTTAAATATTTTTATCACACAATTTTTATAAAACTTTTTTACTTTTAAAAATGTGTTCATTAGTTATTTAAACTAACAAATAGAATTACAATGCCTTTGGGAAGTTTGTTGGTTACGTTGGTGCTATTATTTTTTTCGCAGCTGTATAACAAGATCGATGTTGAGCGACCCCTTTTGTTCGGATTGCGTAAGATCATCACGCAGTTTATTTGTTTTGTGGCATTTCATGCTCGTTTTAAGATCGTTATTTGCGAGTTAATTTGTTAATTTGTTTGCAGGGTACTTGCTTACACCATTGTTTGGTTTGCCTAAGATTATCACTCAGTTTATTATTCTTGTGTTATTTCATGCTCGTTTTTGGATCGGTATTTGCGAGCACTCGTTAAATGTTTGCTGGGTAGCCTTAAAATGCAAAACAAAAAAATCCGTCTGTCTCTACCGTATGCTGTACGTGTAGGGTCAGCGCACATTAACTCTCACACCCTTCAAGATAGAAAGTTCATGTTTGGGTGGATTGTAGATGGTTGCGGATCTCAGTAGGACACCCATTTTGGGGCGTGTTTGGGTTAAGAGGGTGACGGAGGAGCGCTAAAACCGAAAATTAAGAGTCCGAATATCTCAATCATGGTTTTAGCTAGGAAGCTGAAATCAACGTGTACATAGAAGAATTTGTGAGAAAAAATTTTAAAAATAATTTAATTTTCTTATCCAAGGGGGGAAGGGCTAAAAACAAATAGTCGGCCGAATTTTTTTTTAAATGAATATACATATCTTCGAAATTACTCACCATAAGAAATTCATATTTTCGGACCATTAAGGTTGCATACAGGTCCACTGAAATCAGCTTAGAGGGAAGCTTATTATTGTAAGTGGGAGGGTCAGGGGGGTACAAAGAAAAACACTTAAAAATCAATATCTCGGCTATTTCTTAAACTACGTAATTGAGACTTAGACTTATTAAGCTATACTAGGGAATTATGAAAAAAAATATAAAATTTGGACATAATAGTAGCGAGGAAAATGGGGATCATTACAAAAATGTTGCACTTTCCAAAATTTCAAACCGTTATATCTCAAAACTGAGTACAGATATCAAATTGAAATTTTGTCAAATTGTAGAACTACATAGTTATTAATTTTGGTATACATTTTAAGTTAGGAGGTGTAAGGGGAGGAAGGTGGTAAGCAAAAATGTCAAAAGTTTTTAGTGATTTTTTTAGGGCTCTGGTGAAAGATACAAAGTTTAAATTTTCCATGTGTATGTATCTATTTATTATACATACAGAAAAAGTAATAAAAGTTCCACAATTGGTACGCACCGACCCCCGCGGTCTAACGTGCACAAGATGTTTCATATGGAATGAAAAAAACACATATGCTGAAAATTTTTGAACGAATTATTCAGGTAGAAACTTGAAAATTTGCAAAATGCATTTAAAAAAAAAATAAAAGTATGAAATATTTAATGGACGAATACCTTTATAACTTCTACCCCCTCCCATACGAAATTATTTTTTCGAGCATTTTTAAGAAATCAATTTATAACCAACAAATTAGAAGCTACAAACAAAGTTTTGTACGAGCACATTACAAGAGCAATAAAATTCCCTTACTTTCTCTACTCCCTCACATTCAAATGTTAAGTTTCGTCAATGTAAAAGACTCCAATTTTTATGAAAATACTATGTATACTTCGTCTGTGAAACTGACAATTTATACAGAGAATATTGGACGATTCAAGCAATCAATTAAAAAATTATTAACCTCCACTCACGCTTACTATCAGCCCTCCCCATCCCCTCATTAAAAACCTAGACTTCCATAAATAAATGAATGCAATATTTATTTAATACACTGGAGCTATTGATCGTATTCACCATTAAGTGTTAAGTTGACAACAGCTCTGCCCTAGAACTTCTTTCATTTAGTCTTCTCTAAACACTCTAAGCTGCATATTGATATTACAATAAAGTTGCGCCCGACTTGTTGGCGGTTCAATTTTAATGGCGGCAGTGCTACTCTTTTTATGAGTAAAAGATCTTGTCCAAATGTGTGGAAAAGTGGCCAACGAAAGGGATTTGTTAAAGAGCAATGAAAGATTTAAACTTAGACGTCAGCACACTGATTCAAAAGAATTCTGGGAATCTCGTTTGGTCCTGCACTATAGGAGATTTTTATCTGTTTAACTGACTGAAAAATAGTTTCAATACTAATCGATTACTACATTTAATCTTTAGTTCGAATGAGTCGATATCGCTACTGTCGGTAAAGAAAGCGATTAATCCAAACGAACTCTTTTCTGAGTCGAATGAAATTGTTACAGTTCAGTTCTATTAAAAACTTTATAAACTTTTTCCAGTTTTTTAATTTGTTAAATTTTCTGTTGAACCAGGATAAACTAGTCTTTACATGTAGAGTATAAAAACTTTTCTGAAATATTGAGCCGAATCCATTGATAAAATCTAGCAATCTAAATTTAAAGTTTTAAACTATTTTTGTTGCAGACTGTTTTAAATTCTAGTTCAAATTTGTCGTCAAATTAAATTTGGATAATGGCTATAACACGATTTTTAGAAATTCTTTACTATACAAAAACCCGGATAGATCTTATTTGTATCAGAAATACATTTTTGCCGGTGTATTCTTTATGTTAATTATTTTTTCTCACATTTTTCTTAATACATACCCTGAAAGATGTATGAAGCTAGATTATCTGTGCAGTTCGTTTTAAGTCGTATTTAGTAGAATTATTTATAGGTGCTGAAATGTTTAAAAGAAGATAACCTGTTGTTTTAGTCAGAATATTTGACATGGCTAATGAGCTCATTAGCATAATGATTAACATAGTTAAATACCAGAGAATTTTCCTGTCGAAATTTTTAATAGAAGCAGACATCTTGGACTATGAACAACAGTTTGAGATACTAATGATCTACTTTTGAGATACCATATATTTTTTGGTGAACACTTCCGTTCAATAATAAGTGCATATATACCTATTTTAGTTTAAAATTTGATCTTCCTTTCCATTCAGCAAATTGTAAATATTGTTGAATAATGGACTGACTAATTTGATATTTTCGGTGAATATTAGATGAATTCAAATATCTAAATATATACATATAAACCGTAAAAACTAGTGCTCCAATTTACTTGTCAAGCAAAAAATATTTCAAAATTTGAAAAATTAATAAAGAAAATTACGTTTGACAACAAGCGATAGCTGAAAGGAGCAATTAAAGTCGCATAGTATTACTTATTTAGTTCAAAGACGTTCCCATCGATCATGTTGCTGTTGTCTATGATCGCCGCCAATTTACTTAGCGATATGATCGTGACAACCGATACGTTGAGTGGTTTTTTATGTTCAGTCGTAGGTCGACGCTATCGCTGCAATGTCTTACAAGATCAGTTTTTTTTTTTTTTTTCAAAAAATCAAAGTAAGTAATCGATACCGTTTCAGCTCAGTATTTAGAGTTTTTGTTTTTTAATTTTTCACTTGGGTGTGTATTTTGCACACAAGGCTTTCAGGTCAACGCTGCAATAAAATGTGATTGGAAGATAATCCGATCTTGCGGTATTTCTCTCTTATTTGCAAAGAAGGTTTATTAAGATTGACCATGGTGGAGTAATATGTGCATATGACGAGAGATGTATTATAGTTCAGTTTGAAACTTTATACGTGTGTAGATAAATGATCTGCGTGAGAATATTAGACTTACTTATCTTCATATTGCTATTAGTTTTGTTGTATATCTAGAGGGATGAGGTTTTCAAGAGAAGTTTGCAATAAAATTGGTTGAAAAACGGAAATCATGTCAGCATGGGGTGCGATTTGTTAATTCATTGAAGCATATAGGCCACACATTGTTGATATAATTGCGAGTTTCAATCCGATAGTAGTTCCATAAGCTATCGTCCAGTTACAAGACAAACTAAAAAAAAAATGGAGTGAATTCCTGAGTCCAATAGATTGGAAATTTTCTTACCTAATGTACAAAACTCTTCGTATTGGATGGAGTAATTTCTGCATACCACTTCATTAATTACTATTTTGTATACTCTAGATTAAATCTGAGAATATATTGTTTGCCTTACCGTTTGTTCCGCTAAGAAATAATGCTTGCATAGAGCCGGCAAGGGTACAGAAATATTTGTTGTCGCTCAAAAATCTCCATTCCGGGTGACCGTCTGTCCGTCCGTCTGTCTACAACATAATTCTCGAACGCTTTGACCTATCGTGCTGAAATTTGTCTTATGTCATTTTTAGCAAAAAATCAACTTTAATTTTGTGAACGGGCTACATCCTCCCACTCCTTCGGCTCCATCCAATAAAAATTTCGTGAAATTTTGAAATTTTAAGAAATTGACTTTTCCTCGAAACTATTTAAGGGGTCTAAGATTAATGATATAAATATCATTAACATCACAAAATATTAATATGATCCTTTGTCTCCTTTTACCCCCTCCCATACAAATGCACAATTTTGAAAAATGTATTTCTTCGATTTTCATTGAAACTAGCAAAGCTGAAAAAACGATTTTTTGCCAGAATAATTTCTATCATAATTGCAATCTGTTTTGAAAAAATTGCCAACTTCACCTTACTCCTTCCCACCCCTCTCATGCGAAATTTTGAAATTTTAATTAATCTAATTTTTTTCGAAACTGTCAAAGTTATCGACCTGAAATTTTGTGGGAAGTCTAATAATAGAAATGCAATTGAAAAACTTTGATTCGATCCATATGCTCCTTCTACCCCCTTCGATAAAAATGCATAATTTTGGTAATATCGGTATATCAATTTTCATTAAAACTACAAAAATACAAACTTAAAATTTTGCCAGAATTTGTCCCTTTATAATTGTAATAAATGCAAAAAAAAAAATTATCAGCTATCTATACTATAAATTCAAGAAATAAATTTCTCCTTCGAGCATACGAGAGCTATCGACTTTGAAATAGAAAGAAAGCATGGTGATAAGGATGTTGATAAGCAGTTTCGAAATTATATTAAACCCTCCACATTCTCTACAACCTCCCATACAAATGACCCAATTGCAGAAAACTATGTCAGATTTTTTTGAAAATAGTAAAAACTACAGGGAAGAGGTTTGTAATTTTTTTTTTATAACACCGAATTTATGGCATTTGCATGGGAGGTGGGAGAGAAAGCGGAAGGTTTTGGACGATTTTGAATCTGCTTTTCAACATCCGAATCAAATTACTTTGTTACAATTTTAAAGTCGATAGCTCTCATATGTTCGAAGGAGAAATACTTTTCTTATTATT
The DNA here is from genome assembly GCA_963669355.1 of Chorisops tibialis. NCBI lineage: Eukaryota > Metazoa > Arthropoda > Insecta > Diptera > Stratiomyidae > Chorisops > Chorisops tibialis. Next base: position 194,300,046 of record OY770263.1, on the reverse strand, counting down.
ATTATTACTATTAGGGGAACGCGTGAGAGCACTGCGACCTTCTTGGCCTATTGTGCGTTTATAGCCCCTTCACCCTATTATAACTCAATAGCTTTAGCTAATTTGAGAATCTTTAAGGGAGCCGTATTGGCTAGTTCCTCCGTAGAAAGGAATCCCTTTCCAAGAAGACTGTGTCTTTTCCTAGCTACTGCTTCACAGTGACATAGGATGTGTACTGTCGTTTCTGAGTCCTCTAGACAAAGGTGACAAATGTCGGTTTCAGCTAAGCCCATATTTTTGAGGTTGTGGTTTACTCCACTGTGCCCCGTCATTAGGCCGATTAGAGTACTAATATCCTTCTTGCTGAATTTTAGAATATCCTCCACTTTGTTTTTTTGTGGTAGGATCAGTTTTTTTGAAATTGATAAGCTTGGAAGTCTATTCCAGTAGATTTTATGTTCTTTTTCTACCCACTTTTTGAGTATGGGGTTGAAGTACCCTTTTGGTTTTCCGCAGAATGGCTCTGGACTAATAAAATTTGTTTCTGCGCCGTTTTTTGCAAGGCGATCAGCCTCTTCATTTCCCTCAATTCCCAGGTGTCCTGGTACCCACATTAAGGTTACATCATTCCTTTTCCCCAGGGTGATTAGGTTTTGAAGGTATTCCCATACTATCTTCGATCCGTGTTTATAGGATGCTAGAGCTTTGAGAACCGCCTGACCATCCGATAGTTCCATTGCAATTAGTTCGGCCTGGGAGATTGTGGCTTCTTTACCGAGTGGGTTTGACACCGAGAAGTTAGGACCTTTGACTCCTGCTCCTGTCCCCTCAGATGTGCGAGAGCCATCTGTCTACCAGATGGTCGATCCCTCTACTATATCAGGTAGCATGGATTGCCAGTCCTTGCGTTCTCTGATTATAACTTTGAAGGGGGTTTCAAAGTTGAATTTTGTCGGCATCGCGTCCGATAATGTGGAAGTTATAACCTCTATTTTTGGGTCTTTTAGGATTTTGAGGTGACCTCTAAAATTCCCTGACTTATAATTGTTTTTCTCCTGTATGCGTAACACTCCTTTGATAGCTTCCTTTCTTATTTGGATATGTATCGGAAGGATGTTAAGGAACATTTCCATTGCCGCTGTCGGACAGGTTTTCATTGCATCTGTGATACCAAGGCAAGCTAGCCTTTGGATTTTTTGTAGCGTAAGTTGTGCTTTCCTTTGTAATATTTTAGTCCACCACATCGTTGATCCGTATGTGACTATTGGGAGAATGATTGTTCTGTAACACCAGTAAATCATTTTGGGCTTTAATTCCCATTTTCTGCCAAATAAGCTTTTACAGGCCCAAAATGCCTTTAGGGCTTTGGCATGAGTCCATTCTATATGTTTGTTCCAGTTAAGTTTGTTATCCAGTATAACACCTAGATATTTTACCTCATCTGAAAAGGGTATTATTGTTCCATTTATTGCAGGAGATACAATGTGGTTTATCCTTCTATTTGTGAATGGTACTATCTCAGTCTTACTTGGGTTAATGTTCAAGTTCTTAGACTGACACCAGTTCATTATCACCTCTAAGTCTGATTGTATTCTTTCCGATATTATTGAATCATATTTGCCTCTAATGATAATGACAAAGTCATCAGCATATCCTATTGCCTCGTATCCCTGGTCTGTTAGACGGTCCAGGAGCTCATCTACTACAATTGACCAAAGTAGTGGGGATAGTACCCCACCTTGAGGACATCCTCTATAGGTCTGTGCAGTCACTGTGCTATCACCTAGATCCGTGGTTGTCATTCGGCTCTTCAGCATGGCGTGAATCCATTTTATCGTGGCCGTTTCCAGACCCTTTTTCCTGCCGCTATTATGGCTTCATGGGGAGTATTGTCAAATGCTCCTTCTATATCTAGGAATGCACAAAGGGCAATTTCTTTATAGTCTTTTGCCTTTTCGATTTGTCTTACCAAACCATGAAGGGCTGACTCTGTTGATTTGCATTTTTGGTAGGCATGTTGGTTGTTATTAAGACAGACCTTGTTAGAGTTAGAAAGTTTATTTCAAAAATCTTCCGTAAAAACAATAATATCTTTTCACAGAGGGTTTCAAATATATGAATCTTAAATTCTGTCTATCGGAAGTCAAAGATACCAAGTCCTTTTTAGAAAATTTTACAGGACAACACTATGTTCAGTTGTTGTTCCGGGCCTCTAAGCACCTTAGACTTGGTTTCAATACTATTTTTTCTTTCTAAAAATGAATCTCCTCAAAGCAACTTTGAAAAACACAATACCTACCAACAAATCGGGTGTAACTTTATTATTCTTGCAATAAGTTAAGGATGCGTGGAAAGTCAATGTGCAGGTTAGGGTGGTAAGGGTAGACTAAGTGAATGGGAGTTCTAGAGTAGGGCTCTTGTCAATTATTTAACACTCAACTGCGATTGCAATCAATAGCTCCAGTACATAGAATTAATATTTATCAAGTTTGGGTCTGTAAAGGGAGCGGCGGCGATGGTAAACATTTTTGAATTGATGGCTTGAATCACATTCAAAATTCTCTGTTTGGAATGTTTGTTTCCTTCAATATTTCAAGTTCGTAGCTTTTAATTTGTTGGTTACTGGTTGATGTATTGAAATTAGTCGAAATCATCCGTTTTTTGGGAGGGGGCAGAAGAACAATTTTTAAGTGTTTTCATTTGCACGTCCTTGGTCCTTCCATTAACAAATATTAGCCTGCCTATAAGTTGATTATGGTAGGTCTACAATATGTGCCTAACTGGTTCTAAGATATTACTTACTGTGCTAAGTAATTTCGCAGATATAATCATTAAAAAAAAAAAATCGGCACACAATTATTTTGTACCCCACTGGATAAAAAAATTAATCTATTTTCACTTTTTTCCCCATAAATCAATATACCCGAATATCGACTTTCAGCTTTCTATCTGTATTCGTGGGGGAGATATTGGCAAGCGTTGTTTTCGACTTCAACTATCCCTTCGCTCTCTCGCCCACTTCCGCCCCTCTCTTTCACCACACATTGTCGATCACAATCTACATATTTAAAAGAATAAGCTTTACTTTTCTTTTTGTAAACGCCCAAATCAATGATCCAAAATAAATAAATTAAATACCATTGGAAAGGTATTTTCGTCAAGGTATGCCTATTCTGGGTTACAGGTCTCCACCTGTTCCGGTTCCAGATTTCCGCTGAAATACGGAAACATAATGAAAAAAAAGGTGAAAGGAATATAACAAACTCCTCTCGTAATCGGATCACGACATCCGACAAGTATCCGAGAACTAAAAATGGGAGTGCGTGAAAAACAAAAAGTACAAACGCCATCCAGTGGTACCGCACTGCCTACCGATCTTTCATTTCATATCTATACATCCGATAAGTAAAGAATCGCTACCCCATCACAGTACAACTTCAAGAACTACCAGCTTCACGAATCGTTCCAATCGTTCTCACTCACTGATTACATTCTTGCCCTCGACGACTGTGTTTGTGCATTGCACATAAAGGCCGAAATTGCCTATAACACAAGACAGTATGTTAAAAAAAAACTTGAAAAAGGGGTGGACAAAAGGTAACTTTTTTCAGTACTCCAATGTTATATATGTATATATACATAGAAAGCACAGTGATCGACATCTAGAGTTGGACATTTCGAGTTCTTACTTTATTCTTAGCAAATAACGTTTCCTTTTCAGTTGTGCGATCGTACATCTATACATAATGCCTTCGCGTCTTTACTGACTCACAAAAAAACATTACTATGGCCGCTATTCTCTATAACGGCACGCGTTGTTCGGCACAGTTTTATGTTAAAACTCTGTTTCGAATCTACCTTGAGGCTTCCGTGGCGTAGTGGGTGCTTCACAGTCAACAGGTCGTGGGTTCGATTCCTACTCCAGGCAGAAGTTTTTTAAGCACGAATTTTTGCTACTGGCAATGAAAATTATTCGAAATAAAATGGAGAAACGATGTAAAAGTGAAACAGTTCCACTTCAAGAAGGTCTGTATACTCAGTAGATGGTTTCTGTTCGTTTTCTATCATTCAATCCCTCATAACATCTGCAAATATTTGTCAGTAGCAGCCAGTACAACAGAAAAAATATACCAGCTTCTCCACTCGTTACGGTCGCTCTCACCCCCTTCCCCAACCTTCCCAACCCCATTCCTTCCCTCCATGACTGTGTTTATGCATTGCACCTAAAAGGTCGAAATTGCCTATAACACAGGTTATTCTATAAAAAAATTCTGTGCAGCATTTTATAACGCGTCCTGTCCATTCGTTCGCCATGTTTTTATAGTCTAGATGAAATCTGAGAGTATTTTGTGTTTGCCTTACCGTTTGTAACGCTAAGAAATAACGCTCGCACAGAGCCGCCAAGGGTACAGAAATATTTGTTGTCGCTCTAAAACCTCGATTCCGAGTGACCGTCTGTCCGTCTGTCTGTCTGTCCGCCTGTCCGTCTGTCTACAAAAGCTTTGAGCTATAGTGCTAAACATTTGTGTGTGTCATTTTTAGCAAAAAAGTAACTTTAAGTTCGTGAATGGGCTACATCCCCCTACTCCTTCTGCCCCCTCCCTTACAAATTTCATGAAATTTCGAAATATTAAGAAATTGATTTTTCTTTGAAACTATTTAAGCTATCGACTTGAAATTTAGGTCAAACTATTATGATATAGATGTCATTAATATCACGGAATATTGACCCAATTCCCCTACTCCTTCTACCCCCTCTCATACAAATTATATTTCTTCGAAACTGTTGAAGCTATCAACTTGATATTTTGTATAAAGTATACAAATAGAAACATTAATAATGCGAAAAAAATTTGCTTTGAACTGCACACGCCTTCTTCAAATGTATAATTTTTGTTAAATGCATTTTATCGATTTCCATTCAAACTAGAAAAAGTACAAACTTCAAATTTTGCCAGAATTTGTTTCTTAATAACTGAAATAAGTGTTAGAAAAAATTATCAGCTCTGCTTTACTCCTTCTACCACCTCCCATACAAATATCTCTATTATACATTCAAGAAAAGAATTTCTCCTTCAAGTATATGAGAGCTATCGACTTTGAAATTGAATCAAAATAATCTTAAACGCTCCACTTCCTCTGCCACCTCCCATACAAAATCCCTAATTTCAGGAAAACTATGACCAATTTCTTTAAAAATAATGAATACTAAAAACTTTAAATTCAGCAAAAAACATTTTGCATGCCATGTACGGTGTCATATACGAAAAATACAAACCCCCGCCTCTACTTCTACCACCTCCCATGCAAAAGTCTCTATTCACTATTCGAATGAATTTGAGATGACATATTTTCCGGTATAGTAAAGTCATTTCCATCTCATCTAGAGTATTATATAATTCTGTTATGTTTTTTTTGTTATATAATTATAGATACAAAAAACTATGAAAGAAAAAATTATAAACCCTACTGAAAGTAAAGCGCTTCAAAATCATGAATGAAATACAGTTGTAGTTGCATTGGTTGCTTTCTTTTGCATGATCCCAATCGTTATATTCATATGTTCCAATTTTTTGTATACGCCATTTTAAAATTGCGCCATTTTTTTCTCCAACTAATAAGAGTGTCTTGATTCAAAATTTTTTAGCGCAAACGAAATTTCAAACTTTAAACATTTTTTCCCGCTGGTTAGGATGTACATCAGAGCGAAAGAGGACAGAGTGCACAAACTTGCTATGTTGCCCATAAATCAAAAAAATGTTCGCATAAAAAAATTTATACCCCTCAAATTCATACCTCTCAAATGAACAGCTTACAGATTACTAAGGCATAATTTACACGTACACGTTTGCATATGTGCGTGAAGATTGCACGCATATTGGTGAGCTCAGTTCGAGAAGTTCTTTTCAGTTTGTAAACTGTTTTACGTATAATTAAACTGTGATGTACATATGTGTATACAATACAACACTCTGTCACAGTATATGCGGGCGAATCTTACGAAGCATATATTTTTTCCCGCACGTTTCACTCTTTCGCTATCCCAGCGGAAAAAAAGAGCGATTGCGAAGTATTTTAAATGCGCTTAATTTATCGCGAGAAATCGCTTGGAACTTGCTTACATTTCATATATACATTTTAACATAACATGCCCGCTGAAGTGAGCTCTTCGCTACAGCTTTAATAGAAGCGAGTTTAAAGCGTATATTTCATGCTGTGCAAAAAGTGCGACTGAGAGCTCATAAGTGTGTCAGAAGTAAACACGCAATTTTTTTCAATTCGAGAAGTCGATTTGAACCTGGGTTTCTAGATCGCAAAGCATTAACCACTGATATATCTTCACCCAACATTTAAGCCTGCCAAAAGCGTGTGACTATAAGGCTACCGACACACGATGCGTGTTAATATATATTAACTTCCTATTTTGATATAAGTAGGCCGAATTATGTATAGGATAATGACACTAGTAATATCGAAAAGCGAGATAATATATATTAACTCGCGTCGTGTGTCGGTAGCCTAAGTCGATATTATAGTGCTTTTCCCTAATATTTTTATACTCTAGATGAAATCTGGGAGTTTACTGTGTTTGCCACAGACTCGCCAAGAGTACAAAAATATTTGTTATCGCTTGAAAACCTCGATTCCGAGTGACCGTCTGGCTACAGCATAATTCTCGCAAGCTTTGACCTATCGTGGTGGAATTTGTCTTATGTCAATTTTAGCAAAAAAGTAACTTAAAGTTCGTGAACGGGCCACATCCCTTACTCCTTCTACCCCCTCCCAAAAGAAATTAATTTTTTTCCGAAACCATTTCAGCTATTAACTTGAAAATTAGGTATAATGATGTGAATATCATTAACGTCAAAAATTCGGCTTCCAATTTTTAATTAATTTTATTGACTCTTTTTACACCTCCCCTCCCCCCCTCTCCATATATAGGATTATCCAATAAGAGGTGTTATTTTGAATAGCCCGCTATTTCGGTAGATGTCACTTTTGAAGCTGTAATTTTTTGACATTTAACAAGTAGAAACTACGCCATTAATAAAAATGGAACGATACACGCATTGAAATTATTAAAATTCACATTATTAAAATTCACTATTCTTGACTGATGAGGCCCATTTCCACCTCGGTGGCTACGCCAACAAGCAAAACTGTCGCATGTGGGGCTCGGAAAACCCAAGAGTTATTGTTGAAAAGCCTCTCCATCCTCAACGTGTGACTGTTTGGTGCGGTTTATGGTCCGGCGGGGTCATTGGACCTTACTTTTTCGAAAATGAGGTTGGAGCAACAGTTACGGTGAATGGAGCGCTATCGAGAGATGATTAATGATTTTTTATGGCCGGAATTGGATGATATTGATCTGGACAACGTTTACTTTCAACAAGACGGCGCTACGTGCCACACAAGCACCGAAACCATTGATCTTTTACGGGAATAACACCTCTTATTGGATAACCCTATATATTTAACGAATTTTTGGAATTTAAATTAAATTATTGTTTTCAAAACTGTCAAAGCTATTGACTTGCAGTTTTATTGAAAATATTATATAATAATAAAAATATCATTGACGACGAAAAATTTGGTTTTGATTCGAATACTCTTTCTATCCCCTCCCATTCAAATGCACAATTTTGGTAAATGTATTTAATCGATTTTCGTTCAAACTAGAAAAAGTAGAAACTTTAAATTTTGCCAGAATTTGTCCCTTATTAATTGCATTGAATGGTAAAAAAATATGAACTTCGCTTCACTCCTTCTACCACCTCCAATAAAAATTTTTGTATTGGAAATTCAAGAAAAGTATTTCTCCTTCGAACATATGAGAGCTATCGACTTTAAAATTGTAATAAAGTAATGTGATTAGGATATTGATAAGCAGATTCAAAATCAACCAAAACCTCCCACTTTTTCTATCACCTCCCATACAAATGCCATAAATTCAGACAAAAATTGTTCAATTTCCTCGAAAGTTATGAAAGCTACAAACTTTAAATTCAGCATGAAACAGTTTTTATACTACGTTCGGTGTTCTATACAAAAATTACAAACCTTTCCTCCTTTCCTCTTACCACCTCCCATACAAAAGTACGGTATGCTTTCCGATACAATAAACTCTTTCCTATTTAACGTCCAATCATAATACTATTATGTTTTGAAGAGATTTTAAGGCACGTATCCTAATCCTTGTAAAAGAGAGAATCATATCAGCATTTACAAATCGTACAAATGAATAATAAGGTAGTGTATGGATTCATTCAGTCATGTAGGGACTGCTGGTAGCTAGTACTTTATTACTAGAATAATAAGGTAAAATGGACTTGGTGTTGTTTACCTCCGATAGACAGAATTGTAAAATGCAGTGAGATTTGAAAAATTTAGTTCGAATTCTGAACTTCACCTCATATACAAATTTATACACATGAAACCAATTTCCTCAGTACAAGCTAAAATGTTGTTTTTGTTTTTATTGTGAGTGACTTGTACTTTATTATTAGAATAATGAAGTAAGATAGCTTTCTGCACCAACAATTCTACCTGATAACTCGCTTTTTTAATATTCCATTTTCATTAGCTTTTTTATGAAAGTTTATCAACTGAACTTGATATATGAAAAGTTTAACATACAATGCAGATGTCTGCAAACTAAAAATTAGATTATGTCGCATAATTTATGGCCAAACGTTATACTACGTTCGATAATCGATTAAATTTGGTTTCACTAATCTGGAGTCATCGACGTTTCGTTAAAATAACACATAACAAGACTATCAGATATCGATCGTTGTAATTATCGTTATAATCTTTCATTAGTCTTACATCTCGTATCACCTGCCACGCCGAATGATTTCTCGTCATTTCTGACGAATTCTTCCAATTACCACAAAGGCAAACAACATCACTGCCTCCTTCCCCGTGGTTCGTGAGTTGCATGGCAGGACAAATTTCTACAAAGCCCCTAAATTACGAACAACACTCGATGCCTTTACGAAATGGTCAATTCGGCAGGGTCGAAAAAAAAGGTATCCTTATCCTAAGTCCTCTTTGTGGAGAGGGCGGTTAAGTATTGCCGGAAAGTGAAATTTACCAAAAGACCGGAATCCGGGGTGCCCTGAAATATATCTACGAGAATCAGTCTATTTTCGGTTTGGTTTTATTTATTTTTTGCTGGTTCTATTGGTCGTGTCCTTTTCAGTTCGAAACTCGTTTATGGCAACAAATTAACAAACGGACCCTGAAAAACTCATTTTCGATGGTCGATTTGTCCGACTGTTTTCGCCGGCTTGAAAAATAAAAGCTGAATAATGCGAAAAAACGGTGCCCGAAAAGGTCACTTGGTGGTATTCGTGCTGGTCAAAGTTGCTCCTTAAATTGCTCAAGGGTGAAATTACTAAAGCGGTCGAGTTCGATATCGATTGAGGTCTTGTTCACAATTGTCCTGAGGTGTCTACTGGTCAGCATGCTGGAAAGTATTCAATAGTCCTTTTTGTGCAAAACTGCGCTCGATTCGTGTGAACTGAACGAACGAAGTTTAGTAAGAATGCCTCGAGTGTATGACTCTTATATCCTTTGCCTGGATGAAGTTTTTATAAGGAAGTTGAAAGACATTAAAGTCTCATATACATGCGAAGGATATGACTTTTCTTGAACAATTTCTGATGATTTTTTTTACGGAAAATTTAATAATACTTTTTTATGGTTTTTTTTTTTACAGGAATCACCGGATTGTGGAGCCCCGTGCCATGCAATGTTCTTCATGGAAAAAGAACGCACTGTTTTGCGGTACTGGGTTGGATCGTGGGCCGCCGTATGCGTCGCTAGCTGCCTTTTTACGGTGAGTTTTAATTAAAACTAGGAAAGATGAAATCTGCAAATCTAGGCAAAGTTTTGTCTATAAAGTTGATTAGAGATGAACCCCATCCGAGACCGGTACGTTGTCATGTAAACACGTGGCTTCTTCTGAGGGTGGCTTCCATGTTAGGACAGCTCTTAAAGTCACTTCCTGCGAGGTATGTACTTAGGGCTTCAACTAAAGTAATCTAATTTTGAACATAGTAGATGTATACATACGTGTGTGTATTTTAGGTGGAAATCTCTGGAGGTAAAAACCACCGCCCACCATCTTTATGTAGGTGTTAAAAAGAAATCTTGTTGGCATTTTGTTATCTTGCCTTTTCTTCGAGAAAAAAAAATATTTTTTGTGGGCTTTGAGATATTCTACGAGTATCTTTTTTGGCACTCCAGAAGAGAATGGGAAAGTGAAAACGTTAAGATGTTTCATCGCCACGATGAGTTTTCGAACAGACGTTGTTCAAACTTCTTGACAAAATGTATTAAAAGCGTTTTTATCTTGCGTTAAGGGAGCTTATTGCCAAACATTGTTTATCAGTCGCACGTATTCGAGGAAATTCTTCTCTGGATGAAATGTGAATATTGACAAAGAGCTTGGGTTTATATCTGGAGTAAAATATAATGTGATGGGTCTAATTATAAAATAAAAGTGACGAAGAAAATCGATCGTTAGCTCGTGCAAATCGTTGACTTCCATTCGGATAATTGAACAGACTTTTGTTAACAAGATTTATTTAATTATTCGTAAGCCGCACGATGCGAATTTGAAATACACTGCCGCCAACTCCACAGTTTGCAAAAAGGTAAATATTGACTACCATATCCTACTTTATTCCTTTAGTTCCGGTCTCACAAATGCTTCAAAAATTTTTGCTTGCTGTGCAAGTATTTCCATCTTAATTCGGCTTCAGGCACTGTACCCTCGTCTTAGAAGTTTGCAAATTTTAACCCATTTCATAAAAAAGAGGAGGCAATCACCCTTCAAAATATCACCCCAACAACCATTTTTATTTAACTTGAAATGTTTACTTCATAATTAAACTTAATTCTCAAGTTAAGTTGATATAAAATTTCCATTGCAGCGGCGATTTCAAGTTAGAGGGCTTCGACTAACTTCATGGTCGTCGAAACAATCAACAACCATAGAGCTATAAAATTTCTCTGAAAAAATGATATTATTTTCGATAAACAGTACGAATTCCGAAAAAAATATCTACGGTTGACCTTTTAACCACTCTCCAAAGTATTCACCGGTATTTTGAATTTTGTTTTCCCAAATTCCCAAGCATTTGATAGAGTGTGGCATAATGCCCTTTTATCCATGCTAAAACATAAAGCTGCAGGATTACTAACTTTTTCATAAGTCTTAAAATAAAACTGCAATTTTGGCTGTAATTGGAGACTTATTAATTCTACAAAAACGTAAGGCGGAGTAATGAATAATAATTGGAAGAGAAAATTTGAAGACCGCAACTACTAGAATTGACAGTTAACTACAGAATTCCATAAATATAAGCAATGAGATGTCCGGCAATTCAGATATATCAGTTCTACATATGCGAAGTACTTCCAGAATTGGTGCTTCCAAACAAAGTAAAGTACCACTTATCTCTAATTGTAAAAATGCACAAATTGTTAATTCAAAAAATATAATAATGTAGTTATGACAAAAAGATTCTATTTTTGGAATCTCTACAACTTATATCGTGCTTGAAATATCGACGGTTGACAAGCAGAGGTGCTTAAATTCAATTTTTTAAAAATTGTTTTTTATTTATTTTTCTTTTAATCTTGTTTCTGCTGTCTTTAGAAGATTTTAAAATATTAAAAGTTCATACATTCCGGATTAAAATTATTGAAAATATGAAAAAATATCGACATACAATTTTTTTTAGCTTAATTATCACAGTGAATTTCGGTTTCAAATGTAGAATTTTAATATTTTGACCTAGATACCTCTGCTTCTCAACCGGCGATATATTTTGATCCGGCAGTTACCTTATTAAACGTTACGTTTCGTTCTTTGCTGAGACTTTTATCGAACTGATGATCAAGGTGAACAGTGCGAAATCCGGAAATCGTTCCACTATATTTTTATCCGATTGAAAATACGGCCAATCGGAGTAAGGCATTTTGTTTTGAGATATTTTTCAGATTAGGCTCTTCTAGTCCAAAGCTCACTGCGACCACCAAAAGGTCAATTGCGCGTCCCATCTTATCGCAGCACCTCCTACGGCTGGTCGAGTGGAGTACCGTGTTAGGCGGAGACTGAGTTTCGTTACTTGGGCTTAGAGGGTGCTTCTCGATGTGATGAAGCCTACTGCGTGTGATTTGCATTTCCATAGTACATTCTCAGCAAAGCTTGGAGATTTCCGACTGAACTATGTTTAACCTTTTCTTGTGTTTGTTGAATTGTCACTGTCCTGTGAAGAGAACAATTACAATATTATTCTCTATTTGTTCTTGTCTAGACTGAGAAGCAATAGACGTAGGATCATTCGAGATCCATTTCCTGTTTAGACTAGGAGCTGATTGCCAGCTTCTTACTGCAGAAGGAAATACCACAGTGTGCCTCTCTGCCTATCATCTGCGTAGAGGTTTCGTTGTTACTCAGAATTTTTTTACATATAGCACCGAACATAAATTAGGGGGTCACCCTTTAATGCATTAGATGATCAAGTCGGTATAGGGTTGGTGAGCGAGGGGGTTACAAGGGGAGTTTCTGGAGGGGACCGTCTAAACTGGCGGTGGATATTAACCTTGAAACACTTTATGTTGTAAGTTGATGTGAACACGTGGGGCGGCAAAGCATAACATAATTTTGATTTTTGGGTGATGAAGGTCTGACTATGCTTTACTGTACGCGATGATAAAAGCTTAACAGTGAACTCATGGGCGCGTGCGGCTTGCTGACTATTCCTGAGATAGTTGAAAAGATGAGGCATGATGTTGGACAGTTCATCGCTGTATTTACCGCCGAAGTATCGATAGTAAACGCGGAGTGCCGCGACGTCCCAGCAGTTTTCGAGGGAATCTATCGCCGGAACATCCCTTTTAAGGGATAGATGACAGGTCTGAGTTTTTGAAGCATAAAACTCTACTTTATTTTTCGTGCCCCATTCCAGGATTAAGTTGAGGTCTGAGATCAATGAATCGTACAATTCAAGAATAGAATCCACCGAAGCTTCAGTAATGGAGTCGAATTGAAAGGCGTTAGAGTACTGTTATCTGCAAAGCTGCGAATTGGATTGAGTGGTTTTGACCGAAGGTCATTGATGAAGATTAAGAAGAGAGTGAGGGATAGAGCAAAGCCTTCAGGCACTCCGAAATAGATCTGAAACGATTGGGATGATACGCGATCCATTACGATTCGTATCGAGCTTCCGAAAAGGAAACTCTCAATCCATTTGATAATGGTAATGTTAAAACCGATGTCTATGAGTTTTACCAATGGAACTTTTTGCCAAACTATGTCAAAGGCCTTCACAATGTCAAGTGCGTCTACTTGACTTTCACCGTATTTCTGAATGCACGGGTTCTAACATTCAGTCAGATAGACTCGGAGATCTAAATGGAACCATATCTTAACCGTTTTACGTAAACAGCTCAACGCAAGGTCGCATTTTTACGGTTGGCCTTGGCAACGCGGATTGTTTCTGTGACGACAATCATTAATGCTCCCGAATGTAACACTCTATACCAAATGCGAGACCTGTCTAAATCTCTGTCAGTCTATCGGTCATGGCACCGGGTTGGAAAACGTAACTCCACGCCGAGTTCTAAAGAACGCTGCCCGCGATATGGGCAGTCACCACAGCCACATCGTGTACCGTTGAGCGGACCTCAACTATCGCCCGGGTGGAAGCAACCATTAGCTCTCCGACTCCCGTGGTACCAGAAAACCTCCGGTGGGGCTTCGCAGCCGTAAAGGATACTCCAGTTGAGTTTTTTGTAACTCGTAACTGGTCGCACTCCTCAGATACGTAGGGACGGCGCTCCCCAAAAGATAATACCGGAATTGACCTTAGTCGTTCACCCGGCATTTGATAACCGAAGTTATCCCTTCCTTGCGTGTAAAGAGGAACATATAACATATAGGGGACGAACGAAACGGCATAAAACGTCACAAATTCTCACAGCTAAACCCCTCAATGGCCAGCTTCCGCCCTTCTTCTTTTGAATGCCTCGCGTGCAAAGACAGGGAGTCATTCAAAACTTTCCCTGCTGGCGAGGCTCCTCTCTACGTCCAGTCCCACCCCATCAACTACCACCCTCATAGCTTCCAGCTGCCTTAGATCTGCATATCTTGGACATTCGGCCAAGATATGCAGCCAGCTTTCCACCAACGCTCCACATTCACACCCTCTCGCCTCGGACTTGCCCACCCTGTGGAGGAATTCGTTTAGACTACCATGACCCGTCAAGAGATAAAAGAGACTAAGACAAAAGTCAAAATCCCGGGTATCTCTCGCGAAGCTCGCAGTCGCAATAAATTTGTGCGTCACCCTTCCCTTATCAGTACTGTCCCACCTGGCTTGCCACAATGACGTGGCTTTAAGTTCGAGGACTTCTTTGCATTCGCGAAGGCTCCTCTCCCTAACCTCTTCTGAAGTGAATCAATCGTTAACCAGCAATGGGAGTCTCTTCCGGACCTTGTAGGTGATAGCACGACGCTTCACCTCCAAGTCCAATGACATAGCACTCATGGAAATCTACAGTGGAATGCCCCAAATGAAACCCGTGATGGCGATCATTTATAGGATGGTTATTTTCAAGGTAACTGACTAGTCTGCAATTGGCATCGGCTTCCCTCACATTCGGTAGCACTGAAGTGATATCTATAGGTCGGTAATTCGAGGCAATGGCTTTGTTTCATCTATGCCAATTTCGAATTGATTTCGTACCAGGAGAGCGGTCTTACTATCGGAGAGAATATAGATCCTCTGCTCAGTGTACCTCCTCTCTATGTTTTCACATGCACGTTATGTGATAGCATACACTTGGGTTGGAATATAGAAGAACACTTCCCTAAACTCTTTAAAATTCTAGCTTTGGGCTTAGTTCATATATTCCCGCTCTTACTCCACTTTCGAATATGCTTTGCTCAGTAAATTCTGTCCTTGTCAGTATGCGCACACTGGAAGGTTTCACGAAGTCAAAAGTTGTTGACAGTTGATCGGTTCACTATGGAGATCGGACTTGGCTGATCCTTTATTTCTGCACTTACTTTGACAAGGTTTGTGAAGTGCCAGTTTAATTTAGTACCCATTCGTGCCTTATGGATCGCTTTTCTGGCATCTCTTTTAATAAGGTGAAGTGGAGGCGGATTTAACGTTGGCTAGGACTGCAGTAGGAGTTGTTCCCATTGCTCAGGTTATAAATACATACACGAGCCGTCCTTGTAGTTTTTCATCGTAGCTCTGGCTGTAGTTTGAGTAACTTTTACTATCGTGGTTAAGAGAAACATGTGTGAGACCTTTTTGTTGGATTTACGTGAAAACCCGCTACGAACGCTTAATTCGACGCTTCTCTGCAAACACGGATTGATTTTATGAAAGTTCCAGTCTATGCCGAAGTTAAACTTAGGGGTCACCCTTTAATACTGTAGCGTACAGTCCAGTCGGTTTAGGACGGGATGAAATAAAATAAACAGTTAATTGAATAAGGACGGACAGGATAAAAGAAATCGGTGAATGTTGCTTTTAAATTGCATGATATTGTAATCACTAGGCCGCGGGTAGTGCATCCCACATTTGGGTTGTTCGAGGTATAAACTACTGCCTATATTTCACTAAACGTGATTTGGGTGGCTCAACCGTATGCTCATAAGCGCGTTCAGTAGCACGAGCATTACGGTTGAATTTATATAAAAGAGGGATAAGACGACTAATTTCATGACTACGGCGGCCATGCAAATATCTGTAGTAGATGGTGAGTACTCCGATATTTCTGCAATGTTCAAGGGAGTCTAAAGATGTCGTTATGGTATCATTTCCAATAAGTCGAAACCAAAATCGCTGAATTCGATCCAATACCCTTAGATGAGTCTTGGGTGCCTCAGCCCAGATATGCGAATTGTACTCGAGTTGGGACCTGATGTGTGACTTGTAGATGGTTGCAATATCAGATGGTGTAAAATATTTCATGCACCTTCGGAGAAAGTCTAAGCACTTGGAGACGTCTAAAGCTACATTGTGGATGTGCTGGCTCCAGTCAAGTTTTTTATTAATGTGCATAACCAGAAGGTAAAAATTCTCCGAATGATCAAGTGTTACACCATCAAAGATAAGGTCAGGCACCGACATGTTGTGTTTAAGAGATAGATAAGAATCTTGTATTTTAGTGGCATTAAACTCTACTCGATTCGCCCTTCCCCATTGCGGGATTGTGTTGACGTCAGAATTTAATGAATTAAATAGCTCGCGCTTAATAGGCACAGAAGACTGTTGCGCCTCAGCAATTGAGTCGAAGCTGTAAGTATTTTCAAGTATACTGTCATCTGCGAAGCTGTGAATTGGGTTGAGAGTCGACGACAGAAGGTCCTTAATATAAATTAGAAATAAAGTAGGTGTTAAAACGGAGCCTTGAGTAACGCCGGAATTGATAGGAAAGGGAGTCGATGAGACGCCATCTAAAACAACTTCTATGACACGCTCCGATAGAAAACTCTCAATCCATTGCAAAAAAGAAGCATCAAAGCCAAATGCTTTGAGTTTAGAAAGTAGGGATCTATGCCAAACTCTATCAAAGGCTTTCGTAATGTCTAATGAAAGTACTTGGCCTGCCTTGACCTCAGGATGATCACTAGATGTTCGATCCATACTCCCCCGTTTCCGCATCCGATTTCAATCCTTTTGGGTCACTTCTCCCAGCATTTCGTTCACTTCAGTCCACTACTAATTTCCGCAAACCAACTACTCAATAGCTACAATCTCAGATTTCGTTCCGCTCAGGTGGTTACTTTGCATATCATCACATGCGTCATCAGTCCACCAGTTCACCAATCCAACAAAACGTCCGTTCAACAGTTTTTTCACTGGTTTGTTGGTCTATGTTCCTTCAATCCCACAGAGCCTCTTATACCTATTTGTGTACCACTGATTAGACATAATTTGGGATCCTCGACCCCACCTCCATAGTACCATATAAAGACCTCTGGTGAGGTCCACGTGATTTGCTACTTCCACCCAATTCGGCCTGTGACTGTGTTAGTGCATTGCACATAAGGGCCGAAAATGCCTATAACACAAGACATTCTGTACAAAAAAAGAAATGCAAAGAAGTGTACAGCGTTCTCGTAGGCGTATGCATCTTGCCGAGTATTACGGGGGTATGTGAGAGAGGGGGTATTAAATCTAATACTCGTAGTTCCCATGCAAATTTATGTAACACATTTTGGGGATGCTCGTGGGAGCTTATAGAAGCGGAGACGGTTTCATACCAAATCAAATGGAACGTATGTTTTTGGATATGATCGAGCAGCGCTAGCTGTGATTTTGGGGCCCAAGTCCAAGCTAGCGGGTTGTACTTAAGACGTGGCGGGATATAAGCCAAACATATCGCCTAGTGAGTAGCGTGCTGATCTACAATGTGAAGGTCGGGAGTTGAAATCCCGGCCAACGTATAATTCTCGCACATTGCTTTTGTGGGTACATCCGGGCCACCCCAATCTGCGAATATGAAAATTCGTAGGGCGATAGTTAGCGGGATTTACTTTGCATTGAAAATTGGCTGAACATTTGTGACTTCCCAGATCTGTGGAAGGCACGCTGAAGAGTACGAAAGATGGCAAGGATTGTGAAGTGACTTAGCCATATAGAACCAAACATTTTTTTTTTTTCAGAATGACCTGTGTTATAGGCAATTTCGGCCTTTATGTGCAATGCACAAACACATTCATGGAGGGAACCTCATAAGGTGGAGTTAGGGCTGTTCGAACTTTGTCCGCTCTCACAAAAACGTGCGTGGAGTTGCGCAATGAATCGGGAACATTGTTTGTGATGCATGACGAGTGTCAGTTGGTTGTACAGTTTGCATTGTCTATCGTAGTTGGTTGTCGAATTCAGCTATACTGATAGACGATTGAGGATTGTCATCACCTGGTATTCTCAATGATTGGCCGTATACAAGATCTGAAGGAATGCAGCCAAGGTCTTGTTTAATTGCTGTGCGAATCCCCAATAATACGATGGGTAATTCATCACACCAGTTAACACAGTTTTCTCGAGCTAGTAATGAAGCTTTAAGTTGCCTATGGAATTTTTCCACCATGCCATTTGCTTGTGGATTAGAAAAGTTTGGATTCGAATTGGGTTCCACGATCTGTCGTTATCTCTGATGGAACTCCGAATCTACAAATGGAATTGTCGAAGAAAACTTTAGCCACTCTTTGAGCTGTTATGTGTGGGAATGGCATCCACCCAGCGGGTAAATCTGTCAACCATCGTGAGAGGGAATAAGGGACCAACAATGCCTAGATGAAAACGATCCTTACCGGTCTGTGTCCAAAACAAGAAGACTTTTTATTGCTATAGTTTTATTGCATGAAGCTTACGACTAAAGACTTAAAATACTTTGTTCGCTAATTTGACTTAAACCCTAAAGACTTAAATTATATTCTTTATACAATATTTAATTTTTGTTCTGACAGAGGTCACTACAATTTCCAACAAACAATATAGGTCTGTCCGACGGTGTGCCTGATTTCCTACGACTACTCCCACCTTTTTCTGTTAAGGTTTACTCGAGCTATTATCAAGACGCACAGACAGACGTCACAGCGAAACTTATTTTTATTGAAGTTTGGATCGCACCAACAACCCTACAATTTTTTTAACAAGTATACTGTTGAACTTTTGCCTTTAAATTATTGCTCACGCCTTCTAGTCATGCTACAAAAAATTATAGCGTAACCTTGGAAGAGTGAATCTGTTGAGATTCGAATGATTCGTATTGAGAGTGGCCGTAGTAATAAGTAGAAGTGGTATAAATTAAATTCTACTGACTGCTATTAGTTAATATTTGCAGACGTAGCGCATGGGGTTCAGCCTAACTTATACGGGGGGGGAGGGGGGTTTGGGGTCAAAAATTTCGCGGAATGAAGGTGATGGACAAGGTAGGGAGAAATATTTTTACCTGGAGGTGCTCTAACACCCAACACATGTATAAATACAAAGCTTCCGTCAAATGGAATCACTCATATTTTTTGTGGTGCCAAAACTACAAGCCAATTGGAGAGAAAAAGCTAACTATGGACAAAATTGAGTTTCGTGCTGTCATTCAGTTCCTTATCAAGCAAGCAAAAGCGCCACAAATCACTTTAGAAGAAATTTCATCTGTTTACGAGGACTGTTGCCCTGAAAAAACCATGATTTATAAGTGGCATAGTTTATTCAGGTAAGGCAGAGAGTCAATTGAAGATGATGAACATTCGGGCAGGTCGATTGAGGCACTTCCTCAAAAATCGTCGAAAAAGTGGAGAAAATCGTTCTCGATGCTCGTTTAAAGAAGAAACAAATCGCAAAAATGGTTGAAGTATCAGATAATATGGATATCCTCCACAATCATCTCGGCATGTTTGAAGTCAGCACAAAATAGGTTCCGAAAATGCTCTCAGCGGTTCAGAAAAAGCAGTGCGTCGAGTTTTTGGACCCCCTTAGCGATGCAATTTTGACCCGGATTGTTACTGGGTTTATCATTATAAGACTGCATCAAAGCAAGATTTACTGCAGTGGTTCCGTAAATGCGCTTCAGCCTAAAAGAAGTTCAAGGTCTCACAATCAGCCGGAAAAATCATGGCCACTATTTTTTGGGACTCAGAGGGGGCTTTGATGATCGACTATAAAGAAAAGGACAAAATATCGCAGGGAAATACTATGCCAACCTATTTCAAAAATTTAGGTATGCCATCAAAGAAAAAAGAAGAGGAAAGTGGACTCAAGGTGTGCTGTTCACAAGATCCACGTTGCAATGGCTGTCCGACAGAAATGCGGTTACGAAATGTTGAACCACCCCGCTTGTAGTCCAGATTTGGCCACTTCCGATTACTATTTGTTCCCAAAACTGAAGAAAGAACTCCGGGGAAGAAAACTTACCAACGATGAAGAGGTGAAGTCGCCAACTTCACCTTATTTTGAAGGCCTTGATAAAACCTTGGAATTAATAAGCTTTGTTAGAGATGTGATAAATGCATAAGGCTTAAGGGAGAATATATTGAAAACGGAAAATAATAACTTTTTTAATTTTACCCCCTTCTCTGTCATTCCGTGAAATTTTTTACCTCCCCTCGTAGAAGTCGATTAGAATTCTTTTATCTTCCGAAGTAGAAATTATATTTTTGTTTCTATCGTTTGTCTATTCACTCTGTATATTTTAAGCGCTAGCACCAACTGCAAAATTCGTTTTGGTGCAATTATAATGATAAATTTCCTTTCTGTATTCGGGTTTAAATTTTCTTATCTAGTCTAGACTATCTCACGAATACCTTGTAACTGCATGTTATCACGCAACCATACTTCCTTATACGATATTTTTACTTTTTAAATTATAATTTTTCAAAGAACTTTTTAAGAACAGTAAATCTGCATATGAGTTCATTGCTAACTACAAAACAATGACTGTGAGAAATGTAAATTAATTGACTTATTTCCTATAATAATTCTCTTTCAAGTGTAATTGCGATTTGTTTTCATCTATTTGACTCGTCATCTTCACAAATGAAATGAATTACGAGGACAAATCGTTATCTGAAAGAATATTGCTCGTTAGCAATTGACTGACTAAGCTGATAACCGCGGCGAACAACATATTTACGTGTTAGTATCGGCAAAATTGAGTTCAGGTCATTAATTTTCCTTCAATTTTTTCCCATGCTTGTCCTTGTCCGAAAATATATTTCCTTTATTACTCCTTCATCATTACGGTAATGGCTAGTGCTTCATCATCACCATTAATTCAGAAATAAGATGTTTTCTGCGGTTTCACCACAACTCAGCGGATTCGCATCACATCATTTAATAAGGATATTTTTTGAAGCAGCAACTTCATTAGAGTGAACAATTGGCACTGCGTCTGTCTATGAAACGACCTGCCTCTCCTCCTACCTCGTCCTCGTATTGATGCACGCTATCTGTTGCAAATCGATTGGCATTAGGTCTTACCCTTTCGTGACTTCTCCGGAGGTGGCACAGATTGTCTTTATTATTAGTCCTGGCAGTGCCATTTCTTCAAGTCGTTACGATTATACGAGCATTATGTTCGGCAGTATTCTGTGTTTTATTAGCGTACCAGGAATATTGCCTTCGAGCATGCCATCGAAACAAATGAAAGTATGCGAGGCGGAACTGGAGCAGGAGGACTATGGAGAAAGATGCTGTGCCTGTTTGTCACATTGCAAGAGAGGACAATGAACGACTTGATGGGGTGCCAAGTCGTATTTTTGCCCGACTGTTTGCCACCGACATTTATTATCGTTCTATGACAGTTGGACACAGAACGTTTTGACTTTAACTATCTGCACGGTAAAGAAATTTATTCTCATTTTTAGTCCGCTATTTCGTGTTTTTCAAATGAATGCAAAATGACTTTTTGCTGGAAAATTGGTATTTTACATTTTTTTTTTTATTATTTCTAATAAGATGAATGTCTAATAAACTTCTAGGAATTTTTTTTTTATCTCCAACATTGTGGAATAAGAGGTAAGCGGGGATACTTTTCTGTTTGTAGATATGAATTTGTCTTTTTAATGGTTCCGTCAGTATGACGACATATTGATAGATCTGAATGGCGGCTCGTTTTGTGTTTTTCAAATGAGGCTGGTCACATAGAATTTTCTACTAGCCACAATACCTTGGCTTAGAGAGACGGTTATTTGGGTTTTTTTTAAAAAAAAAGAGTATTAATTATGGATGATTAGACATACACATAGAACAAAAAGCTAGGGTGTAGCCTAGCGGGTAGAGTGTTGGTCTACAATGCAAAGGTCGTGAGTTCAAATCCCGGTTGACGCATGCCTGCTTGGGTATACCTTGGTCACATCAATCTACGAAAATGAAAAATTCGTAGATTGAGGGTTGAGCGAAGGTCTAACAACCCTATCACAATAAATAATGAAAAAATGTTAAGGAACCTGAAGGTCAGAACGCCAAGGCCGATTTGGGCTGTAGCGCCATTGTAGTAGACGTAAAACAAAACAATGTAGCCAAATTTTCATCCTCTTAGATATCATCTATATAATAAAGCAGTCACGTGACTCATATTGAGTAGATTAGTAAGTTTTGCCGAGATAAATTCAGCGGTATAGGTGGTTCAGTGAAAAAACTCGTCTGCCATGCGGACGATCCCGGGTTCGATTTGATTGCAATTGGGGGGCGCTAACTAACTTCTTCAATGCCCTTAATTGGAAGTTGTGTTTCGATTCCAATGACTACGATGAAGCCCATCGAAGTGTCACCCAGATTATCCTGAAGGGTATGAAGATCTACATACTTTCCAGTCAAAAGAGAGTCAAACGTTCGGAAAAATTCTTCGTTTTATGAAGAATATCTCGAATCCACCCATGCATTAGAAAATGCCTGCAAATCCATACTCAATAGTGTTAATTTTGAGCACGACCAAAAACTGCGACGGATTATCCTCCAATGCCCTAAAGGCTCGAGGTCCAACTGGTTATTTGTCAAAACGGTCAACAGCAATTACATATCTTCTTCAATACCACTTCTAGTTGATGGCAACCGTACCGTTTATTCCAGCGAAAAAGCTTAAGTTACTAGCAGCAAGTTTCGCAAGAAACGCTGGCCTTCCACTATCAAACAAATCGTCTTCTGCTGTAAATCCTTCTGATTTCTCACTGTCTGCACTGCATTTTTGCATGAGACTTCTTTCTCGGCTCCTTAAAAAGCTCAATATCCACAAATCTGCTGGTCCGGACGGTATTGCCCCCATTACTCTTAAAAAGCTCGCCTCTTCTTTAGCTAAACCTCTTCGTAATCTTTTTTATCTTTCTTACTTTTCTGGGTGCTTTCCATGTATGTGGAAGTTGCGAATGTTCAGCCAATACCCATGAAAGGAAGCAAAGTGAACCCCGCCAGCTACCGCCCAATAGCCATTTCTTCAGTGCTCCCGAAAGTAATGGCAACTGCTGTCTATCGTAAAATCGTCAAATATCTAAAGGACACACAGCTCATGCATGATCGTCAGTATGGGTTCATTCTGGACAGTCAACGGGAGATATTTTGGTCTACTTGACAGAGCGTTGGAACTCATGCTTACATAAATATAGCGAAGATCATGTTCTCTTTTGACAGTTTGGCATGAATGTCTCTTAATTAAGCTTAGGGCCATAGGCCTTAATGATACCCTTGTTCAATGGATTGTTAGTTATCTCTCTGAACGCACTATACGAGTGGTATTAGATGGCGTTACTTCTTCTTACTACCCAATTGACTCCGGCGTCCCTCAAGGTTCTGTTTTACATCCAAAACTTTCCTTAATTTTCATAAACCACCTTCTGTCGTCTACTCTCAATCCAATCCATAGTTTTGCAGATGACAGTACCTTAGACAAAACCTACGAATTTAATTCTGCTGCGGAATCAAACAATCATTCTATGGCTTCCAATCGCAGGGAGTTATTCAGTTCGCTGAACTCGGATCTCAAATTAATCCTGAAATGGAGCAAGTAAAATAGAGTAGAGTTTAACGCATCCAAAACACAGGCCTGTCATCTATCCCTTAAAGGTGATGTTTCAGTGCAGTCTTATAAGGTAACCTTTGATGGAACACAACTTAAAACACACCTCGCGTTGCTCGATCGTATTTAAAAATAAGCGCTCCGACTGATTGGAGACGAAACCATCACGTCTTCTATAGATTCTCTCGAGTAACGCAGAAATTTCAGAGTACTCAGAATTTACTATCGATACTTCCATGGTAAATGCAGTACGGAACTAAGGGCACTCCACTGTATACTTTTCCCCGGAATCATCGCCAAGCTGAACGCATACACGGGTACACGGTCAGACCTTTGCCTTCTGGTACAATGAAATAGGCAGTCGTTCATTTCCCGAACGTCAAGAATTTGGAACGATTTGCCAACTAGTTTGTTTCCCAACAAGTACAACTTGCGGTGCTTCAAGAACCATGTCCACTGTAATTTTCGTCTCTCTCCATCTTAATACTTCCACTTCCCATACCGACAGAACTGTGCACTGCATTAAAGGGTGACTCCCTAAGTTTCGGACTGAGTTTGACAAATCAGGAGTGTGTAAAGGGACCAGAAATAATTAAAAATTAATTATTTATATTTTATTAAATAAGCAAATATTTCTAAAAGCAGAAACTATTTTACTTGTTTATTTTTTGACTTATTCGGCAATAACAATAATGTGGGCATTGTAAAATGTCCTTCCTTTTCGTACAAAATACGTGTGCGAAGCACGGGTGCATGAGCTTGTTACTGAATATCTAAAAAAAAAATATTGTTGCAATGAAACTAAAATAACATGAAAACATTTCTATAGGAGCTCGAAATATTGCAAAGTTATTTTTTTTACAATAAAAATAGTGTAATGGTAGCTGCATCAAAAAGGATAAATTGTTGCAAACTTTTAGTAATTTTCATTGCCGTATAAAAACTTTGTCAACATGTCTTTTAATTTAGTTCACCTACATATTTGTATTTTGTGTAAGGCATTCAAATAAAAAAAGGAATATCCTTTAATTAATTTTCATTTGAATTATTTATTGGAGTTGTTCATTCATAATGTCGTATGTTGAGAATCTATGAAAATAAAAATCCGATGTTATTGCTTCGAAGTAATGGCGATAAAAGAATCCTTGGTCTGGCTTAAGTGTAATGTAGTATCTACTAAGGATATTGGCATCTTAACTAATAGCCACACCCCTATTAAATCCATGGAATCAGTCATGCCTACAATCAAGACTGTTTTTGATTGACGCGCGTCTCTTATGGAGATCGCTGAACAATTCAACATTCACTTGTGCTGTGTACCATGGCATAGGGCAACTCTGGGGAAATACAGGCCTGATGATCTCGCGCCTTGCAGATTCAATCTGTGAAAGATAAGCTGTGCATGCCTCTCGCTTCTTATAAGCTGCAGCATAAGTTGGATGCGATTAGCAAAGCTAACGACAGATAGGCAAACAGTGTTAAATGTAATACCACCAGCCAGATTTGGCCTTTGCTGGATCTAAAGCGGTCTAGTAGACTGATCTCCCTAAGCAGGCAGACGATTAGCTCCGTAGTAGGAGTCGTTACAGGACACTGCCTGATAGGGAGACATGCTCCGAGGCTTAGCCCTCCGTTTAATGATTTTCGCAGGATCTGGAAAGATGAGGAAGAGGAAGAAACGATAGTTCATCTGTTATATACTTGAACTGCTCTCTCTAGAACAAGAAGGCGTACACTTCTTCGATAGTCTCGGTAATCTGTAAATTGCGGAAGCCAGGAGTCTTTAACGCTTCATAGAAAGTTGCGGTTGGACCACCCTATTGGAGTCTCTTATGAAATCCTGTGGCATCACAGCGGGTCAGCTTATGGGCTATGTGCTTCCGGACTTGTGTCTGGGTCGTACCTCTACCTGTCTACCTATTGCTCTCAAAATCCTCCACAAGACGAAAAATTGGCGCATTTTCCTGGAATGGCAAATTATTGCTCATTTAAGTGAAGAATTTCTGAAAACGGAAGCATACTTTAAGCCATCCTCATAGTCCTAGATGTTTTTTTTTAAAAAAAGGAAAAAAATCAGCAACATGTTCTTTTTCAAATGCCTTCATCCTACTTGCACATATCTAATAACAGACTTATACTGCAATTGATGTTGCTTTGACCTTTGAGACGCCGCAACTGATTTTCACTCATATAAAAGAGAGTTCCGTTGGCTTTTCTCATCAGGTGGCAGGCGGTGAAATTCCTGTTCGTCAGATGCTCTATAATAGACCTACTGCTCACTAACGGACTAAGAGCAGTAACATATCCCGTGACATTAAATGAGCTATTCTCTCCTAATCTTCCAATTTCTTTTTCCATCCTAATAAATGATCATATTGACAGAAGTTTAAACACCAAACCTAACTTCTCAGAAACTGATTGGCTTGAATTTCAATACCTTCGAAAAAAGAGAGTTCGTCAATAGAGATGGTGGATGCTATTTTACATACCTGCGATTTTTTCACTGCTCTTTTAAAATAGCAATCGCATATTGTGATTGAAAATTTAAAAGAGCTGTGACTAGAAGAGCAGATCAAATGCTTACGGTCTACTGCAATGATCATCGCTACAAATCCCAGAGTTTTTGTTCTCACTCGTACATTAATCGCGCAACACACGTCCCACCTCTCCCGACGAGATCGTAGCTCAGAACGAAGCTCACCAAACAAATCGCAGCTTTATCTGATCGGTGAGGTGGAATGTGCGCAGTGGTCAATGACCTTATCTGGAATACCTCTCCTACGCAAAGCATTCCATATGTAATCTCGCTTAACGCTGTCGAAAGCCTTCTCGAAGTCCACAAACATGAGATGTAGTGGCGAACCCATTTCGGCTGACTGCTCTAATATTATCCGTAGGGTATTTGTGTGGTCGGTACAAGACGACCCTTTACGGAATCCAGCCTGATAAACTTCGAGAGTGTTCTCGACGGCATCACTAATCCTATTGAGAATTACCTTAGCCATAATTTTTGATACGGCAGTAAGTAGACATATACCACGCCAATTGCCACAATCCCGAAGGTCGCCCTTCTTCGGAATTTTCACAATGACGCCCTCCTTCCATTCAGTCGGATATCTTCCATCATTCCACACCTTAGTGAAGAGTGGGAGGAGTATATCGGCTGTTATTTCCGGGTCCGCTTTGAGGAGTTCGGTTGGTAGTCCGTCTATACCTGGAGCTTTCCTTCCCGCCATTGACCGAATGGCGGAAACTATCTCTTCCTTATCTGGGGGATCGTCCCTAATAGAGGATTGTTGCGGTTGGATGTTTGGAAGTTGTTCTGTTTCCGGGATATCTTCTTCTGACAAGATGTTTAAAATATCAGAGAAGTATTCCTTCCATCGTCGCAACTGGTGTTCACTCATATTAAGGAGAGTTCCGTTGACATCTCTCACCAGGTGGTTGGCGGTGAAATTCCTGTTCGTCAACTGTTTCATGATTTTAAATAGTGAACCCATATCCCCAAGGTAAGCCGCAGATTCTGCCTTGTTTGCCAGATTTTCAATGGTCTTTCTCTTGTCGCGTCTAACAGCCTTTTTAAGCTGTATATGAGCATCGCGGTAGTTCTGCCTCAAGTCTGGCGTTCGTTGGTTGACATCGGGTTGAGAGATGATTGCCAATTTGGCTTTTTTCCGATTGCCAACCTTGTCCCACGTGTCTTGCGACATCCAGGGTTTCTCACCGCTTTGCGCATATCCCACAGATTCTTCAGCACTTGTTAGAAAAGTGTTTCTGGTTGCCTCCCAATTGGCGTCCAGTGTGCGCATTTCATGTTCACCTAATGTGGATGACTTTTCGCGTAAAATGGTGGTGTATTCGAGTTTTTTGTTGGGATCTCTGAGTTTATCCACATTAAGCTTGCGCTTCATTTGAAGAATTTGTGGTCGTCGGATAGCTGCTGTACACAATCTCAAGCAGGCAACCATCAAGTGGTGATCGCTTCCCACGTCAGCTCCACGTTTCGCTCGCACATCGAGGAGACATCTTCTCCATCGGCGACTTATATAATACTATAATAATGATTTCAATCTACTGCATACAAAGTATTTATGTCCTCCTCCTCTTTTCACCAGCTCCCATACAAACTGCACTTTTACATGAAATGCTCTAAATCAATTTACTCAGTATACGATTTATCGAGCTGAAATTGTGCACTAAATATTTATTTAGAATTATTAGTAAGAGCAAAAAAAATTAGATAATTAGTTTCACTCCTTCTACCTCCTCCCATACAAACTGAAACAATTTCACAACTTTACATAAAGTCGATTTTCCTAAAAAGTATGATTGCTACTGATCTGCAATTTAAAATATGTCGATGATGAAAAAGTCATTAAGAACTCGTCCCTCCTACAAAGATTTGGTGCACGTCCGTGTTAAATTCCCAGCATTTCTCAAGCACCTGTTTTAATGTTCGCCATTTCATTAGTATAGCGCTTAAGACGACGTGCAATTATTTTTGTCGGTATTTTATAGGACGTACACAACAATCATTGGATCATGGGCTTATCACCCGTGATCCTAAGACCTAACTGATACGAGAAACGGATACAGCGCCTCGGATACGGACTGATTCTACGGTAACGACTTTTGGCATTCGAAAACGGACTATGATTGGATTCTGGAACGTTCGAACATTGAATGACGGGGGAAGAGCTGGAGTTACTCGGTTCTTGCACCGCCAATCAGTGATCGACCGTGAAATGGAGCACTATAACATCCAAATCTTGGGCTTGAGCGAGGTCAGGTGGACAGGATCAGAAGAAAAAAGAACCCCTAGTGGAAACACTATTCTGTACATTGGTCCTGAAAGTGAAGCCAAAAATGGCGTGGCGTTCATCCTTACACCGAGAGCGAGAAACAGTCTCATTAGCTGGGAACCAATTTCGGATAGGATTATCGTCGTCATGCTTAGGACCAGTGTCAGAAACGTCACAATTCTGCATTGCTACGCACCAACTAATACCACAACATCTGGTGACAAAGAGGAGTTTTATAGCCAACTGAGTGCCACCTTCGAACGTGTTCCATGAGGTGATATTATTATCATCTCAAGAGATATGAACGACCAGGTTGGATCAGACAACACTGGACTAGAACACGTCATGGGGAGGCATGGTGACCCTTAGGTCGCGTCACGACCATGGATTAAGAGAACCGAAAACGGCGAATTATTTGTGGAGTTTTGTAATACTCGGCAAATGGTCATCGGAGGGACCCTTTTCCCACACAAGAGTCATCATAAAATATCTTGGATTTCCCCTGATGGTGTTACTCAGAACCAGATCGACCATTTGGCTATAACTCGCCGATAGAGAAGATGTCTCCTCGATGTGCGAGCGAAACGTGGAGCTGACGTGGGAAGCGATTACCACTTGATGGTTGCCTGCTTGAGATTGTGTACAGCAGCTATCCGACGACCACACATTCTTCAAATGAAGCGCAAGCTTAATGTGGATAAACTCAGAGATCCCAACAAAAAACGCGAATACACCACTATTCTACGCGACAAGTCATCCACATTGGGTGAATATGAAATGCGCACACTGGACGCCAATTGGGAGGCAACCAGAAACACTTTTCTAACTAGTGCTGAGGAATCTGTGGGATATGTGCAAAGCGGTGAGAAACCCTGGATGTCGCAAGACACATGGGATAAGGTTGGCAATCGGAAAAAAGCCAAATTGGCAATCATCACTCGACCCGATGTCAACCAACGAACGCCCGACCTGAGGCAGAACTACCGCGCTGCTTATATACAGCTTAAAAAGGCTGTTAGACGCAACAAGAGAAAGGCCATTGAAGATCTGGCAAACAAGGCAGAATCTGCGGCTTACCTTAGGTATATAGGTTCACTATTCAAAATCATGAAAGAGTTGACGAACAGGAATTTCACCGCCCACCACCTGGTGAGAGATGTCAACGGAACTCTCCTTAATATGAGTGAACTCCAGTTGCGGCGATGGAAGGAATACTTCTCTGATATTTTAAACATCTTGTCAGAGGATGATATTCCAGAAACAGGACAACTACCAAACATCCAACCGCAACAATCCTCTATTAGGGACGGTCCCCCAGATAGGGAAGAGATAGTTTCCGCCATTCGGTCAATGGCGGGAAGGAAAGCTCCAGGTATAGGCGGACTACCAACCGAACTCCTCAAAGCGGACCCGGAAATAACATCCGATATACTCTCCCACTCTTTACTGAGGTGGGACTGAAGGAAGATATCCGACTGAATGGAACGAGGGCGTCATTGTGAAAATTTCGAAGAAGGGCGATCTTCGGGATTGTGGCAATTGGTGTGGTATATGCCTACTTACTGCCGTATCAAAAATTATGGCTAAGGTAATTCTCAATAGGATTAGTGATGTCGTCGAGAGCACTCTCGAAGTTTATCAGGCTGGATTCCGTAAAGGGTCGTCTTGTACCGACCACACAAATACCCTACGGATAATAATAACATAATAATATTTATATTTCTTTATGGACTTCGAGAAGACTTTCGACATCGTTAAGCGAGATTACGTATGGAATGCTTTGCGTAGGAGAGGTATTCCAGATAAGGTCATAGCTATTAGTGTTGGGTTACTCATACAAGAAGTGGTACAAATGTCCCATTCATGCACGTCAAAATGTCCCATCACTACAAAAAATATTGTTGTCCCACTTCAAAGTTTTTGTCCCACTTCAGAGCTTTTGTCGCATCTGAATTAAAAACATGCATTTGTATGGCTGCTGTACCAATACATTTGTAACACTCAAATCACACTCACTTCACCGTGTTTTGTCCCATGCATTTGTATGGCTGAAAGCAAAGCTCTCAGCACGGAAATATTACGAACCGGAGAACTCTGCACATGAATGACAGATTCTCTTCGATGGGAGAAACCGAGATTTAACTTTCATCGCACTTTTTTCGATTAAAAATCTATTGCACTGATATCAACGTGTAGTAATTACATGCTGAGCACTATTAATAAATTATTTTGGAAAACTGAACTATTTTTAACACTGCATTTAAGAATAAACGCGATTCTTACGAAGCCCGCCGTGTCCGCTACATACAAAATCTGACGAACGGAACTGTCATTTTTATTGTGACTACAACTTGTTGTTGTTGGATTGACTTACATGGCTAGTATATATTTTAACCCTAGTGAAACCGAATAAGTGTAAATAAGAATAACTGAAATAAATAAGAATGTACTTTTTTGAGAGAGATTGAGAGATTTTGTATTTTAATTTTTAAAATTAAATAAGAATAAATAAAATAAAAAAGAATGTATATTATAAACACAACCCACAAATGCCACACCTAATAATACGTCATTTTACTACCGCATCTCAATAAGAAACGGTGTTAGTAGGGTTAAAATACTCTACGCGCACACATAAAAACGCAATATACGTCATTTTTCGCTCATTTGCTACCATTGCTCCTCAAAAAGGCAAATTGTATGAATGGGACGGACATTGCATGTATGAATGGGAAATGGAGCTTTTGAATGGGACATTTGAGGTGGGACATTGTACCACCTCAAATTTCAAATGAGCCCCTCATACAAACATGGGACAAAAATTCTTGTCCTACCCAACACTAATAGCTATGATTAAAGAATCCTACGAAGATGCAAGGTGTCGCGTCTTGCATAGAGGAGAGCTGTCCGAGAGCTTCCCTGTGCGAACGGGTGTCAGACAAGGCTGCATATTATCACCAGCCCTGTTTCTGGTTTTAATAAATGACATCTTTTAAGCTGCACTGGAAGGTGGGGAAGGTAAAGGTCTTCAATGGAGACTATTTAACATCTTAAATCACCTTCATTCTGCTGATGACGTGTGTTTGCTTGCACATAACCGTTCGGACTTAGAGTCAAATGTTCGCTCGTTGCATCCTAAATGCAAAGAGGCGGGATTGAAAATAAATGTGCGTAAAACCAAGTATATGCACATGGGTTCGAACGCAAGCACACCGATTGTTCTTAACGGACAGGATGTGGAAGAGGTGCAAGATTTTTGCTATCTCGGAAGCATTGTCAGCATGGACGGCGGAGCCGAGAAGGATGTTGAGGCTCGTCTAAATAAAGCTCGTCAGGCCTTCGGTATTCTTTCTCCTTTCTATAGGTTAAGAGAGATCTCTCTTCGCTCGAAGCAGCGAGTTTTTCACGCATGCGTCTAATCAACATTGTTATAAGGTTGGACTACGTGGAAAGTGACCGTTCGACTTACCAAGAAACTACAGACTTTCGTGAACCAATGCCTCCGACGCATTTTAGGAATATTCTGGCCAGAAGTGATCTCCAACGACGAACTTTGGAGTACAACTGGCCACACTAAAATAGGTATTGAGATTCAAAGGCGGAAGTGGCAGTGGATCGGTCATACTTTGAGGAAACCAGAGCGAAACATCGCCAAACAGGTTGTGTATTATAATCCCCAAGGAAGACGTTGGGTTGGTCGACCATATAACACATGGAAGCGAGCAGTTGAGCAGGAGGCCAGAGGAAAAAACAAGTCCTGGCAACAACTTAAGGCCGATGCTCAGGATCACGTCTTCTGGAAGAGAGTTGTTTCTGTCCTATGCCTCTATAGGGGGTCTTAACAGGAATTTGATTGATTGACACAACAATGATATACCTCTGAAATTCTCACAGAAGAGTTTGTCTTTGGACATATAATGCTTTTTTGCCAATCATCGGGTATGTTTTCTTCCGTCCAGATTTAGCATGTCATGCTGTGTAGTATTTCAGGCGACACAGTTTCCACTGTTTTTCAGAAGTTCAACTGGTATTTCGTCAATTCCCGGCGCTTTGATTAGTTTTGGGTCACATAGGGCTGCTTTAATTTCAGCAAGTGTGGGTAGTGTCGATGATGATTCCCCGTCATCTGTTGAAATCTCAATTGAGACATTGTCTGTCAAGATCAGTGCTAATGGAGAGGGACTGAGGAGAGGGACTGAGGAGATGTTTCAACTAGGAAGCCCATCTCCTTTTGATTTCTTATGTGTCGCAGATAATGTTGCCCTCTGCTTCTATGCAGAGACTCGTTGTTGGTTTATATCCCTTTTTAAGTCTTTTACTATTGCGTATGCGTCCCGCGTTTGATTTTGTCTAATATCCTCGTCCATTTTCCTATCTTTTCACTATGGTACTTCCTTTGTTTTCGCCTGCAGATTTTGCAGGCCTCGTTCTATGATTCAGTCCGGACATGCATTCTTGCGCCACCGTTTCATCTTTAAGCTTGGTGATAATGAATTTGCGAGCTGTACTCATTTTCAAATATCCACCACAAGCTATTCAGCATCGATACTTACCTCT
The DNA here is from genome assembly GCA_963669355.1 of Chorisops tibialis. NCBI lineage: Eukaryota > Metazoa > Arthropoda > Insecta > Diptera > Stratiomyidae > Chorisops > Chorisops tibialis. The sequence goes on along the minus strand of OY770263.1, from coordinate 194,267,158 downwards.
GATTAGATAGTGATCAGAGTCACAATTTGCACCGCAGAGGGTTCGTACGTCAAGTACACTGGATGCAGCCCTGTTCTCAATTAGAACGTGGTCTCTTCGATTGAAGTTGTGACCATCTGGTGATGCCCACGTTCGTTTGTGAATATCGCGATGTGTGAAGCACGAAGAGCTTACAATGAAATTTTTGCTGCTTGCGAAATCAATAAGACGTTGGCCATTGTCGTTGGTTATGTCAAGTAGACTGTGCCCTCCTGTTGTTCCTCTATGAGCCTTCTCCTTTCCGACTTTTGCATTACAATCCCCTAAAACAATTTTTAGATTATTAGAGGGCAGTGAATCATAGTTTGTCTCTGGGTGGCATAAAATTTAATTATATCGTTATTGTCTTCTGTTGGTGCGTGAACGTTGATCAACCAAACGTTGAAAAATTTAGTTGTCATTCGGATTGCACACAATCTTTCACTTACTGGTTTGAAGCTCGTGACCTGCTGTTTAAATTTTTGTCAACGACAAAAGACTTCAAATGGATAGATTGTGTGTGATCTCATGTCCATTTCGTTTCTTGAATAGCAGTTATGTTGATGTTGTGTTCAGTCACTTCTTCGAGAAACTCTTTCAGAGCACATATCCTAAATAAGGATCGAGCATTCCAAGTTCCTAAAGTGTAGTCAATTTTTCGTTTGTGGGGTCGAGTCCATCCCTTCCGAGGTTGTTCTTCAGGTTTCTGGACAGTGTTTTTTTCCGGTGATGCTTTGTCGGCGCCTTGCCCAACCCCCGACGTGGAAGGCCAGTCCTACTTATTTATTACACCCTGGTAAAAAAGCTTATGAGTTGCTGGAGTTCTCACAGCGTTGCTGCGAGTCCAACTAGGTCATATTTTTTGCCTACTTCCTGAGACGCACTGGTGCTGCTGGCCATTCAGGTTAGCTCTTCCCTCCTCCTTTCTGAACCGGGCTTGAGCCCGGCTATAGCGAAATTACTAAGAACTGTATTTAATCAATATTGTCTATCATACTATTAAAAAAAATTGTACATTACATCAAAATGTTCATAAATTAATTTAAATATTTCTTTTTTTCAGGTGCTTACATTCTTAATCGATTCGTCGCGCTTTCGTTATCCTGAACGTGCCATAGTGTTCTTAGCTATTTGCTATTTGATTGTCGGTTGTGCTTATGTCGCGGGTCTTGGAGCGGGTGATTCGGTAGCGTGTCGTGAGCCTTTTCCGCGACCCATCCAATTAGGTCGTCTTCAAATGGTTTCGACTATTACACAGGTTCGTGATGCAACCGATGCAATAATTTTCCTTAAACTTAACATTTTCACTTTTTACAGGGTCACCGTCAATCAACGTCCTGCACCGTTCTATTCATGGCTCTCTACTTTTGCTGTATGGCTGCATTTGCCTGGTGGTCATGTCTTGCATTGGCCTGGTTCCTAGCAGCTGGACTCAAGTGGGGTCACGAAGCCATTGAAAATAAGTCGCATCTATTTCACTTAGCTGCCTGGGCAATACCAGCAATTCAGACAATATCGGTCCTGGCTTTGGCCAAAGTTGAAGGTAAGCACTTAATTTAAAAATTCCGTTTCATGTAATTTACGTAACCGAACTTAAGCAAAAAACAAATAAGAGTTGGTTTCTGCACAATATTGATACTCATACGCTGAAGCTTCTTGCTTGCAGATTTCATAATGACAGACAAGCACTTGTATAGCACCAATATCTGTCTACATTTTTTTGGCAAACAAATATCTATTTTCTTTTGCCTTTTTATTTTTTCCACTAAGCTTTTGTACTCCAGCAGTGCATTGGACAGATTAATCTGGGTCACAATGATTTGTTAGCTGGAGATGCTCGCAGCACTAAGAGATAGATATATTTCACAATGGTCTGAAATTTCCAGTTTTTGCTCATAGTCGGAGTGGCCGGTATTACACAATGAGTTTTGGAGTGATGGATGAATCGGATATATATGAAGAAACCCAACTCTGCTAGTTACTCGATTTAAATAATCCATCTTGGACTCTTTGGCAACTGTTTTAAGAATATCAGTTCTTGTTGATTGTTAATCATAATGGCGAGACGGTGCAACCAAAACAACTTTAGGAATTGTAGGTAATATGTCCATTAAATAGTTGCCACTCTATGATGGTCTTTGTTCGTTTTGGGCATGAAGTATTTTTGTTTCCCTTAAAAGTTTATTTGTTATTATGATACTATCATTAACCTTCATTATTTCTGTGCCATTTGATCTTATATAGTATGGCAAATTAATATTATCTCTTATTTAGTCAATCATGTCAATGCAATTTTTATCGCTAGCATAGTGGGCTAGCGTGTATAAAGGCTGTTAAAATAGACAGCGAAATTTGGAAAATTTATTCATAAATAATACCTCATTAGCTACGTGGGATAAATATGTATCGTGCAATCAGTAAAATAATCGTACAATAGAACAGAATGAATCGGTTGGATTAATTGTTGAAAGATGAAGTTAAGGCTCTTCTACACCTGTCTTCTTCTTGCTTGGTGTTAAAGTTTAAATGTGCACTTTCCTTTTTATATAAGTTACCAAAGTTTTGCAATTTTATTCACGGCGAAAGCTAAATTAAATGCGCCGTAATTTGAAATTTAAAGAACGATTGGATTCAATTCCTAATTTTCAAATTACAATGAGGACATTTCTGCTTTCGCAATGATTCAAACTAAAAAACTCCGTATCTAATGTAATTATGTTAGAGACTAGCGGGAAGTACCAATTTAAGCACTGGAAATTGAATATTTGACAAAAAACACCAAAGAAAAGAAGACAGGTATAGGAGACCCTCGGAGCCAAATTCGTTTGCTTTTGTTATTTTTTATGAAGATAATAAAGTTAGTCTGTTGCATTGCTGAATTATTCATTAGGTGGCAAATGTATGTATGGCGTATGTTTCTATTTAATAAGCATTTAGCTAATAAATAACGAACGCAATTATATTTTCTGTTGATTATTTTGCGGTTTATTTATGAGGGTGTGGGAACCAGAGTGGCATAAGCTATTTCGAATGCATTTTATTCAAAATGGTAATAAAAATTCGAGCCTTTTACTAATGCAATATTGTGATAGTCTCTAAGAAACCACTGATCTGTTTTTTTTTTCATTTATGCAAATTTAAATCAATAGTTTCTAAAAATCTCATGCTTGTTTTTCTAGTGTAGTATTTTAGGAGTTTTGGTGGCTTAGGCCACTTTGAAATTACTCTAATATTATTATAATAAAATGAGTACTAATGTGGATTGCGTCGCCATTATTTTTGCAAATCAGTGAAAAATTTGGAGAGTAAAGACACAATATAGGTTGTTGATGCCTAGTGTTTTTGCATCTTGTTGTGGCTTAGATTATCAATAAAACTAAAATTACTGCGTCAATGCAAAAAAAAAAAATTTATTGTTTTTTCAATGAATCAATAAAATGAATTACAGAACATAACATGACTACGATTGGGCGCAAGGCCCAACCATGCGATACTCTAGATGGAGAGAAATTTTTTGATTTTAAGAAATTATGTATGGGGAGTGGTAGAAGGGGTAACGGTATTGAATCAATTTTTTCACATCATTCTAGAATTGCTATCAGAATGTTTTATTGAAAATTTCAGCTTCAAAAATTTAATAGGTACTGAGAAAATCAGTGTATTGGATTTAGCGAAATTGTGCAGTTTGTATGGGAGGTGGTAAAAGGAGTGGGGAGTTTTTAGTGAGTTTATCAAAAATAACTATAAACATCATGCATTTCGCAAGTTCTCAATCGCAGATCTGTAGCATTCCAACTTTTCAATAAAATGGACCTTTTGAAAAATTGTGTAATTGGGAGAGGTAGGAGGAATGAAGCTAATCATCTAATTTTTTTTGGGTCTTACTAATAATTGTAAATAAATATTTTGTTCAAAATTCCATCTCGATAAATTTTATATGTACTGAATAAATTGGTTTCTAGAATTTCATGAAAAATGCAGTTTATATGAGAGGTGATAGTAGGAGTGAGAGGATTCAAATAATTTTTATACCGTACATTGAAATTGGTATAAAAATAATATATTCCAAATTTCAGCTCAATAGCATTTATACTTTTCGAGAAAATCGGTTTACGGTCAAATCTCGAAAATGCGTCATTTTGTATAGGAGGAGGTAAAAGTGGTGGAGCAATTTGGCCCGTTCACAAACTTGACTTTATTTTTTTGTCAAAAACAACGTGTAGAAAATTTTAACGTTCTAGCTCAACGTGTTCTCAACCTAGAGAGCATACAGACGGATGGACGGACGGAGAGACGGACATCCGGTTTTTAGATTTTTGAGTGATAATATTAAATTCTGTATCATTAATTTTTTTCTTCGAGCCTTATTTTTAAGCGTTAAAAACTTAAGAGCAAACTTATAATACTCTCAGATTTCATCTAGAGTATAAAAAGTGACCAGAAAATAACAATTTTTGATCAAGAAATGGAGTATCTATAGTGAAATGATTGTTGAGAACTAGAGAGAGAGAATTTTGGCCTACACATTGATCGGAATACATAATCAATTTGTTGGTGTGCATGTAGTTTTTAATATACTATAAAATTCAAGCTGCTATCTCTTGAGGTCCTCTAGAAGCAACTGAAGCACAATCGTTTCCTAAATTAAGTATAGCAAAGCAATAAGTCCACAACTGACTTTTAACAAATTGTTGTATGTCAGCCCTAATCGGTTCTCGAGTGTTCGCGAATTTAAGCTGCTCTTCATTCACTCGCGTATATATTGCCAATCGACTGGGCTTCGCGGAAGCGGCGAATAGCGGATGAATTGCGGCGAATAGCACACGAATAGTGGACAAATAGCGAACGAATAGTGGACGAATAGCGAACGAATAATTGACGAATAGCAGATAAAAACTGTATGAATAGCAAACGAATAATGGACGCATAGCGGACGAAAATCGACCGAATAAAACGATATAAAAAGGCGAGCGTTTGCAAAGAGACAGTCAGTTAAGATTGAAAAGCGATTGAATGGAGATCAGGTGATCGCGTGAAAAGTCGCGATAGTTAGTTGGAGATTGGACAGGGAAAGAGTCAATCGGTGTTTAGAAGGCGATAGAGTCGAAATTTACGACGGAGTGCGAATATTAAAGCGACAATTGCCGAGTGGAGAGAATTATTAAGAAGCGATAAACAAAGATTGCGGTTATTTTAAATTAAAGTGAAATAGTTTTATTTTTACTTGAAATCCAGCGACTCCAGATGTAAGTAGACGATTGGTAAGAGTTTTCATTCCATCAAATGCAATAGTAATATAATTGTATTATTTTCGTCAATTTTTGGTGTTTCTGCCACTTTGTTCATTTCAAATCTAGCTATTTCGGTTTTTATTTTTTGTGTGTAATTCTTTTATAAGTTCTTGTTTTTGTTTCTCTTTATCATCAGATGAACTTCGTATTTTTTTTTAAACACTGGGTGTTTGGTACTCCGTGCACCACCTTGTAAGGGGTTATTCCGAGATATATTTGGGGAAAAAAATTGTTTTACGGAGATGGCCAATTTTCAATATCCGCGGAGATACAAGGTGATCAAGAAAAGGGTTTCGGACCTGTATCCTCACTCACTCAAAACGCTGTAATTGAAAACTAATAATCACAATTCAAAGTGTTATAGCTTGTTTTTTAGGGAATCGAATTACCTTTCATTTGGTGTATTAGTCCGCATTGTAACTGTACCCAATCCTGAGGTATTTGCTTCAGAACAAAAATTTTTGATACTTTGACCTTCAAAATTCTGGGACCAATGTAGTTTTTTTCAAAAAAACGCATTATAAAAATGTCATTTTAATGTTGTTTTTTATGTGCCATATTATTGCCTACAAAAGATGTGTACACTTGTATTGTATAAGTTTCATAGTTTAGCAAAAACTATCATTCCAATAATTTAGCACTTTTATCAAGAAAACAAGAATATGTTGATCAACACTCTCCGCTTGAACTGAAAAAACTTAAGAATGGTTTTTACGGTTTATTTCAAATGTCCTTAATTGCAATAAATGTTCAAAATGGCCACCTTCATTTTGAATGCACGCTAAAGCGTGTTTTGCCAGTGTTCTCTTTGTGTTCATACTCGTCATTTGCTGCCTTACTTCTGTTGCTGCCGCATCGATTCTGGTGCTTCGATCCTGCAAAGTTACTATTTTCGTAGCGTAGACAAGGTGCTTCATCCGTCCCCATACAAGGAAATCCATAATAGATAAATCAGGAGATCTTGCAGGCCAGTGTATCGGTCCATTTCTACCGACCCAGCGATTGCTATAATTGGAATTTAACCAATCTGTGATTTGTCGGCCGTAATGAGCTGGAGCACCATCGTGTTGGTAAAACATGGAAGCCAATCGTTACAGTGTCATATCATCCAATAACTCCTGTAGATCATTTGTCAAAAAATGCAAGTAATTGGAACTTTTTAAGGTAGGCGGAAGCCTAATAGGACCAATGAAATCGTCACCAATCACACCTGCCCATAAATTGACACTGAATCTGTGCTGAAATGATGCCTCTCTTCTTGTATGTCGATTGTTCTCAGCCCAGGTGTGTAAGTTGTGGAAGTTTGTGATACCGTCCCTGGTGAATTGAGACTCATCCGTCCAAAGAATGTTGATTATAAAATTTTCGTCACTTAGTTGTCGTTCAAGGAGCCAATTGCAAAACTCCATCCTTTTGGGCAAATCAATGGGTAACAGCTCATGCACTGGTGTGTGGTGGTAGGGATGCAAACGCTCTGTTTGTAGGATAGTCCAAACTCGACGTTTAACTACAATGCCAAGCGTCGGATACTGATTGATGGATCATTTTGAACTGCATGTAATATTCCTTCATCGGTTGGAACAGCGATTATCGGCGCAGGGTTTGTATTTACTCTGTTTGCCCTAACGCTGCCTGTTTTCCGAATCCTTCTGTAAACTTCTTGGAATACTCTCCTGTAAGGTATCCGACGATTAAGAAATCTCTGATGATACAAAGATCGCGCCGCTCGTGTATTTCCCTGACACTCCCCATAAATATGCATATTCTTCATTCGTGAACTCAGTCGTTTCGAAATTATTTTCTAACTTTTAGTGACACCTTGTACTTTTAACAATGTAACTAAAACGGATGAAAATATGAAGTAAGATTTGCTTTTATACGCTTTTCATTTTGGTAGGTACCCTATTAAAAAAGGCAAAGTGTTGCACCTAGTTGTGCTGAAACTCATTTTAATTTAATTCATTTCCTCGATAATTTAAATACTAATTAAAGGACATTCCTCGATAATTTAAATAGTAATTAAAGGACAATAAGAATATTTCAGTTTAACAACATTTCAGGCAGTTTTTTTTAGAACGAGGGTTGGCACATTTAATTTTTAAGCCATATGTATTTTCGCTTATTACCTGGAAAATGGGAAAACCTAAGTCATAAGTATGTGTACATCATTTGTAGGCAATAATATGGCACATAAAAAACAACAATAAAATGACATTTTTATAATGCGTTTTTTTTTAGAAAAACTACACTTCGTGAGTGAGGGTACAGGTCCGAAACCCTTTTCTTGATCATCCTGTATCTCCGCGCATATTGAAAATTCACCATCTCCGTAGAACAATTTTTTTCTCCAAATATATCTAGGAATAACCCCTTACAAGGTGGTTCACGGAGTACCAAACACCCTGTATGTCGCATTTTTTTCAAGAGTCAGACATTCGAGAATGGAAGTGCAAGTTAAATTTTTAGTTAAATGTCTCTTGGAATATATACTATAATAAGAAACAAAGCTCTCTCATACTTAACTCGGGGAAATTTGCGATTGTGATTTCCATTTCTACTATGCGGGTAATCTTTTAATAAGAGTAACATGGATGATTATTTTGTTTTCTGCAGTTTTGTTTGTTTTTACATGTTTACCTCTTTTATCTAACGGGCCAGTTGTAGTATTGTCAACTTAAGTTTTTATAGCTAAGGGTTTAGCTAATCTGCCACCGCTTAACATTATTAACACATAAATATTTTAATATTCTTTATCCTGCGGCTTAGGCTATCGACACACGATGCGAGTTATATATTATTTCACTTTTCGATATTACTAGTGTCATTATCCTATACATAATTCGGCCTACTTATATCAAAATAGAAAGTTAATATATATTTGCTTACATCGTCTGTCGGAGGCATTAGGCCATTTTAGTATTGAGAAATATTTACCTTATTTCAAAGCCAAAACAAATTATTAATTTTTCTGAAAAATGGTCGTAGCAACGTGGTTATCAGTAAATAAGAATCCTTGTAACAATAGCTTACTAACTAATCATTTAACTCATTATTTAAAAAAAAACGTTGCTTGTTCCAGTTTGGTTCTCATACCCTCATATACAGATATTGATTGCCTCCACCTCATTCTGCTTTTATATAATCCTATAAGGTGATATGCGCTCGTTGTCGCTGGATTTCAAGTAAAATAAAACTACGGGGTGATCAACAATAGATGTAGAATTTGTTTCCAAGACCCAATCAGAGAACGTACAGCGCTGGTGGTGGTCCGCTGGCTCTTGAATCAACGAATATAGAGCCAAATCTTTCATCGAGGTCGAGTTCTTGAGCACAGTAACAAATGGAAGTGTTTGATTCGCTTTTAACACTATCCTTCACTGCGGCGATACTTTCGTTCGAACGTCCGGGGCGAAGTCGTTTCGGTGTCTTCACATCTAGCACTGAGCCAGTCTCTTGAAATTTTTTGAGTAAGTTGCACATGCACGTCTTAGGAGGCACATGATTACGATCAAAATTTGCTTGAATTTGTCGTATCGTAATTGCGATTGAACACTAATTTTCGTAATAAAATTCAACGACTGTGTAGCGTTTCATGGTAAATTTCCCGCGTTTATAGATGACAAATGTCAGCATTTGACAACTGCCAAGCGACCAGCCGTCGAATAATAGACCTTTCCAGCCCTAGACCTCTTGCTCAAATACCCTTTACCTCTTGCTCAAGCACCCTTTAGTTCCCTTTTTAATCTAATTATAGGAGATTCTGACATCACTTCTTCGCTCGATTTACTCGAGCCTAGAGGAACTGTAAGCTCTCTAACCCTTTTGTATCGCTACTACATTGGAGACTGTTCGGACGAAATCTCTAATCTCTTGCCCCATGTATGCCCTTACCCCGTAATACTAGAGCTGCTTCACGCGCTCATAAGTATTCTCTCAACCCCACCTTCGGTCGCACTGTTAAATTTCGTGATTCGTTTTGAAATCGGACTGTTCGAATAATGAACTCGCTGCCCATCTTAGCATTCCCGCATGACTACAACATTCAGCAATTCAAGAGAAATATTCATAGCCACTTCCGTCTCTATTCCCTTAATTTCCAAAAACCAATATCCTTCCTACCTCACCGGAACTGTGCTTCAGTACAAAAGGACAATCCCTCTAGTTCCGGTGTCACATAAAAAAAAAACTTTATTAATTCGCTTTGAAAAATTAGTCGAATACTCCTTGTTAACACTATGTCGCTTTATTATTCGCTCTGTTATCGCGGTCGATCGTTTTCGATTTACGTGTCCATCTTCCACGCTCGCTTGTAATTTTTATATCTCCGCACGTTCGCTCCAGAAGGTTCCCCGCTGTTCCGTAGTGTGCTTTTTTTAACGCGCGGAAAGCATTGAAAGTTTTGAAGTGCGGTACTTAAACCTGCTTAAAACCACTCGCCTAACCCACTACCACCGGGACCACCGTTAAGTATTACGTCAAGAGGTGAGAGGAGCATGAAGGTCATGTATCGGGAGTACAAATTGAAACCCACCGTTTCCCAATAGATGGCGCCTGGCAACAACTCCTCATCATTAGATATGTCAAGTTTTATCGGCGTCATATACTTTTTTGTGCGCGAATATGTCGAAGTTTTAGCCAAATAATCGTCATTTTCGGGAAATTTTGCTTTTTGCCTTCAATTAAAAAAAAAAAAAAGCGGCTGAGTCGCGTCGAGTGATTGTTGAAACTTATGGTGAGGGTGCTATTAGTGAAAGAACGTGTCGTGAGCGGTCTCACCGCTTCATGGCAGTGGAAGAAACAAAATATTTGTAGTATATGATGAGCGGTTGAAACTGAAAGTAACCATCACGGGAGATCATTACCGACTACCAGTGATGCTCGGCTCAAGCCTTGCAGAAGGAACGGTCACAGTATCAAGAGAGACACGACAAAGTGATTTTGCTGTACGACAACGCTCGGCCACATGTTGCATAGGTTGTCAGCTCAAGGTCACATTATCGCTTCTCGAAAATTATTATTTTTTTCCTTTCGAGAATGTTTCACTCGGTCACTTCTTTCACAATTATTGTTCTCGGAAATTATCTCTTTTTTCTATATGGTAATTCTACTTCTAACACTAATTGAAGTATGCTCGGGGGTGCTGGATTTTAAGTAAAAATAAAACAATTTCAATTTCTACAATAATAATCATCTATCTATTTTGCTTTCAAAACTTTCTTAAACCCTTTTTTATTTGCACTGTGACATGGGTAAGGGGAACAAGTGGATATAGGGGAATACAGAACGATTTTAAAGTGTCAGTAACCTTGCTTTTAAATTTCTGGAGGTTCTATTCCGTTGCGAATCGATTGCATTAGTAATGCATTCTAAATTACTGTTGTTCGAGGGATGGATGACTGATAATTGTTATGTTAGAATTGGTAAGAAAATTATTTGAAAATTGAACCGGACTTACACTAATAAAATCGAATTTAATTATTGTTGTAGCTTTCTCCTTTGTCACATAAGAAAAAATGAAACTATCACTGCAAGAGTGATAACAGTAGCACTTTTATCTGAGTAAATTGATTTTTCTTTAGGCTGTTTTAGTTAGGTGCCTTTTTTGGATAGGCCAATGCGCTGCTATCAATTGCATAGATTTTATATAAAATTGTAAGCATGTCGAATGTCACTAGAGTGCTCTGAGAGGACTAAAAGTTGGTATTCTGGAATTTTTTGGATTTGGTACGTTAGCCTTCTCTTGGACTGTATTCCCGAACCAAAATTACAATGTTTTGGAGTTTGATTAAAGCAATTATGTTTTAAGGAATTCATGGAAAATATAAAAATTTTCTTACATGGAAACAGATCTTCTCCTATGAAATTATGTTTTATGTATATGACTTCTTTTTCAATAGCGTGACCTTCAATTTCTTAACATTTGTTTCTGAGTAAGGATTGTTAAGAAAACGGACACGTAAAAATATATGTCTCATAATATGCAGGCTCATTGTGAGCTTCATTCTTGTACAGATCGAAGCAAATTCAAATTAATTTTATGTTTTTAGTGATTTCTTCAAACGATGAAAATCGCGCAAAAAATCACCCGCTCCAGCCATAATTCGGCGTCAGAAACCGCCCAAATAAAAAGCGTGTCTGATGTGTGAACTGAAATGAAAACTTGATTAACATACTTAATATTTTTGATATTTCACTCGAAAATAATAAAGCAAACCTAATTACCACATAACCTAACTCCTCATGTTCGAATACATACTCCATACTCTATTACCACTAATAATACAGCAAATATAACTCGAGTGCGATACATGAGAATGAGTGTGTGCTTAAATTTCACTCTTCTGAACATTGTGTTATATCGACCTTACCCTCGAAATGTGTTCATAACATCAATATTTTCTTAGGTTTCCAGCACTTTGTCTTCGAAATTTGTTTGAAAGCTAATACGGGAACTAATGTTGGCTCCGTTTAACACTATATTTGTTCTTTGGCTCGAGAAAGTAGCCTTACAACTTCCAACACGATAACTGGTAATACCTTTCAAAAAACCTGCTCTCTAAGCAAAGGGTAAGAAAGTCGTTTAAACTTTGTTCATCAATGAAATAACATTTGTGGGATATACCATGAGTAAATTTACTTTAGTTGTGCAACTAAGTGCTAAGCTAAACATAATTCACTTCCGAATCCAAAAAGTGTTTTTTTTTTTAAACCAAAGCCTCGAACACTTACCCTTTTAAAGTCTAATAGTAGGGATGGTTATGCGATACAGCTGTTCAGGTTTACAGACAAAATGTTCATGGATGTCAGCAAAACCCTAGACTCTCGGGTATCATTACCGTGTGTTATTTAGTACGATGATATAAGACACCTCTACTTCATAAATATATGGTTGTCACACTTCGAATTAGTCCCACACAACATGCACACATGTCCCACAGAATTTATTAATTTATGAATGAGATTGAGCATATCTTCTTCATCCACCTTGGCATATACCTTGGGAGTAAGTAACCCTGGTAATTTAATATGCACTGCATCATCAGTGTTTTGTTCTGTCATTGCCGTGACAAGACTTAGTATCTTATGAACTAGCTACGAGTGTGTATACATATATACAAGAGGAGTATTCTATGGTACAATGTGTGCTATGAATGAAATTAAATTTTGAGCTGAATGCACCACATTTAGTTCAGGTTATGCTCGTATTGCAGCACATTGCACGAGTATATACATATATGCAATCTTCTTGTATAGCGGAATCCGCTGCATCGCTTAAGACGGAAATGAAACCCTTGAGTGTACTCTTAATTACTTAAAAGCAGAAAATATGTTATATGTCCTTACCATTCTGCTTCACTGCTTCCTTTGAATATTGAAAGAAAACTCGAATTGTGCCAATTACGATTTGGTTCATGAGTACTCAACCCTAGAACAACTCAATGGGCTTTCAAGATAATGCAATATGAGCCGAAGGGCTCACATATGTAGGTATAAAGGAATGTCTGCACACATATGGCTATTAGTTTATTTACCACTTCTTTTCAGAAAATTCTATAGCGTCGTACGAGTACAAACATGGCCAATATTTGAATAATATTATGTTTGTTAAGAGAATATGTGACTTCTTTTTTATGTCCTCGGGGGACATTGTGAAATGGAAATTATGGCCAGAAAGTTTTTCAGTGTGTGAGTGCAGGAATACAGTAGCGTTTGTATATCTCCAAGCAAAGCACACATGTAACGAAATGTCGAAAGAATAAAAGTTCTAAAACATTTTTCTTAAATTGTTGAATGTTGTAGTCTTGTGGGAGTACTGAAATGGGCAACGAGTTCTATATTCGAACAGTCCGGTTTAAAAACGAATCACGAAATTTGCTTACTTTTTTGGGTTCCGGGTCATCGTGATATACCTGTAAACGAAATGGCGGACAGGCTGGCCAGGAACGGATCTGCCGCTGCTACCGTTGAGGAAAAGGACAATGTTGGCGTTATCTTGAGAGTCATTAAGACAATTTACGCGATCAAAATGTGGGGAAGGAAAAACCTCAAATGGTTACAAAGCTAAATATATCACTATCAGGATTCCTTACTGCAAGGAATGGCCATAAATCGAAAAATTTAAAAATTTAAAGTCAATTTATCCTCCGGCTCATCATTTAGCGAAGGGACGAAACTAACAGCAACATGCCAACACCAAGTACAGATAATAAAAAAATATACTAAAATTCGCATATATCGGTATCAACTTAAGGTTAAGTCTACGTCTTATCAATAGAGAAGTCGATTACTTCAGCATTCATTCTAACGAAATCAGTTCATTCATATCATAGTTTGTACAGTGAAAACCAATTTGCAGCAATCTAGGATACCTTGGTACAAATTGACCGACATCAATTCGCATCACATCCAAAAGGGTGGAGGAATCAACTAACACTGAAAGAATGTTATGAGCAAAAACTATATCAGTTACTTCACGTCGTTTCGAGAGCGTTGACAAATTTAATAGCTGAAGTCGATGAGTATAAGGAGGAAGACGAACTCTGTCGTTCCAATTAAGGGGATATAAACCTATTCCTACAAATTTACTCTGAATCGATTCAATTCTGTCAATCTGCTCATAATAAGGTGACCAAACTTGAGAAGCGTATTCAAGGTGAAATCCTACAAAGATATTACAGAGACTTACTCTAACCCGCACATTTTTAAATTCCTTGGAACTCATGTAACACCACGAAGATTCTATGGGGTAGGTTTGATAGAGGGAAATTAATAAAAATAAAATATCGACAAACACTCCCTACGAACATTAGTAGGTATAGTCACGGGCCACTGTCTTCTTTGGAAACACGCTCGAATACTTCGCCTTACATTACCATACATTACGATGAAATTTGCAGAGGCTGTGGTGAGGAGGATGAGACCATAGAGCATTTTCTCTGCTATTGCCCATACTTCCGAACAATTCGAAGACAAAACGGAGGCGTACAATAGGCCCACTGATGGCTTACATACAGTGATACCCAACCCCTCCACAAACCTAACAAACCTAACTTAGCATCAAGGTTGTTAAGATAATTTGGCCTAAGGAAGAATTTAACGCGGTATACTTTGAAAGATTAAAGTTCGTTGGTGTTAGAGACAAGTTGGCTGCTAATTGAGCCGCTAAGATGTTTGCCTTCATGTCAGGATCCGTAGAAACCTCATTTTGGTAGATTAAAGTTGGACTTTATGAGGCAGAACTATTTCTGATGGTACGAGCGAGAGACCAGGGCTTAATTATTCCTCTGGTTTCCTATTCAACTATTCGCTTTCATCTGCTCATCGACCAATCCCATATCTTCTTTGAGGATTATAGTCCAGAGCTTGTGTGGACATGTTTTGCCGTGGTTTTATCAAACTTTGACCGGTCCACCGCCACTTCCGCCTTTGAGTCCGAAGTTCGTCATTTGTAATGAGATCTGTCCAGAATATCTCCAATTTGCGTTGGATGCATCGGTTCATGAAAGTTTGCAGTTTCTTGGTAAGCTTAATGGTTAATTTCCATGTAGTATAGTAATATAGCAACACGGATTTGACACATGCGTCTCGCAACTTAGTGCGAAGAGAGATCTCCCTTAACCTCCAGAAAGGATACCGAAGACCTCACGAGTTTTTTATATACAAGCCTCAATTCAGTACCTTTTTCGGTTCCGCCATCCATACTGACTATGCTTTCAAGAAAATCTTGCACTTCTTCCACAAGATATCCAATAGAACAAATTACTAAAAAAAATGAAAACGAACACGTTTCAGTTCTCCGCTCGCTTGGGCTTGAGAATTGAACATATTAGCGTTCCTTAATCTGAGCCCCGCTTCTAGCATTTTCGCAAAAGTGTGACCGAAATTCGAAGCTATCAAAGAAACAAGTTTGATTTATTTTCCCGTTTGATAAATTCTCTTAGAAATATTGGGCTTAGAAATGCGTTCAATTTGCAAATGCTGTGGTTAAATCCTAAATTGAAATTTAACAGGATAGAGTAAATGCTCTATCTATTCGGGAATTAAGCCATTAATCTATTCAGCGACCGGGCTATCCGCCTCTGCTGGAGGATGTCGCAAAATGAAACTATGGCGGGATTTCATTTAAATGTATTTCGGTTCTTTCGAGTGTTTCTCAAGGTAGTCACTTCAATTCTCTTCTTTTTATTCTCTACTTCAAAATATATATTATCCGAAGTGGAAATTGAGACCCGCCGTTTACGAATAGCTGTGGCGCTAGCAGTAAATGGTGATCAACAATGGCGACTCAGAAACGTCACATGGTGAACTGTCAACAAATCGTCACCATTAGATTTGTGAAGTTTTATCGGCGTCATATCTTTTTTGTGCTCGAATATGTCTGTTTTAGCCAAATAATCGTCATTTGCTGGAAGTTTTACTTTTTGTCTTCAATTCAAAAAAATCTGCTGCTGAGGCGTGTCGAATGACTGTTGAAACTTATGGTGGGGGTGCGAATAGTTTCAACGCTATAAAATGAGTGATTTCGGCGTGGAAGACAAGGAGCGTCCCGGAGCGGTTAAAAAGTTTGAAGACGCAGGAATGGAGGAATTACTGGACGAAGATTCATGCCAATCGCAACAAAAGCTTGCAGATTCATTGGGTGTGACTCAATAAGCCATTTCAAAACGTTTGAAAAGCTTGAGAATGGTGCAAAAGCAAGAGAATTGCGTTTCATACGAGTTGAAGACAAGGAACATCACTTGCAAACAGCGACTCCAACGGCAAAAAGGGAAGGATTTTTGCGTCATCGGCACTGGCGATCCATTACGATAACCCAAAGCGAAAAAAATTGTGGGGATACCGCGACCATTCATCAACATCGACGACCAAGCCCAACATCCATAGCTCGAAATCATGCTGTGTATTTGTTGGGACTAACTCGGCGTGGTGTATTATGAGCTTCTGCAACCGGACGAAACCATCACGGGAGATCGCTACAAAAAGCAACTAATATTTGAGCCGAGCTAGGGAACAGCCTAGTGGGTAGCGTGTTGGTCTACAATGCGAAAGTCGTGAGCTCAAATCCCGGTCGACGGGTATACCTTAGTCACTTCAATCTACGAAAATGAAAATTTCGTAGATAGAGGGTTGTGCGAAGGTCTAACAGCCCTTCCACAACAAGTAATTAAAAATATTAAGAAACCTGAAGGTCAGGAGGCCAAGGCCCGAATTGGGCTGTAGCGCCATTGTAGTAATAGTAGTAGTGTTTGAGCCGATCATTGAAGGAGAAGCGGCCGCAATACGAGGAGAGACACACAAACTGATTTTGCTGCACGACAACGCTCGGCCACATGTTGCTCAGGTTTTGAAAACCTACCTGGAAAAACTCAAATCGGACGTCTACCCCACCCGCCATATTCTCCAGACCCTTCCGACTACCACATATTCCAATCGATGACGCATGGCCTGGCTGAGTAGCACTTTCATTCTTACGAAGAAACCCACAATTGGGTCGATTTGTGGATCGCCTCAAAAGAACAGCAGTTTTTTCGACGCTGAATCAGTATGCTGCCGGAATGATGTGAAAAGTTGTGGCTAGCGATGGGCATTTCTTTCAATAATAAATATTTAACCATTTTTGATCAATAAAGACTCTAATTTTGAAAAAAAAAACGGTCGTTTTCAATTTGTACTTCCAATATATACAAATCAGTTTCCCATACGCGCAATGCCTTTTAGATTTAACTGAATTAATTTGTGCTCTATCATCCGATTTATCAGAAAATTGAAGAAAACACGAAAAAAATATGAAAATGTGGGAAAGTTAATAAAGTTGGTTTGGTGCAAAGTTGGTTTGGTGAATATTTTCATAGGCCATTCAAATTGGTTTAATATCAAAGACTCTAATCTGGCTGCATCCATTGTTGCGTAATACAAGAATACGATGCGAGGATTTAACCTTTAATCTGGACATTCTTAAGTCCGATTGAAAAAGAAAAATAAGTCATTTATCTCGACTGTCATACATTCTTTCGAAAAATCATGTGAACAAGAACAATTAGTTTTTAATTTTGATATAACCTTATCGTTTTTCGATCAGATGAAAAATATAACTTTCATGATTCTCTATGTTATTGATAATAACTTTAGTTTTCGGTCGGCGGTCATTTCCAATCATTTTAGCCGAAGAGACGGGCTTTTTGATACCAATCCCCAATTTTTTTTATTGAGGCTTCCTCAAGTTATCGTCAAGACGCGTAGATAGACATCACTGACGAATTAATTTTTTCGAAATACTTGGACCCCAGAACACTGAAATTCATTTATTATTGGGAGAGCCATTTTGTATCTTCCTGCCATGTGGTCACTCCTTCATTGTTAAGCCCAACAATAAGAACTTGATGCATGATTTGCACTTATAGTATCATCTTTTTTAATTGCTAAAAAGAGATTTCAATCATAGTTCTCTTTGAACTCTTGGATTTCTTCTCTATGTTAGATTATAAGATTGTTCAGTTTATTTTTGTCTTATGCGATTCTTGCTTACCCTTTCTCCGAAAGCAGTTTCTGAACTTCTCTGCAGCTCTTTTTCCATCAATTTTGGCTTAGATTGAGGAGTATTTTGTCACGATGCTTTCTGTTTCGGTGATTAGGACACGTTTATACGAAATTGACTATTCATCGCTAGAAGTACTACAAATTGTTGTTTTTTTACTTTTCATGTTCTTCATATTTTAACTTTATATTTAACTCAGGCTTCCGTGGCGTAGTGGGCAGCGTGCCTGCTTTTCAGTCAATAGGTCGTGGGTTCGATTCCCACTCCAGATGGGATTTTTTTAAGCACAAATTTTTCAGTTGCTATTGGTGATAAAAAATTATTCGCAATAAAATGGGGAAACGGTGTAAAAGTGAAACAGTTCCACTTCAAAAAGGCCTAGATACTCAGTAGATGGTTTCTGTTCGCTTTCTATCATTCAGACCCCCATAACATCTGCAAATATGTATCAGTAAGCAGCCAGCACAACTGAGCAATATACCAGCTTCTCCACTCGCTACGGTCGTTCTCACTCCCCTTTCCCAACCTTCCCAATCCCATTCCTTCCCTCCATGACTGTGTTTGTGCATTGCACATAAAGGCCGAAATTGCCTATAGCACAGGTCATTCTATAAAAAAAAAAACTCAAAACTCAAAATCTGCAAATTTAAATTTCACACTAAAATTGTACTAAATAATAATTTTATTTTATTTCTTTATTTTCAGGTAAGTTGTACAAAATCTTTTCAATCACTTCTATTGCAATCGTCACCAAGTAAGTACCCATATCGATTATTGCTAACCCTGGTCATCTTTCACATATTGCTTCAGAGCATTTGGTACATTTCTATCCGTCACTCGTCATTGTTTTTGTATTGAATGTCCAGAAAAAGGTCACAAATTTCCGACAAAAATGTCACAAAAATATGTTGTTCTTCTACAAAATTGTGTGACAAAAGAGTTTAAATGTGTGACATTTGAGATTCATTTCATTTTTTCTTTCAGAAATTTTACAGAGTTATAATTGGTGACAGAAATATGGCAGTGTCGGAGCAGGAACATGTTAACTACAAATTTCTGTTGCAATACGAAAACTGCAATTTTTTACATATATTTTCGCAATGAAATTT
Organism: Chorisops tibialis; assembly: GCA_963669355.1. NCBI lineage: Eukaryota > Metazoa > Arthropoda > Insecta > Diptera > Stratiomyidae > Chorisops > Chorisops tibialis. Next base: position 194,248,205 of record OY770263.1, on the reverse strand, counting down.
TCTGACAAATTTTTGAGCAATGAACTTTGAACCAATATTGTGTGAAAAATTGTCGCATTTTAAGGTCATGACAAACTTTGAACACAAGGCAGGCGATATTTTAATGTAATTACAAAAGCCTACACGTATACAACACTGAGGTAGCTCCTTATGGCAAACAATTTCGGCAGATGTCTTACATTTTTTTCTTCAATTACGACAAAGCGTATTTATACTCTAGATGGAATCTGAGAGTATTATAAGTTCGCTCTAAGGTTTGTAACGCCAAGAAATAAGGCTCGGAGAAAAAAATGAATGATACAGAAGTTAATATTATCACTCAAAAATCTCAAAACCGGATGTCCGTCCGTCCGTCAGTCCGTGCGCTCTCTAGCTTGAGAACGCGTTCAGCTAGATAGTTCAAATTTTGTACACGTCGTTTTTGACAAAAAAGTAAGGTCAAGTTCGTGAACGGGCCAAATCGCTCCACCCCTTCTACCCCCTCCCATACAAAATGACACAATTGCGCAATTTGACAATGAAGAGATTTGCTCGAAAAATATTTAAGCTATTAACCTGAAATTTGGAATATATTACTATCATGATAATATCAATCTACCGTATAAAAATTATGTGTGTCCTACCCCTCCTTCTACCACCTCCCATACAAACTGTACTTTTCATGAATTATTCTAAGCCAATTTACTCAGTGCGTATAAAATTTAGGTAGCTGAAATTTTGCACCAAGTATTTATTTAAAATTGTTAGTAAGGCCAAAAAAATTAGACGATTAGCTTCACCCCTTCTACCCCCTCCCATACAAAATGACACAATTTCGCAATTTGACAATAAATGGATTTACTCGAAAAGTGTGAAAGCTATTAATCTGAATTTTTGGATATATCACTTTCATAATAATATAAATCTACAGTAGAAAAATTGTTGGAGTCCTCCCTCTCCTTCCACCCCCCTCCCATACAAACATCACTTTTTCGTGAAATGCTTTAAGACGATTTTCTCAGAACATATAACATTTATCGAGCTCATATTTTGTAATAGATTCTTAATTAGTATTATCACTTAGATCAGAAAAAAATATTTGATTAGCTTCACTGCTTCTACCCCCTCCCATGCAATATGGCACAGTTTCACAACTTCACAAAAAATTGATTTTCTTGAAAAGTATGAATGGCACTAGTCTGAAATTTAAGGGATGTCAATTTTATAATATTCCTAGTTATTTCTAAAAAAAATCACTAAAATCCCCCCACTATTTCTACCACCTCCCATACAAACTGCACATTTTCATTAAATCTAACTCACTAATTTTCTCAGTTCCCATTCAATTTTTGGAGTAATCATTTTGAATGAAACATTCTTATAGCTACTTTAGCATGATGGGGAAAAAATTAATTCAATGCTATTATCCCTTCTAACACTCCACACACAAAATTTCTTGGGGTCACAAAAAAATTCCACTTCATCTAGAGTATCGTAAGATTGCGCATTACGCGCAATCGTAGCCCTGTTATGTTTTATGTTATGATGAACGCAAGGTAGAAAAACATCTGGTACGACATTATACGATAAGTCAGGGCGTGGGAGAAGAAGGAAGATTTAGCCTCTGAGTTTCCTTTTTGATCGATCGATACGAGTCGTAATGGATAGTGTATCATCCTAACCGTTTCAGATCGATTTCGGTGTTTCTCAAGGCTCTGTCCTATACCACTCTCTTTTTAATCTTCAATAATGACCTTCTGTCAACAACACTTAATCCAAGTCATAGATTTGCTGATGACAGCACCCTGGATAATACCTTTCAATTCGACTTCGTTCTTGAAGCTTGTCGTTTTTCCGTGAATTCTAAACGTATCGAATTGTACGATTCATTGAACTCAGATCTCAACGTAATCCTGGAATAGGGCAGTAAAAATAGAGTAAAGTTCATTGCCTCGAAAACTCAGACCTGTCATATATCCCATAAAAAGGATGTTCCGGAGAGTTTCTCGAATATAACCTTCGGTAACGTACAATTACACTTTTCAGAAAAAATTTACATTACTCTGCATAAAACTTAATAAGCATCTCAACTAGAGCAAACATATTTTTGATGTTGCACTTGATGCTTCCAAACGCCTTGGTGTCCTTCGAAGATGTAAAAAGTATTTTACGTCTCACGATCTAGCTAATATCTACAACGCCTACATTCGTCTCGAATACAACTCACACATATGGGCTGGAGCACCCAAAACACATTGTGGTACTGGATCGAATCCAAAAGCATGCGTTCCGTCTAGGTGAAGATGAGACTATAGCAGCTTCTAAAGATTCCCTCGAACATCGTAGAAACGTCGCGGTACTATAGATATTTCCACGGTGAATGCAGCGAAGAATTGTGCAACCTTATACCTCCTCTTTTCAAGTATTCCAGGAATACTCGGCAAGCCGCACTTGCCAATGAGTTCGCTGTTACATCTTTATCTTCGCGTACAGTGAATAATAGTCAGTTCTTCATCACCTGAACATCAAGACTATAGAATTCATTGCTGCTCCACATACTGCCATCAACTTACAACATTCAGTGTTTCAAGACTAGCATCCACCGACAGTTTAAACTCTCCCCTTCACCTATCCTATACCGATTTGGCTGTGTACCCAATATATTAAAGGGTGACACCCTTATTTAAGTTCGGTGCAATAAAAACAGCTGTGTTTGACAAGGAGAGAAAAGGGAAGAAGGTTGGAGTTTACGTTGCCTACCGGTAAATTCTTAAGCCTGATTTGGGCCAATCATGGCAAGAACGTCCTGTGAAGCAGGGCCTCGCACCTCGAATGCCATTATAATATAAGGAACTCATAGGAAGTTTATTACCTCTTGGCGGAATGGAGTCTTTCATTTCGTTGCGGTGGCGCCTATCGTGGTACTTAAGATTGTACTGGTAGGCAACGTAAACCCCAATTGCCTTCCTTTTTTTTCGACCCCTTCATTACGGCTTTTCATTGAAGGAGACCAGATCCGCCCCTCGACGCTATGCCTTCAACCATGCTATGAGGTTGAGAAAAAGCACATTATCTATTGGGCGGCATGGTGTCCTTCATTTCGTTGCATTGATCTTAACATTTTGATCTTTGATCAAGAATGTCGCCCGGTGCAATTGCTCCATTTGCACCTTGGTAGGATCTTCCTGTCTGTGGATTGTAATGCTAGCTAAGTTTTTTCTAATGAATAGTCATAAGCGGTCGAAGTAAAATGTCTACCGTTACTTTCGTTTCTAGCCGTCCAAACTCTTGTTTTATCCCTACATTATACTAATAAAACTGGATTGAAAATTGATCTCTTAAGAATATATAAGAAAAACAAAAAATATTCGACTACTCAAACTTCATCAGCAAGTTAGAATCTAATTCTTTATTGGTTTCTGCTGCTTCCACTCCCACAAAACACACTATCACCATCGTCGACCTCACAATACCAAATAAGAAATATAAGCAGCCCGCTTGAAGTCCATCCCCAGGGCTCGAAAATCCTGTTTTGGTTCCTGTGTGATTTTATATTACACCATAGAATGCAAAGAAATCTAAAATCTGTGTGCAGCTAGTCGGATATTATGTTATTCAATTTAATTTTAATTATTTATTAACATTTTTCCTTAGATTCATAAAATAATGAAATTCTTCTATATTTTCATATTTTAAACTGTGGGTGTAGCCTAGTGGGTAGCATGTTAGCCTACATTGCCAAGATCGTGAGTTTAAATACCGATCGACGTATAATTTCAGCACATTGCCTGCTTGTGTATGCGTTAGTCTCCTCAACCTGCAAAAAATCGTAAAGGTTTATGCGAAAGCTAGCAACGTTTTCACAATAAGAAAGGAAAATGTTAAGGAACTTGAAGGTTCGGGAGGCCAAGGGCTGATTTGTGCTGTAGTGCCATTGAAGAAGAAGAACCTACAAAGTTAGTGAGAATTTATGCAAAAAAAATTCATGTTTCTTTTTTCTAACCGTTTTATTAAAATCCCTTGTGTCTATTATTATCTTTTTAGATAGCAAAACATACTGTTAAAAAATTTAATAACTCTGAAATCATCTTCTCGTTAAAATTCTGTTTTTCAAGTAGTCGACTATAGCTATTACTTTATTCGTATTATTACAACAACAACAAAAAAGAAACATTTCGTCGAAGACAACGAATATTGCAGCTCTTCATTGGCAATTCCAATTAAAATGCAAAAATTCAGTTTGTAACTTCTTGATGGTCTGCTGAATAAGAACACTCAACGATTTCAGATTGGTTTCATTTCATCATCATCGTTCGTTCCTTTCCTTATAAATCTTATAATATCGTCTGTGCAGTTTGTTACTTTTCAACATCTCCAAGTCATAAATTATTTATGATAGACAATGAACCAAATTTTGATGGATAATTTTACCGTGAATATTCTCCATCTTTTTATGGCAAACTGAGTTCATTTCGTTGCGGCTCAATCTCCATATTTTGTTATTTTTCGACTGCTCACTCAAGAAAAAAAAAATCGATAAAAAAAACGAAATCATTGAAAATATACTGAAGAAACATAAACTTAGAATTGTGCTGTGTTTCTTTTGGCTTCGACGCAATCTTCACTACACTACACCATTGCTTTGATATGCAGACTGCATAGTAAATCGTCTTAAAGCGGTTGGCTCCTGTTGTCGTTTTATGTGGGAGTTCTTGCAATGTTACCAACGTAATGATATTGAAGGGATTCAATTTTTCTTCCTTGAATTACAATATTTGGAAATATTACAAGAATTTGTTATTCGAATTTATGTCTTTAGATATAAACCAGATATGTATGTAGAACAAAATCTGGGCAACGTGGAAAAGAAACCTTCAAGCTGTTTTATTTTACTTTTTCTCTATGAATGGTTCCATTATAGAGTGTATTAATAAATATTTAACTACAATATTATTATTTGATACTTGTATCTCAAAAACAAAGATGTTAAAATTCATAAAGTAGCCGTTCGAATCGTATATTGCAAATTTGCCAGAAAGTATGGTCCAACGATCTACAGCAAAAAACTTGCGGGTAATTAATTACTTCGACCCAGAAACTCATGCATTTGTAACGTATACAATAACATTGTAACAAAATCAACGGGAGTTGCTCAATTATTCATTGACTCTTTATACTATCAGTAAGAATTGATCTTGTAGTACTGTGATCCAGTACTCCATACTCCTTAGATACCCAAAAATAGATACTTCTTGAAAAAATGAACAGACAAATTTATCAGCTCTCTTCATTTGAAATAACCATTTTTCAAATTTAAAATTTATCTTACCAGTCTGTATGTCCGTTAAATAATTGTTTGCGATTGTCTTAATATCTTCGTTCACTTCCACGTGCATCAAAACGAAATCAACAACTTCATCCAGTACTTTCAAAAAGATTTGTCAATCAGCAGAATTTAACTTTGCAAAAAAAATTCAACTATTAGGATTACCCGTACAAGTTAGGGTGTAGCCTAGTGGGTAGCGTGTTGGCTACAATGTGAAGGTCGTGAGTTCAAATCCCGGTCGACGCATAATTCCAGCACACAATACAAACTTGGTCACCTCAATCTACGAAAATGAAAAATTCGAAGATAGAGAGTTGTGCAAAGGTCTAACAACCCTAATACAATAAATAATGAAAAATGTTAAGGAACCTGAAGATGAGGAGGCCAAGACCCGATTTGGACTGTAGTGTCATTGTAGAAAAAGTACAAGCTAGATAATTAGTTAAAAATAGAACTAATTTGCCTTTCGGGTAAGAACATTTACTACTTTTTCAAACCTGGCATGAGCAGAAGGAAAGTGAAGTTGGAGTACTAACGACGACTGGGTAAAAAGTTTTTTTTTTAAACAATGAAAACCACGTGAAGAATATTTTGAAAATTTACTAAGAGTTACCAGAATTTGGAAAGTTGTTAACAATAATGAAAATTATGTGTTAAAATTAAAATAATATACAGAGTTATTAATTTTGTGTTGCAAAAAAAAAAAAAAATAATCATAACATTTTAAAGTTATAATCCAAAAGAAGTTGGTAGGTATCGAGCACAAGTACTACTCAAGCCTTAAGGAAACCTGGTAACCCTACTTGTAATGTGCACGTCTGAAAATCAGTACTGTTCTCGTACCACTGTTGTAAGTTAAAGGCTTAGTATCACATGAATCCGAAATGTCTCTATCATTATAATATAGCTTAATTGAAACTATTAACACTTACACATTAGCGCCTTATGATCTACCAATAGACAACTGGCAACCCTACTGAGTATGCATAGTGGGTGTCATGCCTATAGACGCTTCGCAGTAATTACGAATTCACAGAAGAAATTCAATCCGGCATATAAAATTGAGATGATTATTTTTCTTGATTTTTCTTTATGGTTGCCCATTGTTGAGATCGTTGCTAAGATTGCCGTAGAAGATTTTCGAATTATTCAAATTAAATGAAGTCGTACGCTGGGAAGAGAATTTCAAATTCAAAGAAATCAGTAGCCATTGATGTTAGTTTTCTCAGTTTCATTATAAATTGAAAATATGCTTATGATTAATTGCCTTCTTGAATTGAATTGATGAACAGTTGAAGATTTTCGACCTTCTTTAATATCTTGGCATATTTCTTGTGGTTTTGTACATTCTGGTTATTTGTTTTTGATACGATTCTTGGCATAGACTTAACTAATACAACGCTTAACTTTGGAAATGCATAAGCTCTGTTAGTAGTAAACTTCAATTTTTAGATATTGTTTTTCTCTGAGCGATATATAATGGTTACTAAATGATAAACCATGATGTATTCAGTATTTTAGCAGCTCCGTACATCTTTTCGACAATTATTTCAAATAATAAAACTCGATCAGTTACCTAGCAGACTTCGAGCGAGTTTCAGTAAAAGCTATCTACCTAAAATAACATAGGTAGGCATAGTTAAGTTTGTACGAAACGTGTAGAATTTATTACTGAATAGGAAGGTCATTGGCATCTTGTCTTGTGCTTGTAACGATAGAGAAAAACACTCATCATCGTTGAAAACTCACTGTGCTCTTTCTCATTACGAAGGGAAGGGCACTGTTAAAAATGGACCTAGGCAATATGTCGGGAGAAGAAATTGAAACCCACTGTTTTTTTTAAAAGCACCGAACATAGTATGAATCTAATGCATTAAGGGGTGACCCCCTAACCCTTTAAAGCATTGGATGCACAGTCAAGTCGGTATAGGGTAGGTGAGCGATGGGGTACAAGGGAATTTCTGAAGGGGAAAGTTTAAACTGTCGGTGGATGTTAACTCTGAAACAATCTTAATGTTCGGGAGATGAAGAACTGACCATTCTTCACTGTACGCGACGATAAAGGTTTAACAGTGAACTTATGGGCGCGTGCGACTTGCCGATTATTCTTGAGATAGTTAAAAAGAGGACGGATAAGGTTAGACAGTTCTTCGTTGCATTTACCGTTCAAACATCGATAGTAAACGCTGAGTCTACGATTTTCACAGGAAGAAGCTGTTATAGCCTTATGTCCAACTAGACGGAACGTATGCTTTTGGATCCTATCGAGTACCGCAAGTTGTGTTTTGGGTGCTCCAATTGAGATGTTTGTTAATTTGTATGCCGAGTAATATAAATTCTTCTGAAGAGTGTACGTTACCGAAGCTTATTTTCGAGAAACTCGCCGGAACATCTTTTTTATGGGATAGATGACAGTCCTGAGTTCTTGAGGCATTAAACTCTACTTCCTGTTCTATTCCAGGATCAAAGTTGAGATGAGCCAGTAAACTAGCTAGCTAAGTAACGGAGTCAAAGTGGAAGGTGTTATCCAGGGTACTGTCATCAGCAAAGCTATGAGTTGGATTGAGTATTGTTGACAGAAGGTCATTAATGAAGATTAAAAAGAGAGTGGGCGATAGGACAGAGCCCTGAAGGACGCAGAAATCGATCTAAACCGGTTGAGATGAAACACCATCCATTACGACTCGTATCTATCGTTCAAAAAGGACACTCTCAATCCATTTGATAAAGGTAGAGCTAGCATCTATGACTATGAGTCTTACTAATAGACGTTTGTGCCAAACTCTGTTAAAGTCCTTCGCAATGTCAAGAGCCAGTACTAGACCTTCACCGTATTTATGAATGCACTAGTTCCAACATTCAGACAGATAGACTAGGAGATCTCCAGTGGTTCGCTCAGAACGGAACCCGTATTGGCGATTGACGACAAGTTTGCGATTGACAGGCGTTTTCATCACTTTCGATAGTACTGAAGTAATAGCTATAGAGCGGTGGCTGGATATTCGCGATTTTCCACATGTTTGAAAAGTGTTTGGAAGAGAATGACAGGTAAAATAGATTGCGAACGGGCTTAGCCAGAGAGAAATAAGATTTCTGGAAGTGTAATAAGGGGGAATCCATCAGGACCAGCAGGTTTTTTGAATATTGAGCTTCTTGAGTATCTTGGAGATAAGACGTGTTCGAAAGTGAATAGGTGGAAGTGAGAAACCAGAATGCGGTGGTTTTGGAAGAGACTGATTTGATGGAGGGAATTTAGAGTTTCTTGCGAAGCTCACAGCCAGATGATTAGCTTTCTCAACAGGATTCGTAATAACTCGGTCACCATCTGTAAAAGGAGGAGTGGAAGATCTTATGAAGTTTTGGTTGACCGTTTTGACGAATAACCTGAAAGATCTTGAGCTTTTTGGTGTTTCAATGATTTTGGTCATGTTGAAATTTAATATTTTTGAGAGTTGATTTACAGGTATTCCTCAACACGTTGTAAAGCAATTTGTTGGCAAGAGTTGGGTTAGCTTTGAAAATTTCAGTTGCTTTTTCTTCTTTTGTACGGCATCTAAACAATTCTTGTTGAATCACGTATCTTTCGATAGTTGGATTCTCTTGTGGCTGGAAGGTATGTATATTTTCATATCCTTTAGGAATGTTTCAGTAATCTTTTGGCAAACTGTATCACAATTATTAGATTCGAAGCACAATTTCCAGTCGAAATTTCTGTAGAACTGATTAAGTGCTCCCAATCTTCTCTTCTACAATACCACAAAGTTCTTTTAGGCATCCGAACATTACGTGAATTATGCGGAACGATGGGAAACTGTGTTCGAACCATGAAATGATCGGTATTGCCAATTGAAGATGGAGGTATAATTGAAACAGAATATTTCACAGGTTGATTTGTAAGGAAGAGGCTAAGTAAGTTAGAAGAGTGACCTATAACTACCCAATAAATGGCGTCAGTAGTAAATGCTGATCAACAATGGCGGATTTGAAACGTCACATGGTAAACTTAGGCATCTGTCAACAAATCCTCATCATTAGATTTTTGAAGTTTTATCGGCGTCTTATTCTTTTTTGTTCGCGCATATGTCGAAGTTTGAGCTAAATAAGCGTCATTTGCGGAAAGTTTTGAATTTTGCCTTCAATTCAAAAAAATCTGCGACTGAGGCGCGTCGAATGATTGTTGAAACTTATGTAAACAGACCATCTATTCCTTGTGACTTGCAAGGGGAGAAGAAGTTGATTTCTCACGTAATCTTGCTGCATCTGAAAATTTGAGAATCGCGGTGTCAGCTTTCTATTTTGGAGCTGTTTGCATGCAATGGCTTTAGCGTTGCTTCTATGGTACTGTTCAGTCTGTGGAAGTGCGTATTAAGTAACTCTCCGCTAGGCATTTTCAGTATGACCAGCTCATTGCTTTTGCCCCACGAAAGGTCTTTCTGCAGTCTTGCTTCTTTGAATTTTCTTCAAATCCTTTACAAAAATCTTTCTTTCTTCTTCATTGGCACTACAGTCTATATTGAGGTTCCTTACCATTTGTTTGTTATTTATTGTGAAAGAGTTGTTAGCCCTTCGCGAATTTTTTTTTTTCGCAGATTGAGGTGGGCAAGATATACCCTCGCAAGTAGTGTGCTGAAATTATGCTTCGACCGGGATTTGAACTCCCGACCTTCGTATTGTTGATCAACACGCTACCCATTAAGCTACGCCCTATTCAGCGCTTTCTTTAGAGGTTCTTTATATCTTTACTGTACTCTGTGTGGGTGGATTTTTATGTGTCCCAGTATATATCGCGTTTCGAGCTTTTTGACGTTCGATTTTAATTGTCCAAGCTTTCCGTTCCACCACGCTTTGCTTCTGTTGTTTTTCCTGTGAGATATTGGAAAGACAACCATCTTCATATGAGAATATGGCTATCTTCATCAGTTCCTTTGTAGTGTGATGTAAGCTGAAGAAACCAACTATCTTATCTTCTAATTACTCTATCCATTCGCTGAGTTGAGTCCTGTATTTGGTTCAATTTGTCGTCTTTGGATTCTATAAAGCTCTCGATCTACTTGTGACGTTTAGATCCGACATCACTTTTTCTCCATTTTCTACAGTAAGTCACTAATCTGCTTACTTCCTCAGTTAGAGCTTCGTTTTCATTTCCTGCAAAGTAAGAAAAGGTGCCTTCTCCATCTATGAGGATTTGAGCGATTTTGCCACTAGGTCCTTAGTTTGTGTGAAATTTAGTATCCTGCCTTAATAAGATACACGCTCTGTGCTTTTAGTGGAGATATCCGAGGAGCCTTGACATAGGTTCTTCTTCTTCTGTTTCCCAGACGTTAGGCTCTAAATACCCCCCTTCCTCTTCCATATGGCTGCTTGCAGCCTTCATGCCTTAGAGAATTCGACCAAAATAATTCCCATACGCATACGTGCGTCCTTTTACTGCTTGGGCATAAGTCACCGATTTTTCAGCTGGACTATTCTCGGTGTTTCGTTTAAAAGCTCTGGTTTGAGGCTTTGTAGATATCGAGTGCCAGTCCTCTGCATTCTCAAAAGGTTTTCCTTGGTGACCTCTCCGAACCTTTGCTTTTAATAATGAGGCTGTATGGATAGAGACTTCTTGGCTAGTCCTTCTTTCTGGTTCATGCGCCACTAAGTGCGCGCCGCAGTAGACTTTCTCACTTAGCAAGGGAAGGAGTAGTCTACTGTGCCATTCCTCTGCTTTACCACAGTAAGACCCCGATAGTGCCTACTCTCAAAGGGCACCCGGTATCTGAGAAGTTTCTTTATGTCTGCCATTTATCCTAGAGTCTGACTTTGCTAGGTGAGCACGGATCGTATGGCACAAGTTTTTATAGGTTTTACTTTATGGTACTGCGAGAATTTGGAAGTATGAAATTATGGTAACAGGACGGAAGACGTCACTGTGTTCTTTGCTTATTCTCTATTCTATTCTACAATGGCACTACAGCCTTAGCCTTCTGACCTTTAGGTTCCTTAACATTTGCATTACTTATTGTGGAAGGGTTGTTAGCTCTTCGCACAACCCTCTATCTACGAATTTTAATTTTCCTAGATTGAGCTAACTAGGTATACCTTAGTTTACCAAGCAGTTATTGTGCTGGAATTATGCGTCGACCGGGATTTGAACTTATGATATCTACTTCTGCGGAACGTCAGGAAGGAGTTAACCCTACGAACCCAAGGAGTGAAAGTTATTTCAAACAGTTAATATTAATATTAATATTACCTAATATAGACTTTTTGGTTTTTCTGTCTTTTTCGGGAATAAGCGGTTTTTATTTTAAAAATTGAAAAGTGTAACTAAAGAGATGTTAATTATGAATTGAATTTGATTTTCGTAAAACATAAATTATGCCCGTTTCTATTTTTTTTTTCCTTGTTTTCTGAAAGTTGTATAATTGAAGTAATTTGACGAAATAGATCTTCAGACCTCATCATTTTCTGGCTCAGATTTGATGTTCTGATTGGATTCTAGAGTTTTGCACTATTGCAGATTAGAGTTACTGTATAGGAACGGACCCTCTCTTATTAGAGTTTGGGCACCAGGTTCCAGCAGAGAGGGGAAATTTTCAAATCGAAGATTTTAGGCCAAGTATTTTACCTTATTTTCTGCGATCAATTTACTTTTTCGTTGAAATTTAAGGCCAAGTATTAATTTAAACTCTCGAGAATTACGTTTCATGTCGTTTTTAGTGAAAACCCGATCTTTTATTATCTTTTCAGTACGAGCTGTCACTCGTTTACTTTTTGAATATCGACGAGTGACAGCTTACAGTAACTCTGCTACAGATAAGAATGAAGTATTTAGCTCTGACGTAGTAAAATATTTTATTAAACTTTGTTGTGTGAAAACATTGTAATTAACTAATTCTCATGCTGTGAGAAATTAAATGCGTGTGTGTTTGTATTTGGTTGGAAGGCATTCCGCAGGATGTAGTACAGAATTATTACCTGAAAACTCCACACAACATTGAATAGGGTTTGACTAGAGATAATTTCCTAAATTGTCTTTCATCCACAATGCAGGATAGGTTAGGTTAGGTAGACACGTTCAATTGGTGTATGGCTATGTGCAATTAAGGCCCTAAATAGGCGACATCGTTGCAGATGAGGTAATTCCGAATTGAACAATTATGCGAATGGCTCGAAATAGTTCTAGTAGTAATAAATTGGCTGAAAAAGACCCATCCGATTAGCTAGATGGCCAGGAGCTGATTGGGAAAAAATTAACTTTTGCGAATTCGGTGAACCTTTAAATGGTCATAAAATCTAATTGATTGCGTGAATAGATATCTTATTTTTTTTTCCAAGACTAAAAACACATCAAACTTTACTATGTGGAAAAGGAAAATAATTTAAAAACCTTCTACCTATACATATAGAAAATTAGCACTACAAAAATATGAAAAAATTCAAAATAAAACGTCTTTTTTCATTTAATATGTTATAACAAAATGATAAAAATTGAAAATTTATTCTATATAAACCCTATTCGTGACCTTGTTCAATTGTTATAGCAATAAAAAGTAAATTGTCATCTTTTGAATTATAGGCAAAAAATTTGTTTAAAAATGTCCAATTTTTACAGTTTGAAAAAACTATTAGCGAATTTGTGGTCACATTTCATTTTCGAAACAAAATTTTTCATATTTGTTCAATACAAATCCTAGTAAATTTATTAAAGATTAAAATAAAAAATATATTATTTCATTATCTTTTACCATTAATCAGGAATATTCGTTCAATAACAGGTTATTTTCAATGCAAATTGCTATTTGTGACACACGGCCCCTTAAACAGGATTAGTTTCAACTGTGTGTTAAGTTATTTTTCAAGTCAGCGTAGCTTATAAGCATAAGTTTAACTGGCTTTGCTGTAGTATAAAAACCTTTGAACATTTCATAACAGAAAATTTAATTACGTTTACTTCATTCTGATTAAGTCATCAAAATTTATGGTAATTATGCGATTCCTTACCATTAAATCGTCAACTTTTGTAAAATTCTAATTAAAACTTGAAAGCGAACTGATGCTCATAAAATTCCAGCGATTTGCTGCTTTGGTTCGATTTTCTTGAGACGAACACGTTTCAATACTCAAATGCAAAGTAAAGAAAAAATAATAAAGTAGATACCTAAGTATACTTTTGGTTTTGCAGCGCAGACTACTTACCGCAATATGCAGCGAACCATCGACTGCTTTCCAGCTCGTCAACACAAACGATGATCTTTCTTAATTACATCATCTTTGCCAGTTGATTTCCGTTGCAACGCTTACGTTTTGAACTGGCAAAACCACGGACCATCTAGTGCATTGCGCATTCAAATCACCATTAAATTTCTGTAATTTTCTTGCGCCTTTCAAGTTTAAAAATGGTGTTGTGGATATTGCAGGCACGTATCCTCTGTTCGCAGACTGTTTAGTCCGTGGTTACTTTGATTTTTTTTCAACTTGAATCTTTTCTTAGCCCCTTGCTTTAGCAGTTTGTTGATTCAACATAACCACAAAGTAAGTTTAAGTAAATAATAATAAAAAAATCTTTTAGCGATGGCTTTAAATCTTTTTTTTAATTTTCATTACTCATGCTCATTTTAGAAGTGCTGCATCAAACAGGAAAATTCTTCTAATAAGATAATTAAATGTAAATCTTACGGTCTTTAGATAATTTACATTCCAAAACGTATGTACTTCTAAACTGAGGGCAACTCATTTATAGCACGAGCTTTTTGATGGCGACATTTTTTTTTCGACATTTTCGAATAATTCGCGGTTCATAAATAGTGACAACTACGATGTAACTATGCAGATGATTAAAACATGCGAATTTCGTAAAATTTTCATATGTGAATCTTGAAATTAACTCTATTTTTGTCCACGCCTTAAATAATCCTACGATGCTTACGATTTTTGGTAATTTGTATTGTACTTGTCCTACCTAAATCTGTGGAGTAATGGTTCAAGGGTTCCTTATACGTATAACACCCCCGATCCAGAAAGCAAATTTTCATTATTACTTTATTATTCTAATAATAAAGTATTATAGTATTTTAATTTTTAATGACATTGTTAAATGAATTGAGGAATAATAAAAACAAATTATTATTATTATTATTAATAAAGTATTGTGATCGACACAAGAAAAAAAAAAATTTTCTACCCTGAAATTTTTTTTTCGCGTTTCATGACTAAATTAGCCTAAAAATGCAAAAAAAAAATCCGTCCGCCGTACATATGGACTCATATCTCCGAGACCGTTAAAGGTAGAATGTTCCTTTTTGGGTTGATTGTTGATTGGGTAAGTGACCTCTATTTTCTAAATTTTGGGTGGTGTTAGGTGGAAGTAGGAGGCGGGGGGAGGGAAAAAGTCGAAAACTACACTTGCTAGTATCTCCACCACGAATGCAGATAAAAAGTTGAAAATCAGTAGATATATAGAGAAAGTTGTGAGACAAACTTTAAAAATAATTTAATATTTTTTTCCATTGGCGTCCGAAAAGAGGGGGCTAAAAACAAATTGTCAGCCGAATTGTTTTTTCAAATGATTATATCTTCGAAATTACTTATCGCAAAAAATTCATATTTTGAGACCATTAAGGTGGCATATAGTTCCATCAGAATCAGCTTAAAGAGTGGCTAATTATTGTAAGGGGGAGGGTCAGGGGGGGTGCAAAGAAAAACACTTAAAAATAAATATCTCAACTATCTCTTAAGCTATGTAATTGAAACTTAAAACGTATATTAAGGTATACTAGACAAATACAAAAAAATGTAACATGTTGAAATAATAGTAGTGGGGGAAATGGGAAGCATTTCAAAAATGGCGCACTTTTCAAAATTACAAATCCTTATATCTCAAAAAATAGTAAAGATATCAAATCAAAAATTTGTCGGATTGTAGAACTACATAATAGTTAATTTTGGTAAAAATTTTAAGTTGGGAGGTGTAAGGGGAGGGAGGTGTAAGGGGAGGGAGGTGTAAGGGGAGGGAGGTGTAAGGGGAGGGAGGTGATAAGCAAAAATGTCGAAAATTTTGACTGATATTTTTAGGGCTCAGGTGAAAGATACAAAGTTCAAATTTTGCATGTGAATACGTCTATTTGATGTACATAAAAAAAATTAATAACTTGATCGATAATTGTTAGAAACCCCGGTCTAACGTGTACAAGGTGTTTCATGTGAATTGTAAAAAACACATAAACTGAAAATTTTTGAGTGAAATTTTAAGGTAGAAACTTGAAAATTTGCGAAATGCATTTAAAAAAAATCTTTAAATATATGAAATATTAACTGGTCGAAAACCTTTAAAACTTCTACCCCCTCCCATACAAAATTATTTTTTCGACCATTTTCAAGAAATCAATTATCACCTAACTATTAAAAGCTATCAATTTGAAATTTTGCACAAAAACTTTTCAAAATAGTTGAAATAAAATTGCGTCAAAAGTTTTAAGATCGCGGCTGTGCTTCTACCCCCTCCCATACAAAAGTATGATTTCGACTAATTTCATTAAATCAACTAATAACCAACAAATTGAAAGCTACGAACTTGAAATTTGGTACGAGCACCTTACAACAGAAAAGAAAGAAAATTGCATCACAAGTTTTATGATTCCCCTACCTGCTCTACCCCCTCCCATACAAAATTATTTTTTCGAGCATTTTTAAGAAATCAGTTATCAGCTAACTCTTAAAAGCTATCAATTTCAAATTTTGCATAAGAACTTATAGAAGTAATTCAAATGAAGTTGCTTTAAAAGTTTTGAAATCGCGTTTGCCCCTTTACCCCCTCCCATACAAAACTGTGATTGAGACCAATTTCATTAAATCAACTAATAACCAACAAACTAAAAGCTACGAACTTGAAATTTTATACAAGCACCTTGCAAGAGAAGCGAAATAAAACTACATATCAAATTTTACGATTCCCCTACCTTCTCTACCCCCTCCCATACAAATGTTCGGTTTCGTGAATGTAAAATACACCGAATTTTATGAAAATTCTATGCAACTTCGTCTATGATACACATTCTATACAGAGAATATTGGACGTGATTCAAGCAATTAATTAAAAAGCTATTAACATCCACCCACCCTTACTATTACCCATCCTCCTCCGCTCATAAAAACTCAAACTTGTAGAAACGAATGAAATATTGTTAAATTGATAACAGCCCTGCCCAAGAACTCCCTTTCACTTAGGCTTCCCTAACCACTCTAACCTGCATATTGACTTTCCACTCATCCGCAACTTATCCCAAGAATAATAAAGTTTCGCCCGACTTATTGCCAGCTTATATATCCCGTGATCCACCTTTGAGACGCAATCCAATCTGATTGAGCCAGCGACTCTGGCAATCAATCTGCAACGAAAGCGGCAACAGAGCTCCGCTCCATCCACTGGTAGGTTTGTGGAGGGGTTGAACACAAATGTACGTAGGCCACCAAAGGTCCCATTATACACCTCTATGTACGCATACATATCATTTAGCCAGCCTGCAGTATCGGTGAATCTAATGAAATTCACCTGTATAAGGGACAGAATATCATTCGGCTCGGCGAATAAGGACTCTCGGAACATTTGTGTTCAAATTGTTCGGAGGCATAGGCAATGTCAGAAGAAATGCTCTACAGTCTCATCATCCCCACCGCAGCCTCTGCAAATATCATCGGTTGTAAGGCGAAGCCTTCCAGCGTATTTTCTGAAAAGACTGGGGCCCGTGACTATATCTACTTCTGTCAGTAGGGAGTTTCTGGCGAGTCTCAACATTTTTATTGATTTATTTCTATGAAACCCACACAAGAACCCCGAGCGGAAATAATATTCTGTTCGGTGGTCCTGAGATTGGAGCCTAAAGTGGCGTAACAGTCGTCCTTACACCGAGAGCGAGAAATAATCTCATTAGCTGGGAACGAATCTCGGATAGGATTATCGTCGTCAGGCTCAGGACAAGTGTCAAACACGACACAATTCTGCAATGCACCTGGTGCCAAAGAGGATGTAAGTCCACCTTTGAGCGTGTTCCAAGAGGTGATATTAGTGTCAACTTCGAGCGTGTTTCAAGAGGTGATATTATTATCATCTCACGAGATATGATCGCCCAGGTTGGGTCTGACAACACTGGCCTAGAACACGTCATGGGGAAGCATGGTGACCCTTGGGTCGACGCATCACGACCTTGGATTGAGAGACCCGAAAACGGCGAATTACTTGTGGAGTTTTGTAGTACTCGGCAATTGGTCATCGGAGGGACCCTTTCTCCGCACTAGAGTCACCATAAACCATCTTGGGTTTCCCCTGATGGCGTTACTCAGAACCAGATCGACCATTTGGCTATAAGTCGCTGATGGAGAAGATGTCTCCTCGATGTGCGAGCGAAGCGTAAAGCTGACGTGGGGAGCGATCACAACTTGATGGTTGCCTGCTTGAGATTGGGCACAGCAACTATCCGACGGCCACAAATTCTTCGAATGCAGGGCAAGCTTATTGTGGATAGACATGGAGACCCCAACAAAAAGCACGAGTACTCTACCTCTACGCGGAAAGTCATCTACATTGGGCGGATATGAAATGCCCACACTGGACGCCAATTGAGAGGCAACCAGAAACACGTTTCTAACTAGTGTTGAAGAATCTGTGGGATATGTGCAAAGCAATGAAATACCCTGGATGTCGCAATACACATGGGACAAGGTTGGCGATCGGATAAAAAGCCAAAATGGCAATCGTCTCTCAACCCGATGTTAACCAAAGAACTCAGGCCATTGACAATGTGTCCAACAATGCAGAATTTGAGGGTTACCTGGGGGATATGGGTTCACAATCCAAAATACAGTTATTAAGACTGTAAATTATCACAAACGGAGAGAGTTTTCTAGTAAATAACATTACATGACATTTATCCCAATTCAGTCTGAGATCGTTGTGGCGACGCCAGTAACTAAAATTAATCATATCCTCCTGAAGGAAATTGTCAGAGTTGGAATTAAGCGACCCAAAGATTTTAATCAGCATAAATGAGTACTGCCGAATATTTAAAAACAGAGGCAATATCATTAATGGCCAGGATAAAAAGAAGTGGCCCCAAATGCCTTCCCTGAGGAACACCAACGCAGCAAATGGTATAGAGGCACAACCCCGAAAAAGAACTTGAAAAGTTCTATTAAGTAGTTATGACTTCATCCAATTAATAAACCATGTAGGAAAACCAAAAAAGTCTAAATTCAATAAAATAGTGGAATGGGGTAATTTATCGAAAGACTTACTAAGATCAGTACACATACCATCAACCTGCTTACCCTCCACAATAGCCAAAATGGATTTATTTGCAAACTCCATCAGATTTGTAACAGTAGACCTATTCCTGACGAAACCATGTTGTTTACTCGAAATTAAGGATTTACAGTGAAACGACATGCACTCATAACTATAGACTCAAAAAGTTTTGGAATAGCTGACAGTTTAGCTATTGGTCGATAGTTTACAATAGCAGATTTGGCTCCATTTTTGTGGGTTGGTATGATAAAGGAGGCCTTCCCCACAGTATGGAAAATCCCAGTCTTAAGGGATCTATGAAATAGTAGAGAGAGTGGCTTATCAATGGAGAGACAGCAGCGGCTAACAATTGCTGGAACCCTGTCAGGGTCAGGTGAAGAAACACCCTTAAGGTGAGAGATGTGATTAACTACATCATCATAAGAAATCGGTATGTGGTTGAAACAGTATCTCTAAAGTCATCAAAGTACGATATGTCAGAGACAAAGCTGCTACTAGTAAAAGATCCACTGAAGAATGTGACGAAAAAATTACAAATAGTAAATTGATCATTATTACCGTTGCTAAGGAATTGAACAATTAGCAAATTTTCAAAACTTCAAGGGATCTCTAATAATATTCGACTGCGCTTTAAATAAATATTCAGATTTCAAGCGAGTAGATAAATCTTCGAATAAGTCGTAATATTCTTCATACAAACGGAAATCAGTGTCATTCTTGGTCTTGGTATACCTATTCCAGGCAGCATTGCGAGAATTGCGAATTGTACGCAAATCACTAGTGTACCAGGGATAAAACAAAGAGATATTTGTTTTCCTGTTAATCATAGCTGAAGTTGAATAGCATAGTTCTTCTTAACCCTACAAATTATGTTCATGCAACGAATTGTTTAATCACTAGAAATTTATATTACTAAAATTCGTCCTTGTTTTTCATTGCATTTATCTTTTAATTTTTCTCATATCCTTGATTCCATGAATCTTTTTTTAATTCACGGCTCTTGGACTATACATATTATTTGATGCGATTTAATATTACATGTGTAATACATTTATACGACCATATATTTATTTATCTGTTACGCGCAGACTGGTTATTAATGGTAATAAAGTGTAAAAAAAGACGCAATTCGGCACTATTTGAAGCGCGATGAAACCCACTGAAGAAATTTTATGAGTTGCGGCAAATGTTTTTGATAAGAGCTGTGCGATATCTTCGAGTATATTAGTGTTAAAAGTCGTAAAATTAAATTGCCAGTAAAGTTACAGGAGTATGGCAATATCGCGTAAATACGATAGAAATAAATTTTCAACATGGAGCTTCATTTAGCTCCTTTTTGTTGGAACGTACTTAGTTAATGTCGCAGCTAGTCTGATGGATTACTAATGAGCTCGGTACTTTTAATGATGGATCACAAATTAAATTTAGATGGCGACGAACGACTACAATAATTGCGATGACTGTTTCGAGGTTGTTGAACGTATAATCACAAAAAAAAAAAACTCAAAATATATTTTCGGTGAAATTTTGTAATGGCTTCGGTTAAATCAAGCCAGCATTCTGCATTAGATGTACACGATCCGTATTTAACCGAATGAAGATGTGCGTAGCAGAAGGCACTTAAATAGAAAACACACAACGGCTATAAAGTTAATTCTTCAGAATGTGAATATTTCAGAATGTTATTGGGTAATTAAAGTGAAGCCGACTTAGCGTGATTATCTTTCCAGCCACTAAACACAACCATTTAGATAATATATACGTTTATAATTGTATAATGACATGTGATAAAACAATACCTGCAGCATGCCATTATAATGAAGTACTCATTTGAATTAATTAATTTAAAATTTGTATGCGAGTATGCAGCGGGATTAACTAAATATGCACTATGTATTGGATTATCCATTTTTATTTAAATGCGTTTCGTGATGTTATATCGAATGGCAGGAACCGCCCAACAACATTTCGGAGAGCGCAACAAATTTTAAAGACTCCAGTTCGGATTTTCGCTCTCTCGAACTGGCAAAGTTGTCATAGCAGATAAAATTGTGGGATTTCCCTATTAGCCGGAAAACCCTTAAACAGTACACATGATGGTCTGAGACTTCTTAAGCTTCTGTTGGCTTTCAAAATATTCAAATTCACTACTGAAAACTTATGTATACTGATTAGATTTGTTTTGTAAATATTTTATCCATTAAATCTTTTTTGATTATCTGATGATTTGCTTAACGTTTGTGCATTTTAGAGCTTTTGATGAAAGATATCAATATCTAGAACTTTTTGTCAGAAAGCTTTGGAACTTCTACTTCTACAATGGCACTGCAGCCCAAATCGGGCCTTGGCCTCCTGGCCTTCAGGTTACTTAACATTTTTTTATATTTATTGTGGAAAAGTTTTTAGACCTTCGCACAACCCTCTAACTATGGATTTTCCATTTTCGTAGATTAAGGTGATTAATGTGTATAATTATCAAGGAAGACGTAGGGTTGGTCGACCATGTAGCACATGGAAGCGAGCAGTTGAGCAGAAGGCCGGAGGAATAAACAAGTCGTGGCAACAGCTAAAGTCCGATGCTCAGGATTGCGCCTTGTGGAAGAGTGTTGTTTCTGCTCTTTGCCCCTATAGGGGGTCTTAACAGGAATTTGATTGATTGATTGAAGGTATACTCAACCAGGTGGTGTGCTGGAATTATGCGTTGGCCGGGATTTGAACTTACGACCTTCGCATTGGTGACCAACACGCTACCCATTAGGTTACACCCTAGCTTTGGTAGGTTGCCTAAGAATCGACAGACTAATGCACGGAGTCTGACCATCTCCAGACCCGGGGTTCTGCATAAGAAGTGAACAAGAGTTTCTGTCTCGACTTCGGCTCTACAACTAAGGTAGTGGTTGCTGGTATCATGGCTGCTTCCTAATTGGCAAGTGCTCTTTGCTGTCACTCTATCACGCATGAGTTTTGAATAGGTAAATGTTTGTTTTGGCTATGTTGTAAGAGGACGGTAGTAGAATAGTTTCCAGCTGTAGTTGGCAAAGGACAAGATGTTCTATCTCTATAAAGGCAGCCAAGGACAAATCTCCTTTTTATTATTTTTCACATTTGCTCTTTTCGCGAACTTGTTCGATCATGGACCTGACAGGCATTGATAACACAATGTTGGTTGAAGTCCCTGCTTCTTACTAAAGGTTGTTTGTTACACCAGTGAATGTTTTCCAGACTATTTATCTTACCAGTTCAGCTTTGTGTTCAAAGCCTCCACGACTGGTAAACGTCATTCAACAGAATTTAACTTCTATAAATCATAGAAGAAGTGAAAACTATATGTGACGCGCCATGGCAAAATGGACCTCATCTTGCCAAAGCAAAATGTTCAGTGCAACACAAAACACGAGTTTAGGTCAACATTTCATGTTTTGAAGCTATGTATTTGCATTGTGATTGGGGAGGTGAGGTAAAAAATGAAGGGGTGAGGCTAGAAGATCTTCATTTTTTGGTCTATGTACTCAGTAGATGGTTTCTGTTCGCTTTCTATCATTCAGTCCCCCATAACATCTGCAAATATTTGTCAGTAGCAGCCAGTACAACTGAAAAATATATATCAGCTTCCTCACTCGTTACGATCGTTCTCACTCCTCTTCCCCTACCTTCCTAATCCCATTCCTTCCCTCCGTGACTGTGCATTGCACATAAAGGCCGAAAGGCCGAAATTTCCTATAACACAGGTCATTCTGTAAAAAAAAAAAATAAATTATGTTGACGATTAATACGTCTGGAAACATAGTGAAACTTTAACATCAATTGAGGCCTCCGTGGTGTAGTGGCACATCCAATATTTCATGGGTTCGATTTCCACTCCAGGTGGAAGGATTTATTTAAGCGCGAATATTTCAGTTGTTACTGGTAGTGAAAAGTTATACGAAATAAAATGGGGAAACGATGTAAAAGTGAATCAGTTCCACTTCTAGAAGGCCTATGTACTCAGTATATGGTTTCTGTTCGCTTTCTATAATTCAGTCCCCCATAATATATGTAAATATTTGTCAGTAGCAGCCAGTACAACTGAAAAATATACCAGCTTCAACCCTTGTTACGGTCGATCTTATTCCCCATCCGCTACCTTCCCATTCCCATTAATCCTTCCCTCCATAATTGTGTTTGTGCATTGCACAGAAAAAGTAAGAAAGATGATGTTCCTTTTGCAACTTCAATATTCAAAGTTTCATAATTTCGCCAATTTTTGTATTTGTCTCGCGGTTTTTATGCGGTTCTGTTCAGAATTTTTTGGAATTTTTAAATGGTGCAAAAAGCACAGTTTTGATCTCTGGCGAGATAAGGTCCCTTTCGTCATGGCTCGTCACTTATGTATGTTTTGTTGTTTCTGCACAGTAATTGGCAATGTGACTTCGAGTCCAATACTTTCTGGCGGAGGGAAGTTGTTGTAAGCCAAAGAAATCATTTCCACGATTACAATTGTTTTCATCACTGATTTCGTACTACGCATCCTTCAGACTTAAATTAGGCACAAAAACTATAAAATTCAAGTGGCAGTCAAAGTTTTAGCTCCAATGTACGCAAGTATTATACAGGGTGCGTCGCTTAAAGCCGAACAAATTTAAATTTAAATTGTACCCCATTTAGTAGTTCCGTTGTTGATCGTTGTTTCGCAAAGATGTGGAAGAGGTACAAGATTTTAGTTATCTCGGAGGAATTGTCATCATGGACGGCAGATCCGAATAGAATATTGAGGCTCGTATAAATAAAGCTCGTCCGGCCTTCGGTATTCTTTCCCCTTTCTATAGGTTAAGAGAGATCTCTCTTCGCTCGGAGCAGCGAGTTTTTCACGCATGCGTCTAATCCGTGTTGTTATATGATTGAACTACGTGGAAAGTGACCGTTCGACTTACCAAGAAACTGCAAACTTTCGTGAGCCAATGCCTCCGACGCATTTTAGGAATATTCTGGCCAGAAGTGATCTCCAATGACGAACTTTGGAGTACAACTGGACAGACTAAAATAGGCACTGAGATTCAAATACGTAAGTGGCAGTGGATCGGTCATACTTTGAGCAAACCAGAGCGAATCATCGCCAAGTAGGTTCTGGATTATAATCCTCAAGAAAACGTCGGTTTGGTCGACCATGGAAGCGAGAAGTTGAGCAGAAGGCCAGAGAAATACACAAGTCCTGGCAACAGCTATATGCCGATGCTCAGGATCGCGCCTTGTGAAAGAGAGCTGTTTCTGTCCTATGCCCCTACAGGTGGTCTTAACAGGAATTTGATGATGACCCAAAGGTCTTCTCTTATCAGATATTGATTGACTACAATTATTGTGTATATGCAATCAACTGCTGGCAATCAGTCTACCTTACCTAAAGTATTCATCAGCTCTAAATCTATTTATTTCTATTTATATTGTCATAAAAAGCAAAAGATAAACACATTTTGCCTACATATTGTCATATCAACCCTCAAACTGTCTTCTATAATGGTCGATAAAAATCATAAAAGTTGATTTAAATGGCAATAATCATTTTCTCCCCATTACATTCAACTCGTCCTCAGCTCTCTAATCCATTTATAGAACTCGTCATGAATATACGAGTTAGTAGCCGAGCCTAGAAACCATAAAGATTATCCTTTCAGCAAATATATCTTTCAAATTTAGTCTTTCCGCAAAATTATTCTAACCAATCGATTTGCTCGAAATATCTGATAATGATAATCTTGAAAGCATTAAGAAAGTTTGGTATTAGGGGAGATGGATCTACATTTAATGATTTGGCAACTTAATCGAAAATATTGTAATACCAAAATGTGCTTGATAAATGGGATTTTGGGAACTTTCAAAGGGCGATGATTAGTGTTAAAAATAAAATGTTTTGATCCTGAAATAATCCGATAAAATCTTGGAATTTTTCGGATTTTACAAACAATCGTTTACGTTCTCTCCACCCTGAAACAGATTATGGGATGTCGCTTCCGCACCCCATTCTCACTTCTACCGAAATTCTTTGAGACAAAGCAAATTCAAAGCACGTCAGACATAGCATGCAACACATGTTGTCCATTCATTAAATTCTTTTGTCTATTGCGAGCACGACTTAAATTCTAAAGATTCCGCAGTGGATTATGAAAGTCGTCCCGTGCAGGTTAATTAGTAAGCATAAAAGGTAAGTCGGCGCGCTACCTATTAACAATGGTGATGAACGCGAAGTAACATTTGCGGCAAGCAACAATAGATAAATCCCGCAAAACAAAAACAAAAAACACCCTATCCGATATTCGCCATTTTAGCTTAACAGGAGGAAATTAACAAGCAACAGGGTCTGGCAGGATACGAGATTCAACTTCAATAGCACAAAGAATCGTTAGCAATCACAGAATTCATTTGTTTCTCGTATTTATACAAAGCCACGTTTACACCCTTGTGTGTAACCGACATTTTTCTTATGGCTTAATTCTGTTGTGTGCGTGATTGAATGTTGGCAATACTGGCATAATGAAGAGTCTAATATTAGAACTGGTTATTGCTTGAGGCTGGCTCAACCATACATATGTGGTCCTTCCTCCTACGTCTTTCAATTGATCAAAGAAGAAACGTTAGCTGAATAGATAAAGATTTGGTTTTTTTTTAAGTACAAATATTAAACGGAAATGAATTTAACATCAAACACATAACTTAAATTATCTTTTATAGAAAGTCACAACTATGTATAAGGTAAATAAAATGAAAAATTGTATGAAGATTTAGTCAAGCAAACAAAGAGGAATTACATACCTGACACTTGTGATATGGAACATTTTGTATGCTATGCTTATCAGTTTTCCTTATTTTAATGCAATATTTTACGTAAGGACGATACACAGAAGCAGGCCTATTGATTAGGTCTCTGTTTGGAGCACCTGACTCAATTTATTTCACCTATAGATTTTTTGTTTAGGCACCTGAAGGTCAGGATGCTAAGGCACTATTTGGGCTGTAGTGACATTGAAGGAGGAGAAGATAGATTTTTTGAAGATAAATAGCTGAGAATAAATGGTCCTTTTGAGATATAACGACTCCCGCCCAATATTTTAAGAATTCATTAAATCCCTGTGACGGCAACGATACTGAATCGGAAACAATGTATAATTAAACCAACTGAAGTTACCGTCACGCAATATTGAGTCCAAAACGCAAAAGTTTTCGCAGATTTGTAATCTGATTTGAATAACGCCCATAATTCGAATTTAACCAACCTTGATTTCGTAATTTTCAATGACATACATATGTATTCAACGTGGCGAACAAAATTGATACAATTTTTACGACTCGTTTTGCTGAACTCAATAACATCAGCCTTTTCGTAGGATGCGAATTGGCAAAGTAAAGTATGAAATTGAATTCATGCTTGAGCCTTCTTGATATCCATTTTCGTAAAGCAGTAATAATAATTTCTAAGTGATGTAATCTTACCACACACTAAATTGCACCAGTAACGATAATCTCATGTGGCCATTACAAAAGCAGAACAAACATCTAAGGACCTCGCACTTGTGTTAGCTCCGGCGGTAATATGCCGCATTTGCCATGATAAATGATCCTTTTTGGGTTCGTGTCAAGATTTTTATTATAATGAAATCTCATATAAAAGTGTTTTTATTTTATGCCGTTTCGAGTGCAAAACTCTAGAAAATCTTACTGCCATAGCTTAAGGGGTTAAATCTTGGAAGGACCACTTTTGTTCAGCACAATTTTCTTTTGAACTTATTCTCTTTTAATATATCATATGTACATATGTATTTGTGCTATATATGGATATGGTAATACTCTTAAATCCACACAGGTATGTATTTTTTATTTGTTCCTTAGAAACATGCGTCGAATAAATTTCATCTGTTTTTTACGCTTTCAGAGTTTTCTTTTTCCTTTTCTTTGCTTTAATTTATGTCGAGCTTAAAAAGATAGAGGCACCCACCCTTTAGAGCTATAGGGGAACGTATGAACCTGATGTATTCATGAGGATTTTACGACAAGAATAACTAGAGATGTTCGTAGTCATGTGGGATATAAAGAAGGAAAAAAAATGTCGATACCTATTCCATTTGAATCGAAAATTTCCGTTTGCTTAAAAGTCTCTCTTTTCTGCTGACGTAAAAAGGAACATTGCTACGAATTGATTGACTACTCCAACGTAGAGGATTACTTTTAGAGCTATTGTTGCTATTTTATTGAGCTTATAAAATTGTACGTTTTTTAAAGGAGGTTGTTAGTATGTATTTAGACGAAACATTTGAGCAGGTAGAATTCTTACCTTATAATTTAGAACTTATTGAAGTGCGCAACGGGTCGCTGAATTTCAAGTAAATATAAAGCTATCAGTTTAACGGGTTCACTTTAAGTTAACCGTAAAACTTTACACTTTCTACTGGAGATTATTTTATTCAAAAACTATCGCTTGCCAATCTTTCGCTTTCTAAACATCGACTGACTCGCCGATCGCTCCAAATTGAATTGTGTGCCATCAAAAACACTCGTCTTTATACTCTAGATGAAATCCGAGAGTATATTGTGTTTACCTCATCGTTTCTAACGCTAAGAAATAATGCTTGCCCAAAGTCGCCAAGGGTACAGAAATATTTGTTGTCGCTCAAAACCCTCAAGGCCGAGTGTCCGTCTGTCTACAACATAACTCTCGAAAGCTTCAACCTATCATGCTGAACTTTATCATAGGTAGCAAAAAAGTAACTTCAAGTTCGTGAACGGGCCACATTTCCCCTACTCCTTTTACTCCCTCCCATACAAATTTCATGAAATTTCGAAATTTAAAGAAATTGATTTTTCTCCGAAACCATTTCAGCTATTGTCTTGAAAATTAGGCCACAGTATAATGATAATGTCAAAAAATATTGATCTGATCCCCTTACTCCTTCTACTCTCTCCCATACAAATGCACAATTTTCTGAAATGCATTTATTCGGTTTGCATTGCAAGTAGTAAGCTAAAGGAGCCAATTTTTGTCATAATTAATTTTATTACAATTATAACCAATTTCTTATAACCAAGTAAGTTACACAAACGAAGTTTTTCTCGAATTTGGTCGAAGTGTGGCAGTTTCTGATCTTGAAAGCTGCGCGCAATCGAAATTGTCTGGACAGCTACATTTATTACAGGAAAAGTACTCTTTTCCTGCATTAACTGCCTTGTTGTACAGATTGTGAGACTTACGATTGGTATTATCAGAGATAAGTGAAGACAGAATGATGTCCCACTCAGAACACGAAAATAGTCATGTGAAGAAAAAGCTCGCCGCATTCTCTCGCATCCAGGCGAATTCAATACCGGTGTCAGCACGAAGGGGAAACAAAGTTCAAGGCGAATGATGACGCAGTGTGGCAGAAATTGATAATGAACTGGTTATGGCCAGGTCGAAAATACACGATCTTTAGAAAAGGGATACTTGAACTGTGCGTTATTTTCGTATGTAGAATTGAATTGATCTCTTGAACGTTTTTGTTTCTTTTAGGAAAACCAGTAACGTGGTTTTGTTTTTGATTTCATGAATCAATGTGAATCCCTAGTAAAGCGTAGGTTTTGTATGATTTACGAATGAACGAAATTCAATACCCTTCGAAATGCAAACTTTTTAATCCATGCCCATATGACGGTTGGCATTTTTTTGGAATTTGTCGGACTCCCATTTACAATATTTCTCTAAAAGGATCAATATTCTATATTCTATCTAAAGCCTCTAAATGATGTTTATAACACGGATTTTCAACAGAAAACCAAAATGATAAGTTAGTATTTAATACATTTAATATATATATAGGATTCTGTTATAATTTGTTTTAAGCAACTGAGTGATAGATTTTCTTCTAAAACCTTTTCGAACTGTTTAAGGCATATTTTTAAAATCTGAAAAAAATCCGTTGGATCCATCAAACTGCCAAAGTCGGAATGTGCGAAATGATCATCAGGCTCTAAATTATTCTATATTAATCCTTTTACAGAAATATTGTAAATGGGAGTCCGACAAATTCGCAACAAATATGCATGCCAACCGTCATATGGGCATGTATTAAAAAGTTTGCAGTTCGAAGGGTATTGAATAATTTTATGCACAATCTCATGTTTCTAACTTATCCTAAAATCCAAAATGTCCAAAAGACAATTTCATTCATTCACAAATCACACAAAACCTACGCTTTACTAGGGATTCATACTAATTCATGAAATCAAAAACAAAACCACGGTACTGACTTTGCTAAAAGAAACAAAAACGTTCAGGAGATCAATTCAATTCTATATACGAAAAAAAAACCGCACAGCTCAAGTATCCCTTTTCTAAGGATCATGTATTTTCGACTAGCCCATAACCAGTTCATTATCAATTTCTGCCACACTGCGTCATCATTCGCCTTGAACTTCGCGCTGTACTGAATTCGCCTGGATGCGAGAGAAGGCGGCGAGCTTTCTCTTCATATGACTATTTTCTTGTACTGAGTGAGACATCTTTATGTCTTCACTTATCTCTGATATTATCAACTGAAAATCTCGATGCAGTGATTATGTTTGGAAAAGTGAAAGCTCTAAAGAGAGTGCGGACGAGCTCTCGCTCCAGTGATTCTTTGACCACTCAACCATTCGCACGGTTATTCACTTAATCCTTAAAAACATGTATTTCAATCTAAGAAAATGAAAATAAATAAAGTTCTATCAATAATTATAAATCGGTTCTTTTTCTAAACTTTTCTCGTTTTCTAAACAGATAAGTTATATTTTTTAATTTAATAAACTACCGTAGGATTTTAGGTGACAGATGACTTGTTAAGAATCACTCTTCTTCTTCTGCCGCCGCAATCTGCGAAAGTGGAAATTCGTAGATAGAGTGGAATATTCAGAACAATCAAATCAATCAAATTTCTGTTAAGACCCCCTATAGAGGCATAAGACAAAAACAACTCTCTTCCACAAGGCGCGATCCTGAGTATCGGCCTTAATTTTTTGTCGACCAACCCGACGTCTTCCTTGAGGACTATAATCCAGAGCCTGTTTGGCGATGTTTCGCTCTGGTTTCCTCAATGTGTGACAGATCCACTGCCACTTCCGTCTTTGAATCTCAGTGCCTATTTTAGTCTGTCCAGTTATACTGCAAAGTTCGTCGTTGGAGATCATTTCTGGCCAGAATATTTCTAAAATGCGTCGGAGGCATTGGTTCACGAAAGTCTGTAGTTTCTTGGTAAGTCGAACGGTCACTTTCCATGTAGTATGTACAACCATGTAACAACACGGATTTGACGCATGCGTCAAAAACTCGCAGCTTCGTGCGAAGGGAGATCTCTCTTAAAAGGGGAAAGGATACCGAAGGCCGGACGAGCTTTATTTATCCGAGCCTCAATATCCTTTTCGGCTCCGCCGTCCATGCTGATAATGCTTCCGAGATAACAAAAATCTTGCACCTCTTCCACATCTTGTCCATTAAGGACAGTCAGTCGGTGTGCTCGAACCCATGTATATGTACTTGGTTTTACCCACATTTATTTTCAGTCCCGCCTCTTTGCATTTAGAATGCAACGAGCGAACATTTGACTATTTGAAGTCCGAACGGTTATGTGCAAGCAAACACACTTCTTCTACAATGGCGCTACAGCCCAAATCGGACCTTCTTCTTACTGATATTCAGGTTCCTTAACATTTTTCATTACTTATTGTGGAAGAGTTGTTCGCACTTCGCACAACCCTCTTTCTACGAATTTTAAATTTTCTTAGATTGAGGTGACCAAGGTATATCCAAGCAGGCAATGTGCCGGAAATATATATTGCGCCGACTGGGATTTGAACTCACGACCTTCGCATTACAAGACCAACACACTACCTACTAGGCTATACCCTAGCAAACACACGTCATCATCATAATCAAGGTGACTTAAGATGTTAAATAATCTCCATTAAAGATCTTTGCCACCTTACATTGCATCTTTCATGATGTCATTTATTACCACCAGAAACAGGGCTGGTGATAATATGCAGCCTTGTCTGACACCCGTTCGCACAGGGAAGCTTTCGGACAGCTCTCCTCTATGCTAGACGTGACACCTTACATCTTCGTAGGATTCTTTAATCATTGCTATGACTTTAACTGGAATACTTCTCCTACGCAAAGCTTTCCTTATGTAATCTCGCTTGACGCAGTCGAAAGCCTTCTCGAAGCCCACAAACATGAGATGTAGTGGCGGACCCATTTTGGCTGACTGCTCCAATATTATCCGTAGGATAATTGTGTGACAAGACGACCCTTTACGGAATTCAGCCCGATAAACTTCGAGACTGCTCTCGACGACATCACTAATCCTATTGATAGTTACTTTAGCCATGATTTTCGATACGACATTAAGTAGACATATACCACTCCAATTGCCGCAATCCTGAAGATCGCCCTTCTTCGGAATTTTCACAATGACGCCCTCCTTCCATTCAATCGGATATCTTCCTTCATTCCACACCTCAGTAAAGAGTTGGAGGAGTATATCGGCTGTTATTTCCGAGTCCGATTTGAGGAGTGCGGTTCGTAGCCCATCTATAGCTTTCCTTCCCGCCATTGACCGAATGGCGGAAACTATCTCTTCCTTATGGCGGGTCCCTAATAGAGGATTGTTACGGTTGGATGTTTGGTAGTTGTTCTGTTTCCGGAGAATAGATGTTTAAAATATCAGAGAAGTAATCCTTCCATCACCGCAACTGGTGTTCACTCATACTAAGAAGAGTTCCGTTGACATCTCTCACCATGTGGTTGGCGGTGAAATTCCTGGTCGTCAAATGTTTCATGATTTTGAATAGTGAACCCATATCCTCAAGGTAGGTCGCAGATTCTGCCTTGTTGGCCAGATCTTCAATGACCTTTCTCTTGTCGCGTCTAACATCCTTTTTGACATGTATAGGAGCATCGCGGTAGTTCAACCTCAAGTCCGGTGTTCGTTGGTTGACATCGGGTTGAGAGGTGATTGCCAATTTGGCTTTTTTCCGATCGCCAACCTTGTCCCAGATGTCTTGCGACATCCAGGGTTTCTCAGCGCTTTGCACATATCCCACAGATTCGTCAGCACTAGTTAGAAAAGTGTTTCTAGTTGCCTCCCAATAGCGTCCAGTGTGCGCATTTCATATTCGCCCAATGTGGATGACTTTTCGCGTTGAATGGAGGTGTACCCGCGCTTTTTGTTGAGGTCTCTGAGTTTATCCACATTAAGCTTGTGCTTCATGTGAAGAATTTGTGGTCGTCGGATAGCTGCTGAGCACAATCTCAAGGCGGCAACCTTCGAGTGGTGATCGCTCCCCACGTCAGCTCCACGTTTCGCTCGCACATCGAGGAGACATCTTCTCCTTCAGCGACTTATAGCCAAATGGTCGATCTGGTTCTGAGTAACACCATCAGGGGAAACCCAAGATGTTTTATGGTGACTATTGTGTGGAAAAAGGGTCCCTGCGATGACCATTTATCGAGTTCTACAAAACTGCACAAATAGTTTTCAGGTCTCTTAATCCAAGGTCGTGACGCGTCGACCCATGAGCCACTATGGCTCCCCATGACATGTTCCACTCCAGTGTTGTCAGAGCCAACGTGGGCGTTCATATCTCCCGAGATCACCTCTTGGAACACGCTCGAAGGTGGCACTCAGTTGGCTATAAAACTCCTCTTTGTCACCAGGTGTTGCGGTATTAGTTGGTGCTAGCACTGTAGAATTGTGACGTTTCTGACACTGGTCTTGAGCCTGACGACGATAATCCTATCCGAGATTGGTTGTCAGCCGATGTGACTGTTTCTAGCTCTCGGTTTAAGGACGACCGCTACGCCATTTTTGGCTTCACTCTCAGGACCAACGAACAGAATGATGTTGACTATTTATCAGGTCTGAAGAAAGGAACAAATGAATTAGATTTTATGGGATATAAGATATGGACGCGGTTAGCTAAAGTGAGAGCGTATGATAGAGCAGGGGTTTTAATAACGTTGGTTATGTCGAGATTTCAAAATTGCTTCAAACATGCGGAAATGGGTACTTAAATGCCGTAAAGTTAAAACAAATTTGAATATATTACTCCTAAGCCTTACAATATGACTGATTTCGCTTATAGGTTGTTCAACTTAACATGCACTTAAATCAACCATAGAAACTTGCACAGGAAATCTCTACACGACTTTCCGACAGTCTTGTGCACTTAAAATATGATTTTCAGAGTTTCTGCTTTAATCTGTCGAGAACAACATGACGGAAATATTACTTGATAACGATTGCTAGCGAAGTCAAAATCTTGTTTTATGCATTTAAACAACAATGTATAGCTAGCTAATACGACAGACGATAGAGTGGCACCAATCAGAGATGAATTTATGACTAAATGGCCTAATAAAATAATTCATCGTCTCATCAAGCCTTTCTCTTAATGCATTTCGTATTATTCCTGGTGATAAAGAAATTGAAGAAACAATGTTATCCTCTCCGGCATAGAAACATTTAAGATCTCAGCTGAAAAGTCATTTGAAAATACCGCGCAGAACAAGTTCTAAATAATGCGAAGATCTCATACCTCATGTTGGTCAGCAATAATTGTTAATATGCCCGTCGTCGTCCCGTGCCTGGACCAAACGATACTCATTCCAAAGAACAAGAATTCCGAATCGAATTGGCTAACAGTCAAGCCACAAGACAAGAAATAAACGAGAATAGAGTGGAGTTCTTGGAGTTTGGCCGTAACGCAGGCCGAAGAGGTCTCAAGTGGCTTTGTGCTGTGAGGCAAAATGGATGATGATAACCTTGGACTTGTAAGAAAAACGTCTTTTGTATTCAAAGTTGCTTGAGGTGAACGAACGCTTCTCCGAACGATTGACTGACTCGCTTGAAGACGTCTTTTAGTATTGCAATGTTGAAGGTGGAGTTCCCAGTATGTCTTCGAGTCGTTTTTGCTATGAATAATGCTGTTTTCTCCTGGTGTTGTTTTTTTATCTTCGCTTTTTTTTCTTTTTACTGTGGAACTTTATCAAACTATTTTCCACCTTTAGTAAATAATTTCAATCTCTTAACTGTTTCCGCAGAATGACATGCACTACGAACATAAGATATTCATGCGGCGAAAACTCTGACTTGCGAATTCCTTTTCAATGCATTACAGAAAGGTATCGGGGCCAATGGAGAACAGAAATAAAAAACGACATGTGATTTAGTATGTCCTAATTAGAAATGGTCAAATGGTTACAAGCGTGATTGTTAATTATTTTCATGACTTGCCCAAACCGATAAAATTTGATATTGGGCTAATCGAAAGCAATATCGTTAAATGGATTTCAAAGCAATTTTAATTGTATTTATGGCAAAATTAGTTATAAGAACGAAGTGGAGCAAATCAAATTTCTCTAATATGTATGAAAATATTTACAGAATCATAGTCATATCTACAGTACCCCGCAGAAGTTTAAGACCACCTGAAAAAAAAAATCGATTTTTGGTCTTTTTGCTAATATTTTGGTCGGTTTATTCAATTTGTTTTCGTAAAATCACGTACATTTCATACTTACGCAAATGACATGTTTTCTGTTTATCGGAAGAATTTCGATTTTTTCCGGAAATAAATTAAAATAATTGAACAAGGTGTTTTTCGTCAACATGTTCTCCTTTCGCTTTTAAGATGGCCGCACAAATTTTTGGCATTCTTTTCACCAACTTCTTATTTTTTTCTGGTTGCAGTTGCCCTGTTTAGATATTCCTACAAGTGACCTCTCGGTCCAGTTCTTCCCACAATTATTCAATGGGATTGATGTCCGGAGATTGAGGTGGCCAAGCCGCTGTCATCTAATTTTTACAAAGTTTGGACGTGTGTTTTGGGTCGTTATCTTGTTGAAACACAAACTCTTATCCTATTAAATCGATGTCAGATTTAATAGAATTGCGCTGA
The DNA here is from genome assembly GCA_963669355.1 of Chorisops tibialis. NCBI lineage: Eukaryota > Metazoa > Arthropoda > Insecta > Diptera > Stratiomyidae > Chorisops > Chorisops tibialis. The sequence continues at coordinate 194,213,685 of OY770263.1, read as the reverse complement.
AGGATTCGGTGATAGTGCTTTTTTTCATTATACCATTGATTTTTACGAATGAGACGACACTATCATAGAAGTAGCTCCATACCATCACCGAACCATACTTCACGTTTGGCTTTATACGCAGAGATTGGTAGCGTTTACACCGGCTTGACAACGGCAAAACGATCGTCGTTTACTTCCGAATATTTTAAATTTGGATTCATCGGTCCAGAATACTTGTTTCCATTGTTTGATTGAGCAACAGACATGTTGTTTGGTCCACTTAAGTCGTTTTAAATATTTTCGGAATGTAGCTTTTTTGCTGCGACATCATCATTGGTTTCAGCTCTTATATCGGACACTGTTTTGAATTGAGAAAGCTTGCTTATTATTTGAATTATCATTTTTTGTTGTCTTTCTTGGTCGAACACTTCGTTTCCTATCGGAGAAAGATTTAATTTCAGTGTTTCTTGTTAAAGTATTTTGGACTTCTGTCTTAGAAACGCTTACGATTTGCGCGATTTTTCGCTGTAAGTGGCCCAGTTCATTCAAACTAACTATTTTACCTCGTTTTTTTCTTGGAATTTGCTGTGCTTTTACCATTTTCGTATTTTCTGTAGATAAAAATGATTTTTTTTAGAATCACACAATATTGAGATTAATTCATTTTAAATGTGAAAACACTGCAATCGAAATACAAGGTACAATAATCAATGATAATGGATAGAATCCAAGCTGTTGCAGATCGATTCCGTCGTCCCTCAAGGCTCTGTCCTATCCCCCACTCTCTTTTTATTCTTCATTAATGATCATCTGTCAACAACACTCAATCCAATTTATAGCTTTGCAGATGACAGTACTCTGGCTAACACCTTTCAATTCGACTCCGATACTGAAGCTCATCTTGCTTCGGTGAATTATTAGGAGTACAAATAAGTTTCCGCCGTTTGACAAAAGATGGCCCCACCAGAAGGTTATGTTCAAATTGTCATATGTTAATCGTAATATCGTAAGCTTTGGACATCTAGTAATAACATAAGCTTGACGTATTAGTGACTCCGTATCAGCATCACACAATTTTGTTCGTGCGAAAATGTCAAGTTTTGTGCCGAATAAGCGTCATTTGCGGGATCTTTTGATTTACTTCTTTAATTTGAAAAAAATCTGTAATTGAGGCGCATCGAATGCTTGTAGAAGCATATGGTGAGATCGCCTTAAATGAGAGAAGTTGTCGTGAGTGGTTTTAAAAGTTTATAAACAGTGAGTTTGACGTGGAAAACAAAGAAGTGGAAGGCCGAATGTGTACGAAGGCACGGGATTGGAAGCATTATTGGAGGAAGATTCGTGCCAAACGTAAGAAGAATTTGCACTTGCATTAGAATTGACTCAATAAGCAATTTCACATCGTCAAAAAGAAGCAAATTGGATTTCATATGAACTAAAGCCGAGAGACGTTGAACGCCGATTTTGCATAAGGCATAAAAGAAAGGGTTTTTGTTGCATCGTATGGTTACTGGTGATGAAAAATGGATCCACTACGATAACCCGAAAAAGAGAAAATCATGGGGACCACCTGGCTATGCTTCAACATCGACAGCCAAACCGAATATTCATGGAAAAAAGCTCATGCTGTGTATTTGGTGGGATCAGCTTGGTATCGTGTATTATGAGTTGCTCAAACTGGGCGAAACCATTACTGGAGTCCTCTACCGAACACAATTAATGATATTGATCCGAGCACTCAAGGGAAAACGCGCTCATTACTACTACAGACACGACGAAATTATTCTCCTACATGATAATGCTCATCCGCATGTTGCGCATCAGTCAAAACGTAATTGGAAAGACTTAATTGGGAAGTTTTACCCCACCCGCCGTATTCACCAAACATTGAGCAGGAAAAATAGAGTTCAATGCCTCAAAAACTCGAGCCTGGCATCTATCCCTTAAAAGGATGTTCCGGCGAATATAGCCATCGGTAACGCACAATTATACTCTTCAGAATAATTCACATTGCTCGGCATAAAAATTAACAAACATCTCAATTGCACCAAACATGTTTTTGATATTGCACTTGATGCCTCCAAACGCCATGCTGTTCTTCGAAGATGCAAAAAGTATTTTGCGTCTCACGATCTAGCTAATATCTACAAGGAATATATTCGTGTTTGTCTCGAGTACAAATCACATATGGGCTGGAGTATCCAAAACATAACTTGTGGTACTCGATCGAATCCAAAAACATGCGTTCCGTCTAGTTAGAGATGAGACTATAACAGGTTCTGTACATTCCCTCGAACATTGTACAAACATCACGGAACTCAGCGTTTACTATTGATATTTCCACGATAAATGAAGTGAAGAACTGTCCAAATTCATCCCTCCTCTTGCCGACCCACATGTTCTCATCATCTTACAACATTCAGTGTTTCAACAAATAGTGTAAAATCCGAAAATCTTTCGTATCAATGACCTAGAACCATATCTTGTTAGTTTTAAGTGACAGCCTGACACTGAGTCTTAATGCTACGGTTGTCTTGAGCAAGACGGATTCTTTCAGACGACAATCATTAACGTCTACTTAGACTGAGTTTAACGATAGTCGTAATGACGGCCAACGTATCAGAACCGATGATACCAGTATATGCTTCTTCGTGTGGTCAGCATTCACACTGGTAAGAGCAAGGCCTATCCAAACCTTTTCCAATCTTAGGGTCATGGATCCTGGTTGATACGCAACTCCACGTCGAGCACAAGGTTTGCACAAGGCATTGCAAGAGAATCGTATACTGTACAAGTACAGCAGTACGGAATAAAGCTCTACCCGCGATGTAGGTGGTAAAACACAGCCACTACGTGTACCCCGAAGGGACCTCAACCATGGCTGTATTGGTTTGCCCGCACAACGTCGCATCGATAAGTCTCAATTCCTATTCTCTCTACGTAAGATCATGTTGGTCGATTCATACCTTCATTGTTGCGTAAGATTTTGCTCCCATAATATCCCCGAAGTCACAGGGAGGGGATCCAAAGTAACACCTCGAAAATTAGGGTTACTACTTTCTTACTCTTTTGACCATGTACTACCAATTCATCTCTATCAATAGCTCACTAAGTCTTATTGCTTCAATTAGCTTTCGTCAGTAAACCGTCCCAGCTATACCGAACCCCTGCTTTTCGCGCCCGTCAGCCAGTCTAATCGTCAACAATTTAGGATCAATTTCCACATCCTTCCGCTAGCTACTAGGCCGTCCCAGCTATACCGAACCCCTGGTTTTCGCCTCCTTCAGTCCGCTACTACTCTTACCCGTTTTGGATCAATTTTCACATCCTTCAGTTTACTACTAGGCCGTCCCGGCTATACCGAACTCCTGCCTTTCGCATCCTTCCGTTTGCTACTGTTATCACCCATGGTTACATCAATATTCACGTCCTTCCGTCTGGTACTAGTCCTCCTCATGCGACTAAATATACCAGCCAGAGACCGAATATTAGCAGTAACATAAGTCAAAAAAAGCTAAATTTTTCAGGCGGTTTTAAACTTATGCAGGTTAGTGTATAGTTCATATAAGCATGAGAAATAGAAATTATTTCCATTTCCAAGAGATTGCAATTAGAGCAGAATCGCACTTGACTGCAGCTGAGTATGCACGAATATTTTAATAACTATTACAAGTATTGCGTGTACATAGAGTGGTGGTTACTAGCCGTAACAACACTGATTTGAAAGCTTCACATTCACTTCGGTTGAAATCACTTTTCCATTTCACTCTTTTTAAGTTTTCGAGTTATTCTAAGCAGCACTATCTAAAATGAAATTGAAACTTTAATGAAAACACATGAGCAGAATGTTCATTAAATTGAGATCGTTTTATTTTTGCTTAATTATAATTTCTCTGACCTGGTAGTTAGTGCAGCTGTTCTGTAATGAAATGATTTTTTCGTAGGAGGTTTCATAATAACATAAATTATTTGTTTAACTCATTACATGAATATTTTACTTTCTAGAAGCTTTGGTCATTGGAATTTGCAATGTTAGTTTTCTTGTGTTGTAAAAGCTAGCTAAAAAAGCCATGGCGCGCCATCTAAAAGATTATTTTTTGAAAGTTTGTTCGCTATATTCTCTATTTACATTGGTAATACAAATTTTAAACTGCCGTTTTTTTTTTTCAAAATCGACCCTTATTGTTCAAAAATGGTTAAATATTTATTATTAAAAGAAATGCTTATCGCAAGCCACAACCTTTCCCCATCTTTCTGGCAGCTTACGGATTCCGTGTCGAAAAAACTGCTTCCCTTTTGAGCCGATCGCCGAATCGACCCAATTTTCGGCTTCTTCGTTAGAATGGAAGTGCTGCTCAGCTAGGCCATGCGTCATCGATTGGAATAGGTGTTAGTCGGAAGGTACGATGTCTGAAGAACACGGCAAGTGGGGTAGGACGTCCCATTTGAGTGCTTCCAGGTAGGCTTTCACAATGTGAGCAACTTGTGGCCGAGCATTGTCGTGCAGCTGTCTCTCCTCGTAATACGAGCGTTTCTCCTTCAATGCTCGGCTCAAACGCATTAGTTGTTTTTTGTAGCGATCTCCAGTGATGGTTTCATCCGGTTGCAGGACCTCATACTACACCACGCCGAGCTGGTTCTACCAAATATACAGCATGATTTTCGAGCCAAGGATGTTGGGCTTGGCCGTCGATGTTGATGCATGGTCGCGGTATCCCCATGACTTTTTTCGCTTTGGATTATCGTTATGGTACCGCTTCTTATCGCCAGTGACGATGCGATGCAAAAAATGCTTCCTTTTTGCTGTTCGAGCAGTTGTTTGCATGTGAAAAAACGCCATTCGACGTTTCTTAACTTCAACTCGTATGGCACCCAATTTCCTTGCTTTTGTATCATTCCCAAGCTTTCAAACGATCTGAAATGGCTTGCTGAGTCACGTCCAATTAATCTTGGAGTCGTTGTTGCATTTGGCATGAATCTTCGTCCAGTAATGCCTCGAATTCTGAGACTTCAAACTTAATAACCGCTCCTGTACACTCCTTCTCTTCCACGCCGATATCACCCATTTAATAGCGTTGAATTCATTCGCGACACGTTCTTTCGCTAACAGCATCCTAACCATAAGTTTCAACAATCATTCGACGCAGCTCAGCAGTAGATATTTTTGAATTGAAGGCAATAAGCAAAACTTCCCGCAAATGACGCTTATTTGGCTCAAACTTCGACATATTTGCGCACAAAAAGTACATGACACCGATAAAACTTCACAAATCTAATGAAGAGGAGTTGTAGCCTAAGCATCTACTGCTGACTCCATCTATTGGGAACCGACGGGTTTCAATTTATACTCCCGACATTTAGCAGATTTTAAGGAAAATATTAATAAATAATGTTGGGGTCACAGTCCAGAATATCAGCTCCGATCAGTCACATCTTATATATTAAACGTGAGCATCTAAAATTCTAGGTGATTTTATTTTATTTCTTATAAAAGGAGGTGAATGAAACTTATATCATTAAAACGGTGCTGTGCGATAGATGTGCATTAACCAAAAAACATGTTTGTATGTGGCCGATAAGGCAGGCGAAATATAGTGGGAACATGAAAGCGGGATCTTATTTCAGAACTACAATTGTTCTTTCTGCTTGACATTGGTGATCAAGCGAGCACCGGTAAATCCAATGAACTGTGGAAATGGAAAAGTGCATATTTCAAGAATGCCTAATATTAGGCGAATTCTTATTGAAAGTTTGATTTTAATTATTTTACACACACATTTGGTCGAATTTCGACCACCGGCTATACTAGTTTATATAAATGATTAATTGATTCCTAGAATGATTTTTTTTATCAAAACTTTTACGGTGCTGTTATTACTAAGTTATTCCGTGTTTTTACAATTCACAATATTGTCAAAATTAATGCTGACTGTCGTTGAGCCATAGAATTTCGGAGCAAAATGTTGCAATCTCGATGTTTCTTTTTAGCCACATTGGCATTTTTTTTGCGTAGACTACGGTAAAAATATTGCGGACAATGGGAAAGTGGGGGAAGGACTCGGCAAATAGTAACATCTGCAAATTTTGGCCTGTTTTAGAGTTTTTTTGAGGTTACTGCGGTCCTCTAAACTAAATTGAAAAACGAAAAATAAGGTTCTATTGCACACATAGACCTTTCAGTTGAGTGACACATAGTTAAATTTGGTTTATCTTAACCTGAGATATAGACTATTTTTGAAGACGTTTTTATGAGTTTTGAAAGGATTGCTGTTTTTGGAAAGAAATGAGTATGAAATTTTTTGTGTGTCATTTTTAGCAAAAAAGTAACTTAAAGTTCGTGAACGGGCCACATCCCCCCACTCCTTCTACCCCCTCTCATACAAATTTCATGAAATTTCGAAATTTAAGGAAATCGATTTTCCTCCGAAACCTTTCCAGCTATTGACTTAAAAATTAGGTCATGGTATAATGATATAAATATCATTGACCTCAAGAAATATTGATATGATCCCCTTACTCCTTCTGCCACCTCCCATACAAATGCACAATTTTCAAAAATCCATTTATTCGGTTTGCATTGCAACTAGCAAAGCTAAATGAACCAATTTTTGTCATAATTAATTTTATTATAATTGCAACTAATTTTCGGAAAACTATCAACTTTACCCCACTCCTTCTACCCCCTCCCATACAAATTTTACGAAATTTCGGGATTTCAATTAAATTAGTTTTCTCCAAAACCGTCTAAGATATCAACTTTAAAATTTGAGAAAAGTATCCTATTATAAATATAATTGATGTCAAAAAATTTGGTTTTGATTCGGATATTCCTTCTACCCCCTCCCATACAAATGCAGAATTTTGGTAAATGCATTTAACCGATTTTCATAGAAACTAGAAGAAGTAGAAACTTAAAATTTTGCCACAATCTGTCCTTTACTAATTGTAATAAATGCTAAAAAAAATATCGCCTTCACCTCACACCTTCTACCACCTCCCATACAAATTTTTGTATTGAAAGGTCAAGAAATATGAGAGCTATCGACTTTAAAATTGTAACAAAGCAATGTGATTAGAAAGTTGATAAGCAGATTCAAAATCATCCAAAATCATCCACTTTCTCTGCCACCTCCCATACAAATATCATAAATTCAGACAAAAATTGTTCAATTTCCTCGAAAATTATGAAAGCAAAAAACTTTAAATTCAGCATGAAATATTTTATATACTACATTCAGTGTTACATTCAAAAATGACAAACCTCCCCCTCTGTTTTTACCACCTCCCAAGCAAAAGGTAAGTAAGTATGTCATCTAGAGTAATTCTGTTATGTTTTATATAGAGTTTTAGAGTATTGTGCATATATGGGGAAACCCGGTTTTTTGGGTACATGTACATGTACCCTCTACGTGCTTTTTTAGTTATATGTCGCAGAAGACCTCTCCTAAAATATTCATAGAACTTCGTTTCATCGCAGTTTAGATAAGGAAGCAGCGAGCAAATTCTTGCTTCAACACATCTTTTTTCCCATGTGTTGTGAACCCACATTGTTCTCCGATTTCTGTAATGATTTCTTCGCCAATTAACTCTAAAGCAAGTGCTATCATCCCTAATTCACTATCTTTAAAACTTCTTAACAGCTTATTTCCTTGTGTTGTTTGAGCTTCACAAACAATACTAAACTGAACTGAAATCATGAGACACTGCACGGCAGACACACGGATCCGTTGCGGATAAGCGAGCTCATCCGTCACCGATAGTCGGCTGACTTGCGGTATTGTCACGGTGCGGTACGGTCATGGACGGTTAGGCCTTTAGTCGAAGACAATCGTGGCAGTATAAGCCGCCACACTAACCGATAAAGTAAAATTTTTATAAATGGCGCGACAGCCCAAATCTGGCCCTGGCCTCCTTATATCCCTCCAATCGTCTCGACCCAACGACCGCGTCCGACAGCTGATAATTTTACTTTATTATTTTAATAATTAATTAATAATTTTTGGGTGAATTGTAGATGGTTGCGGATCTCAGGCGGACACCCATTTTGAGGAGTTTAAGAGCTAAGGGGGAGGCTGGGGGAGCGCTAAAACAGAAAATTAAGAATTCGAATATCTCAACCATGGTTCTAGCTAGGAAGATAAAAATCAACATATACATAGAGGGGTTCGTAGTATAAACTCTACAAAATTTAATTTTAATTTAATTTTTTTATCCAATGTGGTCCGAAAAGGGGGGCTAAAAACAAATTGTCGGCCGGTTTTTTTTTTTAATTGATTATATCTTCGAAATTACTTACCATAAAATATTCATATTTTGGGACCATTCCGGTGCCATACAGATCCACTGGAATCAGCTTAGAGGGTGGTTAAATATTGTAAGGGGGAGGATCAGGAGGGATGCAAAAATGAGAAAAATGTAACATTTGGAATAGTAGTATTGGGAGAAAATGGGGAGCATTTCAAATATGGTGGACTTTCCAAAATTTGAATCCGTTTTATCTCAAAACTGAGTACAGATATCAAATGCAAATTTTGTCCGATTGTAGAACTACATAGTTTTTAATTTTGGTAAAAATTTGAAGTTGGGGTGAGGGAGGTGGTAAGCAAAAATGTCGAAAATTTTGAGTGATTTTTTAAAGCTCTGGTGACAGACACAAAGTTTAAATTTTGCATGTGAATGAAAATAAAAATACATACAGAAAAAATAATACAAATTCCTCAATTGTTACCCATTAAGAATGGGGGCTAGACCATCTCCCTGATGTAAACCACATTCCGGTCGAAAGCTGGTTGTGGAATCGGTTTGTATTCTCACTTAGGATTCAGTGTTCGTCATTGTGAGTCTTGTTGGTCGGACTAATTTTAGGGGAATTCCAAAATCAAGCATGATTTCTTACAGTACCCTCCTGTCGATACTGTCATATACTTGTCTACAAAGATTTGGTGCACGTCTGTGTTATATTGCCAGCATTTCTCAAGGCTTGTTTCATCGAGAATATCTTGTCTGTTGTAGCACGTCCGGTTCTGTATCCACCTTGGTGTTCGCCAATTATTTCATTTTTATAGGGCTTAATGCGACGTGCAATTATTTTTGTACATTTGTAAGACGTACACAATAACGATATTCCTCTGTAATTCTTACAGCAGAATATGTCTCCTTTCTTGTAAACATGGACATTTGATGCGTTTTCACCAATCGTCGGGTATGTTTTCCTGTATCCAAATTTTGCATGTCATGTTGTGTTGTATTTCAGTAATAGATTTTCCACCGTTTTTCAAAAGTTCAACTGGTACTTCGTCAATTCCCGGCACTTTGTTTAGTTTTCGGGCATGGTCGATGCTAATGGAGTGATCGGTGCTAATGGAGTGGAGTTGAGAAGATGTTCAAAGTATGAAGCCAATCTCCTTTCGATTTCTTACGCATCGCCGATGATGCTATGGACTGGTACTTCTTTTGTTTTCGCTTGCAGGTCTTTTTCGCATATCGCCTAAGCTTGTTATATCTTTTTTTTTTGGCTCGCGTTGGTCTTTCAGTAAACATTTTGTAAGCCATTATCGTTGTTTAGGTTATGGAGACTACCCTCCTGTTGTTCCTCCATAAGCCTTCTCCTGTCGGACTTTTGCATTAAAATCCCCTAAGATAATTTTTAGGTCATTCGAAGGCAATGAATCATAGGTTGTCTCTAGGGTGGTATAAATTCGTCTTTAGTTGTATCGTCCTCATCTTCTGTTAGTGCATAGACGCTGATCAACCAAATGTTGGTTTTTTATTCGGATTGCACACAATCTTTCACTTACTAGTTTGAAACTCGAGACATGCTGTTTAAAGATTTGTCAACGATAAAAGCAACTTCAAACTCTCTGCTGCCCTACAATTTTCCACTTGGAAAGATTGTGTGTGACCTCATGTCCATGATTTCGTTACCGAGCCATTTCGTTTCTTGGAGGGCAGTTATATTGATGTTGTATTTTGCCACTTCTTCGAGCACTCTTTCAGAGCTCCTGTCCTAAATAAGGATTGAACATTCCAAGATCCAAAAGATTAGTCCATCTTTCGTTTGCTGGATCGCTGTCGTTGTGTCCATCCTTTCCGAATCTGTTCTTCAAGTTTCTGGACAGTGTTTTTTTTGGTGATGCGTTGTCGGCGCCTCGCCCAATCCCCGACCTGGGGGGCTAGTCCTACTTAGAAAAAAGTAGAAAAAAGGGTGGAAGTTTGCAGCTTAATATGACATGCTGGAGTTCTCACAGCGGTGCTGCGAGCTCAACTATGTCATACTTTTTGCCTACTTCCTGAGACGTACTGGTTGTTCTGCCCATTCAGGTTAACTCTATGGTCCTTCCTCCTTTCACAACTGGACCTGGGACCGGTTATGGCGTAGTTGACAAAGTAGACAAAGTAAAATTAACATGCTAATTTTATTAACAAATTTTGAGAGAAGCTTTACTATGACAATTAATTGCCAAAATAATCAGTACAAACTTTGACACTATTAACCGTCGTATAAGCCCCGCATAACAATATTAAAATTATGTGGTTACGTTTGGCTGTTTGTGAAAAAATAATACTCCCAACGTTGATTCCGTATTATGGCAAAGTTGATTAATTGATAAAAAAATATCAACTTGATAACAAAACTTTAATGTTATTTCATAATAAATATGAAGAAATTAAAAACACTTAATTATTTTTTTTCTTTTCATATTCATTACTATAAGTTTTGAACATAAATATTGCTGTAAAAAAATATCGGACACATTAAAAATACCTTTGCGGATAAGGTCCCAAAAAAATTTCCAATGTACAGTCTGCTTTAACGGCTGAGTCTGGGAAAAAATTTAAACTTCTTATTATGATATTATCACCTGATTTAAATCATATCTCAAAATTTTTTCATAGCCTTTATATGGAGATCAAATATATTAACTTCACGAGTTCGTCGTCATTCCAAGAGTATTATTATGTCTGCTAAGTCAAATTTACATAATATACAGTATGCATATGCTTATACCTGCTGAGTATAACTGCCGGTTTTAGTTCAAACTTTTGCAGTTATTGCTTATTTCCTTAATCTTTATTATGCAGTTTAGTGATTATACGGGTCAAACTAGTTGATACCAAAGTAATTAATTAAACCTGAGCATATTATTAAATAAACAACGATAAATCGATGAGGAATTAAATACTCAGCGTGAGATTGTACTCATAACAGAACTATCATACATTCAAGTGAAGACTACTACGGACTAAGGTTAATTTTTTTTTTTTTTTTACGATGGCCCTACAGCCCAAATCGGACTTTGGCCTCCTGAATGCTTTGCCTCCATCCATCTCGGTTCAGTGACCGCGTCCTCCAGTTTGAAAATCTTAGCAGTGATTTGCTGTCTGCGTCAATCGAATCCTCCCAGCGCTTTCGTGGTTTTCCGACCGGTCTTTGTCCGTTGACTTTCCCTTTTAGTGTGCGTTTGGGAATCCTTCCGTCATCCATCCGCTCCACATGACCAGCCCATTGTAATTTTTTAAATTTTATGAGGGTTGACACTTCTGGATTGTCGAAGATGGCATACAATTCTCTATTGTATCGTATTCTCCAGATCGAGTCTTCCCTCACAGGTCCGAGGATTCTTCTGAGGACCTTCCTTTCAAAGGCGTTAAGTCGTTTTTCGGACGCCTGAGTTAATGTCCACGTTTCGCTGCCATAGCATAGCACAGGTCTTATGATTGTTTTGTATAGCTTAAGTTTTGTTTTCCTGTGCACGTTCTTGTTTTTGATTATTGGAAGTACCGAATAATACGTCTTGTTTGCCATCATTATCCTTCTTTTAATTTCGATGGGTTCGCTTCCATCCTTCGATAGATTTGCCCCTAGATATATGAAGCTGTCTACGTTTTCTAGGTTATAGTCTCCTACTGTAATATTTTGTCTGATTGGCGTCTTTTTCCTAGTTTGCGTCATAATTTTTGTTTTGTTTTCATTAATGCGTAGTCCAACTTCCCTTGCTACCGAGTCAAGGTTTACAAATACTTCCTTAGCACTCTCCAGAGATCTTGCAAGGATATCTATGTCGTCGGCATATGCTACGAGTTGTGTGGATTTGAAGCATAGTGTTCCCTTGGTGTCAACGGGAAGTTTCCGAACAACATATTCGAGTGTTAAGTTGAAAAGCATTGGTGCGAGGCCGTCACCTTGTTTAAGGCCGTTGTCTGTTTTAAAACTGGAAGTCAGATCATTTTCTACTCTGACTTGTGACAAAGACTCAGTCATTGTCATTCTTGTCAGTCGAACCAGTTTCGGTGGGACTCCAAACTCCAACATGATTTTATACAGTACGCGCCTGTCGATACTGTCGTATGCTTGTTTGAAGTCAACAAATATCTGGTGCACATCAATATTATATTCCCAGCACTTTTCCAGCACCTGTTTAACTGAGAATATCTGGTCCGTGGTTGAGCGTCCAGCTCTAAATCCGCCTTGGTATTCACCAATTACTTTATCAGCATAGGGCTTAATTCTCTTTTCTAGAATTTTCGTCAAAATCTTATAAGACGTACACAACAGAGATATTCCTCGGTAGTTTTCGCAGCAGAGTTTGTCACCTTTTTTATAAATTGGACATATGATGCTCTTGCGCCAATCTTCAGGAAGTATTTCCTGCGTCCATGTGTCCGCGACTAATCTATGTAGGAGATGCGCTATGCAGGTGTCGCCGGCTTTCAGAAGTTCAGCTGGGATTTGATCAGTGCCCGGCGCTTTGTTGTTTGGGTGGTTCCTTAGGGCTGTTTTTACTTCTTCGAGTGTGGGAGGACTCAAAGCGGATCCTTCATCAGCTGTTACATCAGTTATACCTGCTATTGTATCTGCTGCTGCTGTTCGTGTAGGTGATGGGCTCGGGTTAAGAAGGTGTTCAAAATATTGTGCCCATCTTAGTTTTATATTTTCCGCGTTACTTATAATGTTCCCTTCCGCATCCTTGCATAGGGTCGTTTTCGGTTTGTAACCTTCTTTCATCCTTTTGACAAGGGAATACGCGGCTCTTGTGTTTGTGTAATTTAAATTGTTCGTCCATGTTTTTAATTTCGTCATTATTGTACTTCCGTTTATTTTGTCTGCATATTTTGTTTGCAAATCGTCTAAGATCCTTGTACTTGTCTTGTTTGGCTCGTGTCGGCCGTTCCGTTAATATTTTGTAAGCTTCATTTTTTCGTTCTAAGGCATCTTGGCATTCTTTGTCGAACCAATCATTTCTTTTGCGCCGGGGTTGTTGTCCTATCACCTCCTCTGCGACAGATGTAATACCATCTTTGATTTTTTGCCACATTTCTTCTATAGGCATGCTGACAGTGGTATTCAGCATTGTCGCGAAGTGCCTCTCCAAGGCTAACGCATATTTCGCAACTATTTTCTCGTTTTTGAGTTTCCCTATGTCGAATTTAGGAACCGTTTGTATTTTTGAGTGTCCTCGGTTTGCGATTCGACATCGAAACTTGGTCTTTACCAAATAGTGGTCTGTGTCGCAATTAGCCCCTCGACATGTACGCACGTCGAGAATGCAGGAGGCCGTCCTTTTCTCTATTAGAACATGGTCTATTTGATTGAATGTTCTTCCGTCGGGTGAAGCCCACGTTCTCTTATGAATGTCACGATGCGGGAAGCATGTCGAGCTTACAATAAGGTTTTTGCTGCTGGCGAAATCAGTCAGCCTCTGGCCGTTGTCGTTACTAATATCATGGAGACTATGCCTTCCAATTGTCCCTATGTATGCTTCTTCTTTGCCCACTTTCGCGTTAAAGTCACCTAATACTATTTTAATATCATTCGACGGAAGGGAGTCGAATGTTGATTCTAAGGTGCTGTAGAAATCGTCTTTAACTTCGTCGTCTTTGTCTTCCGTTGGGGCGTGGACATTAATAAGCCAAACATTAAAAAAACTTGTTTTGATGCGGATTGCACACAATCGTTCATTGACGGATTTGAAGTTGGTAACTTGGTGTTTAAACTTCTTGTCGACGATAAACGCAACTCCAAATTCCCGGCTTCCCGATGATTTCCCACTTTTGAAAATTGTGTGCGATCTTAAGTCATTAATCTCGTTACCTAATAATTTAGTTTCTTGGAGTGCAATTATGTTTATATTGTATTTGACTGCCTGTTCCAGAAGCTCTCTCACTGCTCCTGCTCTGTACAGGGATCGCACGTTCCAAGATCCGAAGGAATAGTCCATTTTTCGTTTGCGTAGTCGTTGCCGTTGAATCAATCCAGTCCGAGGCGTTGCTTCAGGTTTCGAAACGGGTGTGTTTTTCCGAGGATGAGTTGTTAACACATCGCCCAACCCCCAACTTGGAGGGCCATAATATTATAGTGCTAGAATTTTTCTGTTTCATTAGCACTCGCGCCCATCAGTTCAGCAAGTCAAGTCCGGATGGACAAGACCAGGATCCGGTGGCTACCACGAGGAGGTATGATGAGCACAATTGATGTGTATATGACAGTTACAACACTGGGCGTCGCCTAATGACGCCGATCAGATGCCTACCCTGTCTATACCCATCCAACCACTAAGGTTAATAGTTTTAAGTAATTGTCAAAGAATAATGTCACATTCTTTGAGAATATTTGAAAATTTCTTAAATCAACGAAAGAAAATAGTTTTTGGTTGCATTTCGAATTAAGTTGAAACTTAATGTCTGCGTCTATTCTTCGGTGTAGCTCCCTAGATTTCATTTTTCAAAACTTTAAATATCATGTGTTTTTATTCTCATCTGAATGCACAGCTAAATTAATCCCGACAAGTTCAATTAATTTTTACTTGAATTTAAAAATGGGTCAATTAAAACTATGTAAATTTAATCACTACGATGCAAATAATCTATATTAGTGCATATAATTAATGCCTATACATCTGCAAATAACATTCAATTTTTTCCTCTGATAAAATGCTTAACTGGCGTATATTATCCTTGAGAAGATTATCTCCTAGGCAATGTATTTTGTGTATCATGGGAAATCAAATGAGACATTTCATTTTTCTTTCTGCAGATATAACACTTTGTATTTCCCAAGAGAAATTTGAATTAATCGATGTAAATTGAAATTGATCTGTCACGCCAACAAATTCGTTACTGAAATTTAGAATAGAAATTCAGATTCATTACATATGTATGTACATAAACTATTCAATTTAACTTCACTAGTAATTTGAATAGATAATGTATCTAAGGTAAATGAAAATTTCTAGATCTTTTGGTAACTTACAATTAAATTTACACATCGAGTCGGCTACTCTATAATTTATTATCTTACGAATTTACAATAAATGAGGTATATTAGTAATAAGTAATATCTGAAGTTGGTAATGATTATCATATTGGCAGAACAATGGTAAACGCCAATCATGCGCTGTTCTGTGTCAAGGGGTATCAACAACGTTCTTCTTTTTTTTTATGAAATTTATTAATTATAAAATTAAAATGTGCACTTTTAGCACATCAAAGGTGATTACCGTAATAATTTTCTCTAAAAATTGTTTATTTTGAACCGGATACAGAAAAAGGATAATAAAATCTTTTTATTTTAATCTTTATTTATTTTCTAGGGTTCGGCTTAAATAGAATTCAAACACTATGTGGACACAATTGAGAAAATAAATCAATCTAGTCGCCATCGGAAACAATTGAATATTCAAGATGTCAATATTTTTTCAGTTCTCGTTCTGTATCAATCGTCGAACCAAGCACATTAATTCAATAAATATTATAACGTTTAATCAACTCAAGAGTTTTTAATTCAATATTTTGGCCCTTCACAAAACCAGTTTATCGTTAACAGCTTAATCAGCAACATTTTGGTCCGTCGAGCCGGATATTTAAAAAATAGTGCGGTTGTGCGGTATTTTCGTTTATCAAATTATAAAAAATGGATGTGCTAAGAGCCCGCCGTGGACATGTTAAGGGAATTTTAACACGATTAAATTCCTATCTTGTGAACTTATGCGTCGGGAATCGAACAATCGAAGATTTGTCTGTACGTGATAAACGATTGGACGACGCGTGGAAGGATTACCAAGCCATTCATACGAATTTGATGGAAACGGCAGATGATCCTAGCGAATTTATTGATGATGGTGATAGTATCGAATTTGAAGAGCGATATTTTCAGTGCAAACAAATTTTATTGAGATACATTCGTGAACTCAATGTCGTGTCGGTTAATCAAAATTCGTCCAACTGTGGTTATGGTGTTTCCGATAATATGTCAGACAATAAACCGATTAAAGGTTCTTGTCTTGTTGAAAGTCAATTACCTAAAATTAAAATTCCATCATTTTCCGGTGATTTCAATGAATGGTGTTCATTTAAAGACCTTTACATTAGTTCGGTTCACAATAATAAAAACCTTTCGGGCTCGCAGAAATTGCATTATTTGAAGAGTTTTCTGTCGGGAGATGCTCTTAATCTATTAAAACATTTAACGATCTCAGATGCCAATTATCTCGAAGCTTGGGACAAATTAAATGCTCGTTATGATAAAAAGGGTCCTATTGCCAAGGCGTTCGTTAATAAACTTTTATCGCTTCAATTCTCGGAGTCGAATTCCGCCGCGGCACTTAGAACTTTCTCCGATTCAGCTGATGAAGTCATTCGAGGACTTCGAGCATTAGGTCCAGAAGCTGAAACCAGAGATATTTGGTTGATTCATATCTTATTGACCAAGGTCGACGAAAAAACTCGATACAGATGGGCTGAGGAAAATACAGAAGATTTTCCTTCTCTCAATATTTTTTTGAAATTTTTGGAGAGACGCTGTGAAACGCTTGAGAAATCACATTCATCTTTTACTACTAACAAGAGTGGTCAGCAGAAATTTTCTTCAAAGAATTGCCATTTTTCTTCAACCACAATGGTTTGTCCTAAATGTAAGGAAAATCATTTACTGATGCGCTGCGATAAATTTAATTCTCTTGATATAGAATCAAAACGTACATTCGTAAGCAAACACGGTGTTTGCTTCAACTGCCTTCGCACAGGGCATTCGTCTATATCATGTCATTCGAAACATCGCTGCCAGAAATGCAATAAAAGACATCACACTCTGCTGCATCCTGAAATGAACAATATGACAAATAATCGAAAATTTAGTGCTGCCAATCTGTCAACGGAATCGCAACTATGTACCAGTTCAATTCCATCGACATCCTCGGATTCAAGTGAATCGATAGCGCAGGCACTAATAAATAATCATTCGACTCATACAAGCAGTCACAATTCCTGTCAAACACTTTTACCAACGGCATTGGTTCTAGTTCGTGATAATTATGGGAAGTACCAACCCTGTCGAGTACTTCTGGATTCCGGATCACAACTATCGTTCATATCCGAACCATGTCTACAACGTTTAAAACTACCTCGGACTCATGCACGCGTCGCAATTAATGGATTATCATCGGTCAACGCTGGATTTACACGAGGACGCACTTCTGTTATACTCAAATCACGTGTTAATCAGGAATCCTTACAAATAACAGCATACGTGCTAAGCAAAATCAGCTCTGTGCTTCCCAGCTCGCATATTCAGCAAAATTCGCTTGCGCATTTATCACATCTTCAACTTGCGGATCCAAAACTTCATATTCCAAGTAAAATCGACATTCTTTTGGGTTGTGATCATCTGTTCAATATCATCAAACCGGAAACATTTTGTGGTTCTAGTGGTCAACTGTCAGCAATATCTACAATTTTTGGTTGGGTTGTAGCCGGTCAGTTGCAATTACCTGACTCGTCAACTTCCAATGTACCAATTACATCGTGTTCATCAAATTTGGCTTGTGCTGACCTGGACTTAACTCTGAGAAGATTTTGGGAGATAGAGGAGGTTTCTTTTGTATCTCATCTATCTGAAGACGAACTAAAGGCTGAAAATAATTATTCCACCACACATACGAGGAATAATGAAGGAAGATATGTAGTTGAACTTCCGTTTAAAGATATCTCTTCAATCCCTCTTGGAAATTCTATCAACGCGGCTATTAATCGTATGAAGGGAATGGAGAGACGATTTATATTGAATCCTGATCTTAAGACTCGATACTCTGAATTTATGTCTGAGTATATATCACTTGGGCACATGACTCCTATACCACAAAATGAAATCAACAACTCAAATTCCTACTACCTTCCACATCACGCTGTTTTTAAGGAAGACAGTACAACTACCAAACTACGTGTAGTTTTCGATGGATCTGCAAAATCGTCAAATGGTTTTTCCTTGAATGATCATTTGCTTCCTGGACCTCCAATTCAAAGAGAACTATTCGCAATCTGTTTGCGATTTCGGCGACATCAGTTCGTGTTTACGGCTGATATTGAGAAAATGTTTAGGCAAATATTAATTGCAGGTAGTCATCAAGATTATCAAAGAATTTTATGGCGAGAAAATAGCGCTGAGCCATTTACACATTATCGTCTGTGTACTGTTACTTATGGTACCACTTCTGCGCCATTTCTGGCTGTTCGTACTTTAAAACAGCTTGCTCTCGATTATCAACAACAATATCCAGACGCATCCGCAATTATTCTCAATGATTTTTACATGGACGATCTTCTATCAGGAGCCGATTCTGCGGAAACTGCTAAGAATTTATATCATCAGCTCGTGAACCTGTTATCAAAAGGAGGATTCAATCTGCGTAAATGGAGCTCAAACTGCTGTTCTCTGCTGGCTTCAATACCAATAGAAATCCGAGAAATATCGCCACTGAACTTTGAAAACACAACCATCAAGGTACTCGGGCTACGATGGCATCCTGCGTCTGATAATTTCTCCTTTAAGGTCTTATTGCCAACCGAATATAGCTACACAAAACGGTCATTCCTATCTGATGCTGCCAGAATATTTGACCCACTAGGATTTTTGGCACCGGCAATCATTTTGGTAAAGATCTTATTTCAGGAGCTGTGGCTACACAAGGTTGGATGGGATGATGACATACCGTATGACATAAAAAAACAATGGAATGAAATTCGTAGTCAACTGCCGCTACTTGACAAAATTCTCGTTCCGCGTAAAATCGTAAATTCTCATACATGTGAATATCATGGATTTTGTGATGCCTCCGAAAAGGCGTATTCCGCTGTAATATACTGTCGTAACTACTTATCGGATAGCTGTCGTGTCATATTAGTGGTTGCAAAAACAAAGGTAGCGCCTCTCAAGCAAATTACAATTGCAAAACTCGAACTCTGCGCAGCTGTATTGCTATCTCGATTATTTGAATCAATTAAAACATCGTTACAAATTGAGTTAGAAAAGTGCTTCGCGTGGTCCGATTCTCAAATTGTACTAGCTTGGTTATCTGTACAACCGCGGACTCTTAAGACTTTTGTGGCAAACCGGACGGCAGAAATATTAAATGTGCTTCCAAGATCGTGCTGGAACCACGTATGCTCGAATCTTAATCCAGCGGATTGTGCTTCACGTGGTTTATTACCAACTTCTCTGTTAAACTATTCTCTTTGGTGGAACGGACCTGACTTTTTAAGGTCAGCAGAATCAACCTGTTCAGTTCCTCGAATACATCTAACAAACGCTGAGCAACATGTTGTGAATGAAGGATGTCGTAAGAGTAACTCTCATCTTGTTCAAATAGTTACTCAATCGAATATATGTATACTTAACGATCATTTTCTCGTTACCTTAATCGATCGAGTTTCTTCCTGGACGAAATTGATCCGTACAGTTGCATATTGTCAACGTTTTATAAGCAATATACGTACTATTGTTAGTAATCGAAATACCAATCCACTTAATACTAATGAATTATTCAGTGCAAAAATTATCTGTCTGAAATTCTGTCAAAGATCTGCCTTTTCGATAGAACTAAGAATACTCCAAGAACAAGGAGAACTGCCTACTAAAAGCAAACTTCTTCAGTTATCACCAATTTTGGACCCAAATGGCTTACTACGTGTTGGTGGACGTATCCAACAAGCACATTTATCTTATGCGGTGACACATCCTATAATATTGCCGAAGGGTAATCGTATTACAAACCTGATCGCCGAATATACGCATAAGAAATACCTTCATGTTGGAGTTGGAGAACTGTTCACAATTCTTCGTCAAGAGTATTGGATATTCGGTTGCCGTAACTTAATTCGCAGTATTGTTTTTAATTGCATAGCTTGTTTCCGACAACGGAAGGCAACATCCAGTCAACTTATGGGACAACTTCCTGAAGAGAGGGTAACATATGCAAGACCATTTGCTCGTGTTGGTGTTGACTATGCTGGTCCTTTGAGTCTACGATTGGCTCGAGGAAGAAACCCAAAATTTACAAAAGGTTACATCGCTCTATTTATTTGTTTTACAACAAAGGCATTGCATTTGGAACTTGTATCCGATCTGTCATCAGAAGCATTTTTAGCAGCACTGCGCCGTTTTACTTCCAGAAGAGGTAAATGCTTAGAAATCTTCAGCGATAATGGGACCAACTTCAAGGGTGCGTACCGAATGCTTTCCGATATGCACAAGCATATTCTCTCGGAAACTCATAATCGAATTATCATGGAAAGTTTGGCAAATGACGGCATATCATGGCATTTTATACCACCTGGTGCTCCACATTTTGGTGGATTATGGGAATCCAACGTGAAGTCTATGAAATCACACCTTAAGACTGTGATTGGAAACCAAATATTAACCTATGAGGAGATGTATACGCTTCTTACTGAAATAGAAGCACTACTTAACTCAAGACCACTATACTCTATATCCGACTCAGACTATGACGTACTTACTCCGGCACATTTTTTAATCGGACAACCATATACAACTATTCCCGAAGCTAGTATCTCAATTAATACTAATTATTTAACTAATTGGCAACTTTTGCAGCAACTTAAGCAGAGTTTTTGGAAACGATGGCACCAATCCTATCTAACTTCACTACAACATCGCAGAAAGTGGTCAAGGGAGAAGATAGACTTGACACCGGGAAACATCGTTGTGGTAAAGGAAGATAACGTGCCTCCTTCTAAATGGATGTTGGGTCGAATATCCGAATGCTATCCAGGTCGAGATGGAAGAGTTAGAGTGGTCAAGATCCAGACTAATAGAGGTTCATTCGATCGGCCAATTACAAAGGTTGCTGCACTACCCTTACTGCCAGCCAAAGCTGGCAGGAGGCCGGAGGATGGACACAATTGAGAAAATAAATCAATCTAGTCGCCATCGGAAACAATTGAATATTCAAGATGTCAATATTTTTTCAGTTCTCGTTCTGTATCAATCGTCGAACCAAGCACATTAATTCAATAAATATTATAACGTTTAATCAACTCAAGAGTTTTTAATTCAATATTTTGGCCCTTCACAAAACCAGTTTATCGTTAACAGCTTAATCAGCAACACTATGTTTTGGAAAAGATATATAAGCACCAATCCAGTTATAGTTTTTGAAAACTGCGAAAAAAAAATGTGAAAGAAATGATTTCCAAATTCTACACTCAATTCGAAATGCACTGTGAAAACATTCACCAAACCAAAAAAATGTCCTTTTCAATCGAATTTATCACTATAGTATTATAAATAACGCGGGATGAGTTAAACAAATCAGTTTAACAAGTCCTAAGAGATGTGTGACGAGTCCTGGTCAAATGACTGGCTGAAAAATATTCAATTTTCTTACGTTTTAATTTTACGAGCTCCAAATCTAGTAATCGTTTTGGTATTCGGAGCTTTGGAGGCTTCAGACTTGAGTCATCCTTTCATTGAAGTATATATGCAGAATTTTAGGCGAACTGACTATCAGCCTGTACTGGCAATGCTGAATATGAGAAGACAACCTTTACAGTTTCAACTAACAAATAAAACTTGAAGCTTATTAGAAAACGCAGATAAATCTCTTAAATCTTAAATTTCTTCTTCAACATAATTCAATGTTGACATCCAGTTTTACTACCAGTTATTTTTTTTCCGATCTTAATAATAATGCCAATTAAGTGTTTAGTAAAAAAATTTAGCTCGATAAATGTTATACGTACTGAGAAAATTGGTTTATAGGATTTCATGAAAAAATACAGTTTGTATGGAAGGTGGTAGAAGGAGTAAGTGGATTTGAATAATTTGTATACCATAGATCACATTTATGATAAAAATAATACTTTCTAAATTTCAAGTTATTAGCTCTTGTAAAGGGTTTTCCAATAAGGACTTGACAACTTTTTTTCAAAATAAAATGCAAACCATTTGAGATATTTCAAAAACTTTATTATCGGGTTGAAGTACAATCAAAACATTTATGAATGGAACTCGACTTCGTTCATATGGCCACCGCGGGCACGTTTGCAGCGGTCGATTCGTTGGACCCAATTTTCGATGACTCGGCCACACATTTCGGCCGAAACGGTTGCTATTTCGTGTTCAATGTTGGCTCTGAGCTCTTCCAACGTCGTCGGCTTGTTGGCATAGACCAACGACTTGACGTGGCCCCAAAGAAAAAAGTCCAGAGGCGTTAAATCGCACGAACGAGGCGGCCAATCGACTGGTCCATTTCTTGAGATAACACGCTCATCAAACTTACTCTTCAATAAATCGATTGTAACGTGTGCTGTGTGGCTTGTGGCACCGTCCTGTTGAAACCACATGTTGTCCAAGTCCATATCTTCCAATTCGAGCCAAAAATAATCGGTAATCATGGCGCGATAACGATTACCATTCACAGTAACGTGACGATCATTATCGTCGACGAAAAAATATGGCCCTATGACGCCGCCGGCATGCAAACTGCACCAAACAGTTATTTTTTGTGGATGAAGTGGTCTTTCATGAAGCACATGTGGATTTTCACCAGACCAATAACGCATATTTTGCTTATTGACGAACCCACTGAGCCAAAAATGAGCTTCGTCACTGAAGATGATTTTGCGATGAAATTGATCATCTTGGCGCATCTTTTCCAGAGCCCAATCGGAGAACGTACGTCGCTTCAAATGGTCCATCGGCTTCAATTCTTGAGTCAGCTTGATCTTGTATGGGTGTAAACCAAGATCCTTACGCAAAATTCGCCATAACGTGGTCTGGGCGATGCCCAACTCTTGAGAACGCCGTGGAATTGACTGATTTGGATCATTTGCTACGGACGTTTCAACGGCAGCGATATTTTCGACACTTCGACCAACCCGTTGTCTCACTGGCACGGCAACATCACACAACGAATATGTAGACTCAAACTTTTGCACTAAACTTGTTACTGCCTGTCTACTAGGGCGAGAATTACGACCGAAAATCGGAGTTAACGCTCTTAAAGTAGCGGTCACCGACTCCGAATTTCTGTAGTAAATTTTTATAATTTGCAGACGTTGTTCCTTCGTGTACTTTACCATGATAAAAATGTTAAGCTTACTGAATAAATTGACAGTGACAGTTCGATGATTAGTGAAAGGGTGCGTTCACAAATTGAATTCAAAGTTGTCAAGTCCCTATTGGAAAACCCGATAGTTTCAAGACAAATTTGATTATTGTAACTTTTGTAAAATGAGCCATTTTATATGGGAGGGGTTAGAAGGGGTGCAACGATTTGGCTCACGAACTTGACCTTAGTTTTTCGTGAAAAACGATGTTTACAAAATTTTAGCTTTGTAGCTCAACGCGTTTTTAAGCTAGAGAGCGCACGGACAGACATAGACATCCGGTTTTGAGATCTTTGAGCTATTGCTATTAGCTATTGTTATTAGCTTTAGAGTAAACTTACAATACACTCAGATTCATTCAATCAGAATCTCGCTAAGCGTAGAATTTAAAAATAGACCATTCCAAAGCAGGCGGTTGATGAATCGTCATATTCATCTTATGATGGAGCCCACTCTAGTTCATCATCAACTGCTGGAGACGATTCTTTCTTTGCCTTCTTTTGCTTTGCATTTTTCGTCACTTTTTATTACTATTATTATGTACTGGGGAACACTTGTGTGTTTATTTCCCCTTTCCCCTACCACAACTTGATAGCTTTGGCTAATTTAAGTATATTTAAGGGGGCCATGTTGGCTAGTTCATCAGTTGTAATGAAACCTCTTCCTGGAAGATTTTGTCTTTTCCTAGCTACTGCTTCGCAGTGAAATAGAATAGATTCTGTCGTTTCGGGCGGTGGCTTCAGATGTCAGTTCCTACAAGATCCATATTTTTGAGATGGTGGTTTACTCCACTGTGGCCCGTCAAGTGACCGATCAGAGAACTGATATCACTCTTACATAGTTTAGGATTAATGTTTTGAGATAAATAAGCCCGAAAGTTTATTCCAGTAGATTCTGCGCTCTCAATTCACTTCCTCAGTATTAGGTTGGAATACCGTTTTGGTTTTCCGAATGGCTCTGGTCCAATACAGTTTTTCCCGCGCCATTTTTTCGTAGGCAATCTGCCTCCTCGTTTCTCTCAATCTCTATGAGTCCTGGGACCCACATTAAAGTAACTTTGTTCCTTTTTCCCAGGGCGATTAGGTTTTGAAGGTAGTCCCAAACTAGCCTCGATCCGTGTTTATTGGATGCTAGTGCTTTGAGAACTGTCTGACTATCCGATTAGATATTGACAGTTTTATTGCGATGGGCTCTCCTTATATCTTCTAGGATGCATAGCTCCATTGCAATTAGTTCGGCCTGGATGATATTAGCTTCTTTACCGAAGTTTTTTGAAACTAAGAAGTTAGTACCTTCGACTCCGGCTCCAGTTCCTGTGTGGTACATGAGCCATCTGTATACCAGATGGTTGATATCTTTTTCATTTCAGGTAGCATGAATTGCCAGTTCTTGCGTTATTTTATTATAACCTTGAATGGGGTATCAAAGTTGAATTCTGTCGGCATACTGTCCGATAATGTTGAGGCTAAAACCTCTATTTTCTCTATTTTGCGGCAATAGGGCAGGTTTTCATTGCGATCGTAGCATAAATTGTGCCTTTTGTTGTAACATTCCACCAGACTGTTGATCCGTATGTGACCATTGGGAGAATGTTTGTTCTGTAACACCAGTTTGGGCTTTAATCCCCAGTTTCTGTCAAACAAACTTTTACACGCCCAAATCGCCTTTAGTAATTTGACATGAGTCCATTCTGTGTGTTTGTTCTAGTTGAGTTTATTATCAAATATATAACCTTGATATTTGACCTCATTCAAGAAGAGTATTGATGTTCCATTTATAGATGGAGGCGTTATGAAGATTTTTCTTCTTTTCGTAAATAGTACTATCTCAGTCTTACTTGGGTTGATGTTCATGCTCTTAGACTGACGCCAGTTCATTATCAATTTCAAGGCAGATTGGAACCTTTCCGACAAAGTTGCGTCATATTTGCTTCTAATAATAATGACGGTTCCATCGAGATATCCCATTACCTCATAGCCTTGTTCCACCAGACGGTCCACTAGTTCATCAACTACAATTGACCATAGAAGTGGAGATAGTACTCCTCCCTGTGGACAGCCCTTATAGGTGTGTGCAGTCAATGTGCTATCACCTAGATCCGTGGCTGTCAATCGGCTCCTTAGGATGGCCTGTTACCGAACACACCTTAGGGGATCAGCCTATAATGCTATTCACAGCTGTGACGGTATAGGAATTAGAAAAAAAACTCAAGTTAGATCTGTTTAATTTAGGTGGAGAAAGACGAAAGTGATGGTGTACATTGCCTTTGAAGCACTGGATGTTGAACTCGTTGGGAAACACTTTGGATGGTAATGTGTTCCAAAGTCTTGATGTTCGGGAAATGAATGACTGCCTATATTCCACTGTACGGGAAGGCAAGGGTTTAACGGTGTACTCGTGTGAGCGACGTGATGGTTTCGTCTCCAATCAGTCGGAATGCATGTTTTTGAATACGGTCGAGCAGCGCGAGGTGTGATTTGGGTGCCCCTGCCCAAACATGCGAATTGTACTCTAAACGTGGTCTAATGTATACCTTATAGATGGTTGCGAGGTCGTTCGGCGTGAAATACTTTTTGCACTTTCGGAGAACACTTAGACGTTTAGAAGCGTCGAGGGCAACATCAAAGATGTGCTGAGCCCAATTCAGGTGGTCATTAGTTTTAACTCCAAGAAGTGTGAAGTTATCCGAGGTACAAAGCTGTGTGCCACCAAAGGTCACATTTTGAGATAATACATCACGTTTGATGGATAGATGACAGGCCTGTGTTTTGGAGGCGTTGAAGTCTACTCTATTTTTCCTGCCCCATTCCAGGATTAAGCTGAGGTCCGAGTTCAGCGAACGGAATAGCTCCATGCGATTGGAAGCAATAGAATACTTGTGTGATTCCGCAGCAGAGTTAAATTCATAGGTGCTATCTAAAGTACTGTCATCCTCAAAGCTATGGATTGGATTGAGAGTGGACGACAGGATGTCGTTGATGAAAACTAAGAAAAGAGTTGGAGATAAAACAGAGCCTTGAGGGACGCCGGACTATATTGGGAAAGAGGAAGAAGTAACGCCATCTATTACTACTCGTATAGTGCGTTCAGAAAGAAAACTCTCAATCCATTGAACAAGGGTAGCATTAAGACCTATGGTCCTAAACTTTGCTTTGAGACATTCATGCCAAACTCTGTCAAAAACTTTTGCAATGTCGAATGCAAGAACTTGACCTTCGCCGTTTTTATGTATGCATGAGTTCCAACGTTCTGTCAAGTAGACCAGAACATCTCCTGTCGACCTTCCAGAACGGAACCCATACTGCCGATCATGGATTAGCTGGTTATCCTCGAGATATTCAACGATTTTGCGATTGACAGCAGTTTCCATTACTTTCGAGAGCACTGAAGTAATGGCTATAGGGCGGTAGTTAGTATCCATTTTATTATGGCCGATTCAAGTCCCTTTTTCCTAGCTACTCCTGTTATGGCGTCATGTGGAGTTTTGTCGAAAGCTCCTTCAATATCTAGGAATGGGCACAGGGCAACTTCTTTTTGATCTTCAGCCTTTTCAATTTGTCTAACTAGACCATGAAGGGCTGACTCAGTCGATTTGCTTTTCTGCTAGGCATGTTGTTTCTTATTAAGATTGACCTTGTTTGACCCCATTCTTGTAGGAGTTCACCAACTGCTGCATCCTCTTGACGAAAAAGGAGGTAAGACTTATAGGGCGGTATGATTTAAGCTGGTTTATGGGACGATTCCCTGCCTTTGGAACAAATACCACCCTAGCTTTCCTCCAAATTTTTGGGGTGTATCCCCATATTAAGCTGGCTTTAAAGATCCTTATCAATGTTGGCAGTAGAATCTCTAACATCTTTTCAGTAGAGCAGGGAATATTTTACGTATACCGGCCGATTTGAAGGTACTACTAGCCCGTCTAATCTTTTCCGAAGTGGAGATTTTACCAGAATACTTTTGCTGAAGGGAGTTTGACGGTACGTCCTTTCCTCTACTTCTTTTGCAGCCTGATAAATATGTTGCCAATAACATTTTTAGCGTTTCCATACTATTTTTGGTCAAGGACCCGTCTGGTCTATCTCATTTAATCAAATTCCTGTTAAGACCCCTATAGGGGCATAGGATAGAAACAATTCTCTTGCACAAGGCGCAATCCTGAGCATCGGCCTTAAGCTGTTGCCAGGACTTGTGGGGGTGGGAGGAGGTCTATCTAAGAGTGCGATGTTAACCGGAGTCAACTTTTTAACTTTTGGTGCTTCTTTTTGCTCCACAGCTGTCTCTTTATTGAAGACTTACTTAGCTGGCTTGGAGGACCTCTGCTCAAGTTCCTTTAGTACGAGGTTGAAGTTAAAATGGCAGATTTTCCTTGGTTTCTTGCGTTTTTAATTCTAGATTATTTTTGTGTGGAAGTGGCTCGAGATGAGTGTGTCTAAGAAGCAGCTTTTGATGTCGAGTGCTGGGCTGCAGCTGTTTTAGTTGTAGAAGCCTAGGTTTGGTTTGTTTTTGACGCAGGACTGCTACAGTTTAAGGTCTGGATAGCTACACTACATCAGATTCAGGTGTCGACGACTGAACTGTTCCAGTTTTCTAAAAAGGAAAGGATAGGCCCCTCATTTCGTATCAGTTGGTATACAAGATGGTATTCGGGCTTGATTAGTCGCAAGCTCCAGGTAGGGTGAATGGATGTTGATGCACTAGATTGTGAATCTGCGAAAGCACGGTACAACTGAGAGTACTGTATTAGTAGCAAGAGGGGGAAGAAAGTAGGAATCGGCGGTGGGTGCACAACCAAAGTGACCGAAATCTAAATGCATGATAGGTGGGTACTAGCCGAATATAAATAGCAAGGCTGCAAATGTCGTAGGCAGATGGTGTTGGATGGAGGACACGTAGACGGATGGCAGATGCACGTGGGTATGGTTCCCGGAAGAAAGTAACGAACTGAAGTGAGTGAAATATTAAGCAGTAGCAAGCTGAGCGAAATTGGATTTTTATGTGTCTGATGCAGAATCGTTTAGGATATTGACTGATGGAGGGCTTTCCAGAAGAAAGTAGAGAATGGAAACGAGAGAAAAGCGTTCCCTCGGTAATCCGGGCGGCAAAGCAAAACTATCGAAGACCCAAAGGGATCGAAATTGGAGGGAAACATGTCGTTGGAGGAAGGCAGGATAGTGGGTTTGTCCAGAAGAAAGTAGTGAACGGAGGCGAGGGAAATGCTCGAAAAGTACCTAAAACCCAAAGTTATCGAAATCGGAGGTAAACGCCGCGTTGTGGACTTGACGGATGAGTTTTGGATTTAATGGGGAGAATTCAGGATTTGACATATGTTCAGATTTGATGGATGGATTGAATGATACGATGTGATGCGGGCGAATCAGCACAGCTATGGTTGAGGACCATTCGAGGTACATTTAGTGGGTGTGGTTGACGGGCAAAATAACAGATGGAACTGAATTATGCTGCATTCGGTATACGCTTTATCGGCTTGCCGATTCGTATGAGGTTAAGATAATCGTGTGCTTGACGTGGAGTTCCGTGATCAACCGGGTACCATGACCCAAAGATTAAAAAAGATCTTAGAAAGTCTTGAATTTACCAGTGTGAATGCTGAACCAGTTCGTATTAGTTGTGTGCTGTATTTAATGCTAGAAATTTATAAAATTCTGAATAATAGACCGAAAAACCCACGGAGGAAATGTCGAAAACTAAAGAAAAACGACTCCAATTCGAAATAAGTTCAAGAAGATAATGAACAAAATTATTCTTTCAGCAAAATCTCAAATAATCCTTTTTTTTCAAACATGCCTACACCGCTTACACCAGAACGGTGTACACACTGGTTGGTGCGAAACCAATCGTAATCTATTCATATCTCTGGGTCAAGGAACCCGGTTGTTACGCAACTCCACTCCGAGGATAGGATTACATTCTAAGGAGGCAACCATCCATAAATCTGAATACTGCTTACGCAGCAAACAAATAATTCTGTGCCCGCGGTGTGGACATCAACCAACAGCCACCATGTGCACCCTGAAAGGCCCTCATCATGGCCATATTGTCCTGCTTCGACCCGTTCACTGCAGTCAATGTCCTGAGCACAAAAGATACTAGCTCATCACCAAAATGCGAAAGACGACTGCAGGGCACGAAATCGGCAGAAACAATCCACCCCTTTGGAACCAGAAAATCTCTGGTGGGGCTTCGCAGAGAATGGACACTCATATCTGGTCATCATGCTTCGGTCTAGCTCTGGGCAGCATGATCGAACAGCTCAAGTACGTGGAAAAGCAGCTACTGGAATTGCCTTAGCTTTCTCGACCAGCACTTACTCCCCTGCGAGGTATGGGACGGCCAATTGTTTCTGAAGAAACGTATAACTGTTAAGGTATTGTATATCAATTGAATTGAGATATTCCCGATTTCTTAAATGCCCTGATCACCGTTCTTATGACACGTAAGCTTCTCTGGAGAGTTTCCCAAATTCATAAATACTCACAACTCGCCCAGGATATAAAATCGTCCATTATCAAACAAAACGATACATCAAGGGGCTAAAATGTGTGTGTGCAGTGAAAAGGAAAGCAGAAAATGTTAACATTATTTTCATTGCAATGTAAGACTGAACAGTCATACTTCAAGCATGAGTGTACACTTCATCAATTCTTCTTCCTGTGTTGGAGTAAAGACGAATGTATGACACACCCAACCAGCCGCCGCTTTTGGGTTGAATTTTTAACGCCGAGGCATCGTGATGACCTTATATACTCAATCCACAATTTTTGTTTAATTTATATGATGCAAGGTGAAAAGCTAGGGCGTAGCCTCGTGGGTAGCGGGTTGATCTACAATGCAAAGGTCGTGAATTCAAATCCCGGTCAACCCATAATTCCAGCGCACTGCCTGCTTCGGTATACTTTAGTTACCTCAATCTACTAAAATGAAAATTCCTAAATAGAGAGTTGTGCGAAAGGCTAACAATCCTTTCACAATGACAAATAAATTGTTAAGGAATCTGAAGGTCAGGAGACCAAGGCTAGATGTGGGCTAGAGCGCCAAGAAGGTGAAAAAAGGGCCCTTATCTTACCAGAGGTCAAAATTGAGTCTTGATCTCATTGGATAAAGGACAAAATCGTGAAGAAAACGCCGCAAGAATCGTGCAAAACTCTCAAAAATTTACGTTATAGCATTTTGAATTCTGAAGTACAAAAAATTTAGTTTTGAGATAATCGAGGTTAATGTTTTACTATAATTTTGACAAATTTTTAGACATTACGACTGCATAACTAAGAGTCAGCACGGCTTTGCTTAATTTTACGCTCCCCTCTCATTTCTACTAAATACACGAAGGGCAGCCATGCCCAATTACATGACAGGTAAGATTTACATTGACTAGTTTAGGTAACTTTTGTTTCTTGGGTAAAAGTTCAGAAAAAATGAATTTTCATCGGTTAAAATATCAAATAAAACAATTTTGTAATTGATCTTAAGGTATGTAGGTAGCGTTTGGTGCAAAAAATACAAAACATGAAATGTTGTCCTAAACACATGTTTGGCCTGCATTGACAATTTTGCTTTGCCAAGATAAGGTCCCTTTTGTAAGCTTGCTTCACATATCGGTACCTAGATATTACTTTTCATGCTGGGGCGAAACTGGGTATTAACTGATTTCGCCTCATAGCTGGTACGCGGTTTGGTCCCCACAAGACTCCTAGAAGTCAATGAAGGCGCTCTCCCAAATCAGAATGCCAAATTCAATTACCGAAACGGGAAAATAACGTGCGAATGGTAGATGCCATAGTGAAATAGTTACTGAAATTTATCAGTGTCTTAGGTGCTTGTTATGTGCTTCCGAATATACACGAATATTGGAGAAATTTTTTTTTTTAATCTTTACTGAGATAACACTCGATTTGACACTTGAGCAACAATCACGCATAACTGATGGCCAGGGTTCTTGTATAAGATGAACCGAAAATTTTATAGAGTGTAGTCTTAGCGTTCTAAAGATATGAGACGCGATTTCACTTCCTAGTTAGCAGATAGAAGCACTAGCGGATCAACAGGGTTCCCTGTTTGGTCCCCTGCACGGTATTATCCCACTCTCCCCTACATAAATAATTTTTACATAGTAGCGATTGGGTACCATATTTAGATCGATTCAGTCTGACAGATAAAATAATGTTGTTAAACGTCAAGTACAACGTTATCTAATGGAAAAATTGACTTTAACTAATGAAGTTGCAGCATCAGTGCAACCGGTAATTACATATTTTATAGTGGAAGAACATGTCTCACAGTTTACAGTCAGCGCATAAGAGGTGTAACAAAAAAAAAATCTTCTTAACTCGTAAGAAAATGATAAGATGATCACGAACGTACATACCTATAATGAATGTGGGAAAATATATAATATCGACAGATATTTTGTAGATTTTTTTTTTTAACATACCTATTAGATAGTTATAAACAAGTAGTAACACTAATCTTTAGATAGAAAGTAGGCATTTCAAGTTCTTGTTCAGCCGTGGCTACATGCAGCTGTAACCAACTAACAATGCAACAGATTATAGACCTAACTGGTAAGCTGCAATATTTACGACACAAAAAAAAAACTTACTCGTAGTTTTCATTTATTCTCACATAAAACCAAAATCATTAAGGAGATAGATGTCCTTCTTGGTTATAATCCAAGCACTGCACATCAATATCACCCATGATATGCACTGGGTGATGTTGATGTGCAGTGCTTGGATTATAACCAAGAAGGACACCAATGTCCTAATTGAATCAGTCCTGGTCGTAATTCTCACATAAAGAAATAAGACGGATTACGATTCTAAGAAGGCAAAACATTGTTTTGTTAGCGAAAAAATTAATCTTTTGCAACAGGAGACTTATTGAGCATGTGTTTAAAACATGGCTTAGCATATCGATATTATGTTGCTAGTGTGTCCTGTGAAGCCGACTAACTGCCCAATCAATTTTCTCCATTTTTACACATCAAAGACCTTCAATACCGCAGGTCACCAAAAGGAACTTTCCATTCAACTAAATTTTCTTTGAATTCAGGTATCGATCGAAAGACGATCATGATCTGAGGGTAAGCAAGAATGTACGCAGGTGTTATGATCACTTCTTCTTAGGAGTAATAAAAAGGGCCGAATCCCTGGAGGATTCAGACAATGCCCGACCATAAATAATGGCTGAACAAAGCAGACGTGTAAAGATCTCAAAGGTAATTTTGCGCGTGTATTGGGAAAAAAGATCTGAAATTGGTAGGTTACCTGTATTTTATGATCAGGCCTCTTGTTGCTTTTCTTATATAGCTGTCTTCCTTGGGTACTTGTATGGCTTCCAGTTCAAAACTGGTTTCTATTCAACATACACAATTCGTTCTTTAGCTTTATTTCTTTTGGCTTGAAAAGTAATGGAAGTTGTTTTTGTACCCACACAATTATCGATCGTACACACAGTGCCTCAGTGTAAGCCAGTGTACAGTGAATGTAGAGCAGGGCTTGACAACCCGCACTACTGTGAGTTTCTAACAAGATCGACTATGAGGATCAATCAATACAAATATTCATGGCTATTGGATTTTTTCTTCGGTTCATTGACTTCCAACTTTGTGGATTAACAAGTGATAAATTTTTATGACGAATCAAACAGTTTAGTTCGTTCGTTTAGTTGAAGCCGTATGATTGTGCAAATTCATTTAGTTTGCTTATGGATAATAAAGATACAAAAATGTGATATTTGTTCAGATAATACTCTATAGGGGATTGCACGAATCAATAAACTAAAACGCTACATGCTTACGAAATTGTGAAAAACCTTTGCATGGCTGAGATTAATTCGTTCATATGTTTCGATCTAATGGCTTCGCTGGGTTTTGCTAAGAAAAGTGTAAACGAGTTCGCTGCTTCTTGTGACTTGAGAATTAAACTATCTGATTGCCAGCTAAGATATATGTAATTGGGTTGATATTCGCTTGAGATCAGGTTCGTGGAGGATTCTGGATATTTAATTTAAATTAGAACTGGTTAGTAGATTGCCTGTATTAGTTTGAATTTGCCATTTCAAGAGCAAAACTTAATTCATTTAATTTTTCAATTAAAAAAAAAATAAAATTTCAGGATCTTCTGGTCTGAACTGAATCCAGCTAGGGTGTAGCCAACTGGGTAGCGTGCTGGTCTACAATGCGAAGGTCGGGAGCTCAAATCCTGGTTGACATATAATTTCAGTATACTTCATGTGTGGGTGATTCTTGGCCAACCACCCTTTCACAATAACAAATAAAACGTGAAGGAACCTGAAGGACAGGAGGCCATTGCCCGCTTTGGGCCGTAGTGCCATTGAAGAAGATGAAATCTTGATAGTAACGCTTTCTGTTGTAGCGTCAATAATAACGGTCTTCTTGTTATGTTTCGTCATTTTCTACGATGCAGTAAATTCTGGAGCAAATCATCCTTGTGAAATATTTTAAATATGATCAAAGTAAATTCAGTACGATTACATCGAATGTGCCCAATTTTCACAGGATTAACTAATATTTATAAATCCGCAGCTGTTTACAAAAATTGAACAGAACTACGATTGCGCGTAAAGGCCAATCATGCGCTACATAGTAAAACATAACAGGGCTACGATTGCGCATATAGCGCAATCTTACGATACTCTAGATGAAATAGAATTTTTTGTCATCCCAAGAAATTTTGGATGGGAAGTGTTAGAAGGGGTGATAGCATTGAACTAATTTTTCCCCATCATGCTAAAGTAGCTATAAGAATGTTTTATACAAAATGCTTACTCCAAAAATTGAATGCGAACTGAGAAAATTAGTGAGTTAGATTTAGTGAAAATGTGCAGTTTGTATGGGAGGTGGTAGAAAGAGTGGGGGGATTTTAGTGATTTTTTTTAGAAATAACTAGGAATATTATAAAATTGACAACCCTTAAATTTCAGATTAGTACCATTCATACTTTTCAAGAAAATCGATTTTTTGTGAAGTTGTGAAACTGTGTCATATTGTATGGGAGGCGGTAGAATTAGTGAAGCTAATCAAATAATTTTTTCTGATCGTAATAATACTAATCGTGATAATACTAATTAAGTATTTATTACAAAATATGAGCTCGATAAATATTATATGTTCTGAGAAAATCGTCTTAGAGCATTTCATGAAAAAGTATAGTTTGTATGGGAGGGGGTGGAAGGAGAAAGAGGACGCAAATAATTTTTCTACTGTAGATTAAAATCATTATGAAAGTAATATATCCCAAAATTCAGACTAATAGCTTTTATACTTTTCGAGGAAATCCATTTATTGTCAAATTGCGAAATTGTGTCATTTTGTATGGGAGGGGGTAGAAGGGGTGAAGCTAGTTGTCTAAATTTTTTTGGGCTTACTAACAATTTTAAATAAATATTTGGTGCACAATTTCAGCCCGCTAAATTTTATACACACTGAGTATATTGGCTTAGAGTAATTCATGACAAGTACAGTTTGTATGGGAGGTGGTAGAAGGAGAGGGATGGCACGCAAAACTTTTATACCGTAGATTAATATTATCATAAAAGTAACATACTCCAAATTTCAGGCCAATAGCTTTCATACTTTTCGTGCAAATCCGTTTATTGTCAAATTGCGCAATTGTGTCATTTTGTATGGGAGGGGGTAGAAGAGGTGGAGCGATTTGGCCCGTTCACGAACTTGACCTTACTTTTTTATCAAAAACGACGTGTACAAAATTCGAACTATCTAGCTCAACGCGTTCTCAAGCTAGAGCGCGCACAGACGGACGGACGGACATCCGGTTTTGAGATTTTTGAGTGATAATATTAACTTCTGTATCATTCATTTTTTTCTCCGAGCCTTATTTCTTAGCGTTACAAACTTTAGAGCAAACTTATAATACTCGTAGATTTCATCTAGAGTATAAAAATGTTTTATTCAAAATGCTTACTCCAAAAATTGAATGGGAACTGAGAAAATTAGTGAGTTAGATTTAATGAAAATGTGCAGTTTGTATGGAAGGTGGTAGAAAGACGGAGGGGGGATTTTAGTGATTTTTTCAGAAATAACTAAGAATATTATAAAATTGATATCCCTTAAATTTCAGACTAGTGCCATTCATACTTTTCAAGAAAATCGATTTTTTGTGAAGTTGTGAAACTGTATCATATTGTATGGGAGGGGATAGAAGCAGTGAAGCTAATCAAATATTTTTTCTGATCTTAGTGATGATGCTAATTAAGAATTTATTACAAAATATGAGCTCGATAAATGTTATATGTTCTGAGAAAATCGTCTTAGAGCATTTCATGAAAAAGTGTTGTTTGTATGGGAGGGGGTGGAAGGAGAGAGAGGACGCCAGTAATTTTTCTACTGTAAATTTAGATCATTATGAAAGTGATATACCCCACAATTCAGCCTAATAGCTTTTATACTTTTTGATAAAATCCATTTATTGTCAAATTGCGCAATTGTTTCATTTTGTATGGGACGGAGTAGAAGGGGTGAAGCTAATCGTCTAATTTTTTTGGCCATACTAACAAATTCAAATAAATATTTGGTGCACAATTTCAGCCCTCTAAATTTTATACGCACTGAGTAAATTGGCCTAGAGTAATTCATGAAAAGGACAGTTTGTATGGGAGGTAGTAGAAGGAGGGAGGGACACGCATAATTTTTATACGGTAGATTGATATTATCATAAAAATAACATATTCCGAATTTCAGACCAATAGCTTTTATACTTTTCGAGCAAATCCATTTATTGTCAAGGAGTGGAGCGATTTGGCCCGTTCACGAACTTGACCTTACTTTTTTGTCAAAAACGACTTGTACAAAATTTGAACTATCTAGCTCAACGCGTTCTTAAGCTAGAGAGCGCACGGACGGACATCCGGTTTTGAGATTTTTGAGTGATAATATTAACTTCTGTATCATTCATTTTTTTCTCCGAGCCTTATTTCTTGGCGTTGCAAACCTTAGAGCAACTTATAATACTCTCAGATTCCATCTAGAGTATAAAAATTTGGGTTGTAATTTCAAGATAATCTGTACGAGGGGAGGTCAAAAATTTCGCGGAATGACAGGGAATGGAGGTAAAATTAAACAAGTTTTTACTTTTTCTGTTCATTATATTTTCTCTTAAGCCTAATACATTTATCACATCTCTCACAAAGTTTATTATTTTCTTCGAAAAAAATGTTTTACCAAGGCCTTTAAAATAGGCTGAAATTGCCGACTTCATCTTTTCTTCGTTGGTAAATTTTCTGTTTTAGGAACAACTAGTAATCGAAAGGGACTATAAGGCGGGTTGTTGTAGTCGCATTTCTGTAGGGGAGTCATTGCAACGTGGCTCTTGTGAACAAGTGCGTTGTCGTGCAAAAGCAGCATACCTCGAGTCCACTTTTGTCTTCTTTTTTCTTTGATAGCATCCTTTAATTTATGTAGCAGATTGACATAGTATCCCCCTGTGATACTTTGTTCTTGGTCTTTATAGTCGATCATCAAAACCCCCTCTGAATCCTGAAAAATATGCACGAAAATCAATTTTGTCCATAGTTATCGTTTTCTTTTCGATTGACTTGTTGATTTGGCTATAACCAATATGTTAGTGACTCGATTTGACAGAAAATTTGTATTTATACAGTGGCTCAATTAAGTAAGCGGACAGTACCGCGGTGTGAAGATTTTTTTCCGTAACTTTATGAAAAATCAATTTAGGAAAAAATGAAATGCATATATATTTACTAGGTAACAATAGTTTATAAAATAAGAAAAAAATAAATTTCTATTTTATCTACAAAAAAAATTATAAGTCAAAATTCAAAATATATGATTGTTAAATTCCAATTAAATATTCGGACACTTCAAATAATGATAGTAAATTAAGTATAAAAAAACTTTTTTTTTCTTATATTAGTATTTTGTTGGAATGGCTTCCAGTCTTCTTGGAATAGATTCCACCAACGACCTGCAATAAGAGGGATCGTTTTTTTCTTCCATTCGTCCTCCAGAGCCACTTTGAGCTCGGCCTTCGAAGAAATTACCCGCGATTTCAATTTGCTTTCTAAATAGGCCCACAAATGTTCGATTACATTTATATCCGGAGATTGTGGGGGCGTTTCCATCACGTGAGGACAATTATACAATAACCACATGCGCGTATTGTGAGTTTTGTGTTTTGGGTCATTGTCTTGATAGAACGAAAATGTCTCAGAAATGCCCAATTTATCTACACTTTCTTTAAGATTTTCTTTTAAAATGGATATGTGCTCTTCTGGTGGTCACTTTTCTCACAGATTCTGTACTTGCAGTAATGTGGAGGTAGTTAGACACTTCTGATGTCAATTTTGTCGCACTCAGCTTGGGATTTTTCTTTACTTGCTGCACGATCCACCGTTCATCTGCCTCTGAAAATTTTTTCGGCCGTCCGGATCTAGGATTATTTTCAATACTTTTATTACTTTCAAACCGTTTAATGATGTCATGAACTGTCGAACGGCTTCTACCGATGATTTCCCCAATTTCTCGCACAGACACCCCGTTTTTTTGATGTTTGATGGCCAATTTCCGAACTTCGTTAGAGTTTCTTTACCTCGACGACCCACGCTAGTTTTGTATGAGAATTCACAATACAAATTTCGCAACAAGTAATTTATTCTTTTCGTTTACACTTTGACTACCGTTATTCACAATTAATTTGTTATAATTTGAGGAACTCTCATCTCAAATGTCAAAAGAAAACCAGTGTTGTCCGAATATTTAATTGGAATTTAACAATCACATAAATTTTGGCTTATAACTTTTTTGTTGATATAATAAAAAGCTATTTATACTCTAGATGAAATCTGAGAATATATTGTGTTTGCCTTACCGTTTGTAACGCTAAGAAATAATGCTCGCACAGAGCCGCCAAGGGTACAGAAATATTAATTGTCGCTCAAAAACCTCGATTCCGAGTGACTGTCTGTCCGTCTGTCTGTCTGTGCGTCTGTCTACAGCATAACTCTCGAAAGCTTTGAGCTATAGTGCTAAAAATTTTTGTGTGTCATTTCTCGCAAAAAAGTAACTTTAAGTTCGTGAATGGGCTACATCCCCCCACTCCTTCTACCCCTCCCATACAAATTTCATGAAATTTCGAAGTGTAAAGAAATTGATTTTTCTTTGAACTATTTAAGCTATCAACTTGAAACTTTGGTCAAAGTATTATGATACAGATGTCATTAATACCACGGAATATTGACTCGATCTCCTTACCCCTTCTACCCCCTCCCATACAAATGGGTAATTTTGAAAAATACATATTTTCGATTTTCATTGAAACTAGAAAAGCTGAAAATACGAAATTTTGTCAGAATTAATTCTACTATAATTGCAATTTACTTTAAAAATAATTATCATCTTCACCTCACTCCTTCTACCCTCTCCCATACAAATTTCACGAAATTTTGAAATTTAAATTAAATTATTTTTCTTCGAAACTGTTAAAGCTATCACCTTGATATTTTGTACAAAGTATACAAATAGAAATATTATTAATGCGAAAAAAATTTGTTTTGATCCGTACACTCCTTCTACCCCCTCCCATACAAATGCATAATTTTCGTTAAATGCATTTTAACGATTTCCATTCAAACTAGAAAAAGTAAAACTTCAAATTTTGCCAGAACTTGTTTCTTAATAATTGAAATAAGTTTTAGAGAAAATTATCAGCTCCGCTTCACTCCTTCTACCACCTCCCATACAAATCTGTATTATAAATTCAAGAAAAGCATTTCTCCTTCAAGTATATTAGCTATCGACTTTGAAATTGAATCAAAGCATGGTGATAAGGATGATGATAAGCAGTTTCAAAATCATCTTAAATGCTCCACTTCCTCTGCCACCTCTCATACAAATGCCCCAATTTCAGAAAATCTATGACCAATTTCTTTAAAAATAATGAAAACTAAAAACTTTAAATTCAGCAAAACATATTTTGCATGCCATGCTCGGTGTCATATACGAAAAATATAAACCTCCCCCTCTACTTCTTCCACCTCCCATGCAAAAGTCTCTAGTCATTATTCGAAAGAATTTGAGATGATATACATATTTTCCGGTATATTAAAGTCATTTCCATCTCATCTAGAGTATCATATGATTAGGCCTTAAGCCCAATCATATTTCTGTTATGTTTTTTTCTTAGATTATAAACTAGTGTTAACAAGTAAATGTATATGCATTCCATTTTCTCCTAAATGGGATTTATGAAGAGTTACTGACAAAAGTCTTCGTCTCGTAGCTCTTTCCGATTACTTAATTGAGCAACTATACCTGTATTGAGTGTTAGAATACCTCCAGGTAAAAATATTTGTCACTCCCTTGTCCATCCCCTTCATTCCGCAAAATTTTTGATCTTCCCTCGTATATATGTAGTTGCAATCAAAAAAAGCTAAAATGTGAAAATTTTGATAGAACAAACCTAGCTTTTAATCAAAGCAGTGCAATAGTTTTAAAGCCTTTTGAAGTTTATTTATGAAACTGCAATGAGCTTCAATTAAAACTACGAAAACTAAAAATCAAACCGCCAATGTCCTTAAAGTAAACTAAATTGGCTTTAATTTTAATTTCCTGAGTTTTAGTAAAATTTTTACAGGAACTTAAATAAAAAGGGTATACGATTCAGATTCAGATTATCTTTATTGAGGCTTTATACATATTAGATTTATAATAACTTACATTGATTCTTTCTTAAGATTCATTAAAATGTTGACTACATTATTATGTCTTTATGTCTGTAGAAATTTTGAGATAATTAAACAATCCAAATATTCTCATAGTTACATGCTTCTGCTTACTAACTAAACTATCCTAAAGTATACTAAAATTTAGGACTGAAAGAAAAGAGAGCCGTTTACCACCAAGGTCGTTAAAAGTGTCAATTATTTTTGCGATATTCGGCTAAGTAATCGATCCTCGTTTCTGCACTACATCTATTGTACATAGGTTATGGAAAAATTTTTCTAAGAAATTGGGTATTGTTACTAACAATTGATTATGTAATATATTTCTGAAAAAGTGATCATTTGAGATTCAGGAACGGTCGCTTTCAGGTGATGGCTCATAAGCTATCCTTGATACATTTCTTGTGTTGAACCCGAACAAAAATTTAATTTATAATCGTAACTGTAATAGCCAGCTCCAACCATTGTTCCCCAGTCATGTTGGAAGTACATAATAATGATCGTTAGGGAGTGAATTGCACCCTCGGCTGTATATGTCTCTGAGTAAGGAGTTAGGCTGATCCTTCAATTTTCTGATAGTAGATTTTGGACTTGAGTACCTTCGTAGACCAAACTATTTGAGAAAAATGTGTTATCCAGCTTGCGGTATTTAGAGAGGTAATGTCTTAGTATTTTTCGTTCAAAGATCTGCATCTCTTCTGCGACTGTCAGCGATATTGTAAACCAGCAGGAGAAAGCATACGACATAATGGGACTAATTAATGTGTTGTACATGAGTAACTTCATCCGACACTCTAGTTCCTTAGTCCTTAGTAGTGAACCCAAAACACCAGCTGTTATCTTAGCTTTAAGGAGAGCGTATCTTGCGTGATTGTTGAATTTGAATCTGTGAAGTAGTTTAACCCCCAAGTACTTTATTTCATTCTTTAGTGGTACGTTGTCACTAGTTTTAAGCTTCTACTTTCTTTTACTGCAAGGCGGTGCCCTTTACCAATCGCATTGCGAAAGCATATTAACCTGAATTTCTACCATTTACAATGGTGGGCCAAATTGGACCTAGGCCTTCTGATATTCAGGTTCCTTACATTTTTCATTACTTATTGTGGAAGTGTTGTTAGCCCATCGCACAACCCTCTTTCTACGATTTTTTTCATTTTCGTAGATTGAGGTGACCAAGGTATATCCAAGCAGGCAATGTGCTGGTATTATGTATTGCGCCGACCGGGATTTGAACTCACGACCTTCGCATTACAAGACCAACACGCTACCTACTAGGCTATACCCTAGCTATTAACTTGAATTTGTTGGCATTTATCTTAGTACCCCATTTCGAATAAAATTCGGAAGCTTTATGAAGATGTAGCGCTACTGAGTTAAGAGCAATATGTGACCTTAGGGCGTGCGAAAAAATAATTGTATCGTGTGCATACTGTATTGCAGATGAAGTACCCCCAAGTTGATTTGGAGAGTCATGCATAAAGAATTGAATAGTTCTGGGCCCATAGTTGAGCCTTGAGCTTAGCCTTAGCCTCAATCATTCTAAACCTTTGAACTGCCAGCTCAATAAACAGCTTACTATCAGATAGGGAACTAGCAACTATTCTTAGCAATAAGCGGGGCACTTTGCTTGTTTCAGTTTAAACATTAATTCTTTCATCCAAACTGAATCAAAT
Organism: Chorisops tibialis; assembly: GCA_963669355.1. Taxonomy (NCBI): domain Eukaryota; kingdom Metazoa; phylum Arthropoda; class Insecta; order Diptera; family Stratiomyidae; genus Chorisops; species Chorisops tibialis. The sequence goes on along the minus strand of OY770263.1, from coordinate 194,171,893 downwards.
ACTTTTCCCAAATTTAGACCAAATGCAACTGTAGATTTTTACATACGGAAATTTTTGTTGATTCTGTTCTAGAAGTAAAGTAAAACATATTCAAACGAATACGCCCTTTCAAATCCGAATTACCTGGTTGGAAGTATTTCTCACAAAATAATTATAATTTCTGCAAAATAATTTTCTTCAATATCTTACCTACGGTAGACGGCATCGACGTCTTAAGTCCGAGATATTATTAGACATCTTGTTTCTTGAAATAGACACCAGTTTCGCCAATGTCCAGCTAGAGGGAAAGTATCCGTTGTAAAAATCATTGCTTATATTAAGGCTAAATTTCTATTTGTTATAAGTTAATATTTTATATAGACCTAAGTTGCAAAGACAACACGTCTGTAAAGTTTGAAATGAAATATCCAATTGTATCTGAAATCTAGTAAATAAATATAATGCATATCTATTTTTCTAGGAATATAATATTTTAAATTCCAAATTATCAGCTCTTACAGTTTCAAGAAAATTTGATTATTGTAAATTTTTAAAAATTAGTCATTTTGTATGGGAGGGGATGCAAAAGGTGGCCTGTTCACGAACTTGACCTTACTTTTTTGTCCAAAACAACGTGTACGAAAATTGAACTCTCGACCTCAACGCGTTCTCGAGCTAGAGAGGACACAGATGGACGGAAGGATATTCGGTTTTGAGATTTTTCGGTGATAATATTAACTGATGCGCTGTTCATTTTTTTTTCTCAAGCCTTATTTCTAGTGTTACAAATTTTAGAGCAAATTTTTAATACTTTTAGATTTCATCTAGAATATAAATATTTCCATGCACAATGCAATATAGTCTGTTTACTTCAATCACAACCAAACAATTTACAATGTTGTAAAAAAATCTACTTTTTGGTACATAATAACTGCTGCTTTTGCTTTATTCTACACAAAATTAATGTTTTCTTCACTTTTGATTTACCGGATTTAGAATCATAATTGATGAAATATATTTTAATAATTATATTATTACATACTCTTTTGTAATTACAAATAGTAAAAGTAAATTTAATAAGCAAGAGGATTTTGGATTTCGATTTTTCCCCGATTTATAATGCTTTAAATAATACACACACTCCTAAAAAAGTTTAACTGTTTTATGAAATTTGATAAGTAAATAAAATATAGTAAAAAGATGCAAATTTATAACAATACGTTCCAAACAAAATTTATATCTCTCTTCAATAAGTTTTAAACGAAAATGTATCTTCTTGGGTGGTCATCTTGGGTGTGTCGCACAATATAAAAAGGTGTCTCCGTAAGAAATTTTTGTTTTTAAAAAGTCACAGCTATCTTATTCCTCCCACATACCAGGTGCAAATCATCAATCTTATTTAAGTAAGAGGATATTACAGTTTGTTATGTTGAATTTATAAAAATCCAAATAAGATAAAGCTGTCGAATGAAATGACTTACGAATTGTGTCGTTTTGGGATTTCTTTAAGAAAGTTTAATGCTATTTTGTGATAATTTAAACGACAGCTTAAGCTTTTTCTCTCTCTTTCGTTTTATATGATGGATTATTAGCTAACTGGTAACGATAATGTCAGTTAATCACTTCCTTTTCTTAAAAGGTATTTTATTAGTGTTTAAGTAGAATTGTAAATCGTGTTGATATATACTGTCACGATGGTATTACTTTTTGAACAGTTGTTCCGAATGATAGGAATTAAAAATAAAATTGATTACCTTACTACAGGCATCTTAAATGCTCTAATAAAATCAACGCCTCTTTCCAAAGCTTATGTCTTTGTTACTTTTTCTGAATACTGACAATCTGGTATTATTTCACATAAGAATTTCAAAAATATGTCAGAGGTCTAAGAAACCTGCTTGGAAAACAAGAGGTAACGATCGCAACAACCAGATTCCAAATAATAATCTAAATTCGAAATAAACGCTGGAGTAATTTTCTTTTTACCTTAGATTAGTCATGTGCACTATCAATTGTTTTAACTATCGATAGTCCAATCGATAATCAACTCAACTATCGAATAACTATCGATAGTTTTTATTTGATAGTTATTAATAATTTTTCATAGTTATTCGAATGAAAACAATCGATAGCTTTTATTCGAATGAAAATAATAAATTTTATTCGAATGAAACCTATCGATAGTTATTCGAACACAACTATCGATATTTGAATGAAAATTTGCAACTTTCAGTAGTTATTTGAGTAAGAACTTGCAGATTTTAGTTTCTTTCAATAAAAAGGCAATGCTATCCATAGTTTCGACCCGATTGATGGAGTAATACCTATACTGCAAGGGAATGAAAGGAACAATTATTATACAGTACCTGGCCAATGAATTATACTCAAACCATTCATTAGCATATTTGCCATAAAATTTTTCAGTTGGCAATAATGTACAGCATATTTTTTTTTTAGTTTTTACTAAATATTCTTCAAATCATTTAAAGTAATTATTAGAGAAAAGGACACTCAGATATAATTAAAAACTAGTATTCTGTCCAACTACTTCGATTTTTTACTAAATCTTTTACACGAGATACTATACAAAAAAATAGCATAAAAACTATTTTCTGCAGTTTTTTTGATTAAATCATCATGAAACCAAATTTCTTTAATAGAATTGATTAATTCTGCTTTATTGCTATTACTTTTTTTGGAAACTTATTTTTTTAATACTGCCCACACATTCTCAATGGGACTCATGTCCGGTGAATTCCCTGTCCATGGTAAAACTTTAATATTATTTTTGCTTTGGTATTTTTTCACACATTTAGCAGTGCTGCAGGGTGCGCCGTCCTGCATAAAGATATATCGGTCCTTTTCTTCGAACCAACTTGCCACTTGAGGAAGAATAACATCCTTGAGAACTTTCAGCTTTCATAGTAGCTTCGATAAAATATAAAGCTCCGAGTCCTTTCCCAGAGATCACACCCCATATCATCACTGCTATTGGATGCCTTACCCTTTGCTCAACACATTCTGGCAGCAATCTTTCACCTGGTCTCATTCTTGCATAAATTGCTTGCTCTTCAGTCACTTCGATCCGGCATTCATCAGAGAAACAAACCTGTCAGATTTTTCCATTCCAAATATTTAATATCCTTGAGATAAAATAAAATAAAATTATGCTTACATTTTCCCAGTCAGATGTTGAGAAGTGTTTATGCGTCTTTGCCCAAGCCAGTCTTTTCTTTATCATTGCAGGAGTTAACTTCGGTTTTTTGGCTATTCTTCTGCAGTCCAAATGCGCTTCTTTCATCCGAAATTCCAACGCATTGATCCGAAACCATCTTATGGACCGCTTTTATTGAAGTCTTTCTGTTCCTTTGAACAATTGAAACAACCTTCCTGTCAGCCCGTGGTGTTGTTTTTCGTACACTTTTGCAATGCTCCTTCTTGTTCAATCGAACATCTACTCCCCCATCTACCATATTTTTATATTTCTTACTGACGATTTTGAAATATTGCAAATTTTAACAATTTCTCGTTGCGAAAAAATCTTTTTCTTCAATAAATTTTTCACAATTTTTCACTAGAAATGTCCTTTTTTTTCATTATTTAAGTTTTTACCTAAATGTCCGTTAAAACCCTATTCGTATACTGTATTCACTCACAAGAACCATTTAAATGTCAAAAAGACCCTTTAACACTCGGTTATATACAGGATGAAAATTTTAAAATTTTCATAAAATAAATTAAAAGTTAAATTTCTCTAGAATAATATGAATTAAGATAATAAAACAAGGTAATAAATGCATAGCAAAACAGCCAGGGTTTTTACTGCTTTCAAAATATGAAAATACCCACACCTGTGGTCATTATTGTTTCATTTCGAAGAAAAATGCTTTGAGTATAATTCATTGGCCAGTCACTATATGCTTTTGGCAGTCTGATAGAAAATGAAACAAACGAAAAAGATTTGAACGGTTTGATTTAAAGTCTTGTTAGTCTTATCAAAACAGAGCAGTCAATTTCACTTGAATCCCATGTACCTAAAATTGCATAAATAAATATGAATAATGCAACAGATTCCTTTGGTTGCGCCTTAACATCTGTATACACTTTCTATTTTTACGCAAAGTCTGAATTTTCACAGAGGTTGATTTCATTTGGATTGAAAATGCGTCGCTTGTAAGAACAAGAAAAACATTTGAAACCTTTTCACCAGCTGCAACATTTTTACTATACGCCATTATAAAATTTTAAAAATTCTTTACAAACGAAATAATAAGAACTGAAATTTACAGGATTGCTAGTGTGCTGAGAGTTCATATTATGCGCTATTGGAACTTTTTAGCAAATAATTTTATGAGGGTTCGCAAACAACGATGTAAAAGCGAGAGCGCAATATTCTTTATAATAAATATGCGCATCTGAACATACGAAACCGATTAGGTTTAATCTTAAACAATGATCTCTATCTCAGCACTTCGAGAGATCATGTCGAACTCAAATTTTCTATGCAAAACTCTTTAAACTATCGATAGTCCTTTATTTCATTCACTATTACTCTAAACACATTTCATTCGGATTAAGTTTATCAACAGGTTTCAGTATTCAAACAAAACTTCAATAGTCGCATCCACTCCACAGTCATTTTAATTCATTCGAAAAGTTATTCGATAGTCACTATCGGTGGCAACTATCGATAGTTACTATCGATAGCAATTTTCACTCATTCAGAAAGTTATTCGATAGTAAAAACTTTCGAATAACTTTTCAATAGTTATTCGATAGAACCCATCTCTACCTTAGATATGCAGAACAGTCTCAGAAATTGTTACACTTTCTAGTACTAGCACTTCTGGCATTCCAATCCTACAGGACCACGTCCAAACTAGTGTCCATTTGTAGACACAATTTGAATCGTCTACGGCTATAACCAAAGTGTTATTAATTTGGATACCGGGTCAGAGCCACCTGCCAAGAAACGACGCAGCAGACACGGTTGTGTGGCAAGGATCTGCAAACATTAACTCCACTAGGAAGTCAGTCGATGTAGCACCAACAGTGCTAAAGGTTAGCTTCAAAAAAACTATTTCGGATTCTCTCTTGGCGGGATGTCGGCGGCTGACTCTTTTGGGAAGATCCGAATAAAATTATTACAGCTCAACTGTTACAACGTAATCACTATAGCAACCGAACTATTATTGGCCTGATCACAGGTCATTGCTTGCTAAAGCTGCACGCATTCAGGCTGCAGATCGCGAGCGACAGCCTTTGCAGAGGTTGCTAGGAATACGAAGAAACTATCGAACATTATCTTTGTCACTGTCCGCAAATCTCCAACAGTCGTCTCCTTTGCTTACGCTCTAGATTCTTCTCAGAACTATACGACCTCAGAGCCGTCAAACATTCGAGCCTGCTTCGGTTCACAAATCGAACCAGGTAGCTAGAACAAGAGGAGTGACTTCCATTTTATAATCAATAGGGGAGTACAATGGACCGAACTAGATGGCCCCAGTGCATTGTGCTTAATCGTAATAAAATAAAATTCTTCTTAGTGTAATGGCACACAATGTTTTGTGTTTTATTAGAATCAGAAACATAACCTGTTAAATTGGAGGAATCACTAACTCGTGAGCATGCTACATATCGCTGCATAATTTTGAATTTAATTTTACGTCCGCCCAAACTCTTTCACCACGCTCTTAGACAATTCCTGAGCATGGGCCTGGTATGGGATGTCATAAAAGTGGTTGGGAATTCAATTTATTTATAATCTGATAATTCCAATAATTATAATGCTAAGACGTTAATTACCAAGTTTTAGGTGAATAATTTCGACTATTCCAAAAAAATCTGCCTAAAAATCGGGCGAAACTTTATAATTCGTGGGACAAGTCGAGGATACGTGGGAAGTCAAATGCACTTATCTGCAATAACGATCAATAGCTCCAGTACGTAGTATCAATATTTCATTCGATAATTTAAGCAAGTTTGTATTTGAATGGGGGGTGGGGCAGGGGCTTTATAATGAGTGGATTGATGTTAATAATGTTTTAATTGATTCAAGCATTACGTTCAAAATTCACTGTATAGAATGTTAGTTTCAGAGACGAAGTAAATTCTATGAAATTCGGTATATTTTATATTGAATTGAGGGAATCGTAAAATTTGTGATGTAGTATTATTTCGTTTGTTTGGAGAGGTGTTTATACAAAATTTCATATTAGCTTTTAATTTGTTGGCCATTAGTTGATTTATTGAAATTGGTCGTGGCAGGGGGTGGAAGGGCAGAGGAATTTGAAAATGTTAATGCATTTTTATTTCAAATATTTTTAAAAGTGTTTGTAAATGTTTACGCGTGCTGCAAAATCCGGAATTGTATATGATTTCACGCTGTTTGTTTGTGAAGCCACCTGTCTGTAATATGGATTGGGAATATCCTCGGATGTAGTTCTATATTTGGTCTCTACTCTTCCCAAACACAAGACCTTAAATTTCATTTTGATAACTAGCTTACGTCGGTGAGTCTTACCATTGCGTTGAAAGAAATGGGCATATTTGCAGCAGCTACTGTGCGTAAAAACCGAATAAGTAATTGCCAGTTACTTTAAGAGACTGAACTGAAAAAAACGGGGAAGAGGATCTTATGACATGAGATGTGAAACTAATCATAATCTAAACGTTGGAGCGCAAAAGAAAAAGCATTCATAGATGTTCCAAGGCCTGCGATTGTCGCTTCCTACAACAAAGGCATGGGGGGGTAGATCTTACAGATATGCTGATGGAACTCTACGAGGTCAACCATGGCTCAGGGAAGTGGTACATAAGTATTTTCTATTGGTGTCTAGGAACATCCGTTACAAATGCGTGGCTCCTTTACAGAAAACATTTAAATTTGCTTCATCCTAAACAAAAGCATATTCCCCTAATAAAATTTCAACTGGCAATTGCCAATGCAATCTTCTGCAGATTCTATCCAAAAAAAATAGTATAAGCGCCTACAGCAGAAGAAGATAAGCCGATGTCTTCCATTGGCAGCTCTCCTTCGAGCAGTGTTTCTTCGCACAGCTCAAAAAAGTACAGGTCCTAACCGAACTCTCCAGATATAAATCGGTATGACAAAATGGAACATTGGGTAGTGTTTGGTGAAAAAGGGCGTTGCAGGCTGTGCAAAACTGGGACTCCAATGTCGAAATGTCGGATGTGTAATAACAATAAAAACTGTTTTTTGAAATTTGACACCTAATTTTCTTAAATAAAGAAATAAAATGTTAAATGGTTTCATTAAGAAAAAAAAATCATTGTCTTGAATAAATTATATGTTTTAAGTTTCAAGTGCATAGCTTCAGAGAATAATAATTTTTAAGCAGCGTTTTTCTTTGCAGCCCCCCCCCCCTAACCGTCTCCCTTATTATTTGCCTACCTTTTAGTTGATTATAGTGGAACTGTATGTCACCTAATTGGTCTTAAAACAAGAATTTTTTGGATCAAGTAGTTCCGAAGATACAATCATTTGAAAAAATAAACTCGCCCAACAACCCCTCTTTTCGGACCCCAATAGATAAAAAAATTAAATTATTTTTATAGTTTGTCCTATAACGCTGTCTATACCTATGCTGATTTTCAGCTTACTATTTGCATTCGTAGTGGAGATATTAGCAAGTGTAATTTTTTACTCTTTTCCTCCCCTGAAACCCCCTTCCACTTGACACTTCCCAAAATTTGAAAAATGGAGCTCACTTACCAAATCAACACAATCCACCTAAGAACGAAAATTCTATCTTTAACAATCTCGGAGATATGAATGCGGATTCATACTGCAGACGGCGTACAGACAGACGGATTTCTTTTTTCTTTTTGCATTTTTAGGCTAATTCAGCCATGAAACACGAAAAAAAAAAAAATTTCAGCGTAGCAAATTTTTTTTTTCTGTGTCGATCACAATACTTTATTATTGGAATAATAAAGTGGAAATGGTCCATAAAATTCTGAAAATGAAATATTTTGTATAGAGAGGTGGAAGGAATGGTAAAGAACATTAAATAATCTTAGTTCATTATACTACAACCAAATCAGAACATAAAAGTTTTAATAAATCAAACAAAAATTAAATTTCATATGGTGTAGCTGTGTCATTTGTATGGGAGTTGAGTAAATTTTGACTGTTCTCATTGAAATCAATACTATTCATTTTCAGATAACACAAATTTCATAAATTATATTAATTTTTTTTTCTCTCTTTTTCAGGTAAGAATTTCCAATTCGTAACATAATAAGAGCATAATAAGTAAGTTTTTGAAAAGTAACATGTGGTATTTAGCCTGAAATATTAAAGACTGCAAAATTGTTCTTCCGTACTTCTTTTCTACGTTAATTCAATTCGTATAAACAATTCGAACAGCCTTTTAGCAAGGCTGCAAGGTATGAAATTTTGTGTATGTTAAAGGCTTTCAATTTTTCGTAATCGATCCAAAAATATTCTGTTTTACACTGAACACTACTGAAACTTTGAAACTTTTTGTGTTATACAGAATTCGTTCAGTTTGTTTAACTTCTAAGCTTTCTGCACTCTATCTCTCGTTTAGTACTTTTTGCCGGAGGTGCCTGTGATCTGATGAAAATTTGTTCAAGTATAGCAACTCATTGAAATTTCTAAATATCAAGCAGCAAATTCATGTAGGAAAAAAAGAACGGTTTCAAGTAGTTTCATTCAAACTTTACTTGCTGATTACTGGCCCGATCCAAGACTCAATGGCTTCAATATGGAGTTATGCCGAGTATTCCAGGAAGCCAACCGATCCCAGTACATAGTAACAAGTCCTTGTTTAGAGAATTCTATTGAATAACGTACATACAAAGAAATTTCCGCGGAACGAGCAGCACACAGTCGCTTCACAAAGTTTTCCAAGTTCGTAAAATTAGTCCAATGTAATTGAATTTTCGTGTTTTCGACATAAAAATGTAGAAATGAAATGTGACCTTTTACCTTTTTTTAAATTAAAAATTCAAAATTTGGATGTCTGGCGAAATACGTTTCAAAAAAGCTTTTGTTCGTGTACGGTTTAAATAAGCCAATAATCTATTTTAAAATATAAAAATTAATGGTTTGATGAATGTTTTCACAGTACATTTCGAATTGAAAGGAAAGATTTCCGGATTTTACACTGATATACTTTATTAAATGTAACGTTTCACGTTATCAAACTGATAAAGGTCTCAACAGAGACCGAAACGTGATATTTAATAAAGAAAAGCATGTAACAGTGTAAAATCCAGAAATTACTTAATATTAATTGAAAGGAATTATTTATTTTTATACCTTAGTTGAAAACTGAGAGTATTATAAGTTTGCTCTAAAATTTGTAATGCTAAGGCTCGGAGGAATATATGAAGGAGTTAATATTAATGTTATCACTCAAAAATTTCGAAACCGGATGCCTGTCCGTCCGTCTCTCCGTCTGACCGTTCGTCCTGCTATCCGTCCATACGCTCTCAAGCTGGAGATCGTGTTGAGCTAGAACGTTCAAATTGTGTACATGTCGTTTTTGACGAGAAAGTAAGATCAAGCTCGGAAATGGGACAAATCGCTCCACCTCTTCTACTCCCTCTCATACAAAACGAATCATTTTCAAAAATTTGCAATAATAGAATTTTCTTAGTAACCTTCTAGTTCTACTTCTACAATGGCACTACAGCCCAAATCGGACTTTGGCCTCCAGACATTCAGGTTCCTTAAAGTTTTTCATTCTTTATTGCGGAAGAGTTGTTAGCCATTCACACAACCCTCTATCTACGAATTTTTCATTTTCATAGATTGAGGTAACCAAGGTATACAAGCAAGTAGTGTGCTAGAATTATGCGCCGACCGGGATTTGAACTCACGACCTTCGCTTTACAAGACCAACACGCTACCTACTAGGCTACACCCTAGCTGAACCTTCTAGTTAGAACTATTAAATTGAAATCCATGGTATAAAAGCTATTAAAAAAAAAAAAATCATTGTAGTTCAATAATGCCACTTCTTCTATCACTCCTCATACAAAATTTCTGACTTTTATTGCTCTAAATTATAGATCGTACCTGAGTAATGCTCCTTTAACAACTTTTCCCTGTATTTTTAAAACTTTTAAGAATCCGGTATATGTAATATAGGTATGCGATTATTATTATATATAAACATTTTAATTTTATCAAAATTATGTTAGAACAATTTTGCATAAATGACTTAAATTAATTTATGATCAGATACGTACACGTATAAACTAATTTTGTAATGAATATTTTATAATATTTATTATAGCTTAATATCTACAAATTACTTGCTAAATTTCTGTTGACTCGACGAGCAAAGAGTTGCCTTTTTAACTCATTACATCGTAATTTATAGTACATACATATGAGTATATTCAAAATATTTTCACCTAATTTGGGTTTCATCTTCTCCAGTGTATTACTGTCTCCACAAACTTCCTAACCATTTCTTCACTTTATGTAAATTATCTACAGCTTCTACGAAAACCCATGACTACCTGATTAAGACTTTTACATTTTCGACAGTTCATGTGTTAATAATTGCTAAATGTCAATAACGAAACACATTAGTTGTGTTGTTGTAGTACTTATTTTATAGTTTTCTAGCTCATCGAAATATTTGCCGAACAAGGAAAAAAGTAATATCTTCTTATCGGTACTATTGATGGTGTTGAATGATGAAATGATAGCATAAGCTCCTGTTCTGTAATAGTTTTATTCTCAAGGCATAATTCGGAATTTCTCATACATAAATGTATGTCACATGCATAAAGCTTTGTATTATAAATTAGGATATTTACATTTTTGTGTAAAGAGATTCTAAAGAGCTTATCAACAAGAGGTGTTCGGTTGAAAAGGCCTATTATTTGATATCTGGTCGCTTGACCGTTGTCAAATGTTGGCAATTGCCATCTATAAATGCGGGAAATTTACCATGGAACGATACACAGTGAAATAAAAAATAGAAATCGTTAAATTTTATTACGAAAATACGCAAAATTCGAGAAAATTTTAATCGTTATCATGTCTCTTCCGTGGCGTAGTGGGCAGTGTGCTTGCTCCACAGTCAATAGGTCGTGGGTTCGATTCCAGGCAGTGGATTTCTTTAAGCACGAATTTTTCAGCTGCAACTGGCAACGAAACTTATTCAAAATAAAATGACCCAACGATGTAAAAGTGAAACAGTTCCACTTCAAGAAAGTCCGTATATTCAGTAGATGGTTTCTGTTCGCTTTCTATCATTCAGTCCCCCATAATATCAGCAATTATTTTTCAGTAGAAGCCAGTTCAACTGAAAAAATATACCGGATTCATCACTCGTTCCGGTCGTTCTCACCCCCTTCCCCAACCTTTCCAATCCCATTCCTTCCCTCCATGACTGTTTGTGTATTGCACATAAAGGCTGAAATTGCCTATAACACAGGTCATTCTGTAAAAAAAATGTGCCTTCTGAGACGTGTGTGCGCAACCTAATCGAAAAATTCCAAGATACTGACTCAGCGTGTGAAGACACCGGAACGGCTTCGCCCCGGACATTCGACCGAAAATGTCGCCACAGTGAAGGACAGTATTGAAAACGACCTAAACACCTCCATTCGTCACCGTACTCAAGAACTCGCCCACTCCACGTCCACACTGCAGCGAGTATTGACGAAAGACTTGGATCTGCATGCGTACAAGATCCAATTGACTTCAGAACTGCAGCCGGCGGACCACCAGCAGCGCCGTACGCTCTCTGATTGGGTCTTGGAAAACATTGGTGATTGGTGATTTTTGCAAAAAAAAAAAATCTTGTTTTCGGACGAAGCTCATTTTCACACTGGCGGTTACGTTGATAAGCAAAATTGCTGCATTTGGGATGCGAAAACCCGCGAGTGATTCAGGAGAAGCCAACGTATTCACAACGAGTGACTGTTTGGGGCGGATTGTGGGCCGGATGCGTCATAGGGCCTTACTTTTTCGAAAATGACGTTGAAAGTGCCCTTACAATCAATATAGTGCGCTACAGAATTTTTTTGGCCGGAGATTTGGACACGCACGACCTCTACTTTCGTCAGGATGGTGCTACGTGCCACACAAGTTCCAAAACAATCGATTTGTTGTTCACGAAGTTCCCTGATCGCGTAATTTCGCGTGTTGGAGACACCAACTGGCCACTAAGATCTTGCGATTTAACACCGTTAAACTTCTTCCACTGGGGTTATGTTGAGAGTAAGGTCTACGCTAACCATCCGCAAGCAATTCCAATTCTTAAAGCGAACATTGAAGGCACCATCGTCGAAATAGAACGAAAGAGTGATCGAAAATTTCGAGAAAATGACGAAGGTCTGCAAGCAAAGTCGAGGCGGCCATTTAACAGATACTGTGTTACTTTATAATGCAATAAAAATTTCAGAGGCATCCAAACAATTGTCCGTTTTATTCAAAAACAAATTGTACACCTCCTTTTGATACTCCCTTTAATTACTTAGATAGAAGATCACACTGTGACTTCTTTATAGGCTTAGTGTATTCATGTAGTTCCATTAGTCCGATTAAAGTAATTTAATAATTTCATTTAGGAAAATTAATCTTGTGAAAAACCTTCTGAATTATTTTGATTCGTAATTTTACCTTTAATTGCCAAACGCATGATATTTCAGTATTTAATTGAATTCAAAAGCAGATACTGAAAAAATACTGCAAGTTGTGAGAAAGATATTTGAGTACGATTTTCGATATACATATTTTTTTTTCTGTTAAGCAGAAACGGGTTAAAATCATATGATTCCGCTCGATAAACTTCAACCTTGTACAGAATTTCATTGTTCCAAGTATACGCAAAATTGTTTCTTATAAAAGATTGTACATATATTGCTACAATACATTTAGGCAATTTATTCAGGTTGCGCAAAAATTAAAATTCAATGTTTTACCAAATTTCTCGTTGTAAAATTTATTGTTTACTTTGTTCTGTTAATTTTGAGGTGAACTTAATAATTTCTTATTAAATTTCTTGATGTCTTAAACTAATTACAAGGATTTATTATTTGTTTGTTTAGATTTTTGATCTACTAATAAGGAGTTATTCATGAAAAGCTTAACTTATAACTTTTACAGTAATTAATGAGTTATAAACATCACTATATAAGGTCTAGTATGGCGATGTTTCGCTCTAGTTTCCTCAATAAAATACCAATCCACTGCCACTCACGTCTTCGAATCTTAGATTTAAGATTAAGTTTAGGTCGTAAAGACTAACTGGTTCAAATACAGGGATACTGTCAAGAAATTGCTTTCCTCCAAGGTTTCAAGCCTTCCGGATACCACCGCTGCTCTATGTGGGATTGTGTCTACCCTCACAGTGGCTTTAAATGGAACAATATCACGCTCTTGTCCCACTAGAAAGCCAAGAGGAAAACAGAAAAACACCATGGTGGAGCGACGAAATTCGAGATCTCAGGAAACAAAGAGGCCTCAAACCCTTCGATACTATAAAAGAACTTAAGAAAAGCGCAGCGTGAATCCTGGAAAGTTTTTTGCGGTATGGTAGAAGAGACATCCGAAGCGTCTAGACTTCGCGAAATTCTCTCTACCTCCAACTCAATGCCCAGCTACATGAAGAAATCTGATGGGTCATGGACGTGTTCGAGTGACGAAACCATTGATCTTCTCTTAAATACTCACTTTCCGGGTAGCTGTACAGTCGCTTTGCACCAAGGAGAGCACCAGCTACAGCTTCCAATAAGTGATTCTGAAATTATAATCTCGCGGAACCAAATTCTATGCGCAATACACAGATTCAATCCTGCAAAAATCCCCAGGACCCAATAACATAATAGCGAATCGATCAGCGAATGTTGTTAGCAGCCCAACACGCATACTGGAACGGAAAATTGGTTGACACGGCCCTATACACACTCGTACGAAACTAGTACACTATGATAGCTTTAATCGATATCGAGGGAGCTTTTAACAACGTAAGACCAGAAGCAATTACGGACGCACTTTTAATTCTGAAGATGGAGGTCAATGGAGTACTGCTAAAACCGGAAGAGGCAGGCTGTAATGTGATTGCTTATGCAGAAGGTGTTTCTATAGCCATCTCTGGTAAGCATCCGAGTACTCTGGGCGAAGCTATACAAAATGCCCTCTCAATACTCTCTAAATGTGAATATGGACTGAGAGTGTACTCATACAAAACGAAGCAAGTCCTTTTCACAGGGAAACTCAAAATTCCCCATGTACACCCTCGTAACCTGGATGGTTCCAGCCTTGTTTTCGCAGATAGAGCAAAATATCTGAATCTTATTTTGGGTAGGAAACTGAGCTGGAAACCTAATATTCAGAAAGCTACTGTTGCGCTTTGCTCCTGTAAGAAAGCCATAGGTAAGGAAGGAGCAAATGCATTGACAGTACGTTGCCGTCATCAGCTTTGTGGTGTGATTGTGTGTTGTACTGCCCTGAAGACGGAGACAAACCGCAAGTCAGGTGGGAGAAGGTGTTTTCTCCGCAATGCTTAAATTAAGCATATCTTTCCGTCTTCCGAATCATTGGGGTGTGTTCCAAAAAGAGGTGATGGTGATAAAAGAAGCCTTGGCTGGAGTGTAATTTAGTTTCTACTAAGGATATTGGCATCTTCACTGATAACCAGGTCGCTGTTAAGCCCCTGGAATATGTCATGTCTACATGCAAGACTGTTCTTGATTGTCGCGCGTCTCTGAGGGAGATAGCTGAACAATTCAGCATTCGCCTGTACTGGGTACCAATGGCATAGAGCTATTCCTCGGAACTGCAGGGACAACGAACTCGTCCGGCACGGAACCACCATGAAGATTGAGCAACTATAAGCTGCTACTTAAGTTGGATGCGATTTGTAAAGCCAACGACAGATGGGCAAACGGTGTTACCACCAAACAGCTGGATCTAAGACGCTCTGGTAGACTGATCTCGCTGTTACAGGACACTGCCTGATGGGAAGACATGCTCACAGGCTTGGCCTCCCGTTTAACGATTTTCGCAGGAGCTGTAAAGAAGAGGAAGAGGCGATTCTTTATCTAATACGCACTTGTCCTGCTCTGAAGAAAGAGACGCCACTCACGCGCACACTTCTTCGATAGTCTCGGTAATCTGGCGAATGCGGAACTTAGGAGCCTTCAACGCTTCATACAAAGCTCCAGTTGGTTCACCGAGTAGGAGTCTCTTCTGAGATTCTGTGGCATCGCAACGGATCAGCCTATGTGCGCTCGAACTTGTGTCTGGGTAGCCACCTCTACCTACCTACCTACCTAGTTCGTAGAAGGGTGGTCTCGAAAAGAGAATCACATTGTGTGAAAAATATGATAAAAATATTACTCTCTTTGTTATACCAGTGACACATAGAGCAGCTAAATTATATTAAATTATCATTAAACGACTATGTGTCATACGGAAATTTAGCTAAATGAACACTAAATTACCATAGTTATCATTTATCAGCTAAATGATCTCAGCTAAATCACTTCATTTGCCACATATAAAGGCTATAATGATGATGAATGGACTAGAGCTGCCCATTTCATGTGTGTTTTCATGTTACATAGAAGAAGAAGAGTCATTTTCTGACAGCACTGACTTATATGAAATCTTTGAAGCGTGGTTTAATGGCCCAGCTATGAAAGGTGGCTTGCAAACGACTCTATTCTTTTGCGGCCTTTCTTGAACAATTTTATTACCCATTGGGTGTTCAATTGAACTTTTGAAATTCGATAGATGAGTGACTCTTCTTACTTAGCAAAGTGCTATGTGCCATCACTCTATGAATGATGAAGACGAATTTACTAATTAGCAAAATATAAACTAGGTCCGCTATGTGTCACTGGTATTAGCCACTAGGTAAGGTTCGCGAACCAAAGCAGGCTGGAATGTTTGACGCCTCTGCGGTCGTCTAGTACTAAGGAGAATTTAGAACCTCAAAGAAAGACACAGTGCCGAAGATAGTGTTTGATAAATTCTTCGTCTTTCTCGCAACCTTTACAAATGCTGTGGCTCGCGATCCTCATCCTGTAAGCGCGGAGCCTAAGCAGTCAATTACGTGTGGCCAGATAGACAATAGTTCGGAAGCTCTTCCCATAAGGATTTGGTCGTTATGCAGCAATCCATCCGGTCGAGAAAGAGTCGAAAAAATTTTATTTGAAGTTTGTTATCACTACTATTGGTGCTACATAGATAGACTTTCTAATGGAATTATGGAAACTTGATGTGAAATATTCGTTTCTCACCCTGTGATTGGATCATGCAATCGTATTCGCAATCTACAAGGGAAGATGTTTCTCCAATGACGTTTAAAATTTTGCCATGACTAATTAGTGGTACTAACTTGGGTGGAGCCATGTGAGTAGCGTGTTGGTCTACAATGCGAAGATCGTGAGTTCAAATCCCAGTCGACTTATATTTCTAACACATATCAAACAGAAATTAAAATTTGTAGATAGATGGTTGTGCGCTTATTTTGAATAAAAAAATTATCGACTTATTAAAAATATTAGAACAGAATACTGTTCGTTAAAATAGCAATAATTTCAAGATCCTGAAGAATGTTAAGTCTTTGCAATAGAAAATTTCAAAATATTATGTTTATGATTATTTATCCGTAATTTAGCTTAAATGAAAACATGTACTGCTATTTTTAAGAACATGACTGTATGTCTTACATACTGTTGCATATATATTAGCCCTTGCCATTCATCAAATATGCGCGGTCTTCTACTGTACTCGAAAGTAATGTGAAATGCCAGCTCTGATTGTTTATCATCTACCGCTCAACCCTGAATCAAATTAATGCGCGCGTACAAGCACTATAATAACAACCTGCACTATATATATTATATATTATATTCAGTCTGGTTTGGACCCGTCGACAAGCGAGTCTTATGAAGAGACGGAAGTGAAAAATTTAAAAGCGATAATTTGTGAGCGAAAAAGATTTGAGTGTGAAGCAAATTAAGGTTAGTTATATACAGTTTTGCGGTCATTTAAACTAAAGTTATATTTTGGCTTTATTTCTTTACATTCAATACATTTTTTTTATAACGAAGGGCTGCTTCTGAAGATACTTCTGTTACCAAAACAAAGAAATGTTGTATGGCATTCGCATTATGTTTCATTTCCGAAAAATTATCGCCATATCGAATTGTTCCATGTAATAGTAAAAAAGCTTTATTGCTTAAAATACGAACAATATGGTAGTGCAAAAAAACCGCAAATTACGTTTCGCCTTTTGAAGTGTCAGATTCACTTTCGCAGTTAAAACCTCATAATGCTCGCAAACGAATACCACTGTTGCACGCGGTTTTCAATGCTGCAGTATCTATGAATAAAAGGATAAATGAATATTATAAATCATATGAAAGCAAAACTTCCGGAAATGCACGACATCAAATTTAAACAGCATTTCGCTTAGGCCACAGTCGTTGTCCTGTGATAGAACTTTTAGCGCCTCCATTAACTTTGTAGTGCTGTGCTTTTGTTTTTAGGAAATCGAAAGAAAGATATTTCAAAACCGCCACCGAGTTGTGCAGAAAGGTCGTCGAAATACCAAGCTAGACGGAGTACTCCGAGTGGGAGGACTTCGGATCATGAATTTATTAGATTTTTTTTTTTTTTTAATCTGTTTGAAGCAGTTGAATTACGAGAGATAAATTATGCGGACAGTTTTCTCTGAAGGATTTATCTGGGCTTAAGTAATTAAGGAATGGTTGTCCCTTTTGAATTGTCGGTGTTATTATGCTCTTAAAATTAAATATCGGTGACGGTTGGTGGGATTATAATAACATTAAAACTTAATTCCTTCAGCTGTTTGATTTTATATTTAGATGTTTGGTGTGAGAAAGCTTTTACAGAAAATGTTTCATCGTAATCTTGGAATAGGGTATACTTCTATTAAGTATGTACTTAAAATACCAGTTCATCAAATTTATCCCTACACAACACACTGTCAACTGTTGAATATTTAATCTCTTTTCTTGAAATATTCTTGATTTATGTGAACCGTCCCCATGATTCCCAAGTTATCCGGCCTGTTGTCCATTACTCGAAGACTGCATCATAGTACACATCATCAGTGCATCATTATCTTCATTTTATCTTTGATGAATCTTAAGGAGATGTCTACCATATCAAAAGATATAATCAAGCAAGACAAAAATGGACTTTGTTCTGATGAAGAATCGATTATTCCCAAGCATTAAATCGATTATAAAGTAAAGATAAACTACTTTTATTACATGAGCTGTATCTGCTTTTATAACTATTTTTAAGTGGTGGAGCAAGTTGCAACCAAGCGTCAATTTTATGAATCGATTAAATGGGGTCTTCAGCAATGGCGCTACGACCTAAACGTAGCCTTGGCCTCCTGGCCTGTAGACGAGTTTTCTAAGCTTTCGTAAACTACTCTATCTACGAGCGTAATACATTGCAATTATACCTCAATCGGTATTTAACTCAAGACCTTCGCAGCCACTAGGCTACACCTGCTCGTAACTTTCCTTATTCCTTTTGTAAAGGAGAACTCGTCGATAATCTCTTTAGGGCAAATTTTATTATCATGATGCATATCTACTTTCTGCAGAAATACGTAGTACGGGGGGATTAAATTCGCAATTATGCTGATATCTGTTTTATTGCAAACCCTCTATTTAATGAAATGATTTGGTTCGAGAATGGCCTTTCGAAATGCAGTTATGTGCAAATGTTTAAGACTAATCCGATTTTTTAATATTTATGCTATAAGAACTTCGGTCTTTTGTAAATAGATATTCAGGATTTTGAAAATTTTTGCTCAGTTATTTCGAAATATAATGAATATGAAAATAAATTTATTAAAAAAATTAAATGGTGTTCAATGTAGTGAGTGTTAGCTCACTGCTGTATAAAATCTGATGGTGAATTTCCTATTAATTTTAAGACTTAACCTTGGAGCAGTCTTCCCTGCTTTTGCGCTGCCTGGCTAGGTGACCAAACTCTAGACATTTAAAACATTTTGTAAGTAACATTCGTTCACGAATGCGGCTGTTCACCCAGCCGATCTTAATTTTTCCAGCTTCTAACAACTTTCTAGCATTTTCTCCAGGAAGACTTACTGTTTCTGTTTGTATTTCACCGTACGCTTTTCGCAGGGATGAGATATTTGCCTGCGAAACTCCTTTGACTCCAAACTGGGCTTTGACTGCTTCGGTTATGTCATCTTTTGTGGTGACTTCATCAATATCTTTACATTCGATGATAGAACGATACGTGATGGTCCTCACACTCGCTTGCTCTGCTAAGGGTTCGCCAATGGTGTCTTTGAGTTCGGCAGTCATGTCTCCCGTCTCCTTAAGTTGAATTAGGAGCTCTGCTTTTTGCATCCTTCTGATTCTCGATGCCGCCTTTCCAACTGCTCCCAATTTAGGGTCTACCTGTACCTTGCGTAGTATCTGCGCATACGAAAGTTCACCCTTCGCTTCGATGACATAGCGTCAGGTCTAGTTTTTTTGGTCTTCTTCCCAACGGCTTTTGCCGTCCGCTTCTCTCGCTGCTTTTTATAAATGGCTTTTGACAATCCATTTTCTCCTGTTGTTTACTCACTAATCGGTGGAGTCTCAGCGACGGCTATGGCATCCTTCTTCAGGTTTTTTGCCACAGATGGTTTTTTCTGTTTCCGCTTTGGTTTAGGGGTTTCGCTGTCCTTAACCTGCCTTTTTTTTTGTTTCCAGGCTTGGTTTTAGCCAAGGAGAGTTTGGGAGGAGTTATTTTTTTGGATCAGTGTGTGGAAGCGCGTCTGTGTGCATGTGCGACACATCAATGACGCAAACACCTGAAAATCGCAAACTGGCGATGATTAATTCAGTATGTTTGCGTGCGTGTATTGATAATTGAAGATCGCAAATTTTTGACGAGTGTTTTAGTGCTACCATGTAACATTAAACTTCTCTTTGACTAGTGTTCGTACCAAATACTGGAATATGCTGATCCCAATTTTGATGTCTTTCGCCGTTGGATAAACTTGAGTTTGGCATTTTGTTGAATCGCTTCGCTTGACCATCCCGTCAGATTGTGGATGCAATAGAGTCGTCCTGGTTGGATTTATTCCGAGCACCTTGCACATTTCTTCGATTCGCCTGGAAGCCCGAATCTGCTCACCTAATTTGAAACAACAGGAAGATGCTTCCTGGTTTGCGATGTCGCATGCTTCAGGCTATTTACTGAAATAATCACTGACTACGGTTATCGTTTTTTGACTCCGGAAGAGATATCAATTGCAATTCTTTCGAATTGTCCCTAACTTTATACTCCTGCATTTCGCCCTTTGACCTTCGCTATGTGTATTTACTTGATGCAGGTATTGCGTTTATGCCACATCACATGAATCTAGTAAAATTTTCCCTGAACTTGGTCAACGTTTTATTTACATTCTTCCCATTCACGTTTCAATACAAGTAAAGAGAATTCCAATGTGCCGTGTAACTTTTCACAACTTCTCTACTCCCTGCTATGTCTTTCCACTGAGGTTGCTTCGTTATGATTTTGCAGGCTACGATTACTGTAAAATCTGGATCATTTAGATGTGCGCCTTCGAGGTCCTACTGATTTCATTCATCCGTTGAGCTCACTACTAGAGTCGTAAACTCTCTCCCACTTCCTTTCATCTAAGCGGTGGCAATATTTGCATATAGGCTGGCAAGGTCGTCATGAGAAGGTTTCATCATTAATATGATTTATTTCTCTGCGACGAACGATCTCAAAAACACAGGACTCCAGTCTTTCTATCCATCTTGCGACTTGTCCTTCAGGATCATTGAATTGAACTAGCCATTTCAGCGATACATGGTTCGTTTGCAGAATAAACTTTTGCCTATTGTTATATTTTTCAAAGTACTTTACAGCTTCTTCTTCAATGGAACTACAGCCCGAATCGGGCTTTGGCCTCCTGACCTTCAGGTTCCTTTAAATTTATTTGTTATTGTGAAAGAGTTGTTGGCGCGTGGCACAACCCTATATCTACGAATTTTCATTTTTGCAAATTAAGATGGCAAAGATAACACACGCAAGTAATGTGCCGAAATTATACGTCAACCGGGATTTGAACTCCCGACCTACGAATTTTAAACCAACACGCTACACCCAAGCTTTTCAGCTTCTACGATTGTTAGTAGCTCTATTCGGGTCACAATAATATTTTGCGGATTTGTAAAGCAACTGAATTTTTACCTGTCCGCCGATCTAATGTAAAAGATCTGCTCCGATTCCCAAGCTACTAGCATCAATGTATATGATGAAGACTGGTTTTGGATATGCCAAAACAGGAGACTGGCAAAGCTGCTTCTTCAGTTCTTGGAACGCATTTTGACACTGCAGATTCGGAATGAATACTTTTCCTTCTTTTGTTTACTGATAGAGCAATTTTCCGGTGTTCGGTAAATCTTTATGTCCCCAGTCCCAGAAATCCGCCCAGCTGGCTTTTACTAGTATTTTGCGGTATTGGAAAATTTTGATCTGCCTTGAATTTTCAGGATCAGTTTTAACGCCGTCAGCTAGCCCAAATATTGACTTCTGATCTGAAGATAGTACACTTATTTGAGCTAAGCTTCAGTTGTGCTGCTCGAAATCGCTAGAAAACTTCTTGCAGATAACAATCACATTGCCGATATAAACGAAATAGTTTCCACCTAAGGTCCCTTATTTCGAACTTCATTAGCCTCACAGACATGGGTGGATCATTATAGAACTCGAAAGGCATATTTACGAATTGCCCCAAGCCCTGCTGATCAAAAACGTTATTTTCTCTTAGTCCTTCTTGTGTATCTGCACCTGTCAATTGCCGCTTTCCAGGTCCAGCGTTGAGAGCAATCGTGAATCTAGTAGAGTATCCATCGCAGTGAAGAGCTGTCCTTTTTGGTGACATCGTTCAGTTCTTCTACTTCAGCAATGGCACTGCGGCCTAAATCGGATTTTGGCCTCCTGACCTTCGAGTTCCTTAGCATTTATTTGTTATTGTGGAAGGGTTTTTTAGCTCTTCGCACAACCCTGTATCTGCGAATTTTTCATTTTGGCAGTTGAAGTAATATATATACGCAAGCTGTGTGCTGGAATTGTACGTCGACCGGGATTTGAACTATCGACCTTCGCATGTAGACAACCGCACTACCCACTACGTTACACACACATCGTTCAGTCATATGTAGGCAATTCAGAATCGAGGGCAATCGTTTCATTAACCAGTACCACCAGTAATGTCCATGTGCCTTTTGACTTTTTAATGATTACTTTTTGTTGCATAGTATTGATCATGGAATCTCTATTTTTTGTGCAAACGTTACACTTCTTAGAATTCAAAATATCGGCACTTCCCGTGTCTATCAGGTTTTGCACCAATTTTGGTTCTACAGTAATCTTCATTGGTGGTATCGTTGTATTCATCGATGAAATGCGCTGTTTGCTGGGACTGCTACCTTTGAAGGATGCTTGACTGCTACTTTTTTGTTTTGTCTCACATATTGTTCCTCGCTTTTATTGATCATGGTCGCCGGAAGAATTGGCTCACAGCTGCTAATTGTTTTTCCTTTCTTAAAACTTAGAGTGCTGTCCGAAATTATCTCTAGTGTTTTCACTTATATAAAACTTCGTAACGTCGGTATTCTGACCGTTTCAATGAGGTAGAATCGGTATCTGCCTGAACCATCACAACGAGTCTTTCTGAAACAGTGTTCTTCGAATATTTCGGAATATTATCCCACGCAGTTCTCTGGCCTGTAAACTTCGCTCTTTTTTACGGAAGGTGCATTTTTGCCATCATTTATTACTAAATTTAAAACTTTCCACTACACTTGTATGTATCACACTTCTGACACCAGTTGAAGTGCGCTCGGATTTGCTGAATTTCAAATAAAATAAATGTTTAATTATTTCATGGTTACACACAATCATTGGATTTTTAGGCCAGTATGTGTGCTTGTATATGTTAACAATTGACGATCGAATTAATGTTGCCATGTAACAATTGACGATCGAATTAGTGTTGCCATGTACTATTGTATTTAGTTAATGTAAAGTTTGGGATCCGGTTTCCTTCAGATGAGACTAGATCTGCTGGCCAACTTGCGAGTTCTCGCTAAGCTATTCGCATTGTAATAGCAAAAGGGAAACCGACCCCATAGCCGTATTTATTGCATTGAAAATTCATTGTTGATATCAAAATTTGAATTATCTCATAGCTGCAATTCGTGCATCTCGTTGGGAATTGTTTTGACTAGAATTGCAAAGCTCGTATATTTAGAGAGCGAAATACTTATCTTTTGTGCCAGTACGCTTATCACTGTAAGAGAAAAAATTGAATCGCTTGATATAACACAGTTCGCTTGGTCAGGCAAATATTTTCAATAGGAATACTCGCGGCCTATTCTATGAATACTCCGCGCTTGTTGAGTTTTGTGTTAACTTAAATGGGAAAACCGCACACACATTAAAGGCTCGATATTCCGACTTCATAAACTAGTGTACAATATTTGAAAAGCTTATCCTATAGTGACTACAACCTGCAATATCCGTAATATCCGATATGGCGAAATATTTACACTGCATTGCATGATTTCTACGAGTGGGTATTCGGGCCATTGCACGTGACTGTGATGTATTGCATCCTAAGCTGAAGTTGATGAAGTGGATGTGCATAGAACTGGAATTTTTCTATTTTGAAAATTCAATGTAGTGCAGAATAAAAATCAATTTTATGACAAAACACAAATTTATTCATTTAAGCCGTATATATCGAAAAGGAGTTTTCGTTGAAGATTAGGTAATTTTGAATCGGAAATAAATGCCATGCAAATAGGTGGATAGCCAGGAACTAACTGAAAAACATAACAGGACTACGAGCCCAATCGTGCGATACTCTAGATGAAAGAGAAATTTTTTATTTTAAAAAATTTTTTAGGGGTAGTGGTAGAGGGGGTGACGACATTGAACTTTTTTTTTACATTACGCTAAGGTTGCTATGTTTTATACAAAATTTAGGATTCAAAAATTTAATAGGTATTGAGAAAATTGTGCAGTTTGTATGGGAGGTGGTAGAAGGAGTGTGAAGTTATTCATGACTTTTTTAGAAGTGAACATCATTTAATTGACATATTTTAAATTGCAGATCAGTAGCATTCACACTTTTCAGAAAAATCGACTTTTTGAAAAGTTGTTGAATTGTGTCAAATTGTATGGGAGGGATTAGAAGGAGTGAAGCCAATCACCTAATTTTTTTTGATCTGACTAATAATTCTAAATACATATTTAGTGCATAATTTCAGCTCGATAAATTTCATACGTACTGAGTAAATCGGTTTTTAGTATTTCATAAAAAAGTGCAGTTTGTATGGGAAGTGGTGGAAAGAAAGGGAGGACTCAAATAATTTTTATACAGCAGATTGGATTTATTATAGAAGTAATATAATTTCAGATCAATAGCTTTTATACTTTTTGAGCAAATTCGTTTAATGTCAATTGCGAAATTGTGTAATTTTGTATGGAAGGGGGTAGTAGGGGTAAAACTAATCGTCTAATTTTTTTTAATCTTACTAATGATTCTAAATAAATGTTCAGTGCAGTGTATACGCACTGAGTAAATTGGTTTAGAGCATTTCATGAAAAAGTGCAGTTTGTATGGGAGGGGGTGGAAGGATGGGGGAGAACACAAATAATTCTTATACAGTAGAATGGAATCATCATAAAACTGTTATGTTCCAAATTATACTTTACGAGAAAAACCGTTTATTGACAAATTGCGTAATTGTGTCATTTTGAATGGGAGGGGGTAGAAGGGGTGGAGAAATTTGGCCCGTTCACGGACTTGACCTTACTTTTTGTCAAAAACGACGTGTACAAAATTTGAACTTTCCAGATCAATGCGTTCTCAAGCTAGAGAGGACACGGACGGACAGACAGACAGATGGACGGACGGACGGACATCCGGTTTTGAGATTTTTGAGTGATAATATGAGCTTCTGTATCATTCATTTTTTTCTCCGAGCCTTATTTCTTAGCGTTACAAACTTTGTGGCAAACTTATAATACTCTCAGATTTCATCTAGAGTATTAAAATAGACTTTGAAAATTCGATGTATCTTCAAATGGTCATAAAATCTAATTGATTGCGTTATTTTTATTATCATACTCTAGATGGAATATTATAATTTTGCTCTAAAGTTTGTAACGCCAAGAAATAATGCTCGCACAGAGTCGCCAAACGTATTTTTGTAAAGTGCTCAGTGAGACCTTTCCAATGATATCAAGTTTGTGTCAATAGCTTCGAATTCTTCTTTCGTCCCAGTACGCAGTACTCGTTCGGCACCGGTTTTGGAAATAAATTTTTCGTCCTTCGTCTTAGTTACACTGCGTTCTATCATTATAAGCACTTTATATCTTTGTCGCTTTCCGTTGTTATTTTTTGTTCTGGGCCACTTGTGCTATTATGCTAATAAAGAAATACTGCTAGAAAAATATCATTTTCGTGCAAAGAATTTAAAATCAATATCATGCTTTTTCAGCAAAAAAATTTGCTTCTTCAGAATGCAATTTTATTAATAAAAACTTTGAAATTTGGAAAATTTTCTAAGCAGTTCCCTCCGCAGAAAGGTTCATTTTTTGGTTATGGAAAAAAATTAACACTTCCTCACAAAATATAAAGAAAAGATTGCTTATAAAATTTGCATTTTTATAATTTTTTAAAAACTTCCAGCAGAAATGTATTAATAGCCTCAAAACCAATCAACCAATCACTTTGCCATTATACCAGTGCTCTCACCAAGGTTTTGATTTATGTATATTCGAGAAAAAAATTAAGGTTTGCAACTGCTTCGACAAAATTGTTCGTATATAAAACACTACATTTTCAGTTAAAACAAAAGTTGCTTCTTATTTTTGCACAGAAACAAACATTTCTCAAACCTTCAGTTCATATAAGCTTGAAAATTCATTGACAATGAGTTGCTAAAGTAATAGATTACAAAAATGACTACGACGAACAGAGCAAATTTAAAAAGGCAATTAGTAAAAAGAGAAATGCAACTGAGTTGCATACAGGATTGAATCTCGACCAATGGCTCGGGCAATTTGAATAGCCTCGTTATGGATTGGGATTACCATTTCCTTTTTTTCCATGCTTTTCAATTCACTTTTCGAACTCCAGGACGAACAAACTTAGTCAGAAATATGCACTAACTCTCTTATATAAATGTATAGTACGTACATGATACATAGAAGATTTCATTGAATTCATATAAAACGCATACATCGTCTCACAGATCTCTTGAAAGCCATCACGGGGAGTCTCCCATATTATTGATTGAATGGAGTTGATGATTTTTTGGTACAGCAAAACTCCATCCCCTGATTATCTGTCTATCCTTCATTTTGATATGTCTGTGTACATCCATAAAGATATTGCAAGGCTATTCATATAGAGGTAGTGCAGTAATGAAAAAGGGACTTCAGATGACAAATAAACTAGGGGACAAGTATACGAATTTGTATTTAGGGAAGCGAAAGACATCGTCTGAATGCCAGATTGGATTATAGTCTGTGCTCGACGAATTTTTAGGTACACTCTAAGGGAGATTTTGTACAATTTTTGTCGAATTCTTACAAATACAAATGAAATTAGGAAATTTTGACTTCCTCGTTCGAAGCAATCTCTGTGTAGTCATTACCCATTAATGTTGATTTTGTGAATCATTGGAGTATCGATTTCTCATGCAGATAGTTTGAAAGATTGACGTTCCAATACTGAAAGTCTTACATTATGCAATTTCGCGGCATCAACAATGATCTTCTTCTTGTTTTTTTGTGAAATGTTACAGTTTGAAATTGAAACCAGCCTGGGTATAGTCTAGTGAGTAGCGAGTTGGTCTACAATGCGAAGGTTGGGAGTTCAAATCTCGGTCGGCGTATAATGCTCACACATTGCTTACATGGATATACTTAGACCACCTCATTCTGTGAAAATTTGTAGAAAGAGGGTTCCCAGTAAGCAAATTAATTCGTTAAAGAATCATTAATGAGTTATATTAACGAGCGATTTAATCGTTAACGAGTCATCAATGATTCATCAATGAATTACTTTTAACAATTCATTAATGAATTGTAAAATGCTTACAAAAAACGAGTACATAAGCAAGTATATAATCGCTATCAATGAATCATTAATGTGTCGTTAATGATTTTTATTGTGATTCATTAATGAATATCGTTAACGATAAACGATATTTTTTATAAAAGATTAACGATTAATTAAAGAACTTGACACTCAGGCACACGCGGCTTCCTCTGTAAGTTCCAGGTTTTTCGCCGTTTGCATTCGAGATATCGATACGAAATAATTTTTGGCTCTGTTCATGCGCATGGTGAAATGGAAACTGGTGGTATATAACAAAATCGACATTGAGCGATCCTTTTTGTTTGGTTTGCTTAAGATCATCGTTATTTGATCTGTGGCATTCATGCTTATTTTAAGATCGTTATTTGCAAATACAAGTTAAGGAACCTGATGGTCAGGAGGCTAATCATTGGTTCATATGTCTTCAAAAATGATGATGGTCAGAACGTTACAGTCAACGGTGAGCGGTACAGAGACATGATTGCTAACTTTTTCGTACCTCAATTGGAAGGCATTAGTGTCACAGACATGTGGTTTCAGCAAGACGGCGCCACATGCCTCACAGCACTCGATACAATTAATTTACTGAAAGAAACATTTGATGATCGATTAATTTCACGAAATGAACCTGTTAACTGGCCACCTCGTTCGTGCTATTTGACGCCATTCGATTTTTTTTTCTCTGGGGATATGTAAAGTCCAATTTCAAAACCGATAAACCAGAAACTATTGAGCACTTGGAAGCCAACATTCAACGCGTTATTGCCGAAATACAGCCTGATTTAGTGCGAAAAGTGTGTGAAAATTTGATTTACGCTATATACGCGCCAGCCGCGCCGGCCATATGCCCGAAATCATTTTCAGACATTAATGCCATAAAATTATCTTTCAAATATTGAGGGAATCTATTAAGTAGGAGAAAGAAGTAGCACTATCTAATACTATTATTATTATTCGGGGAACACGTGAGAGCACTACGAGCTTCCCGGCCTATTGTACGTTTATGGCCCCTTTACCCTTCCGTAACTCGATAGGTTTGGCTAATCTTTAAGGGAGCCATGTTGGCTAGTTCCTCGATAGAAAGGAAACCTTTTCCTAGAAGATTGGGTCTTTCCCTTGCTACCTTTTCACAGTGACATATGATGTGCTCTGTCGTTATATAGTCTATAGGTTTGTGCTATCACCTAGATCCGTGGTTGTATATCCATTTTACCGTGGCCGTTTCTAAACCCTTAGTTGCCGCTATTATAGCTTCGTGGGGAGTGTTGTCAAATGCTCCTTCTATACCTAGGAATGCGCAAAGGGCAATTTTTTAGTCTTTTGCCTTTTCGATTTATCTTCCCAAACCATTATGGGCTGACTCTCTTGACTTGCCTTTTTGGTAGGCATATTGATTTTTATTAATACAGATCTTGTTAGACCATGTTCCTATGTGAATGTCCGCTAACTTCTCCATCGTCTTGACAAAGAAGGAAGTAAGACTTATAGGGCGATATGACTTAGGCTGTTCAATGGGACGATTCCCTGACTTCGGTACAAATACTACCCTCGCTTTCCTCCAGATTTTTGGGATGTATCCCCATGCAAAGCTGACCTTAAAGATCCTTATCATTATTGGCATTAGGATCTCTAACCACTTCTGCAGTAATGCGGGGAATATTTTATCAACTCCGGCTGATTTGTAGGAGTTAAAGGTGTTAACCGCCCATCTGATCTTTTCCGGGTGAAGATTTTACCAGCAATGCTATTACTGATCAGAACTTGACGCTACATCCTTTCCTCTACCTCGAAATCTTTATTGTTGTTAATTATATTGCAGCCTGGGAAATGTGCTGCTTTTAAATAAAGACCCATTTGGTCTCTCTAATAATCCGATATCCATCAGGGTGTCTTTTGTTAACACCTTTTGGAGTCTTAAGGCCGTTGGGAGATCATCTATCTCTTCACAAAATCTTTTTCATGACTATTTTTTTAACTTCTTTAGAAGTTTGTTATGTTCAGCGAGGAACTCTCTGTATTTATTCCCGTTACCAAAGGTTTTTGCTCTATTGAACAATTTCCTAGTTTCTTTGCGTTTTGCCGCTAGGTCCTCGTTCCACCAAGGTGTTTGTTTGCCCCTTCTTTTATGTAGAATAGAACAACTTTGTGCGTGTTTGCTTACAAGTTTGTTAGTTATTTCATCAATGCAGTCTGGGATGCTTATTGATTCTTCTTCGATATCTAGTTCGTACTCTAGTAAAGATGGTAAAGATTCCAGTTGGTACGTTTAGGGTTTCTGTATTGTCCTATATAGCCAAATGAAGTCTTAATGTTAAAACAGATATGCCTATGATCTGACAGTGAAGCTTCTTTTGATATGTGCCAATTTTCGCACTTGTCAACCAGGCAGGGGCTTGTTATGGTTAGGTCAAGTACTTCGTGCCTAGCTCAATTTATGAAGATCGGTTTGTTGCCATTATTTATTATGTCTAGGTTGTTAGTAGTAAGGTATTCTAAAAGTGACTCACCTCTTTTATTGTTATCACTACTTCCCCAAATGTGTGCTTTATCGTCGCAGCCCAGGATGACTGGTTTTTTGTGGATTTTGATATATTCTATAATATCCATGACGCCATGAAGTGAAGCATCTAGCTCCTCACCAGGAAATTAGTCCGAGGCAAGTATCACCTCTTGAACCCCTTCTGCCTTTGGTATTTCGACCAGTACCGCTACTAAATCTGTTGTGATGAAAATAGGCATATTCGGATAATTGATTTTGGGTGATATTAGAATTGCAGCTCTTGGACTGTTGTTTTTTTTATCGAAAGTTAACTTACCCATTTTTTGAGAAATATCAATAGTTTTTCCCTTCGTGGCTATTGGTTCCTGTATAACGGCTCCGTGGAATTCCTCTTTTGCGAATCTCCATGTTATTACGTCTATGGCCGTTGTTGCACGATGGAGATTCCTCTGAATAACTCTAAGCTCAATAAGAGTTAAGGTCATCGTCAGTAATCTGCGGCTGCCGCTTTTAACCTCTATGACCTTTGGGCGGAGAGTCACACTTGAAAGTTTTTAGCTGATTCTGTACGCCTTTTGTTTAAGGTTATCCATCGATATGATTGTGTTTGTGCACTTTACCCTCCTGCAAAAGGCCTTCCAATTTGAGACGCACAAACCAGCACTTTGGGCACCAATGAGAGTTTTTATCTCCTCTGACGAATCTGTTTCGCGAGGAAGATATCCCGTGATTATTTCTAACCTCGAAATATTCTCCTCCCAGACTGCCCTGATGTTTGTGGACCCTTTCGGTTTGATACTCGCTGCTGTTTTTCCAGCCATGCTGCGGTATGCTCATCCAGGCAAACGATCAGCATCCATCCGGGCTTGAGGCTGAGTCCACTCAATTATGGATTTATCCCCTCTTTGGCCGCCTTAGGTATTTCGACCAAGATCGATTTTTGTAGTGCAGCTAGCTGCTCCGATGTAAGGATCTTGTGAGGGTGTTCGATATGTATAATACCGATCCTGATCTCTTTAACCGCGTCTTACTTAAGGTCTTGTGCCTTTTCTTATCGCTTCCTACAGATGGCGGTGTTGTAGGTGAAGTTCTGCCTCTTTTCATTGCCTTATTCTGTGCTAGCGATATCATCTTTTGCATTGGCTGGCAAGCAAGATCGTACGCTTCGTTTGCTGTTTTGCCTTGGTTACGGTGGTTCGCATACCGTCTCCTAGCAGCCGCGCTTAACTTCTTTTTGTTTTCTTGTCCACTAGAGCCCTACTGGAGGATTTTTCATCCGGCTTGAGTGGCGGTTTTTCATACTTAGTCGCGACCGGAGGATTAGCCGCTGCAGTCACTTCACGTACTTTTCTGGATGGTTTGTTTTTCTGTTCCCTCATCCCGTTTACGACATTAGCCGCTGTTAGTAATGTTTGTAGGGTCGCATCAGCCTATTTGTTGCACAAGTAGAGTCACCCCTAACAGAGCTCTGCTTTACCAGAGGAAGGACAATTGAAACTGAAAGACGCCTGGTATCCAGAGTTCGCATATTAGCGGTTGGCTGCACACTAACCATACATCCTTGGCATATGCTGTTAAACCGTAGATTTTTATTTCCATCTAATACTACTTGTACAGTGCGTTTAGACAGATAACTCTCAATTCGTTAAACATGGGTACCATTAAAGCCTATGGCCCTAGCGTAACTCATGCCGAGCTCTGTCTAAAGCTTTTGCATTGTCAAGTACGAGAACTTAACCTTCGCCATAATTATGTAACCATGAGTTCCAACTCTCTGTCAAGTAGACCAAAAGATCTCCCATCGATCATCCAGAACGGAACTCATACAGACGATCATGGATGAGCTGTTTATCCTCCATGTATGTATTTGACGATTGTACGATTGACGGCACTTTCCATTACTGTTGCGAGCACTGAAGTAAGTGGGCGGTAGTTGGCGAGACGCCTAAAGATATATTTCGAATTTCATCTGTTGTAATCTATTACTGCTAAGAACTTGGAAACCAAAACGGATGTCGTCATACTCCTACTTTAAAAATTTTATTCATTTGACAAACAATACCCTTTTCTCGTTATTTATTTTAGCGGCTAACCAATTAAACCGAAGAGGTATACGTTCGATGGCATAACCATTAAATGTCTCATTTATTAGACAAAACGCAGCAAAATTACGATATTAGTTGTGAGCTCATTGATCCCGTGCTGTGAAAATTATGACCAATAAAGCGATAAACGAAAGAATAAAAATCAAAAAATCTGAAACCAAAACACATTACTAATCGCTAATAAATCATTCCAACTTGACGATTATCTCCTCAAAGCCCTTAAAATTCGAAACACTTTAATACGAGAACAAACAAATGATAAAATCGTTTATTTCTAATCACCTGGAATGAAAACTGTCCACTATCGATATTTACTTTTGGTGTCGATAGATTTCATTTTCACCCGGTCGGTTTTTATGCTTTCAAGTAGAGCGATAATGGCTCTTTCATTTGGATACGTATTTATATTACGTACGCGGTCGTGTTTGTTACCGATCAATTGATAACGATCGATCCTATGGTCTTGATTTATTAGTGCGAGTACGATGATCCTAGTAACTTCTAGCAAATTAAAAAGAGATCATGTCTTACCTTAGAAAATGTTTTATTATTACTTTGGTTTAATAGAGCTGTACGGTCAGTTTCAATTTTCAATGCCTCCAGGTTTTTGTTAATTAGCAACGAATAGATGGTGCTTGATTAACAAGATGGATAGTGTGTGAGGGGTTATAAATTATCGCATTAAAACGCGTATAGGACTCGTTCTAAGCGTTAAAAGAATTTGGTTATGAAATGGTTCAATATTTTTTTTTAGATTCTTCATCTTAAACGGATATAATTAATAGATTAGATAA
Source organism: Chorisops tibialis (assembly GCA_963669355.1). Classification (NCBI taxonomy): domain Eukaryota; kingdom Metazoa; phylum Arthropoda; class Insecta; order Diptera; family Stratiomyidae; genus Chorisops; species Chorisops tibialis. The sequence goes on along the minus strand of OY770263.1, from coordinate 194,139,354 downwards.
ATTCTTTGATTTTTTCCATTCAAAATTACTAAATCTATAGAATTAGTTTTTGAATAGAGATATACGAAAATTCTAAGGTAATAAGCCTAACACAATTCGTGGAAATCATGATTGAATTTTAATGAATCAAAAATCTGAATTCAACATCCTCTAGTAGAGTGATTTTATTAGGATTAGCTTTTATTGTCACTGAAATTTACAACAGAACATTATAGATAACGTCATTTATGAGCATAGATTTTGTTATTTTTATTCTATAATTTATTTCATTTCTATATTTCAAATTTTGATAAATTCAATACCTGGGACTTTCTTTCTCGCCTTTGTCCGAATGTAAAGTTGGAAATTATTTCATTCTAACTTGGAGATTCTTTGTTAATATCAGACTAATGATGGTTTTCTTTTGAAATATCTTTATCCTATTATTTCTGAGGAACCAGATAAATACATTTTCCTGCTTGCCTCTTACTTGACTTGCACTTTGCAAATTTTTTTTTCCGCATAGAATGTTCTATCGAGTAGAATGATGGTGTATCCGCGATTTTCGGACGGATCTTTAAGTCTAACGTATTTGGCTTGTGCTCTATCCGAAGTATCTGCGGGTATTGGACATTGCTATATATGTATATAGAGCTTTTGAGCAAGAGGTGTAGGGTTGGAAAGGCCTATTATTTGATAGCTGGTCGCTTGAAAGTTGTCAAATGTTGACATTTGTCATCTGTAAACGTGGGAAATTTATCGTGGAACGCTAGACAGTCGTTGAATTTTGTTACGAAAATTCGCGTTCAATCGCAGTTACGATGCTCAAAATACGAGCAAATTTTGATCGTGTGCTTAATGAGACGTGTGTGCGCAACCTTCTCAAAAAATTCCAAGAAACTAGCTCAGTGCAAGATGTGAAGACACCGAAACGACTTCGCCCCGGACGTTCGACTGAAAATATCGCCGCAGTGAAGGACAGTGTTGAAGACTACCCAAAACACCTCCATTCGTCACCGTGCTCAAGAACTCGACCTCTCCACGTCCACACTGCAACGAATTTTGATGGAAGATTTGGCTCTGCATACATACAAGGTCCAATTCACACAAGAACTGTAGCCGGCGGACCACCAACAGAGCCGTACGTTCTCTGGGTCTTGGAAAGAAATCCTACAACTCTTGTTGATACACCTCATAAATAGCAGTGGTCACGTCAGCATCACGGTTTTCTTGCATATCGAGGAGACATCTACTCCATCAGAAACTTATAGCTAAGTATTGATTGATTTGGTTCTGAGAAATATTTAAAAGCAGGCATGAGATATTTAGGTTAGGTGGCTTTTGGCTCAGATGACGTGGCCATCTTTTTTCGACGATTTGACTCATTTGAAAAATTTAAAAATTAAAGAGCCATACGTTCTCTGGGTCTTGGAAAGAAATCCTACATCTCTTGTTGATACACCTCATAAATAGCAGTGGTCACGTCAGCATCACGGTTTTCTTGCATATCGAGGAGACATCTACTCCATCAGAAACTTATAGCTAAGTATTGATTGATTTGGTTCTGAGAAATATTTAAAAGCAGGCATGAGATATTTAGGTTAGGTGGCTTTTGGCTCAGATGACGTGGCCATCTTTTTTCGACGATTTGACTCATTTGAAAAATTTAAAAATTAAAGCATATAAGTCATATTGTCTCTGGAGAACCGATGCGGACTACGTTTCTTATTCTTAGCTACGCGATTTGTTCGTTAGTCCGTCTACTGCGGCTATAATAATTATGTCAGTAAAATAAAGCGATCAATCAAGGATAAACCTAAGCAGTCTGGAATTTTATGAATTCCAAAAGGCAGATCGATGGCTATCCCGCATCTATGTCCTTTGACGGTGTAGTCAGTGATGACCCCAAGCAACTTTTGCCATCCGATCATATTATTAGTCCTGAGGATTTCCATTACGGGGTTCGCCGGGATTTCAAGTAAAAACACAATTCGTTTAAAAATAAGTGATAATTTATTTATTCGCACTTTAATTCGATTTTCCGCTTAATTCGCACTTTAATGGCAATACCGCCGCGTACTTTTCTATCGCTTGTACTGGTTCGCGTCTCGGTCATCAAAATGACTGGTTCCCGACTGAAAGCTTTCGTTCTTTTATATATTTCTCCCCCTATTCATGACTATTCTCGAAGCTTCCGTCGGGGTGTATGTCCGAACTATACTGGAAAGCTCTAGATCTTTAATTATGGCTTTCTACATAGTTGATTATACTGTTCTACATAATTCTTGTCTATTTGAGAGAGATCGAGTTGCGGGGTTGCCAGGTCTGCATATAACAATATTGAGGAAGCGACTATTTAGAAGTTTATTTCAAACATGTCGGATAGTTTTTCTGAGGTCCAGATGGCATCCCTGCTGCCGTATTAAAGCGTTGTAGCACTTCACTGGTTTGCCTTTATGTCATACATTTAACGATATTTATATATCTATCGAAATATTGCTAATCTTTCTCGCACTACTAAATTTTTCGAGGCTGTTGTTTATGATAAAATGAATTTTCATTGTACATTAGTCGTTAGTTCAGTCCAACATGGGTTTACCGAAGGTAGGTCGACCACAACAAATCTAATGGAATTTTCCAATTTCATTATTCCAGTGATTGAAAGCGGTAAGCAGGTTAACTGCATAAATACCGACTTTAGCAAAACTTTTGATAAAGTGGACCATTCTGTTCTTGCTTACAAGCTGCGCACTTGAATTTCCTTTTACTTTCATAGATTGGATCATATCTTACCTATCTAATTGTATCCAAAAAGTGATTTTTTAAAGAGCTCAATCCTCTGCTTCTTCTTCTTCTTCAATGGTGCTACAGCCCAAATCGGGCCTTGGCCTCCTGAACTTCAGGTTCCTTAACATTTTCATTATTTATTGCGGAAGAGTTGTTAGCTCTTCGCACAACCCTCTATCTACGAATTTTTCATTTTCGTAGATTGAAGTAACGAAGGTATATTCAAGCAGGTAGTGTGCTGGAATTATGCGTCGACCGGGATTTGAACTCACGACCTTCGCATTGTAAACCAAACACGCTACCCACTAGACTACATCCTAGCTCATTCCTCTGCTATAACCAACATATTTGGTGTGTCACAGGGAAGCCATCTTGGACCACTGATATTTATTTTATTTATTAACAACGCGAGTTCGGTTATTTTTCACTGGAAAATTGTGCTCTACGGTAATGACGCGAAATTGTTTCGTGATATTTCCAATCAGAATGATTGCGCACTGCTTCAAAGTGATTTGCGACGCTTTTTCGACTGGTGTACATTAAACTGTATGCTTTTGAAGATAAGTAAATGTGTAAGGGTTTCATTCTTTATGAACAAATCTGCACTACATTTCGCTTAGGTCCTAGACGGTAACACACTGCAACAGACAGGCAAAGTACTAGATCTCGGTGTATATTTCATAACCAAATTTACGTTTGACGATAATATCGACTACATAATCGGCACGGCCAACTCTGTTTATGGTTTCGTTAAAAGATCAATTTCAATGATCCTTATATAACTAAGATCTTATAATGTGCTTTTGTATGCTTGTTTGTCAGGTGTGGGCTCCGTATTACGAAGAACATAAGAGCAGGATCGAGTCTGTACAGCGAAGATTCTTATGGTTTGCCCTATGGGACCTTCCCTGGACTGTTACGTTGCGTCTTCCTCTTTACGAACAGCACCTTAAACTCCTTTCTCTAGAGTCGCTTGAGAAAAGACGGATTATCCTTAGGGCTACTTTTGCGTTTAAATTAATTTCACCTCATATTTGCTCGAAACCATAACTTTTCGTATTTCGCGTCAATCCCTGAGAAACTATGTACCACTTCAAATTCCTCATCATCGCACCAACTATGAACAAGACGAACCAATCGATTCTCTTTTGCGTGTTTTCAATAATAATTACTACCGAATTGACTATAATTTGTATCATTAGTTTGCTCTAAAGTTTGTAACGCTAAGAAATAAGGCTTGGAGGAAAAAATGAATGATACAGAGGTTAATATTATTACTCAAAAATCCCAAAAGCGAATGTCCGTCTGTCCGTCCGTCTGTTCGCTCTCTAGCTTGAAAGCACGTTGAGCTAGAACGTTAAAATGTACATGTTTTTGACAAAAAAGTAAGGTCAAGTTCGTGAACGGTCCAAATAGCTCCACCCCTTCTACCCCCTCCCATACAAAATGTCGCATTTTCGAGATTTGATAGCAAACGAATTTTCTCAAAAACTATAAAAGCTATTGATCTGAAATTTGGAATATATTATTTTTATACCAATTTTAATCTACGGTATAAGAATTATATGAATCCCCCTACTCCTTCTACCACCTCTCATATAAATTGCACTTTTTCATGAAATACTTTAAACCAATTTACTCAGTCCGTATAAAATTTATCGAGCTGAAATTTTGATCAAAGTATTTATTTAAAATTTTTAGTAAGACCAAAAAAAATTAGACGATTAGCTTTACCCGTTCTACCCCCTCCCATACAATATGACACAGTTTCACAACTTTCCAATTTTTTTCCCTGAAAAGTTTGAATGCTACTGATCTGCGATTGAAAACATGTCAAATGCATGATATTAATAGTATTTCTGAAAAACTCACTAAGAACTCCCCATTCCTTCCATACAAACTGCAAGATTTCACTAAATCCAATACACTAATTTTCTCAGTACCTTTTAAATATTTAGCTGAAATTTTCAATAAAGCATTCTGATAGTAACTTTAGCATGATGTGACAAATTGGTTCAATGTCGTTACCCCTTCTACCACTCCCTATACAAAATTTCTTGAAATCAAATAATGTCTCTTCATCTAGAGTATCACATGATTGGGCTCAATCGTATTCCTGTTATTTTTTTTTTTTCTTAAACAATAATTTGTAAGTAATCATTTTGTTGTATAAATGTTATAGTGCAAGGTGCTCGAAAATAGAATGCTAGTATTCTCAATCATTCATGAATTGTCTTTGCAATGGTCTTGGAAAAACTGTAACATATCTTTAAAGTTCTGAGCAAAAGCTGATAGCTTAATATGATATAAACGGATGTAAACTGCTCTTACTAAGGCCAAGTGAGCGGCTATTGCGCTCTGTACTGACTGACTCGTCAGTAAGGTTTGTATAAATAAATCCTGTCCGTGTGTAAATTTGAAATTAGGGATATAGAGTAGTAGAACGGCTGCGTTGATCACAGGCCACAGTACTCCCCTGCAAGTTACAGCGGTGAGCAGATTTGCCAAATTTTTTTCATACCATTTCGCGGTTTATTAGGTATCCCGAAATCGCCCAAATTTGCCAAAACTAAATCGTTATCGCCCATGAAGTATAGTAGTGATTGTAGCGTCTTAAATACGCATTGCATTAAAGAAGGACTCCCTAAGTTTATACTTGATGCATTTTTTTCCATTAAATACTACTCGTAATAACCTCTACTTCCGGTTAACGATAATTTAGGAAAAAAAACTATTATGGACTGACGGCTGTGGAGCCCGAGTTTTTGATACTGTTTTATTTCTTTTCTTGTAGCAACCATTAGTTGAGTCATGTATACTTATTCCATTCATTAACAATGTTCATAATATTAAACATTCAAAACAGCTATTACTTAAAAAATTGCACTGAATTCTTCATCATCTGTCTATTAGTCACTATTGTCGTCAAAATAAAATTCATTTTATTTTTCATGGTAATGGGAATTTCGCTTTCTTCACAATTTAAATGAAAATGTATTCTTAATAATGGCGAAAGGCTTTCACGGCCCTTTTTATTACTTACTTTTATTTGATTTCGTTCATAGTGCTGAAACTTTTTTGTGTAAAACAACAGCGTTTCAAGCTGGCAAAGTCAGCATGCCATGCTAGAAGTTTTAATAGTGGATCACTTAATTCAGAATACGGTCAAATCCATTGAAATATTATTTCCAAATATGGGATTTCAATCTGTACAGATAGAGTGTATCAACAAGAGATGTAGGATTTGTTTCCAAGACCCAATCAGAGAACGTATGGCTCTCTCAAATGTGCGTAAAACCAAGTACATGCACATGGGTTCGAACGCAAGCACACCGATTGTTCTTAACGGACAGGATGTGGAAGAGGTGCAAGATTTTAGCTATCTTGGAAGCATTGTCAGCATGGACGGCGAAACCGAAAAGGATGTTGAGGCTCGGCTAAATAAAGCTCGTCAGGCCTTCGGTATCCTTTAAGAGAGAACCCCTTCGCACGACGCTGCGAGTTTTTGACGCCTGCGTCAAATCCGTGTTGTTATATGGTTGTACTACGTGGAAAGTGACCGTTCGACTTACCAAGAAACTACATACTTTCGTAAACCAATGCCTCCGACGCATTTTAGGAATATTCTGGCCAGAAGTAATCTCCAACGACGAACTTTGGAGTACAACTCGCCAGACTAAAATAGGTATTGAGATTCAACGGCGGAAGTGGCAGTGGATTGGTCATACTTTGAGGAAACCAGAGCAAAACATCGCAAAACAGGCTCTGGATTATAACCCTCAAGGAAGACGTCGGGTTGGTCGACCATGTAACACATGGAAGCGAGCAGTTGAGCAGGAGGCCAGAGGAATAAACAAGTCCTGGCAACAGCTTAAGGCCGATGCTCAGGATCGCGCCTTGTGGAAGAGAGTTGTTTCTGTCCTATGGCCCTATAGGGGGTCTTAACAGGAATTTGATTGACGGCTCTGCTGGTGGTCCGCCGCCTGCAGATCTGGTGTCAATTGGAGTTTGGGTCGTTTTCAACAGTGTCCTTCACTGCGACGATATTTTCGTTCGAACGTTCGGGGCGAAGTCGTTTCGGTGTCTTCACATCTTACAATGAGCTAGTCTCTCGGAATTTTCTGAGTAGGTTGCGCACACATGTCTCAGAAACCACATGATTACGATCAAAATTTTGCTGGATTTTGCGCATCGTAACTGCGATTAAAAGCGAATTTCCGCAATAAAATTCAACGACTGTGTAGCGTTCCATTGTAAATTTCCCGCGTTTATAGATGACAAATGTCGTCATTTGTCACTGTTAAGTGACCAGCTGTCAAATACATAATAGGCCTTTCGAACTCTATACCTCATGCTCAAATACCCTTTACATATTAATTTGTTGTATTGGATTTTAATTGTTTGGATTGTACTCTATTTGGCTCAGCAAAGCACAGTGAAACTGAATATAATCGAAGTTAGACAAACATTTGGAGAGAATACACTTGCTCTTTTGAAAACTTCTATATGCGAGGTTATCCTAGGTCCTGTATAAGACAGCAATAAATACTTTTACATGTGTTTTGGAAATTTGCCAATTCTGCATCACCTTACCGCATCGAAAATAGGTCTCTTAACATTCTGACCTATATAATCTGTTATAGTTCGTCTAGGTTTAAAGCTAGACGAAATTAATTTAAATAAATAAATGATAATTCAAAATAGTTTGTCTTAATGGAACTCCCCATTAAGACCACCTATTTTGAATTTAGACTCATTTTTTTTCTGTCGGTCGTGCAGCGTTCTTGTTTCGCAGTTGTATTGTGTGAACATTGAGGTTCAGTGGTGAAGAATTACACGGACACGTAACGATAGTTAGGGTAAAGCCTAGTGGGTAGTGTGTTGGTCTTGTAATGCGAAGGTCGTGAGTTCAAATCCCGGTTGACGTAATATATAATTCCAGCACATTGCTTGCTTGGATATACCTTGGTCACCTCAATCTACGAAAATGAAAATTCGTAGAAAGAGGGTTGTGCGAAGGACTAACAACCCTTCCACAATAAGTAATCAAAAATGTTAAGGAACCTGAATATCAGGAGGCCAAGGTCCGATTTGGGCTGTAGCGCCGTTGTAGAAGTAACGATAGTTGAGTTTGTTATCAAACATAACACCTAGATTTTTGACCTCATTCGAGAAGGGTATTGATGTTCGATTTATGGAGGGAGGTGTTATGTGAATGTTTCTTCTGTTCATAAATAGTACAACCTCAGTTTAAGTCCAGTTGATGTTGAAGTTCTTAGACTGACAGCAGTTCATTATCACCTGTAAGGCTTTCTTCTTCACTATTATTGTCTTTTTAATTGAAATGTAATTAAATCACATTCAATCATTTCAGATTTAATTCCATTAGATCATATCTTCAGGTACTAAATCGTAAAGCATTCCAAATTCTCTTGCGACAGTAAAAATGTTCTCTATTTGTTTATAACAAATTTATGTTAATGAACTATCACTTCCGCAGCTCCCAATCAAAAGTTCTTCATAACAGATTTGTGTTTATGAAAGATCACTTTACATAGTATTATGTCTGCTGCTATTTGTGCAAATGATAAATAGAAAATGAAGACGTGTTCAAAGTTTTGCGCCCATCTAAGTTTTATATATATCGCATTATTTAATATAATTCTTCCTTTCATAAGATTGTCTTGAGTTTTAATCCTTCTTTCATTCTGTTAACTCATAGGCAGAGCAGTTGAGCTCATCCGCGCAAAATAAATGATCAGCTCGGCAACGAATTCCAAGATCTATTAAGATCGACTCATCTATGAATTAAAACAAATAATTTTGCGATTATACAGCTCTCTTATCTTTATTTTAACTCATCTTCATTTTTAGATGCTTTAATAGATAATAGAATATTTTTTGAGTTGATTCAAACCGCAATAGACCCGGACACACATATGTATGTGTCGAGGAGTTGGAAATTTCTTATATATCTGCAAAACCAATCGAAACAGTGTAATCTAATTGTTGCTATCAGCCTTAGATCTTAATGTGTTTGAATCAAATTTATACGCTTTCACATTAGACTTCTTTCAAACTTTTTTCAAACCAAAATGCAGGTCTTAATATTTGAAGCAAACTACACCCATAGCTTTTAATTTGCCAAAATTGTTGCTAAATCTGAAATTAGATGTTTTAGCCGTTACGCTTACTTTGTCGGTGAAATGCTTTCAAAAATTACTTAAAATTATGCACGCTCGGTGAAATGGGGACTCAATTACGGTTTATTTGAGAACCGTGATTTCTGACAATTACCACAAATTCTGACATATTACTTAAAATTGTCATAACTAGACGACACTTAACTTCTTTCAATTTTCCCCAATTATCTGGCATATTACACGACTTAAGAACACGTAACCTAAGCGGAATCTCGAGAGAAAACCAACAATTTCATGCATGCCTTTCTAAAGATAGCTAGAATGGGGCTTTCTCATTCAAAGTTCCATCATGTACATAATGCAGAAAATTACTGCCAAAGTTGTTTCGTAATTACGTCTTTTTAGATGGAGACCTATGCGATCTTCTCGTCCTCGACCATTTTAATTGCAAGTACAGAAGAATCTTCTGAATATAATTTACGTATTGTTGTTGTAGAAACCCAACGGAAGGCATCAGGCTGGAAGACGAGCGGTAGAAAACTAACAAATGATGAGGGAAACCTTCACTCATCGTTAGTAATTGACGGGCAGATCAAGATGATCGATGGTGGACATAAAACAGATTTCGTTAAAGATGTTCGAGGGCAACAAGAAGATGAACAAAATTAAGCGGGAAAAAAAAGAATCATCTTATTCAGTCAGGCCACAAAAACACCACTTCCAAGTGGCTAGTTTGGTTTTGTCTTAAAACATGGCTGCTACGTTAAACGCGTGCGCAACATGCTCAAGAATCGTTAGCGCAGCGCTGTTTTGTGTATCGACTGCCGAAGTAATTTTGTTTTCTTCAAGACGCTAACTTCTATTGCGGCGGCTAAGTTTTGCCTCGCTAATCGTCTCGTCGGAGGCAGCAATGTTGATGATTACTTGTGTGATGTTCACCGACACGGCTGCCATTAAACTTTTGTCGGAAAATTAGTGCTTAGATTTGATGAGAAACAGATAACTTCCTTTCCACTTCATTGAAAATTATTTTCACATTTAAGAGTTGTTTTTATTATTGTTGCTATTTTTTGTTGTTTTTTTTTGTGTAAGTGGAGAGTGGCTATGCCTGATGTTAAAAACCGACCAAATCTCTGCTTTACGTTTCGTTTTGTTGAGTGAAAATCTTGGAAAATTCCCTCGAGATAAAAAGGTATAAATTAATGAGTCCATTGATGTACGTTGCTTTCATCGCAGAGAGGATTCTGCTTGTAAACTGGAAAGTGAAACATTTACTGCATCTTTTTTGTAGTAGAGGATGATGGCATTTTGTCTTTGTAGTCGCTTGAAAGGGATTAATAACGTTTCTTCATTGGCACAGCGGAATGTCGGGAACATAATTAGAAGTGTCTGAGATGGAGCTTAGAGCTGGTTCGGGTTTTTTTTTCTTACTCCCCTTTTAGAAGTTGTTAACATACATAGTTCGGAAATGTTGTGTAAATTTCGGGGACAAACGAAATTAATTTCAACTTCACTTTCAGCAACTTGTGTAATAAGAGATTGCTGTACTATTTATATATGCATGCAGATACTTTAATGTGACCTAAGTTTCAGCTGTTTTATATTAATCCTGGAAGATTGAATATTTTGGCTATTTTGTTAGTATTATAATTTTTCTAAATGAATATGCATGCTACATATAATTCTTCTCTGACGATTTTTATGAATTTACTGATGAATTATTTAAATCTCTTAAGCTTTAATGTTTTTAATATTTTTTTTTGTACACTAAGAACTTATAAATTAAAGATTAAGACTTTCGAATTTACAACTACGGTCATAATCGAGTATAATTGTTGTTTTTTAATAATATTTGCTTTAAAATAAAATAGAAAATACATATTAAAAACATAAAAGAATTATGATTGGGCGTAAAGCCCAATCAGATACTCTAGATGAAATGAGCAAGAGTTCAATGTATCGGAAAATATGTCACCTCCAATTCTTCTAAATAATTAATAATGACTTTTGTATGGGAGGTGGTAGAAGGAGAGGAGGAAGGTTTGTAATTTTTGGATATGACACCTAATGTGGTATGCAAAATATTTCGTGCTGAGTTTAAGGTTTGTAGCTTTCATTATTTTCAATTGAACATAGTTTTCCTGAAATTGAGGCATTTGTATGGGAGGTGGCAGAGGAAGTGGAGCGTTTAAGATGATTTTGAAACTGCTTATCATCATCCTTATCACCACGCTTTAATTCAATTTCAAATTCGATAGTTCTAATATATTTGAAGGAGAAATGCTTTTCTTGAATTTATACTACAGCTATTTGTATGAGAGGGGTTAGAAGGAGTGAAGAGGAGCTGATAATTTTTTTTAGCATTTATTGCAATTATTAAAAAACAAATTATGGCAAAATTTTAAGTTTATACTTTTTCTAGTTTTAATGGAAATCGATATAATGCAATTAACAAAAATTATACATTTGTATGGGAGGGGGTAGAAGGAGTGTACGGATCAAAACACATTTTTTTCTCCTTATTGATATTTCTATTTTTATACGTTAAGCAAAATATGAAGTTGATACCTTTAACAGTTTCGAAGAAAAATAATTTAATTTAAATTTCAAAATTTCGTGAAATTTGTATGGGAGGGGGTAGAAGGAGTGAGGTGAAGTTGATAATTTTTTCAATTCTGATTGGAATTATAATAAAATTAATTTTGGCAAAAATTCGTTTTTATAACTTTGCTAGTTTCAATGAAAATTGAAAAACTGCATTTTTCAAAATTATGCATTTGTATGGGAGGGGGTAGAAGGAGTAACGGCATCGGAGCAATATTCTGTCATAATAATGACATCTATATCATAATACTTTAATCCAAATTTCAAATCGATGGCTTAAATAGTTTCGAAGAAAAATCAATTTCGGAAAATTTCTGAATTTTGTGAAATTTTTATGGGAGGGGGTAAAAGGAGTGGGGGATGTGGCCCATTCACGAACTTAAAGTTTCTTTTTTGCTGAAAATGATACATAACAAATTTCAGCACGATAGCTCAAAGCGTTCGAGAGTTATGCTGTAGACAGACGGACAGACAGCAACTCGGAATCGAAGTTTTTGAGCGACAACAAATATTTCTGTACCCTTGGCGGCCTTTTGCGAGCATTATTTCTTAGCGTTACAAACGGTAAGGCAAACACAATATACTCTCAGATTTCATCTAGAGTATAAACATAACAGAATTATGATTGGGCGTATGATACTCTAGATGAAATAGGAAAGAGTTTATTGTACTGGAAAATATGACATCTCAAATTCTTTCGAATAGTGAATAGTGACTTGTGTATGGGAGGCGGTAAAAGCAGAGGGGAGAGGTTTGTAATTTTTGTATATAACATCGAACGTAGTATGCAAAATGTTTCATGCTGAATATAAAGTTTTTAGCTTTCATAGTTTTCGAGGAAATTGAGCAATATTTGTCTGAATTCATGGCACTTGTGTGGGAGGTGGTAGAGAAAGTGGAAGGTTTTGAATAATTTTGAATCTGCTTATCAACATCCTAATCACATTGCTTTCATACAATTAAAAAATCGATAGCCCTCATATGTATGTTCGAAGAAGAAATACTTTTCTTGAATTTCCAATACACAAATTTTTCTGGGAGGTGGAAGAAGGAGTGAAGCGAAGTTCATATTTTTTTTAGAATTCATTGCAATTATTAAGGGACAAATTCTGGCAAAATTTGAAGTACTTTTTCTAGATTCAATGAAAGTCGATTAAATGCATTTACCAAAACTGTTCATTTGTATAGGAGGGGGTAGAAGGAGTATTCGAATCAAAACCAAATTTTTCAACATGAATGATATTTGTAATAGTATACTTTTCACAAAATTTTAAGTTGATAGCTTTGATGGTTTTGACAAAAAAAATTATTTAATTTAAATTCCGAAATTTCGTCAAATTTATATATGGAGTGAAGTGAAGTTGATAGTTTTTCAAAAATTGGTTGCAATTGCAATGAAATTAATTATAGCAAAAATTAGTTCTCTTAGCTTTGCTAGTTGCAATGAAAACCGAATAAATGCATTTTTGAAAATTGTGCATTTGTATAAGAGGGGGTAGAAGGAGGAGGAGAGATCAATATTTTTTGACGTTAATAATATTCACATCGTTATGCTATGACTTAATTTTCAAGTCAACAGCTAAAATGGTTTCGGAGAAAAATCAATATCTTTACATTTCGAAATTTCAAAAAAATTTTTATGGGAGGGGGTAGAAGGAGTAGGGAGATGTAGTCCATTCACGAACTTAAAGTTACTTTTTTGCTAAAAGTGACATTAAAAAAATTTGAGCATGATAGCTCAAAGCGTTCAAAAGTTATATTGCAGACAGACGGACAGACGATCACTCGGAATCGAGGCTTTTAAGGTACAATAATCATTTCTGCACGCTTGGTGACTCTGTGGTTGGAGAGCATATTATTCCAGCTTGTGTTTCTTATCGAAATGATTTCAGCGTTGATCAATTTCTGTCGTCTATTGGCTTGAGTTTTGAATGTTATGATACCCGTTATTTGCATCTTTCTTCTACGAGCATTTCTTGCAGTTATAAGAGACTTGGTGAATTCCAATATATTTATACTCTAGATGGAATCTGAGAGTATTATAAGTTTGCTCTAAGGTTTGTAACGCCAAGAAATAAGGCTCGGAGAAAAAAATGATGAATACAGAAATTAATATTATCACTCAAAAATCTCAAAACCGGATGTCCGTCCGTCCGTCCGTCCGTTCGCTCTCTAGCTTGAGAACGCGTTGAGCTAGAAAGCTCAAATTTCGTACACATCGTTTTTGACAAAAAAGTAAGGTCAAGTTCGTTAACGGGCCAAACCGCTCCACCCCTTCTACCCCCTCCCATACAAAATGACAAAAATGCGCAATTTGGCAATAAACGGATTTGCTCGAAAAGTATAAAAGCTATTGGCCTGAAATTTGGAATATATTACTTTTATGATAATATAAATCTACCGTATAATTAAAAATTATGCTTGTCCTCCTCCTCCTTCTACCACCTCCCATACAAACTGTACTTGTCATGAATTACTCTAAGCCAATTTACTCAGCGCGTATAAAATTTAGCAAGCTGAAATTCTGTACTTAATATTTATTTAAAATTGTTAGTAAGGGTAAAAAAAATTAGACGATTAGCTCCACCCCTTCTACCCCCTCCCATACAAAATGACACAATTTCCCAATTCGGCTATAAATGGATTTGCTCGAAAAGTATAAAAGCTATTAGTCTGAATTTCGGGATATATTACTTTCATAATGATTTCAATATACAGTATAAAAATTATTTGCGTCCTCCTTCTCCTTCCAAACCCTCCCATACAAACTACACTTTTTCATGAAATGCTCTAATCCGATTTTCTCAGAACATATAACATTTATCGAGCTCACATTTTGTAATAAATACTTATTTAGCATTGTTACTAAGATCAGAAAAAAATATTTGATTAGCTTCACTGCTTCTACCCCCTCCCATACAATATGACACAGTTTCAAAACTTCACAAAAAATCTATTTTCTTCAAAAGTATGAATTTTACTAGTCTTAAATTTAAGAGATGTCAATTTTATAATATTCTTAGTTATTTCTGAAAAAATCAATAAAATCCCCCACTCTTTCTACCACCTCCCATACAAACTGCACATTTCAACTAAATCTAACACACTAATTTTCTCAGCTCCTATTCAATTTTTGGAGTAAGCATTTTGTATAAAACATTTTTTATAGCTATTTTAGCATGATGGGGAAAAAATAAGTTCAATGCTATCACCCCTTCTAACACTCCCCATACAAAATTTCTTGGGATCAGAAAAAAATCTATTTCATCTAGAGTAACGTAAGATTGCGCGCTTTACGCGCAATCGTAGTCCTATTATGTTTTTAAATACTTTCAAATCATATTAGATTGGATTTTTTTTTGCACCTCAGTATATTTAATCAAAACTGGGTCTTCGTAAAGAATTTTAGGCTGCATTATAGTTTTACAAATCAATATTTTATAATTAGAGGATAACTTTGATTTTCTGTTATTAAACATGTATGTCGGTCGCATGAATTTTGAAAGTTTGCTACCTATTTGATTAGTGCTTTTTAAAAGTAACCTTTTTTTCCCAAATGTTGGCTCATTCCACATATTTGACAAAGTTCAACCACGCTGAAGGTTCAGTTATGAATTGGGCAGATTCTTCTTAGCTATTTTTAATAAGAAGATGTTTCTTGATTGTGTATTCGGAAGAAGCGTCAGCAATTGTCCACTTTTGTAACATCTGCTATGAAAATACTAGGCAAACTAGGTCGTTATTTGAATAATACAACGTCGGTCCGAAAGCTTCCGAATTTTTCAAAAATAAATACAACCACAAATTATTTTGGGTTAAATCATTTATTGGCTTCAAAATAATCCCCTTCGGACTTGAATACAGCGATTTTCACGTTCATGAAACATTTCAAATGAGTGTTTTTAGCTCGGTGGCCAGAATGTCCTTCAGGATGCCGGTACAAGCATTCTGGAAGGCTTCTACATCCACAAAACGCTTTCCTTTCATGGCCAAATGAAGCTTTCCGAATAAAAAAATCGGTGATTGTTTCATACTTAAAATGCAATTTTTAGTCAAAAAATCGTTTGTTTGGAGCAGATCGGGCACATACAAGTACCTTTCTGAGTCCCAAATGCTCAGGCAAAATGTGATGGATCGAAATCTTGGGGATATTTAATTTCATTTCCATGTATCGCACTCAAGATTTTGGCTCACTTTTGATGAATTCATGGAAAATTTTGATGCTATCTTCATTCTCTGGGTCAACCCGAACGGTTGTCGTCATTCAAGTCTTTCCTTCCATCCTTAAAGCGCGTACTTCAGTCGCAAATCGTTGTACGGGATAGACAATTATCACCATAAACTTGTTTCATCATTTGATAATTCAATAAAAGTTTCTACTAAGCTTAAGGGGTTATACTAGTCTGGAAAAAAAATTTTTTCTAAAATTTTTATTTGGCTTAAATGATGTATAAACTATCAAAGAATAATATCTTAAAGCAATTTTGGGTGAAAAGTGACTGAAAATGATTTTTTTAGCCTGTTCTTGTACGTGCTTTAGAGCGCACATGCATGCGTCATAAAACTTTAAACGTGTTTTTCTCGAAACTGGGTTTTTCGAACTAGCGTTGCCTGGAACTCAGCCAATTTTCATCAGATTTACTTGAAATTTTAACTGGTGCTTCTCAGATAGATAATCTATGGAAGTACACGGGGTTTTTTTGATTGATAAAAAATTACGTTTGTTATAAACAATTTACGGTCGATTTTTGCCCCTAAAATCGAAAAAAAAAATTGAAATTGATGCCAATTTGCGTATTTTCAAAAAAAATAAATTATCCCGTGTACTTCCAAGGAAGAAGTAATATATTTTAAGAAAAAAAAGAAATTATTTTGGTCTAGGTGCCATAGGAGTGCTGAAACCGACTACGCCGTTTGCCGCCTCGGAAAAAACATGGTTCTAACTAATATAGTTTCACGGCACCATTTTGTATAAAAAATTGACAAAAAAAATTGTGTGTATGTTTAAATATATGTCTAATTATACTTCAAAATTTCATTTCAATCCATTCATTAGTAACCGAGAAAAAAATTTCCAAAAAAAGATCCATTTTTCAGCACGCCAGACTAGTATAACCCCTTAAGAAAAGTTTTCATAAAATATGGCTCTTTGTTTGGTGTTCATTTTTGAACGATGTCACAAACATACTGTCACCTCAGACGCGATAACTTCGCTTGTTATCTAAAGTACTGTCATCCGCAAAACTATGGATTGGATTGAGAGTGGACGACAGAAGGTCGTTGATAAAAACTAGGAATAGAGTTGGAAATAAAACAGAGCCTTGAGGGACGCCGGAATCTATTGGGAAAGAGGAAGAAGTAACGCCATCTAGTACTACTCGTATAGTGCGTTTAGAGAGAAAACTCTCAATCCATCGAAGAAGGGTAGCATTAAGGCCAATAGCCCTAAGCTTAACTATGAGACAATCATGCCAAACTCTGTCAAATGCTTTTGCAATGCCAAGTGCGAGAACTTGACCTTCGCCGTGTTTATGTATACATGAGTTCCAACGTTCTGTCAAGTAGACCAAGAGATCTCCGGTCGACCTTCCAGAACGGAATCCATACTGACGATCGTGGATTAGCTGGTTATCCTCGAGATATTCAACGATTTTGCAATTGACAGCAGTTTCCATTACTTTCGAGAGCACTGAAGTAATGGCTATCGGGCGGTAGTTAGCGGGGTTCGCTTTGCTTCCTTTCTTGGGAATTGGCTGAACATTCGCAACTTTCCACATACATGGAAAGCATCCGGAAGATTAGGAAAGATAGAAAAGATTGCGAAGAGGTTTAGCTAAAGAAGAGACGCACATTTTAAGGGTAATGGGGGAAATACCGTCAGGACCAGCAGATTTGTGGATATTGAGCTCTTGAAGGATCCTAGAAATAAGTCTCGTGCGAAAATGTAGTTTAAGCAATGAGAAACCAGAATCAATTTGAGCGGGAGGCGATAGATTTGAAGGTGGAAGACGTGAGTTTCTAGCAAAACTTGCTGCTAGTAAGTTAGGTTTTTCGATAGGATCAATAACGGTACGGTCGCCATCAACAAGAGGTGGTATTGAGGAAGATATGAAATTATTGTTGACCGTTTTGACAAATGACCAGTAAGATCTTGAGCCTTTAGGGCACTGAAGGATCTTTCGTCGAAGTTTTTGGTCATGCTCAAATTTAACACGATTGAGTATTGATTTGCAGGCATTTCTTGACGCATTAAAAAGTTCTCTGTTGGCAGGTGTTTTATTGCCTTTAAAGGTTTCAAATGCTTGTTTCTTGGTCTGAATTGGATCGAGACATTCTTTATTGAACCAAGAGTCTTTCAACGGCCTGACTCTCTTATGGCTGGAAGGTATGTAAAGCTTCATACCTTTCAGAATGATCTCGGTGACAAGTCTACAAGCTTCATCGCAGTCATTGGAATCAAAGCACAATTTCCAATTAAAGGCATTAAAGAAGTCATTTAGCGCCCCCCAATTTGCTCTTTTGAAATGCCAAATATTTCTTCGAGGTGCTTTTATTGACAGCGGTGTACTTGATGCAATTGGGAATTCAGCACGAATCAAAAAATGATCCATATTTCCAATTGGCGATGGTGATATGATAGAGATAGTATATTTCTCTGGCTGGTTGGTGAGAAAAAGGTCAAGAAGGTTGGAATAATGTCCTGCAATATCTAGTAACCGAGTGGGCTCTTCTACCAGCTGTGTTAAACCGTTTAAAGATGCGAAAAGCTCAGTATCATGCCCCTCCTGGTCCGTAGCAGAGGAGGGCAACGTTATGAACATTGAAATCGCCCGCGATAACGATTTCAGCGTCAGGGTTTGCAGTATTAATTGTCTGGATAGATTCAGTTAATCCATCCAGTTCCAATAAAGTATTCGCTGCAGTCATTGCTGGGTTTCTATACACATAACAGAAGTACATGACATGTCTTTGGATAAGCAATTTTATCCAGATATAGTTAAATTCTGGATTGGAGCAGTTCCCCAAATAGGGAACTAATTGAAAAGACACAATCGTGGATGTAGAGTGCGACACCCCGTTGGCGAAAAAATGCGGGAATAAGGTGATATCCGGGAACAGAATAAAACTGTTCACTTCCCGGTAACACCTTACATTCGCCAAGTGCTAGTATATCCGGTCTTATAGTTTGAGTATGGATATACAGTGAGAGTTACGCAGAACTCAGTCCCCGAACATTGATTTGATCAATGGTGAAGTTAACCATGATCAATAAGACTCTAGGCAGCGGAAAGAAAAATGAGGATGTAACAAAGATAGAAAAAAAAAGTACTAAGGAAAACACATAAATGGACGGAAAATAAAAATAAATAAATTAAAAAAAAAGAATACCCCGGTCAATGTACAAAAAAAAAATTAAAACTATTGAATTTTACTAGAACACCAAAAAACGAAAAGAAAAGAAATAAAAAAGAAAAAATTACCTAGGACATTACATGAAAAAAGAATTTTGCTATTGAATTTGTCGAATAAAATACAAAAAGAAAAAATTGTGTATAAAATCTCTCTAATGCTAAACAATTAGGTGAAATAAACAAAAAATAAATAAATAAAAACAAACAACACTTGGTAACACCGAAATCAAAAAGCAAAACAATACAATCAAAAATTCAATTACGCTAGCCCGAAGTCTACAGCGACAAACTGCTATTCGCCCGTGCAGTTCTATGCCTTGTCACGGGCGACAACAAAATACTGTAAACTCCGGACCGCGAGCTGACACTTTATTCTAAGTATATCGTTTGGAAAAATACATATCGAAAATGCTCTGTAATCATTACAGATTTGTTACCAAAGTTATTTGCATAATTTTAATTAATTAATTAAGTTATTATTTTGTGCGGTATTTTGGGTCGTGCTGGCCCCTATGGAATACCCTTGAAGGGATTCTATTTTACCAATAAATTCATATAGGGTAAATATTAGAGCTCTGAAACAAACAATTGATATAAATCTAGAATATCTATGAATAATACATCTCAATTTACCACAGCATAATTCCACAAAACACAATCACCATAAATTCTAAAAACTATTAACCTCAAAGGATTTTCCCCAAAAAATATTTTTATTACTTTATTGAAAAAAAAAGTATGAACTCGAGAAATATACGACATTCAATTTAAACTGGGCGTTATCCAGTAAATTGGAAAAGGGAATTTTCTAGCTTGGCTAAAAAACGGAAGCAAAACTTTGAAACAACTCACATAAAACGAAATGAAATTCTCGCCAGGATTATGACAATAAAAAATGGACTATATTTCGCCCAGTTGGTCACCATCATTTATGTTATATACATAAAATACCCACACTACGTGAATAGCTATTTTTCCCATCTCTAATATGCCTAAAGGGATTCAACACACACATTTTTAGGAGGTCCAATGTTATCGCCATAGGATAGTCAAATAATAGCATCATTTTCACTCATAAATATAATTCAGTTGATATTTATGGGCATCCTGTTCATCAGCCTACCTACTATATTTATTATTTTCTATTTTATTTTGTATAATTTTTATTGGATTTCAATTCGGATAAAGTGTGGCAAGTCTGCCGTTCAATTGAACGGAAAAGGACAATGCATTTTCCAGGGCTATATCCAAAACGGAAAGGGATAATAACGCTGGATTTCGGGCAAAAAAAAAATCTAAAACGGTCATAAATAATGTAATTAACCGCCGGAATTATGGTTGGATTATTATTTTTTTTTTATTTTGTTGAACGAAAATATTTTGTGAAGTTTGGATGAATTATTGAGGAAATGGAAGAGAAAGCGCAAAAGTTATCAAAAGGGTTCTTGCCAAACTGTCCTACTTTTAATTGGATTATGTCAAATGAATCGTTTGCTAAGTAAAATTTCGTAAAAATATCGTTATTTGTTTTGGGGAGTTTTTTCTTTTTTTTTTGTTGACAAGGGTCGCTATTTAGAATTAATTTCATTTTAGATCCATTCTATTGGGTTACGTTGGTTTTGTTGATAACTGTTAAACTTTTTGTTTTCGATTTTATGAAAATTAAATTAAATTTTATAAATTATTTCAAACGCTATAAAAGTATTGTTATTTTTTTATTAAATTATTTAAACTGAAAAAAATATGATTATGGTTTCATTATTTCAAACATTACTTATTATTACCGATGGCCCGTGACTTTGTCCGCGTAAGAATTGTAGTAATATGCCATTTTTGAGAATATATTTAGTAATATATGTTATGGTACGTATAATCATATTAGTTTAATGCCTCTTTGTACATCATCTCTTCTGTTTTGTTTTGAAACAGGAATTATTAAATTAGTGGAATCACTAAATCGTGAGCATGATACATATTAGTGTTGATCAAGATATTTCCATTGAGTTAGTCAATAATGTATTACACATAAAATCGTGAAGCTTCTAGAAGGTGTCCCATTAAAACCGCCTATTTTGAATTATTTTAAATTTATCCCCTTTTTTTGTGTCGGTCGTGCAGCGTTCGTCAGATATTCTGTTCCATACATAACCTCAATGTCTCCACTCTTTATTGAAATAAAAACATCAGAGCTTTTCAAATAAACACTGCGTTTTTTTTTCTTAAATTTCAAAATAGGCGATCTTAACGAGACACCCTTGGGTGTCTTAATGGGCATCCATTACAATTAAAGCGCATACATTAAGTTGACAATTACAATCAAAGCCGAACACAACAATTTCATTAAAAAAAATTAATGTTAGAAGGCGTCGGGGATATTGATTATTCTTACTGCAATTACTATAATCATTAATAAAATTAATTTTCATAAAAAAACTAACACCAAACGGACGCACTTCAACTTACGTCACGACGTAAATCGGGGTAAATTGAAATATTGAAATAAAACCAAAGCAAATTATGGCTCGAAAAATGGTTCGATTCCATAATTTATATATTCCAAATGGAAATTTTGAACTCACCGAACCGTATATACAACAGTGATGAAACTAATTTCTTGCTCTGGCCAAAAATACGATTCGTGCTTGCCGCTAAAGGAGCACAAAGTATTTACGAATTCGGCAGAGTGATCGCAAAGTCAAATTTGGCGGTGATATGCTCCTTTAATATATACGGTCAAACCGTGCCGCCCATGATAATTTATCCATACAAAAGAGGTTCACAGGATATAAGAGCATTCATTCCACAGAACTAGGTTATAGCAATAGCGGTTGGGTGACAAAGGAAATTTTCTATGAATATATTCCAAAACAGCACACAGTTAACAATTGGATATTATTTTTGTTGTACTTTATCCAAATGCTACAAGAATTTTTCAGCATTGCGACTATGTTGCTTTTAAGCCTTTAAAAAATTTCTGGACAAAAACTGTTCAGCTTTTGTGCAAAGAACATCCTGGCGATTGTCTGACTATAACGCTACTTGCACCACTATTGAAAAAAGCTTTAGATGGGTGCATCACAACCGAATTTCTTCAAACAAGTTTTAGGACTTGTGGCATTTATCCTTGGAGTTATTGTAATATAAACTTTTCAAAATGTATTGTTAAGTCATATGAAAGTACATCAGATGCAATTAATAAGTCATCTGAACAATTTTCTGATGTAGTGGGAGCGGTTAGATTAAAACTTTTTGAGCAAATTCTCAAAAATCAAGGCATTTTTGAAGAGTATGAGTATTAACCTGTTGTTTCAGCTATTGCTTAAATTTCGCTGTCGTGATAAAAGTATTTTCCCACAAACTACGCAACCAAAAGAGTACAAATTGCCAGGTAATACCAACTTACCAAAGGAACCAACCAGGTATCACCGATAGCTCTCACTAGTCCTTTTAGAGAGCTGAAGAATTATCTAGATTGGCCGATAACTCCAGTTCATTCCGAAAGGAAATAATTCGAAAGGAAAAAAACCCGTTTAGTCATAACATCCTCTTTATGGATAAAGAGTAATGCGAAAAAAACTATCTTTGGAAAGGGGAAAACAAAAAACCCAAAATCGTAAAAACAGGAATAGAAAAAGCGAGGAAAATAAATTGACGGAGTTGGAAAAAAAAACAGTAATAAAACTCCAATCCCTAAAGTTAAAAAACTTAAGGCATCTACATTAACACCAGGACATAGCAAAAATAAAATTTCCTCAACTGTAAGATCATCACATCGAATACCAATAAGGAGTGCAAATCAGTGGGTAGCGCACTGCTATTACAATGCGAGAAGTCGGGAGTTGAAATCCCGGTCCCACGCATGTAAAAATTCCAATGCGCTGCCTTCGTGGATATGGAACATGGAACAGTCACATCAATCTAGGAAGATGAAAAATTGTTAAATTGATAGACCCATCACTGAGAAAAAAGTATTTTTAAATCTAAAGATCAGAGGACCAAGGCCCAGTTTGGGCTGATGTGCCATTGCAGAAGTAGAATGATACGTTATTGCTACTTGTGTATTTAAATTACTCCTGTCAACTTCTTATAGCTGTAATTCTCTTTCTTCTTCTTCAATGGCACTACATTCCAAACCAAGCCTTAGCCTCCTGTCTGAGGTTCCGAAATATGTATTTGTTTTTGTGGAAGTGATGTTATATCTTAGCACAAGCCTCTATCTACGAATTGCTTGTTTTCGCAGATCGGAGTGATCCAGATATACGCACGTAAGCAGTGTGCTGGCATTATACGTCGACCGGAACTTGAACTCCCGACCTTTACATTGTAGACCAACACGCTACTCATTAGGCTACACCCAGTGTTCTTCTAATTATTTTTACCTGCAGAAAGTTATGATTCGAATATGAATGGAAACGAAAAAGAACTTTTGAGTACCATTTTGGATGAAGAACCACCATTTCCCGATTCTAATACTGCTAGCAATAGCATTGAAACTAAGCATTAACGCATTTCTATACATATAGCAAAAACAATTAAATACATACAGTCAGACAAAAAACTCACCGTACACCGGCATTCTTTGAAAATAATTGTAAATAAGTTTGGTTATAAAGAATACATACATATATATTTCTGAATTTGACAAAACTATATTTCAATCAATATACAACAAATATGTGAAGAAATAAACGGCACCAATTCACAATCCTGGAAGGAATAAAGAAAAACAAATTTAATAGGTGAAAATATGACAAAAAAGTCTCCGTAAGTTAGTAGTCCCGTTAGATTTTCATACTTCCTTCTTGAATTCCAGTATAGTTCTAACCACAGACTGATTCGCAATAAGTGTCGCGTTAACGTTGCTCACATTTTTTTCCTTTATAATTTGTGAAGATGAGCTCCATCAAAGCCGAAATTACCATCGACATTAGGAAGCTTATTATCAAGATGCACAACGAAGGAAAGTCATTACTGCAAATCGGGAAAATCATCGGAAAACCGCATTCTTCAGTGCAATATGTCGTTAACAACTATAAAAGTCAAGGTTCAGTTCAAAATATGCCTCGGTCTGGTCGGCCTAAAATATTGAGCGCGTGAATGGAACGAAAGATTTTACGCAAAATTAAAAAAAGCCGAAGACGAGCGTCCCAGAAATTGGTAACCAAATTCGGAATAAGTTTTCCATAAAAGTTAGCAATGAAACTATTAAAAATGTGCTCGGAAAAAATGGTTACCACGGGCGTGTGCCCAGGCGAAAGCCTTTAATTGCATCACAAAATCGTAAGAAAAGGTTAATTTTCGCAAAAGAACACCTAGCAAAACCTCAACCAAGAATGTGGAATAGTGTGATTTTTACTGACGGAAGTAAGTTTGAAGTTTTTGGAAAAAGTGGAGGAGGAAAAATATGGCGAAAACGAAGTACAGAAATGAATGTTGAAAACCTAACACCAACAGTTAAACATGGCGGTGGTAACGTCATGGTGTGGGGGTGTATGTCGGCATCTGGAGTGGGCTATTTACGATTTATTGAATCAACTATGGATCGTTTTCAATATTTAAATATTTTAAAAAATAATTTAAAAAAAAATGCCACAAAAATGGGTCTCGGAGAGACACTTATAATTCAACAGGCTTCCGTGGCGTAGTGGGCAGCGTGCTTGCTTTTCAGTCAATAGGTCGTGGGTTCGATTCCCGCTCCAGACGTGATTTTTTTAAGCGCAAATTTTTCAGTTGCTATTGGTGATAAAAAATTATTCGCAATAAAATGGGTAAACGGTGTAAAAGTGAAACAGTTCCACTTCAAGAAGGCCTAGATACTCAGTAGATGGTTTCTGTTCGCTTTCTATCATTCAGTCCCCCATAACATCTGCAAATATTTGTCAGTAAAGAGCCAGTACAACTGAGCAATATACCAGCTTCTGCACTCGCTACGGTCGTTCTCACTCCCCTTCCCCAACCTTCCCAATCCCATTCCTTCCCTCCATGACTGTGTTTGTGCATTGCACATAAAGGGCGAAATTGCCTATAACACAGGTCATTCTGTAAAAAAAAAAAAAAACAAGACAATAATCCGAAACACAAATCTCATGTTGTACGGGAATGGTTGTTATATAACCTCCACAATCACCCGATCTTAACCCTATAGAACATTTATGGGAGGAATTAAAACGCAGGTTAAGAAAATTTTCTTTTAAAAACAAAAAAGAGCTAAAAGAAAAACATGAATAAATGGATTTGCTCGAAAAGTATAAAAGCTATTAGTCTGAATTTCGGGATATATTACTTTCATAATGATTTCAATATACAGTATAAAAATTATTTGCGTCCTCCTTCTCCTTCCAAACCCTCCCATACAAACTACACTTTTTCATGAAATGCTCTAATCCGATTTTCTCAGAACATATAACATTTATCGAGCTCACATTTTGTAATAAATACTTATTTAGCATTGTTACTAAGATCAGAAAAAAATATTTGATTAGCTTCACTGCTTCTACCCCCTCCCATACAATATGACACAGTTTCAAAACTTCACAAAAAATCTATTTTCTTCAAAAGTATGAATTTTACTAGTCTTAAATTTAAGAGATGTCAATTTTATAATATTCTTAGTTATTTCTGAAAAAATCAATAAAATCCCCCACTCTTTCTACCACCTCCCATACAAACTGCACATTTCAACTAAATCTAACACACTAATTTTCTCAGCTCCTATTCAATTTTTGGAGTAAGCATTTTGTATAAAACATTTTTTATAGCTATTTTAGCATGATGGGGAAAAAATAAGTTCAATGCTATCACCCCTTCTAACACTCCCCATACAAAATTTCTTGGGATCAGAAAAAAATCTATTTCATCTAGAGTAACGTAAGATTGCGCGCTTTACGCGCAATCGTAGTCCTATTATGTTTTTAAATACTTTCAAATCATATTAGATTGGATTTTTTTTTGCACCTCAGTATATTTAATCAAAACTGGGTCTTCGTAAAGAATTTTAGGCTGCATTATAGTTTTACAAATCAATATTTTATAATTAGAGGATAACTTTGATTTTCTGTTATTAAACATGTATGTCGGTCGCATGAATTTTGAAAGTTTGCTACCTATTTGATTAGTGCTTTTTAAAAGTAACCTTTTTTTCCCAAATGTTGGCTCATTCCACATATTTGACAAAGTTCAACCACGCTGAAGGTTCAGTTATGAATTGGGCAGATTCTTCTTAGCTATTTTTAATAAGAAGATGTTTCTTGATTGTGTATTCGGAAGAAGCGTCAGCAATTGTCCACTTTTGTAACATCTGCTATGAAAATACTAGGCAAACTAGGTCGTTATTTGAATAATACAACGTCGGTCCGAAAGCTTCCGAATTTTTCAAAAATAAATACAACCACAAATTATTTTGGGTTAAATCATTTATTGGCTTCAAAATAATCCCCTTCGGACTTGAATACAGCGATTTTCACGTTCATGAAACATTTCAAATGAGTGTTTTTAGCTCGGTGGCCAGAATGTCCTTCAGGATGCCGGTACAAGCATTCTGGAAGGCTTCTACATCCACAAAACGCTTTCCTTTCATGGCCAAATGAAGCTTTCCGAATAAAAAAATCGGTGATTGTTTCATACTTAAAATGCAATTTTTAGTCAAAAAATCGTTTGTTTGGAGCAGATCGGGCACATACAAGTACCTTTCTGAGTCCCAAATGCTCAGGCAAAATGTGATGGATCGAAATCTTGGGGATATTTAATTTCATTTCCATGTATCGCACTCAAGATTTTGGCTCACTTTTGATGAATTCATGGAAAATTTTGATGCTATCTTCATTCTCTGGGTCAACCCGAACGGTTGTCGTCATTCAAGTCTTTCCTTCCATCCTTAAAGCGCGTACTTCAGTCGCAAATCGTTGTACGGGATAGACAATTATCACCATAAACTTGTTTCATCATTTGATAATTCAATAAAAGTTTCTACTAAGCTTAAGGGGTTATACTAGTCTGGAAAAAAAATTTTTTCTAAAATTTTTATTTGGCTTAAATGATGTATAAACTATCAAAGAATAATATCTTAAAGCAATTTTGGGTGAAAAGTGACTGAAAATGATTTTTTTAGCCTGTTCTTGTACGTGCTTTAGAGCGCACATGCATGCGTCATAAAACTTTAAACGTGTTTTTCTCGAAACTGGGTTTTTCGAACTAGCGTTGCCTGGAACTCAGCCAATTTTCATCAGATTTACTTGAAATTTTAACTGGTGCTTCTCAGATAGATAATCTATGGAAGTACACGGGGTTTTTTTGATTGATAAAAAATTACGTTTGTTATAAACAATTTACGGTCGATTTTTGCCCCTAAAATCGAAAAAAAAAATTGAAATTGATGCCAATTTGCGTATTTTCAAAAAAAATAAATTATCCCGTGTACTTCCAAGGAAGAAGTAATATATTTTAAGAAAAAAAAGAAATTATTTTGGTCTAGGTGCCATAGGAGTGCTGAAACCGACTACGCCGTTTGCCGCCTCGGAAAAAACATGGTTCTAACTAATATAGTTTCACGGCACCATTTTGTATAAAAAATTGACAAAAAAAATTGTGTGTATGTTTAAATATATGTCTAATTATACTTCAAAATTTCATTTCAATCCATTCATTAGTAACCGAGAAAAAAATTTCCAAAAAAAGATCCATTTTTCAGCACGCCAGACTAGTATAACCCCTTAAGAAAAGTTTTCATAAAATATGGCTCTTTGTTTGGTGTTCATTTTTGAACGATGTCACAAACATACTGTCACCTCAGACGCGATAACTTCGCTTGTTATCTAAAGTACTGTCATCCGCAAAACTATGGATTGGATTGAGAGTGGACGACAGAAGGTCGTTGATAAAAACTAGGAATAGAGTTGGAAATAAAACAGAGCCTTGAGGGACGCCGGAATCTATTGGGAAAGAGGAAGAAGTAACGCCATCTAGTACTACTCGTATAGTGCGTTTAGAGAGAAAACTCTCAATCCATCGAAGAAGGGTAGCATTAAGGCCAATAGCCCTAAGCTTAACTATGAGACAATCATGCCAAACTCTGTCAAATGCTTTTGCAATGCCAAGTGCGAGAACTTGACCTTCGCCGTGTTTATGTATACATGAGTTCCAACGTTCTGTCAAGTAGACCAAGAGATCTCCGGTCGACCTTCCAGAACGGAATCCATACTGACGATCGTGGATTAGCTGGTTATCCTCGAGATATTCAACGATTTTGCAATTGACAGCAGTTTCCATTACTTTCGAGAGCACTGAAGTAATGGCTATCGGGCGGTAGTTAGCGGGGTTCGCTTTGCTTCCTTTCTTGGGAATTGGCTGAACATTCGCAACTTTCCACATACATGGAAAGCATCCGGAAGATTAGGAAAGATAGAAAAGATTGCGAAGAGGTTTAGCTAAAGAAGAGACGCACATTTTAAGGGTAATGGGGGAAATACCGTCAGGACCAGCAGATTTGTGGATATTGAGCTCTTGAAGGATCCTAGAAATAAGTCTCGTGCGAAAATGTAGTTTAAGCAATGAGAAACCAGAATCAATTTGAGCGGGAGGCGATAGATTTGAAGGTGGAAGACGTGAGTTTCTAGCAAAACTTGCTGCTAGTAAGTTAGGTTTTTCGATAGGATCAATAACGGTACGGTCGCCATCAACAAGAGGTGGTATTGAGGAAGATATGAAATTATTGTTGACCGTTTTGACAAATGACCAGTAAGATCTTGAGCCTTTAGGGCACTGAAGGATCTTTCGTCGAAGTTTTTGGTCATGCTCAAATTTAACACGATTGAGTATTGATTTGCAGGCATTTCTTGACGCATTAAAAAGTTCTCTGTTGGCAGGTGTTTTATTGCCTTTAAAGGTTTCAAATGCTTGTTTCTTGGTCTGAATTGGATCGAGACATTCTTTATTGAACCAAGAGTCTTTCAACGGCCTGACTCTCTTATGGCTGGAAGGTATGTAAAGCTTCATACCTTTCAGAATGATCTCGGTGACAAGTCTACAAGCTTCATCGCAGTCATTGGAATCAAAGCACAATTTCCAATTAAAGGCATTAAAGAAGTCATTTAGCGCCCCCCAATTTGCTCTTTTGAAATGCCAAATATTTCTTCGAGGTGCTTTTATTGACAGCGGTGTACTTGATGCAATTGGGAATTCAGCACGAATCAAAAAATGATCCATATTTCCAATTGGCGATGGTGATATGATAGAGATAGTATATTTCTCTGGCTGGTTGGTGAGAAAAAGGTCAAGAAGGTTGGAATAATGTCCTGCAATATCTAGTAACCGAGTGGGCTCTTCTACCAGCTGTGTTAAACCGTTTAAAGATGCGAAAAGCTCAGTATCATGCCCCTCCTGGTCCGTAGCAGAGGAGGGCAACGTTATGAACATTGAAATCGCCCGCGATAACGATTTCAGCGTCAGGGTTTGCAGTATTAATTGTCTGGATAGATTCAGTTAATCCATCCAGTTCCAATAAAGTATTCGCTGCAGTCATTGCTGGGTTTCTATACACATAACAGAAGTACATGACATGTCTTTGGATAAGCAATTTTATCCAGATATAGTTAAATTCTGGATTGGAGCAGTTCCCCAAATAGGGAACTAATTGAAAAGACACAATCGTGGATGTAGAGTGCGACACCCCGTTGGCGAAAAAATGCGGGAATAAGGTGATATCCGGGAACAGAATAAAACTGTTCACTTCCCGGTAACACCTTACATTCGCCAAGTGCTAGTATATCCGGTCTTATAGTTTGAGTATGGATATACAGTGAGAGTTACGCAGAACTCAGTCCCCGAACATTGATTTGATCAATGGTGAAGTTAACCATGATCAATAAGACTCTAGGCAGCGGAAAGAAAAATGAGGATGTAACAAAGATAGAAAAAAAAAGTACTAAGGAAAACACATAAATGGACGGAAAATAAAAATAAATAAATTAAAAAAAAAGAATACCCCGGTCAATGTACAAAAAAAAAATTAAAACTATTGAATTTTACTAGAACACCAAAAAACGAAAAGAAAAGAAATAAAAAAGAAAAAATTACCTAGGACATTACATGAAAAAAGAATTTTGCTATTGAATTTGTCGAATAAAATACAAAAAGAAAAAATTGTGTATAAAATCTCTCTAATGCTAAACAATTAGGTGAAATAAACAAAAAATAAATAAATAAAAACAAACAACACTTGGTAACACCGAAATCAAAAAGCAAAACAATACAATCAAAAATTCAATTACGCTAGCCCGAAGTCTACAGCGACAAACTGCTATTCGCCCGTGCAGTTCTATGCCTTGTCACGGGCGACAACAAAATACTGTAAACTCCGGACCGCGAGCTGACACTTTATTCTAAGTATATCGTTTGGAAAAATACATATCGAAAATGCTCTGTAATCATTACAGATTTGTTACCAAAGTTATTTGCATAATTTTAATTAATTAATTAAGTTATTATTTTGTGCGGTATTTTGGGTCGTGCTGGCCCCTATGGAATACCCTTGAAGGGATTCTATTTTACCAATAAATTCATATAGGGTAAATATTAGAGCTCTGAAACAAACAATTGATATAAATCTAGAATATCTATGAATAATACATCTCAATTTACCACAGCATAATTCCACAAAACACAATCACCATAAATTCTAAAAACTATTAACCTCAAAGGATTTTCCCCAAAAAATATTTTTATTACTTTATTGAAAAAAAAAGTATGAACTCGAGAAATATACGACATTCAATTTAAACTGGGCGTTATCCAGTAAATTGGAAAAGGGAATTTTCTAGCTTGGCTAAAAAACGGAAGCAAAACTTTGAAACAACTCACATAAAACGAAATGAAATTCTCGCCAGGATTATGACAATAAAAAATGGACTATATTTCGCCCAGTTGGTCACCATCATTTATGTTATATACATAAAATACCCACACTACGTGAATAGCTATTTTTCCCATCTCTAATATGCCTAAAGGGATTCAACACACACATTTTTAGGAGGTCCAATGTTATCGCCATAGGATAGTCAAATAATAGCATCATTTTCACTCATAAATATAATTCAGTTGATATTTATGGGCATCCTGTTCATCAGCCTACCTACTATATTTATTATTTTCTATTTTATTTTGTATAATTTTTATTGGATTTCAATTCGGATAAAGTGTGGCAAGTCTGCCGTTCAATTGAACGGAAAAGGACAATGCATTTTCCAGGGCTATATCCAAAACGGAAAGGGATAATAACGCTGGATTTCGGGCAAAAAAAAAATCTAAAACGGTCATAAATAATGTAATTAACCGCCGGAATTATGGTTGGATTATTATTTTTTTTTTATTTTGTTGAACGAAAATATTTTGTGAAGTTTGGATGAATTATTGAGGAAATGGAAGAGAAAGCGCAAAAGTTATCAAAAGGGTTCTTGCCAAACTGTCCTACTTTTAATTGGATTATGTCAAATGAATCGTTTGCTAAGTAAAATTTCGTAAAAATATCGTTATTTGTTTTGGGGAGTTTTTTCTTTTTTTTTTGTTGACAAGGGTCGCTATTTAGAATTAATTTCATTTTAGATCCATTCTATTGGGTTACGTTGGTTTTGTTGATAACTGTTAAACTTTTTGTTTTCGATTTTATGAAAATTAAATTAAATTTTATAAATTATTTCAAACGCTATAAAAGTATTGTTATTTTTTTATTAAATTATTTAAACTGAAAAAAATATGATTATGGTTTCATTATTTCAAACATTACTTATTATTACCGATGGCCCGTGACTTTGTCCGCGTAAGAATTGTAGTAATATGCCATTTTTGAGAATATATTTAGTAATATATGTTATGGTACGTATAATCATATTAGTTTAATGCCTCTTTGTACATCATCTCTTCTGTTTTGTTTTGAAACAGGAATTATTAAATTAGTGGAATCACTAAATCGTGAGCATGATACATATTAGTGTTGATCAAGATATTTCCATTGAGTTAGTCAATAATGTATTACACATAAAATCGTGAAGCTTCTAGAAGGTGTCCCATTAAAACCGCCTATTTTGAATTATTTTAAATTTATCCCCTTTTTTTGTGTCGGTCGTGCAGCGTTCGTCAGATATTCTGTTCCATACATAACCTCAATGTCTCCACTCTTTATTGAAATAAAAACATCAGAGCTTTTCAAATAAACACTGCGTTTTTTTTTCTTAAATTTCAAAATAGGCGATCTTAACGAGACACCCTTGGGTGTCTTAATGGGCATCCATTACAATTAAAGCGCATACATTAAGTTGACAATTACAATCAAAGCCGAACACAACAATTTCATTAAAAAAAATTAATGTTAGAAGGCGTCGGGGATATTGATTATTCTTACTGCAATTACTATAATCATTAATAAAATTAATTTTCATAAAAAAACTAACACCAAACGGACGCACTTCAACTTACGTCACGACGTAAATCGGGGTAAATTGAAATATTGAAATAAAACCAAAGCAAATTATGGCTCGAAAAATGGTTCGATTCCATAATTTATATATTCCAAATGGAAATTTTGAACTCACCGAACCGTATATACAACAGTGATGAAACTAATTTCTTGCTCTGGCCAAAAATACGATTCGTGCTTGCCGCTAAAGGAGCACAAAGTATTTACGAATTCGGCAGAGTGATCGCAAAGTCAAATTTGGCGGTGATATGCTCCTTTAATATATACGGTCAAACCGTGCCGCCCATGATAATTTATCCATACAAAAGAGGTTCACAGGATATAAGAGCATTCATTCCACAGAACTAGGTTATAGCAATAGCGGTTGGGTGACAAAGGAAATTTTCTATGAATATATTCCAAAACAGCACACAGTTAACAATTGGATATTATTTTTGTTGTACTTTATCCAAATGCTACAAGAATTTTTCAGCATTGCGACTATGTTGCTTTTAAGCCTTTAAAAAATTTCTGGACAAAAACTGTTCAGCTTTTGTGCAAAGAACATCCTGGCGATTGTCTGACTATAACGCTACTTGCACCACTATTGAAAAAAGCTTTAGATGGGTGCATCACAACCGAATTTCTTCAAACAAGTTTTAGGACTTGTGGCATTTATCCTTGGAGTTATTGTAATATAAACTTTTCAAAATGTATTGTTAAGTCATATGAAAGTACATCAGATGCAATTAATAAGTCATCTGAACAATTTTCTGATGTAGTGGGAGCGGTTAGATTAAAACTTTTTGAGCAAATTCTCAAAAATCAAGGCATTTTTGAAGAGTATGAGTATTAACCTGTTGTTTCAGCTATTGCTTAAATTTCGCTGTCGTGATAAAAGTATTTTCCCACAAACTACGCAACCAAAAGAGTACAAATTGCCAGGTAATACCAACTTACCAAAGGAACCAACCAGGTATCACCGATAGCTCTCACTAGTCCTTTTAGAGAGCTGAAGAATTATCTAGATTGGCCGATAACTCCAGTTCATTCCGAAAGGAAATAATTCGAAAGGAAAAAAACCCGTTTAGTCATAACATCCTCTTTATGGATAAAGAGTAATGCGAAAAAAACTATCTTTGGAAAGGGGAAAACAAAAAACCCAAAATCGTAAAAACAGGAATAGAAAAAGCGAGGAAAATAAATTGACGGAGTTGGAAAAAAAAACAGTAATAAAACTCCAATCCCTAAAGTTAAAAAACTTAAGGCATCTACATTAACACCAGGACATAGCAAAAATAAAATTTCCTCAACTGTAAGATCATCACATCGAATACCAATAAGGAGTGCAAATCAGTGGGTAGCGCACTGCTATTACAATGCGAGAAGTCGGGAGTTGAAATCCCGGTCCCACGCATGTAAAAATTCCAATGCGCTGCCTTCGTGGATATGGAACATGGAACAGTCACATCAATCTAGGAAGATGAAAAATTGTTAAATTGATAGACCCATCACTGAGAAAAAAGTATTTTTAAATCTAAAGATCAGAGGACCAAGGCCCAGTTTGGGCTGATGTGCCATTGCAGAAGTAGAATGATACGTTATTGCTACTTGTGTATTTAAATTACTCCTGTCAACTTCTTATAGCTGTAATTCTCTTTCTTCTTCTTCAATGGCACTACATTCCAAACCAAGCCTTAGCCTCCTGTCTGAGGTTCCGAAATATGTATTTGTTTTTGTGGAAGTGATGTTATATCTTAGCACAAGCCTCTATCTACGAATTGCTTGTTTTCGCAGATCGGAGTGATCCAGATATACGCACGTAAGCAGTGTGCTGGCATTATACGTCGACCGGAACTTGAACTCCCGACCTTTACATTGTAGACCAACACGCTACTCATTAGGCTACACCCAGTGTTCTTCTAATTATTTTTACCTGCAGAAAGTTATGATTCGAATATGAATGGAAACGAAAAAGAACTTTTGAGTACCATTTTGGATGAAGAACCACCATTTCCCGATTCTAATACTGCTAGCAATAGCATTGAAACTAAGCATTAACGCATTTCTATACATATAGCAAAAACAATTAAATACATACAGTCAGACAAAAAACTCACCGTACACCGGCATTCTTTGAAAATAATTGTAAATAAGTTTGGTTATAAAGAATACATACATATATATTTCTGAATTTGACAAAACTATATTTCAATCAATATACAACAAATATGTGAAGAAATAAACGGCACCAATTCACAATCCTGGAAGGAATAAAGAAAAACAAATTTAATAGGTGAAAATATGACAAAAAAGTCTCCGTAAGTTAGTAGTCCCGTTAGATTTTCATACTTCCTTCTTGAATTCCAGTATAGTTCTAACCACAGACTGATTCGCAATAAGTGTCGCGTTAACGTTGCTCACATTTTTTTCCTTTATAATTTGTGAAGATGAGCTCCATCAAAGCCGAAATTACCATCGACATTAGGAAGCTTATTATCAAGATGCACAACGAAGGAAAGTCATTACTGCAAATCGGGAAAATCATCGGAAAACCGCATTCTTCAGTGCAATATGTCGTTAACAACTATAAAAGTCAAGGTTCAGTTCAAAATATGCCTCGGTCTGGTCGGCCTAAAATATTGAGCGCGTGAATGGAACGAAAGATTTTACGCAAAATTAAAAAAAGCCGAAGACGAGCGTCCCAGAAATTGGTAACCAAATTCGGAATAAGTTTTCCATAAAAGTTAGCAATGAAACTATTAAAAATGTGCTCGGAAAAAATGGTTACCACGGGCGTGTGCCCAGGCGAAAGCCTTTAATTGCATCACAAAATCGTAAGAAAAGGTTAATTTTCGCAAAAGAACACCTAGCAAAACCTCAACCAAGAATGTGGAATAGTGTGATTTTTACTGACGGAAGTAAGTTTGAAGTTTTTGGAAAAAGTGGAGGAGGAAAAATATGGCGAAAACGAAGTACAGAAATGAATGTTGAAAACCTAACACCAACAGTTAAACATGGCGGTGGTAACGTCATGGTGTGGGGGTGTATGTCGGCATCTGGAGTGGGCTATTTACGATTTATTGAATCAACTATGGATCGTTTTCAATATTTAAATATTTTAAAAAATAATTTAAAAAAAATGCCACAAAAATGGGTCTCGGAGAGACACTTATAATTCAACAGGCTTCCGTGGCGTAGTGGGCAGCGTGCTTGCTTTTCAGTCAATAGGTCGTGGGTTCGATTCCCGCTCCAGACGTGATTTTTTTAAGCGCAAATTTTTCAGTTGCTATTGGTGATAAAAAATTATTCGCAATAAAATGGGTAAACGGTGTAAAAGTGAAACAGTTCCACTTCAAGAAGGCCTAGATACTCAGTAGATGGTTTCTGTTCGCTTTCTATCATTCAGTCCCCCATAACATCTGCAAATATTTGTCAGTAAAGAGCCAGTACAACTGAGCAATATACCAGCTTCTGCACTCGCTACGGTCGTTCTCACTCCCCTTCCCCAACCTTCCCAATCCCATTCCTTCCCTCCATGACTGTGTTTGTGCATTGCACATAAAGGGCGAAATTGCCTATAACACAGGTCATTCTGTAAAAAAAAAAAAAAACAAGACAATAATCCGAAACACAAATCTCATGTTGTACGGGAATGGTTGTTATATAACCTCCACAATCACCCGATCTTAACCCTATAGAACATTTATGGGAGGAATTAAAACGCAGGTTAAGAAAATTTTCTTTTAAAAACAAAAAAGAGCTAAAAGAAAAACATGAAGAAGAATGGAACAAAATAAATCCAACAGTTACTAAGAAACTCGTAGATTCTATGGAACGACGCTTGAAAGCAGTCACTACGGCTAAGGACCCCACTAAGTATTGAAGCGTAATTTCGAGCAGCAGCTAATTATATCATTAAATGTAGTATACTGTACGGAGATTTTTTGTCATATTTTCACCTATTAAATTTGTTTTTTCTTTATTCCTTCCAGGATTGTACCTAGTCTAGCCATAAATACTGTTACAAACTTTTTGAAGCACTGTTCAATAAAAGAGGTGTTATATGTTAAGAAATCATTGTTTATTTATTAAATGCATTGTCAACAACGGAAATTGCAACAAGTTATTCGAAGTGATTGCCTTTTGCCTTTACACAAGCCTTTAATCGAGCTGGCCACTTATCTATGGAAGCATGCACGACTTCAATCGGAAAGTTGGCGACTGCATGTGTAAGAGACTTCTTTAAGGATTCGATATTAGGATGTCTTTTAGAGCACGTCATTTGCTCTAAGACAGACCATAATTCGTAATCCAGCGCATTCAGGTCTGGGCTAGAGGAAGGCCAATCTTCAGCTTTAATAAAATCTGGAACATTTTCTTCAAGCTATTTTTGGGTTGACTTCGCCTTATGACCTGATGCAGAATCTTGCTGGAAACTCCAAGGCTGATTTTTGAATAATGACGTGTTGAGAGGTTTCACTACACTTTCAAGGACACTTTCTTGATAAATTTTGGCAGACGTTTTGACGCCCTTCTCACAAAAATGCAACTTTGTCACCCCGTTGTAGCTAACACCCCACCAAACCATTACTGAGGCTGGATGATGACCTCTTTGAACCTTTTGGGCAACTTGAGAAGCTTCTCTGGCACTGCGAGCATAAACCCTATCGTTTTGCTTATTAAATGTTTCTTCGACAGTACAAATTTTTTCGCCCGTAAACAAAATTTTACGGTGTTCTTGGGTTGCGTACCGGCAAAGTAATCGTTTTGATTTTTCCACTCTATTTTTTTTAACGAATCTGTTAGTAAATGCCCGGTAGATCTACGATAAGCACCCAACCCTAAGTCACTTTTGATGATACGTGAAATTGTTCTTTGGGGTATTTTCATCTCACGCGATAAAATTTTTTGTTTCCGAAGAGGATTACGGCGAATTCTCTCGCGCACGACTTTAACCGCTTGAGGTGTTCGAGTAGTTCGCGGACGGCCACTTCTTTCACGGTCACTTACTCCAGACGTATCATTAAATCTTTCAATAGCCCGATATACAAACATTCGGCTTATACCAAGGGTATGCAGAGTCTTAAAAATATCACTTGGTTGCATTCCTACTTTATGAAGTGCAATCACAGCAATTCTATTTTCTTTGTCACCCCAATCCATGTTCACTACACTAAATAAACTGCCAACAAGTCGGGCGAAACTTTATTATTCTTGGGACAAGTTGCGGATGTGTGGAAAGTCAATATGCAGGTTAGAGTGGTTAGGGAAGGCTAAGTGAAAGGGAGTTCTTGGGCAGGGCTGTTGTCAATTTAACAATATTTCATTCATTTCTGCAAGTTTGGGTTTTTATGAGGGGAGGAGGAGGGGTAAGGGTGGGTGGATGTTAATAGCTTTTTAATTAATTGCTTGAATCGCGTCCAATATCCTCTGTATAGAATGTGTTTCATAGACGAAGTTGCATAGAATTTTCATAGGATTCGGTGCATTTTACATTCACGAAACCAAACATTTGTATGGGAAGGAGTAGAGGAGGTAGGGGAATCGTAAAATTTGTGACGCAATTTTATTCCCTTTCTCTTGTAGTGTGCTTGTACAAAATTTCAAGTTCGTAGCTTTTAATTTGATGGTTATTAGTTGATTCAATGAAATAGGTAGAAATGATACTTTTGTATGGGAGGGGGTAGAAGGGCAAGCGCGATTTCAAAACTTTTAAAGGAATTTTATTTCAATTATTTTTATAAGTTTTAGGCAAAATTTGAAATGGATAGCTTTTAAGAGTTAGCTGATAACTGATTTCTTAAAAATGCTCGAAAAAATAATTTTGTACGGGAGGGGGTAGAAGAGGTAGGGGAATTGCAAAATTTGTGACGCAATTTTATTTCCTTTCTCTTGTAAGCTGCTCGTACAAAATTTCAAGTTCGTAGCTTTTAATTTGTTGGTTATTAGTTGATTTAATGAAATTGGTCGAAATCATACTTTTGTATGGGAGGGGGTAGAAGGGCAAGTGTGATTTTGAAACTTTTAAAATAATTTCTTTGCAAATATTTTTATAAGTTCTTATGCAAAATTTCAAATGGATAGCTTTTAATAGTTGATGGTGATAATTAATTTCTTAAGAATGGTCGAAAAAATAATTTTGTATGGGAGGGGGTAGAAGTTTTGAAGGTATTCGACCAGTTAATATTTTATACTTTTAGGGATTTTTTTTAAATGTATTTCCCAAATTTTCAAGTTTCTACCCTAAAATTACATCCAAAAATTCTCAGTTTTCGTGTTTTTTCGTTGCACATGAAACAGCTTGTGCCCATTAGACCGGGGTGGTCGGTTCATAACATTTGTGGATCAATTTATTATTTTTTTTTCTATGTATATCAAATAGATGTATTCACTCAAAATTTTCGACATTTTTGCTTACCACCTCCCTCCCTTTACACCCCCTAACTTAAAATTTTTATCAAAATTATAAATTATGTAGTTCTATAATCTGACGAATTTTCAATTCGACATCTGTACTCAATTTTGAGATATAATGATTTCTAATTTTGAAAAGTGCACCATTTTTCAAATGCTCCCCATTTCACCCCACTACTATTATGACCAAATTTTATATTTTTTTTGTATTTCGCTAGTATAGCTTAGTATATGTTTTAAATTTCAATTACATAGCTTAAGAGATAGTTGAGATATTAATTCTTAAGTGTTTTTCCTTGCACTCCCCCCCCCCCGACCCTTCCCCTTACAATAATAAGCCTATTTCTAAGCTGATTCTGGTGGATCTATACGCCATCTTAATTGTCCCAAAATATGAATTTTTTATGGTAAGTAGTTTCGAAGATATAACCATTTCAAAAAAAGATTCGGCCGACAATTTGTTTTTAGCCCCCCCTTTACGGACGCCAATGGATACAAAAATTAAATTATTTTTGGAATATGTCTCACAGCTCTCTCTATACGTGTGCTGATTTTCATCTTTCTATCTGCATTCGTGGTGAAGATATTAGCAAGTGTATATTTCGACTTTTTCCATCCCCCCGCCTCCCCCTTCCACCCCACACTCCCCAAAATTTGGATAATGGAGCTCACTTACCAAGCTCATAACCCACCCAAAAATCAACATTCTACCTTTAACGGTCTTGGAGGTACGAGTCCATATGTACGGCGTACGGCGGGACGGATTTTTTTTTTTTGCTTTTTTAGGCTAATTTAGTCATGAAACGCGAAAAAACAAAATTTCAGGGTAGCAAATTTTTTTTTTTTTCTGTGTCGATCACAATACTTTATTATTAAAATAATAAAGTAAAATTAAACTCAAATGATGACAAATGCATCAAGCACAAGCGTACTATAGCGATTAGCTCAATTTTTAAGAAATGCAATATAACGGTTCCTTTCTGCAGGGTTGCCAAACCTTGTAACAATATTTATGGCTAGACTAGGTAAATTGGTGCCGTTTATTTCTTCACATATTTGTTGTATATTGATTGAAATATAGTTTTGTCAAATTTCAGAATTATATAAAGGATTTTCCAATAAGGACTTGACAACTTTTTTTCAAAATAAAATGCAAACCATTTGAGATATTTCAAAAACTTTATTATTTACCATGATAAAAATGTTAAGTTTACTGAATAAATTGACAGTGACAGTTCGATGATTAGTGAAAGGGTGCGTTCACAAATTGAATTCAAAGTTGTCAAGTCCCTATTGGAAAACCCGATACATACATATGTATTCTTTATAACCAAACTTATTTATAATTATTTTCAAAGAATAACGGTATACGGAGAGTTTTTTTGTCTGACTGTAGCTAAAAAATTTTTTCAGCTGTGCAACGTACAAACTAAATACATCTGTTAACTATGTTCATCATTATTATGAGTATTAAGATTAATATATAACTTTTGTGATAAATTGTAAATTTTTAATTATTTTATTGAATCAATTTTATTTCCAATGTAGTTGAATTACAGTAGTTTTTACTCAAAGATATCTTTATGTCTTATCTATGTCAATAACTGCAACAGAAGTATGTCAATAACTAAAAAAAGTGTCAATAATTGTAGTTTTGTAAAAGTGCAAAAAAAAAAAAAGATTTTTCTTCAGGAAATTAAGTAAATATACAATCTTATGTACATAATGTAAAAGAAAACTGTTGCGATTATTTATAAACTTAAAATTCATAAGATCCAAATTAACGAAAATTAAATCCAATTGATTTAATGATTTTTCTTATACTGAAAAGAAGGAACTGAAACCTAAAACTTACAATCGTTTTTCTTTTGTTCATATATGTATGTGCATATATTTTTAATAATAAAAAAAACTATCTATGTATCTATCAATATCTTTTTTCAACTTGATCGCAAGATTGTATAATCGGAAATGTTTTACTAACTGTGTGCAATTCATACAAAGTTAAAGTCAACAACATTCATGAATAGTTTGTCATTTAGAAAATGTTCAATGACCTCTTAATTCGG
The DNA here is from genome assembly GCA_963669355.1 of Chorisops tibialis. Classification (NCBI taxonomy): domain Eukaryota; kingdom Metazoa; phylum Arthropoda; class Insecta; order Diptera; family Stratiomyidae; genus Chorisops; species Chorisops tibialis. The sequence continues at coordinate 194,098,499 of OY770263.1, read as the reverse complement.
GCTAAAGTTGAAAATTTGTAATATATCTCAATTTAATATACTTCGAATTAATATGTAGTCTTAGATCGAAGTAGAATTAGATTGATCTAAACGCACAGAAAAACGTATGCAAGAATAAGATAAATATCGCATGTCGAAAAACGATAAATAGTGGGTGACACATCTCATAAATTCTCCAGGCAACAGAACCATAATTTGGACACACCTCTACAATGGGTCATAAATTGTTATGTCTCGAGATTCTCGCTGTTTATTGAATAATTTCCAGTTTAGCATGGTGAAAAAAATACCAACTTTTCATTCTACGAATAGCATGTCGAATTGAAGCGTAACTGTAGCGAAAAAATCACTTTGATATGTCATATGGCAGAGTAAAAAATAATATTAGTTTCGGGATGTAAGAAATAAATTGACTAGGCGATACCGTGAGGCATTTATAGTTTTAGCTTGACCAGCAGAAATAAGCAAAACCTGTCGCGGCCATCATTTCATCCACATTGAATTTATACATAAATTCCTATAACCATTTCGAGCGGTGAAAAGGTGTTTTTCGGAATTCAAATGGAAGGAATATTGTCTTAAAAATTTAACATCTTTGTTTACTAATGGACTCAGATATGCGAGAAAAATATTGTGTACCTTAAATTCGGCATTTGTAAATAGATACTCGTACGACTTAGCCTTCCCAATCCTTAAATCCCTCCAGTTCTGGCTTTACCCCATAGAAAGAGAAACCGGAGGCTGCGATTGTCGACCTATCTTACAAATTTTTCTTTTGGGCTGAAACAAAAATCTAAAATTTAGATTTTCATACACTATTGTCGCCGATAGTATGCATCGTTAATTTTTGAACGTACAGTATATCTGTACCTTAGTACAAGAACAACCAAAGTCACTTTTGCTAGAGACTAAAGTAAAATTTGGTTCTTCTTGTAACTATAATAGCATTTATAAACATTACAACTGACATTGGTTCGTTTGTTGAGCTTCACAAATAAGTTTAGTTTGTATTATGCTATTGGATGTTATTGCACGAAACAGAGCAGGCTTCATAGACAACGTTGTGGTAAAACCCTCAAAATCCCAAATTTTTGACACCAGTGAACATATATGTTATATAACTTTAATAACTTTTATTGCTCCACACATTTCTGAAAATCAGCATAGCCTTATTCCCGCAAAATCTACAATAACTAATTTATCAATTCTTACTGAATTCATCGCTTCTTCTTCGGACAATACCCTACAAGTTGATATTGTACATATCGATTTCCTGAAGGCATTTGATAAGATACACTATAAGGCTATCATCAGAAATTTGAAGTTATTTGAATTCAATGACAGTCTTGTACGGTGGTTCCACTCTTATTTAGCAGATCGCACGCAAAACATTGCGCGAATTGGTATTACTTTCAGGAAACGTCTTTTATACTTCTGGTGTTCCTCAAGGCTCAATCCTGGGCTCTATTATGTTTTCATCTTTATTAATGTATTGCGCAACACTTCTCTACACCATATTTTCTCTTTGCTGTCGATTTAAAGATTTATTCATGTATTTCAAACGTTTGAGATTGCGCCTTATTACAACAAAAATATTTATAGTGATTTCTATTATAAAAAAAATGTAATCCTTATTTGCCCTTTAAGATGCAAAATTATTGCAGTTTTGCACTAATTTCTTTCAGTTCCGTCCGTCAATAGAATGCATTTACATTATTGCATTTTTTTTCATGCTGGTTGAAGCGATCCAAACAGCTGTTTGCCTTCCGAAACTGTCAAAACAAAGCTGCGAACAAGTTTATATTTTCATTTACAACTATTTTAGCATAAGTGTTGATGCACAAGTTGCTTTAATTTTCGTCAAAACTCATGAAAGTCGTTTCTATTTGCTAGAAGAATCTGTCGCCGCTGTCGTCAGAAGATTTTTGTTTCATGTTATCGTACACTAAAGGTCAATTCAGTTACATCACCGAAAAATTCGTATAGTATTTCATGAAGGAGTAGGGGGATTCGAATAATTCTTGTACCATATATCGTATTTATGATAAAAAGTATTTATTCTAAGGAATTCTAGGAACTGTGGAGCGATTTGACCCGTTCACGAACTTGACCTTACTTTTTCGTCAAAAACGACGTGTACAAAATTTTAAATTTCTAGGTAACGCACAGACAGACGAACGGATAGACGGACGGACGGACGAACCGACATCCTGTTTCTAGATTTTTGAGTGATAATATTTAATTTTAAATTTTTTCTCCGAGCCTTATTTGTTAGCGTTACAAACTTTAGAGCAAAGACTGGCGGGAAAAGCTGTAAGATTTGCCTCATTCTGGACGTCCGTCAATAACTTTAACTGAACAAAACATCATTATATTGAAAAAAAACTGTGTTCAAAACCATCAAGGTTGAGTTAATTGGCACTCGAACTAAACGTCTCTCACGAATTAGTTCACGGCATTTTATTGAACGATTTGAGACGCATCGGAGCACGACTTGTTTCTTAATCCCTTTCAAAATTTTAAACAAACTTTGGCAACGCAACAATTATCGAACAAGCTCCGTATACAACAGATTTGGGTCAATGCAACTTCTTCAAGTTCTCAAAGCTGGAACTATTACTTCGTGAAACACATTTTGAATCTAGACGCCATGAAAAAGATACTCTATCTACGGATTTTCATTTTCGCAGATTGAGATGCCCCAAATAAATTCACGCAGGCAGAACGCTGGAATTATACGTCCACACTCAAGAACCTTCGTATTGTAGCACACTAGGCCACTCAGACTTGTGTTTCTACGTTGGAAGAAGTGTATCGCATCGAATGTAGCCAATTTTGAAGGAGACAAATAAATTTGGATGATTGCTTTTTATTAACAAACTAGCGATCGCCCACGACTTTGTCCGCGTAAGAATCGCAAAATAAGCAATTTTTGCGAATGTAGTTAGTAATACATTATCCGGGATATATAAACTGATTAGTTTAATGGCGCATTGAAGACAATGGTTTCTATTTTGTTGGAATCAGAACCATAAATTATTAAGAATGAAACCACGATACTCGCATTTATATGGGACAGGCTCGTGATCTAAGAACATATGTATTCGTATTGAAGAGCACTAAGGACATGTGAATAGTTATAGCTTGTGTTAATTAAAAAAAAGCCCAACTAAAATAACATTAAGCTTAAAATTATAACAGGACTACGACTCTGCGTAAAGCCTAATCATACTATACTACAGATAAGACTTTTGTGATGTTCAGAATTTTGTATGGGGAGTGGTAGTACTGAACTAATTTGTTTCACATCATGCTAGAGTAACTATAAAAATGATTTGTACCAAATTTAAGCTTCAAAAATTGAGCAGGTACTGAGAAACTTAGAGCATTGGATTTAATGAAATTGTGCGATTCGTATGGGAGGTGGTAGAAGGAGTGGGGGTTTTTGGTGATTTTTCGAGAAACAACTATAATTATCATGCAATTGATATACTTTAAATTTCAGATCTGTATCATTCACACTTTTCAAGAAAATCGAATTGTTACATAGTCCTGGAATGTGTCTCATTGTATGGGAGGGGGTACAAGGAGTGAAACTACTCGGTTAATTTTTTCCCGATATTAATAACAATGCTAATTAAGAAATCCATACAAAATTTTAGCTCGATGAAAGCTATACGTATTGAGAAAATTGGTTTAGAGTATTTCATGAAAAAGTGCAGTTTGAATGGGAGGTGGTGGAAGGAGGGGAGTTCTTAGTGATTTTTCGAAAAACAGCTGCAATCATTATGAAATTGATATATTTTAAATTTTAGATCTGTGACTTTCACACTTTCCAAGAAAATCGAATTTTTGTAAAGTCGTGGAATCGTGTCACGTTGTACGGGAGGGGGTAGAAATAGTGAAGATAATCGGTTAGTTTTTCCCGATATTAATAATAATGGTAATTAAGGATTTGGTACAAAATTTTAGATCGATGGAATTTATACGTACTGAGAAAATTGGTGTATAGTATTTAATGAAAAAGTATAGTTTGTATGGGAGGTGGGTGAAGGAGGGGGGGGGGATTTATATTAATAATTTGTATACTTAAAGATTGCATGTGTAATAGAAATAATATATTCTAAATTTCAAATTAGTAGCTCTTAAAGTTTCCAAAAAAATTTGAGTATTACATATTATTAAAAATAAGTCACTTTGTATGGGAGGGGGTAGAAGGCGTGAGGGGAGGGAAATAAAACTAAAATCAGATTGCATCTCGGAGCATACCTAATAAACTGTGAAAGTTTCATTACAATCGGTTAAGCCGTTTTTGCGTGAAAGCTGGACAGACAGACAGACAGTCAGACGGACAGACAGAGAAGAATTTTAAAAACGTGAGTTATTGCTAAACTAAGGCAAAAAAGTAACTTATAGCCATTTCTAAGCCAATAACAGACAGACACTACAATTATATTTATATAGATTTCCGTTACTTTTTGAAAGAATGTAATTATAATTTTTAAAATTTTCAAAATTGTGAGCCGATTTTGACATTAAATTTCATCTGTGAATATAAAAAAAAATTAAAATATGTATTTTTAATTTTTTTCTGTGTGAACATTTTCCCAAGCCCCTTGGTTGAGTAGAAGAAGAAGACGCCACTTAAGTGCACACTTCTTCGATAGTCTCGATAATCTGGCCAGGAGCCTTCAACGCTTCGTAGAAAGCTCTCGTTGGTTTATCGAGTAGGAGTCTCTTCTGAGATCCTGTGGCATCAACCTCTATGTGCACCCGGACTTGTGTCTGGGCAGCCACCTCTACCTACCTACCTACCCTACTAGAATCGATTAAGCAAAAAAAATCAGTTTCTTCGACCTGTTAACAAATTTATAAAACATTGAATTTCATCGATTCATCCTTAATTGGTTACACATCGGTTAAGGTAGAAAGTCAATTAATCTAAATTTGTCTTCGCATGGTATGAAATATCTCCTGCTCGATGATTACTAAAAATACTGACGTGATGTATGCACACACTATAAAATTAATGAGAAAATGTGAAACTTTGTGGTGCTTCTTCAGTAAGCTATTCATCTCTGGTTTTTTATTTTCTTATTTTTATTTTTTTGGTTTGGTTTTGCGTGTATCCAGTATAAAGTTTCCCGCTGTGCAATGTCTACTGGAAACTTAAATTCAAAGGTTGAGAAGGTTTGACTGAGTGCTGTCATTTGGCGTTAATCGTTTAGCTAAGTTATTATAAAAGCACAGTTTACATAAAACATGACAGCTATTCTTAATTTAATTGAAATAATAAACGATGAAATTGATAAAGAATGTTAGAATATTGTAAATAAATAATTAATGCACTACTATTTTTAAAACGGCACAAAATAATGGCATACCGAAAGCGTTGCCACTACTTGTCACTATAAAATGGTAGGATATTTGACTTCGATGTTCGGACGAGAACCGGTAGGTCCACTGCACTGCATTGAGCTTTTAAGCAAGACCTGGAAATGGAAAAGTGTCTAATTAAAGAATGCCTAATATTAAGTGAAGACATACTGCATTTATCAAAGGCAACCAAAAACAACAAACTCCAACTTACGTGAAAATCAATAATTGCATTTTTTTTTAGTATTGAAAGGAGAGGAATGAAAGCTATATTCCAATTATTTATGTCAAAAACAAGACGAATTTTATTATTTTACACTCACAATTGTTCGAATTTTGACCACAGGTGATTCTAGTAATCATTAATATTCAACGATTTCTACAGGAGGCAAGGTTTTTTTGAAAATTGGAATTGACAAAAAAAAACATTGGTCAGTTAATAAGGGATTACGGCGAAGATGTAGCATTGAATGCCATCACAATGAATCCAAGGAAGCATCGATCTTTTTTCCTATTATTCATTGTTCCTTATTGCATTAAAAGGTAAAGTTGGATTAAACTATCAAAAATTATTAAGAAACATAACAGGGCTACGATTGCGCGTAAAGCGCAATCTTACGAAACTCTAGATGAAATAGAATTTTTTGTGATCCCAAGAGATTTTGTATGGGAAGTGTTCCCCATCCTGCTAATGTAGCTATAAAAATGTTTTATACAAAATGCTTATTCCAAAAATTGAATGCGAACTGAGAAAATTAGTGAGTTAGATTTAGTGAAAATGTGCAGTTTGTATGGGAGGTGGTGGAAAGAGTGGGGGAATTCTGGTGATTTTTTCAGAAATAACTAGGAACATTATAAAATTGACATCCCTTAAATTTCAGACTAGTGCCATTCATCGGTATGCAATCTATCCAATTCTTTTTGTGTTCGTTTAATACGCTGTCGTTCAATAGGCCATACGGTAAAGATATAAACTTTTCACTTTTTTTTTGTTGGTCGCTTCACACCAATTTCGCACTGACCAAAGTTCACGATATACTAAATCGATTTTTTGTAAAGTTGTGAAACTCTGTCATATTTTATCGGTGGGGGTAGAAGCAGTGAAGATAATCAAATATTTTTTCTGATCTTAGTGATAATACTAATTAAGTATTTATTACAAAAGATGAGCTCAATAAATGTTATATGTTCTGAGAAAATCGTCTTAGAGCATTTCATGAAAAAGTGTAGTTTGTATGGGAAGGGGTGGAAGGAGAGGGACGATGCAAATAATTTTTCTACTGTAGATTTAGATTATTATAAAAGTAATATATCCCAAAATTCAGATTAATAGCTTTTATGCTTTTCGAGTAAATCCATTTAATATCAAATTGCGACATTGTGTCATTTTGTATGGGAGGGGGTAGAAGGGGTGAAGCTAATCGTCTAATTTTTTTTTGCCTTACTAACAATTTTAAATACATATTTGGTGCACAATTTCAGCCCTATAAATTTTATACGCACTGAGTAAATTGGCTTAGAGTAATTCATGACAATTTCAGTTTGTATGGGAGGTAATAGAAGGAGGGGGAGGACACGAATAATTTTTATACGGTAGATTGATATTATCATAAAACTAATATATTCCAATTTCAGGCCCATAGCTTTTATACTTTTCGAGCAAATCCGTTTATTGTCAAATTGCTCAATTGTGTAATTTTGTATGGGAGGGGGTAGAAGGGGTGGAGCGATTTGACCCGTTCCCGAACTCGACCTTACTTTTTTGTCAAAAACGTCGTGTATAAAATTTGAGCTTTCTAGCTCAACACGTTCTCAAGCTAGAGAGCGAACGGACGGATGGACGGACGGACAGACGGACGGACGGACAGACGGACGGACGGACATCCGGTTTTGAGATTTTTTATCTTTTCTTTTTATCTTCTGTATCATTCATTTTTTTCTCCGAGCCTTATTTCTTGGCGTTACAAACTTTAGAGCAAACTTATATTACTCTCAGATTTCATCTAGAGTATAACTATAGATCGGCTGCGACTTTGTCCGCGTAAGAATCGCAATAATAATATTTTTTGAGAATGTAGTTGTAGTACATTATATCGGATAAATAATCTGCTTAGTTTGATGGCTCTTTGAACACAATGTTTTGTATTTGGTTGGAATCAGAACCATAAATTATTAAGAATGAGACCATTATACTCGCATTTGTATGGGACAGGATCATGATCAAATCAAACCCGTGATTCGAGATCATATGTATTCGTGTTGAAGAGCGCTAAGGACATGTGAATAGTTGTAGCTTGTGCCAATTAAAAAAACCCAAATAAAATGACATTAAGCTTAAATATATAACAGGACTTCGATTGTGCGTAAAGCCCAATTATATGATACTACCGATGAAATCGAAATTTTTGTAATCTAAAGAAGTTTTGTGTGGGGAGTGATAGAAGGGATGACAGTACTAAATTAATTTATTTCACATCATGCTAGAGTAGCTATAAAAATATTTTGCACCAAAGTTAGCGTGAAAAATTTAATAGGTAACTTGAGAAACCTAGTGCATTGGACTTAGTGAAATTGTGCAATTTGTATGGGAGGTGGTAGAAGGAGTGGGGGGTTTCTCGTAGTTTTTCTAGAAACAACTATAATCACCATGCAATTCATCATCAATGGCGCGACAGCCCAAATCGGGCCCTGGCCTCCTGAAGTCGTCGCCTCCATTCGTCTCGATCCAAAGACCGCGTCCTCCAGCTGCTAATCCTTAAAATGGCTTTGCTGTCTTCATCAACCGAGTCTTCCCATCGCTTGCGTGGTTTGCCTACTGGCCGGTTACCACTCGCTTTTCCTTTAAGAGCACGTTTGGGGATTCTTCTGTCTTCCATTCGCTCTACATGGCCAGTCCACTGCAGTTTACGTAGCTTAATGAACGTTGAAGCTTCTGGCTCGTCGTAGAGTTGATGCAACTCATGGTTGTATCTTATTCGCCATTCCGTTCCTTCCTTCACAGGTCCCAAAATTCTTCGGAGGACCTTTCTTTCGAATGCGTTAACTGCTTTTTCGGAAGTTCGCGTTAATGTCCACGTCTCGCTGCCATAACAGAGCACAGGTCGTATAATAGTTTTATAAATCCGCAGCTTATTGTTCCTGTGCACTTTCTTGGATTTCATTATTGGAAGTACCGAATAATACGTCTTATTTGCAAGTATTATCCGTCGTTTGATTTCGTCTGTTTCATTACCGTCCTTTGCTAGATTAGCCCCAAGATATATGAAGTTGTCCACACTCTCCAAATTATATTCCGCAATTGTTATGTTTTGTCTGATTGGCGTTCTCCTTCTTGTTTGCGTCATTACTTTTGTTTTGCAATCACCATGCAATTGATATTTTACAAATTCACACTTTTCAAGAAAATCGAGTTTTCGCAAAGTCGTGGAATTGTGTCACATTGTAAGGGAGGGGGTAGAAGCAGTGGAGTTAATCGGTTAATTTTTCCCGACAATAGTAATAATGCTAATTAGAGATTTAATACAAAATTTTAGCTCGATCAAAGTTATACGTACTGAGAAAATTGATTTAGAGTATTTCATGAAAAAGTTCAGTTTGTATGGGAGGTGGTAGAAGGAGTATGGGGTTTTTGCTAATTTTTCTAGAAACTACTATAATCATCATGCAATTGATATGTTTTAAATTTTAGATCAGTTAGATTCACACTTTTCAAGAAAATAGAGTTTTTGCAAAGTCGTCAAAGTGTGCCACATTGTATGGGAGGGGGTAGAAGGAGGAAATAGTAAAGCTAATTAGTTACTTTTTTTCTAATATTAAAAACAATGCTAATTAAAGATTTAATACAAAATTTTAGCTTGATAAAAGTTTTATATACTGAGAAAATTGGACTATAGTATTTCATGAAAAAGTTTAGTTTATATGGGAGGTGGTGGAAGGAGTAAGGGCATTCAAATTATTTATATACTTGAAGATCGCACTTGTAATGGAAATAATATATTTTAAATTTCAAATTATTAGCTTTTATAGTTTCCATGAAAATTTGATTATTATAAATTTTTGAAAATGAGTCACTTTGTATGGGAGGGGGTAGACGGAGTGAGGGAAGTAAAATAAAACCTAAGGCAGATTACTCCCCGAGGTAGACCTAATAATCTGTAAAAGTTTCATTACAATCGGTTTAGCCGTTTTTGCGTGAAAACCGAAAAGACAGACAGACAGAGAAAATTTTTAAAAACTTTTGTTTCTGCTTAGTTATTGCTAAAATAAAGCAAAAAACTTATTTATAGCCATTTATAAACAAATAACAGACAGACACTACAATTATATTTATATAGATTATCTTAAGAATGAAGATTTTGAATTTCTTTTTGAAAGAAGCGCTTTGATTTCTTGCAACTGGAGACAACTACATCAAATAATTATTACGGCCCACGTGCCCCTTCTACCACCAACCTTAAAAATGGACGTATTTTCAAAATCTAAATAAAGCCCTATTGCTTCGAATATTAGAAAACTACCGATTTGAAAAGTGTCACTCGTTATGACGATAGTTGGAATTGAATTAAATACTAATTGTTAAATTTTTTACACCCCTTCTGCAAATTTCGGTTGAGAATTCGTGATCAATCAGTGAAAAGAGAATGGAATCAAATTCTATCTTGTTTATAAAAGGTCAGATTCTTAACTAATTTCGACAACTTTTAAAAATTTTCAAAACTTTTGCTTATATAGCGAAAGGTGAAGTAATCTAATATATTTTTTCGAAACCTTATCAGAAACAGTTAACGACACCATATCGTAAAGTTATTATTTTAGCTAACTAATTGAAACGAAATTTCTTGATATTTGGTTTGGTGAATTTTTCCTCAGTGCATTTCGCATTAACAGGAAAGGTTTCCGGATTTCACACTGTTATGCTTTGTTAAACTTTACGTTTCGGTCTCTGATAAGACCGTTATCTCAGCAGAGAACAAAACATTATATTTAATAAAGCATAACAGTGTGAAATTCGAAAATCTTTTCTTTTAATTCTTTATATTGATAGTTATAATTTATGAACCAAAAAGCATAGACACTCAAAATTAACGATTCCCTTTCGAGCAAAAACAAAAACAATTTAATTAATTTAAAAAAAAAAATGTAAGTGAATTTTATTTTGAACATTAATCACAATCAACTACGAATTTCATTCATGACTAAGGTCAGCAAACGAAAACTGTAACTGTACGATCTGAACTAGAATTCTATATTGCAAGTTGTGCTTAAGGTTTCCGATGTCTTCATATGCAAATAAAAATTTCCTTTACTTTTAGCCATAAAAATCAAATATTTTAGCAATTAGCTAGCCACATCTGAATAGGATTAAATTAAAAATCTCTCCATAATTCACTGATTAGATACAGCGCTTTTGATGTTTTACTCTTATAACCGAAAAGCCAATTAAAAATCCGAAACCTGGTGGGCTATTTGAACGTTGATAATCTTTTAACGACAACATTGAAACAAGAAAAAGATAATTTCTAGAATATGTTCAGAGCCATTGATATTTTTTTTTTGACGATCCGAAATGTTGTACAATTATATCATGATTAGCAGAATAGACAAAAGGCGTTTAAATTAACATTTCCTGATTTACACAAAATACCTGTCTTATCCTAAAACCGCGAGTTAATTACTTCCATTTTGATAATCCTATTAATATATATATTTGTGTTCGATAGTCAGATAGATATACACAAATCTTTATTAAGTCTTAGTAAGTAATTTATTTGTATAAAATCAGCTTCATGTAGGCTTATTCAGGATTGATTTGGAACTGAATGATAAATATTATTTATTATAAATTATTGGAAAAAATAGGTTTAGCAGACCTATTGATAGGAGTTATTATGGCAACCATTCTTATTATACTCTAGATGAAATCTGAGAGCATTACAAGTTTGCCACAAAGTTTTCAATACTTAGAAATAAGGCTCGGAGAAAAAATGAATGATACAGAAGTTCATATAATCACTCTAAAATCTCAAAGCCGGATGTCCGTTTGTCCGTCCTTCTGTTCGCTCTCTAGCTTGAGAATACGTTGATCTAGAACCTTCAAATTTTGTATACGTTGTTTTTGACAAATAAGTAAGGTAAAGTTCGTAAACGGTTCAAATCGCTCCACTCCTTCTACATCCTCCCGTACAAAATGACACAATTTCGCAATTTGACAATAAACGGATTTGCTGTATTAATGCTATTGATCTCAAATTTGGAACATATTACTTCTATAATAATTTCAATCTACCGCATAAAAATTAATTGTGTCCTCCCCCTCCCATATAAACTGCATTTAGTCATGCAATGCTCTGTACCCATACAAAATGACACAATTTCGCAATTTGACAATAAATGAATTTACTCGAAAAGTATAAAAGCTATTAATCTGAATTTTGGGATATAATACTTTCATAATGATATAAATCTACAGTAGAAAAATTATTTGCATCCTGCCTCTCCTTCCACCCCCTCCCATACAAACTACACTTTTTCATGAAATGCTCTAAGACAATTTTCTCAGAACATATAACATTTATAGAGCTCACATTTTGTACTAAATACTTAATTAGTATTATCACTAAGATCAAAAAAAAATATTTGATTACCTTCGCCCCTTCTACCGCCTCCCATACAATATGACACAGTTTCACAATTTCACAAAAAATCTATTTTCTTGAAAAGTATGAATGTTACTAGTCTAAAATTTAAAAGATGTCAATTTTATGATATTCTTAGTTATTTCTAAAAAAATCACTAAAATCCCCCCACTCTTTCTACCACCTCCCATACAAACTGCACATTTTCACTAAATCTAACACACTAATTTTCTCAGTTCGCATTCAATTTTTGGAGTAAGCATTTTGTATAAAACATTTTTGTAGCTACCTTAGTATGATGGGGAAAAAATTAGTTCAATGCTATCACCCCTTCTAACACTCCCCATACAAAATTTCTTGGGATCACAAAAAATTCTATTTCATCTAGAGTATAGTAAGATTGCGTTTTACGCGCAATCGTAGCCCTGTTATGTTTTTTTATTATTTTAAGAAATTTTGTATTGGGAGTGGTAGGAGAGGTGACGGCATTAAGCTCATTTTTTCACATCATGCTAAAGTTGCTATGTTATACTGAAAATTTAAGCTTCAAAAATTTAGTAGCTACTGAAAAATTTAGCGTATTGGATTTAGTGAAATTGTGCAGTTTGTATGACAGGTGGTAGAAGGAGTGGGGAATTCTTCATGACTTTTTTAGAAACAACAATAAACATTATTCAATTGAATCATCTAATTTTTTTTCGGTATTACTAATATTTCTAAATAAACACTGTGCACAATTTCAGCTCGATTTATTTTATACATACTGAATAAATTGGTTTACAGCAGTTCATGAAAACTGCAGTTTGTATGGGAAATGGTGGAAGGAGTGGGGGGTTTAAATTACTTGTATATAGCAGATTGAGATCATCATAAAAAATTTCAGATTGATCTTCATGCTTTGTGAGAAAATCCGTTTATTGTCAAACTCCAAAATTCAGTCATTTTGTCTGAGAGGGTGTAGGCTACCTTTAGAGTCTGTTCGGTTGCAAATCTGGACAATTTCTCAGTTATAGTGCGAAACCTGCAATCTTCATTTTTAACTAAAATAATATTTCTGGTAATAAGTATTTGTTTGGAATACTTAGTACCGAACAATATGAGTACTCATTTAACTCCCTGTAGTTCTGTAATGGTGTACTGGCTCTGTAGTTGAGTAGTTTTTGTTTATATTGCGGTACGTCTTCTTCGTCGTCCATCCACTCAAAATCAGGTGTATCGTGATCGCCTTCACCAGACCCGCCTTCTATTGCTCCTTGCTCTTCCAAAACATTCTTATAAAATTTAAAACTTTGATTCTTGATCAGGCTCCTTAATTTTAGCTTCTTCAACTTTAGAAGCTTGGGGTAAAGTAGGTGGTAGATAATGTTTTTTTTTCTTAACGATTGATTTACGTGACTCACTCTCGAGTAAAAGCTGGTCTTCTCTCCCGACCTCGACATCCTCTAAAATAATCATTTCATCATTTCCATCTTCCATTTTCACAATCACAAAACACCTGTTTAGAGTTTAATTTTGAAAACAAAACTACACGGAAAAAACACAAAACAATGCTTCGATACGTTTTAATAATATAAAACAGTGTTTGAATGAACGCTGTTTCGAATGGAAACAAGAAAAATATGTTTGGCTTTGCATCCGAAATCGAGATTTTGACTAAGTAAGAAGTTAGCTGGTTTTGAAACCAAACTGTCCAGAAATAGCTATAGTTGGTTTCGCATACGACTGGGTTTTTCAAACATAATTTTAGAAGGCTTGAATTTATTCGTATTCTTGTAACATGCTACGAGACGCATTCTATCAAAGCAAAATTGTGTGAACTTCGCATAAAGACAACTTTTTTTAACATTTGGCTGATTAATGTTCACGCTCCAACGGAAGACAAGGATGATGCAACTCAGGATGAGTTTTATAATCACGTTGAAATAACTTATGATTCCTTGCCATCAAATGACATCAAGATCATATTAGGTGACTTCAACGCGAAGGAGGATACGCATAGAGGAACTACTGGAGGGCACAGTCTGCACGACATTACCAATGACAATGGCCAACGTCTGGTTCACTTCGCCTGCAGTAGAAACATCGTCGTAAGCTCAACATGCTTTCCACATCGGAGCATTCACAAAAGAACTTGGGCTTCACCCGAAACAAGGACGTATAATCAGATAAGTCCCGTTCTTATAAACAAAAGGGCAGTCTCCTAAATGCAAGAACCCCCTGAGGTGCTAACTGCGACTCTGAACACTGGTTAAGGCCCCCTTCCCGATGTTAAATAGTAAATAGCGGACCTACAAGACACCAACCGACACTTAAATTCGACATTGAGAAGCTGAAGGACGAGTCCTTCGCAGCCGCATACACATCAGCTTTAGGGACACATTTTGACCAAATATTCCAACCACGAAATGCCAATAGAGCATTTATGGCTCTCTATCAAAAATGGTATTTAGTCCGTCGCAGAGGGAAACAGCAGGAGGTATAATTAGCGACATCGAAGCGATAATAACGAGTTGGCACAATATTTCCAACAGTTGCTTAACCCTGAATTCATAAACTACTGCTATACCTAACTTAGCTTAAAAAACATAACAGAACATATCATATTCGAGATGAAATGAAAATGACTTTAATATACCGGAAAATATGTCATCTCAAATTCGAATAATGAATAGAAACTTTTACATGGGAGGTGGTAAAAGTAGAGGGAGAGGTTTGTATTTTTCGTATATGACACCGAACATGGCATGCAAAATGTTTTTTGCTGAATTTAAAGTTTTAAGTTTTCATTATTTTTAAAAAGAAATTAAACATAGTTTTCCTGAAATTGGAGCATTTGTATGGGAGGTGGCAGAGCAAGTGTAGCGTTTAATATGATTTTGAAACTGCTTATCATCATCCTTATCACCATGCTTTAATTCAATTTCAAAGTTGATAGCTCTTATATATTCGAAAGAGAAATGATTTTCTTGAATTTATAATACAGATATTTATATGGGAGGGGGTAGAAAGAGTGAAGCGGAGCTGATAATTTTTTCTAGCATTTATTGCAATTATTGAAAAACAAATTCCGGCAAAATTTTAAGTTTGTACTTTTTTTATTTTTAATGGAAATCGATATAATGCATTTAACAAAAATTATACATTTGTATGGGAGGGTGTAGAAGGAGTGTACGGATCAAAACAAATTTTTTCCGCGTTATTGGTATTTCTATTTTCATACTTTATGCAAAATAAAAGTGACACAAACAAATTTTTAGCACTATAGCTCAAAGCTTTCGAGAGTTATGCTGTAGACAGACACACAGACGGACAGACCGACAGACAGACGGTCACTCGGAATCGAGATTTTTGAGCGACAACAAATATTTCTGTACTCTTGGCGGCCCTGTGCGAGAGTTATTTTTTAGCGTTACAAACGGTAAGGCAAACACAATATACTCTCAGATTTCATCTAGAGTATAACAACAAGATGCCGGGCATAGATGACGTACCAGCAGAACTTCTGAAGAGCTGTGGTGACTGCGCTGGTAGGAAAATCTAAGTCATGGTGTCGCGAATCTGAACACATTAAACACTACCTCATGACTGGCCTAAAAGCATTATATCGGGATTGCAAATTGAAACCCGCCGTTTTCCAATAGATGGCGCCATCAGTAAATGATGATCAACAGTGGCGGATCAAAAACATATAACGGTAAACTTAGGCATCTTTCAACTCCTCATCATTCGATTTGTGAAGTTTTATCGGCGTCAAATATTTTTTTGTGCGCGAATATGTTGAAGTTTGATCCAAATTCTCGTCTTTGCGGGAAGCTTTACTTTTCTTACTTTATGTAAAAAAAAATTGCGTCTGAGGCGCGTCGAATGCTCTCAAGCACTTACCCCACCCACTGTATTCTCCAGACATCGCCCCTTCTGACTGCCACCTATTCCGATCGATTACGCATGGTCTAGCTGAGCAGCACTTTGATTTTTACGAAAAAGTCAAAAATTGGGTCGATTTACAAAATTATAGAGGAATTTCAGTGTTGTGCACATTTGTAAAATCTTAATAGAGTCTCGGATTAAACTCTGCGATGAAAACATAAATGGAGTATATCAAGGAGGATTCAGATCGGGACGATCAACTAGGGATGAAGAGGTACTAATGGATGGTGATGGAAATATACAAGGGTGAATGAAATATAAACCGCAATTATTTTTTAAAACTTTATTGGGAAACGATAAAAATACAAAGGCTGACACATTTTTCCTAACATATGAGTAATTTTGTTATCTCGTTTTCGTAAAACGAAAATGGTTACGCCATAAGCCAATTGCGCAAGAAATCTTCAACTGCAACATCGTCATCAAAACGTTGTCCTCCAAGAGATTCTTTTATCGGTCCAAACAGGTGGTAGTCGCAGGGCGACAAGTCCAGACTGTAGGGAGGGTGTTCTAGTGTAGTCCACGGCAATGTTTCAATTCCTTCCGTAGTTAAAAGAGGTGTATGGGGCCGGGCATTATCTTCCAGCAGGATAACGTATCTTATAGGAAATCCGCGTCTTTTCTGACCATATGCCGTTTTTGTATCATCTAAAATTTGGCTGTAGTACGCGGCATTTACAGTTCGACGTTCGTAAAGAAAATCAATAATTAGGACTCCTTTAAAGCCGAAAAATACGGTCCAGGGTGTAATGGTACACCCAAGTTTCGTCACAAGTCACTATCCAGTGCAATAAAATAATTTTCGGTTAGAAGACGAGGTGCCCACCTTGCGGACACTTTCTGAAACCCGAGGTCGTCAGTAATGATCGTCTGAGTACTGCCAAAGCTGATTCCCACCTCAGAAGCAATATCAGCTACTGTTAATCGTCGGTCGTTCTCTAGAAGTCGGCGAATAATACGAATGTTCTCCTCTGTCACGCTGTTTCTTGGTCGACGTTGGTGACCTTCATTTCCGACTGCTTCTCGCACTTCTAAAAAACTAAAACTTGTGTCTTTTTAAGTGTATTATCCCCTTACTGTGCCTGAAGTCTTCTCAAAATTTATGATGGTTTTAGGCCTTCTTTCGTAAGAAATTTAACTTTAATACGTTGCGCAACGGACGACGGTACTTCTCGCTCAGACATCGCGATAATTACTATAGAACACGTGGTAATGTGGCGTTTTATAGCGGTGCAAACTCCTCTAGTCAGTGAAACTCAGATGCCACGCCCCTCTTTGTTCACCTCACTATCAGTACGAAAATTATTCCGGTTTGCTTTGATTCACCCTCGTAACATTGGTGTAGACGTTAAGCAAGTATAAGCAAGATAATGCCAGAGGTAGGAATATCAGTGAAACTCGTTCGACTAACAAGGCTTACAATGATGAGCTCAACATGCTAATTAAGGATCCTGTTTATATCGCGAGTGAACTCTTTTGTTCACCCGCCCACGATAATTTTATTTCGCATGAAAAAAACCAATGAATGCAATATCCATTGATGCCTTGGTAGTATTTCGGTGCTTGAACCGATATACCTGCGGTGAATTAGTCTTACTTATTGTAAGGAATAAAAACACACTTGATTTAGTTTTTCATCATTTATTTCGCTGGAGCCCTCAATCGACCGGCCCGTTTGAACAACCAAAACTGAATGAATAATTGTCGCCACAAATTCTTACACTGGAGGCTTATCTTTAGTTTTTTGATTATTAATCATTTTCCCGCGGCGTGTGTATTACAATTTAAATACATACCACGGACGCGAGAAAATGCTGACGGAAGGTCTAGATCTTTAAGTTACTACCATGACTAAAGATACGCACAGAAGGTGCTTGCCATGCAGTATTATTGAAAATTATCGGTTGATATTAAATATCATATTCTAAACAATATGCACAGAAGGTGCTGACATGAAATGATACAAAGTTAGATGAAATGATACAAAGTTAATGTCTTGAATTTAAGAAATATGACGATGTGTAAAAAATGAACAAGAAAAATAAATATATGTTGACCGGGCTTTAAACAGATCCAGAACGACGTGACAACAAACTTCCGCTTTGCACCTACACTTTTTTATCTGAATCTTGAATATGTCGTAACAAAACTACCAGTTAACACCAGAGGGACGCTACTACTGTTTAAATCATCGCTGATAGTAGCTTACGAAGATGGCATAAATAAATGGCGCGAACTGAACGCCAAAGAAATCTTCGTTATTCTTGATACGGCAGCACAAGAAGTAGAGCTACGCATAAACGGAAACAAAATCAAAGTTCTGTTGCAATCACAAACAAACACTCAAAACAGATAAAATCTAACGATGACATAATAAACGTGGAACATGGACGTTAATACAGGCATCAGAAAAACTGATAAATGCCTTCGAGAGGAAGGTTTTACGACGGATCCTCGGACCGGTGAGAGAACAAGGCGGATGGAGAATTCAATACAATCAGGAATTATACACCATTTTTGATGAGCCAGAAGTATCTGCTATCATCAAACTTCGAAAGCTACAGTTGGCTGGTCATGTAAAGCGAATGGGGACAGAAGAATACCCAAACGTGTACAAAAATTCTGTAACGAAATATTCTTAAAACCTTTAGTTAACCTACAAGAAGATTGAGACGTATAGAAATCTGGCCAGTTCCCTTGTGATAGGTCCCTGTCCAACACCTAGATAGAGTGAAACTGGAATTACGAAATTGTTCGCATAAGTTAACACCTTGACTCCATTTTCAGCCTAGTTCCGTTAGGGGTGTTCATCTGCACCCAAATCTTGTGTGATGTATCACATACTGTTAATACTTTAGGTTAGGTTAGGTTTGTGTAGGGGTTGGATACAATGTACGTAGATCACCCATTGCACGCCTCCATGTTGGTACCATGTGGAAAACCTATATATCATTTAGCCAGCGTGCTCTGGCGGTGAAACTAATGACTCAAGGGACCGGAGATTATTCAGATTGGCGAAGAAGTGTTCTCTAGGAATTTGTCTTCGTATTGTTGGGAGGCATGGGCTTCTACTTCTACAATGGCACTACATACCAAATCGGGTCTTGGCCCCTTGACCTTCAGGTTCCTTAGCATTTTTCATTATTTATTGTGAAAGGGTTGTTAGACCTTCGCACAACCTTATTCATAGAATTTTTCATTTTCGTAGATTGAGGTGACCAAGGTATACCCAAGCAGGCAGTGTGCTGGAATTATGCGTCGACCGGAATTTCAACTCACAACCTTCGCATTGTAGACCAATAAGCTACCCACTAGGCTAGGGAGGCATGGGCAATAGCACAGAAAACTTTTTTTTTTTAATTAGAACAAATTTATTTTAAAAAATTGCATTTATTCCACAATATGAATAACCAAATATTTTATCTCATTTCAGGTGACATCCTTTCCGGAGTATGTTTCGTTGGTCAACTAGACACCCATTCACTGGCCGTCTTCCTGCTTTTACCGCTATGCATCTATCTATCGATTGGAGCTCTCTTCCTGCTTGCTGGTTTCGTTTCCCTGTTCCGCATCCGCACCGTAATGAAGACGGATGGCAAGAAGACTGATAAACTGGAGCGTTTGATGTTAAGGATCGGCTTCTTCAGCGGTCTGTTCATCCTACCGGCATTGGGCTTCCTGAGCTGCCTGTTCTACGAATACTACAATTTTGACGAATGGATGATCCAATGGAATCGGGACATGTGTAAGGTCTTTTCAATTCCGTGTCCGCTACCAAATCCGAATGGTGAATCACGGCCAATATTTCAAATCTACATGGTCAAATATTTGTGCTCGATGCTTGTCGGCGTTACGTCAAGCGTCTGGTTGTATTCGGGCAAAACGGTCGTTAGCTGGCGTATGTTCATCGAGCGACTTCAAGGCAAAGAACCGCGCTCCAGAGGCCAGGCGTATGTTTAGCCCGAGCTTAATTATCCTAGACGATGAGTAGAAGACCTGTGTATAGCTTATATACGCCCCAATTGAACCAAAATCTTTTTATATTCATATTTAAAACGATTATTTTCGTTTTGTATTTTAATTAGTTTTTAAATTAGATTTCGTAAGTGTTTTGTATGCGGATGAGTATTTGTGTGACGAATGTGAATGAACTTGAGTGATGTTAGCTATAATTTGCTGCGATCGTTCGTTAGATTATAGGGAATAAAAAAGAAATAATCCGGCAGTAAGTGCTCATTGTGCTCAGGTATTAATTTTTTTTTTTACTTGTTAATCTTTTTCTCTGTAATTTAATTTCAATGAGCTTTAAACGTGCCCTATTGTAGATCGTAGAGAGTTTAAACGAAATATATGGAAGCGCTGTAATAAAGTTAAATCTCACGAAAAAAAAAAAATTTCAAAATTGAACCGATTGTAATCGAATTAAAATGAATCATCCACTTTAAATATAAGCATAAGATAAATAGATAAAGATTGATATTTGCGACATAATTGCCAAAAACTTGAAAATAAAGAAAAAAAAACATTAGCCTCCATAAAAAGTTGTAATTTTCTACATATAATTTGTTGTAAATAACTATGATCAGTTTCGTAATATCATAAGTCTTAAAATATCTAAATAAAAAAATTAACAGTAGGTATGTACCTACATTAAGGCGATTATATATTAAAAAAAAAGAAGAATTTAGTTGCATAATTGTACATTATTAAAAATCGAAATTCACAAAATTTTGTATCTCTATATTTTGTATAATATACAGACTTATTCAACTCAATTATTGTAGAGTAACTGATAGAAAAGTAGTTAAATACGCTTAAGCACTGTTAGTTAAATATTTTATTTAAAAAAAAAACTAAAGAATTTCTCTTTTTCTTGTTGCTGAACTTATTTGAATTTATTTGAATTTTTTTTTTCTAGAAGTCGACGATTTTATAATAATGACCTGCTAATTATATGTTTGTATAGTAACAAATTATTATATTGCGAAACATATTGAAATTAAAATATAATTACGTGTAAAGACTGAAATGAAATTGTTTAATTCTCCTTATGTTATACCCTCGACACACGAAGCGAATCAAAATCGATATCGTTAGTCATTACCAAACTAATTATCTAATTAGTTCTCGGTAAAGGAAACTACTTTGATTACAGAGAGTGTATTGAAGTCATTACTTTAGTATAGCGATGTCATGGGCATTAAGTGATCGCCTCCATTCAGCATTAGTATGCATTAATTAAACACATGCTATAATTTAACTGATTTTCTCATTATTTTGTTATATTAAGACTTATATGCCGTTTTTAGGAACCTCGCCATACAAGTTTTTTCTCTCTTTATTTGCCGAAGATTTTTTTCTTCTATTTCTCTTATCAATCAATCACTCAAATTCCTCCCACAGCAGCATAGGACAGAAACAGTTACCTTCCACAATGCGCGATCCTGACCATCGGCTTTTAGTTGTCGCCAGGACTTGTCCATTCCTCTGGCCTTCTGCTCAACTGCTAGCTTCCATATGCTACGTGGGCGAGCAACCCGACGTCTTCCTTGAGGAATGTAATCCAGAGCTATTTGGCGAAGTTTCGCTCTGACTTCCTCATAGTGCGACCAATACACTGCCACTTCCGCCTCCGAATCTCAATGCCTATTTTAATTTTTCCAGTTGAATTCCAAAATTCGTCGTTGGAGATCACTTCTGGCCAGAATATTCCTAAGATGCATCGGAGGAGTGAATACCGAAGGGCTCGTTCAAGATTCATTATAAATGTACTGTAATATTTATCATTACAAGAAAACTTCTACAATGACGCTACAGCCCAAATAGGACCTTGGCCTCCTGATATTCAGATTCCTTAACATTTTTTTATTACTTATTGTGGAAGAGTTGTTAGCTTTTCGCACAACCTTCTTTCTACGAATTTTTCATTTTCGTAGATTGAGGTGACCAAAGTATATCCAAGCAGGCAATGTGCTGGAATTATATATTGCGTCGACCGGGATTTGAACTTACGACCTTCGCATTACAAGACCAACACGCCACCTACTAGGCTACACCCTAGCTAAGAAGAAAGAAAACTTAGTGATCTTTTAATCCCGTGAAAACTTAGTCAGCTGTCGAAAATTGGTAATAAATTTTAGTTGAGAAACAATCGTTGACCGTATCAGATCATATTTTATTTGAAATCCTTCGCTAGATTTACATCATCATCATCGTCATGATCAGGCCTGAGGAGCTTTTTCTATCCTCAATATCCTATTCGGCTCCGCTGTCCATGCTGATAATGCTTCCGAAGTAACCAAAGTCTTGCACGTCTACCACATTTTGTCTTTTTTTTCTGGTTACGCCAGGGAGGTTTGGAATCTTCGTTAGATACCAATAGCCTGTGCCATTGGCATGCACGATTCACATACCTGATCCTAACAGAACTGTCAGCCGATATGTGCCTGCGTACTAAACCACACCCCCGCACACAGACTTGAACCACTCTCCCCGCGGGACTGCCGTTAGGTATTACTTCGCGGGGCTGGCTAGCATTTTATGCTGTGTTCCTTAAATTGTTTCTGCTCTCCTTTCTCTCTCGATTCTCCGAAGATCCTTTTGCACATTCGTTACGAGTGTGCAAATTTCCATCCAATTTTCCTCTGATTCCATCATATAGTCAATGATGAATGGTGGACTCGGAATATTATTTCTCCATTCTCTGAAGCGACTGCAGTTGAAAACCGCGTGTTCTGTGTCTTCTTCTTGATCTGGGCAATTTGGACAAAGAGGCGAATTATCGTGTCCGGACCTATGTAGGTATTTGTGGTAGCCGCCATGACCTGATAGGAACTGTGTGATGTGATAGTTGCAGTCCCCATACACCCGCTTTATCCAGACCTCAATTTCGGGGATTAGCTTATAGGTCCATCTGCCTTTTGTAGCGTTGTCCCAGCTGGCTTGCTACATAGCTATTGATGTTGCCTTTTCCTCTTCTTTTATTTTCCTGGCAACATTTGCCTCTTGCTGGATCGAAGATCTTCTTTCGTAGATCCTTAGCATCTCATTCGCGAGAATGTCAATGGGGATCATTCCGGCTATGACACAGGCTGCCCCATCCGATATTGTACGGAAACCGCTGATTGCTCTCATTGCACAGAGCCTATATGTTGATGACATCTTTTTTCTTGTTTCCTTTGTCGCTAGCACCGCCGCCCAAACCGAAGCAGCATATAGGAGAACCGAGCTGACTACTCTCGAAAGTAGTATCCTTCTGGCATATCCTGGTCCACCGATGTTTGGCAGTATTCGGGAAAGGTCTGCCTGCATTTGTGACGCCTTTTTGCTCGCGAAGTCCACGTGAACTTTAAATTTTAATCTGTTATCGAGCATAACTCCTAGATATTTAATTGCCTCCTTGGATCTGATGATTTGACTGCCGACCTGAATGTTCATTTATTCAATTTTCTTTCGGCTTGTTATTAGAACAGCCTCCCTTTTGTGATCAGCTAATTCTAAGCCAGCGGACTCTAGCCAGTCTCTAATTTGTGATAAGGCTTCATTTGTTGCTGACTCTATTTCGTGGATGTGCTTAGCCACGGTAACAACAGCGATGTCGTCAGCGCACCCGATTAATTTTACTCCTTGTAGCAATGATAGTCGAAGAACTCCATCGTACACAATATTCCACAGGAAAGGGTCTAGTACAGATCCTTGTGGGGCTCTCGCGGTGAAGTTGTAGTACCTTAACCCCTCATCAGTTTGGTACCTCAACTTCCTGTTGGTGAAGTAATTTGCAATTATTCTCAACATGTAGTGTGGTGTATCCATCCTGACTAACGATCTGTTTATGAGTGACCAATCTGCCGAGTTAAAGGCATTTTTAATGTCCAGTGTCACTACTGCACAATATTTTTTGTCCTCCATCGCCATCTTTCTCCTTGTATCGCCTCCGCTGCAGTATCGTCTACCACTTTTATGGCGTCAACAGCTGAACGAGATTTCCTAAATCCGAACTGGTGGCCTGAGAGTGCTCCTTTCTCCTCTGCTAGTACGAGCAGTCTGTTGTTAAAAATTCGCTCAAGGATCTTTCCCAACGTATCAAGTAAACATATTGGGCGATATAACGATGGTTCTCCAGGAGACTTGTTTCCTTTTGGTAGAAGTACCAAATGTTGGAGCTTCCATGGCTCAGGAAAGACTCCTTCCTCGAAACACTTTTGCATAATTGCTATAAAGATGTCGGGCCTCTTTTGAATAGAAACTTTTATTGCCATATTTGGGATGCCATCGGGTCCAGGTGCCTTGTTGTTTCCCATCCTTCCGCATGCCTCAAATAGTTCCGCCAACGTAATTGCAGGGATAGACTCTATGCTGATCTCTCTGGATATGCTACACATAGTAATTGGCCTTTGGGGGAACAGGTGCTCTACTATTGATCTTAGCATTATAGGGCAAGTTATTTGTGGGGACCTATGTCCCTTCAGCTTTGTCATCACCATCCTATATGCTACACCCCAGGGATTTGTATCCGCTTCGTTACAGAGATTTTTGAAACA
Source organism: Chorisops tibialis (assembly GCA_963669355.1). NCBI lineage: Eukaryota > Metazoa > Arthropoda > Insecta > Diptera > Stratiomyidae > Chorisops > Chorisops tibialis. The sequence continues at coordinate 194,074,021 of OY770263.1, read as the reverse complement.
AATTGCCTTACTCTGTTTTATCGCCTTGTTTAGATCTCGTCTTGCCACTTTGAAAGTGTTTAATCGGTCCTGAAAGTCTACTCTTCCCCTTGATCGTTGGACTCTGCGTTCCACATCTTGTCTGTTAAGAACAATCGGTGTACCTATGTTCGAACCCATATGCATATTCTTGGTTTTACACACATTTAGTTTCAGTTATGCATCTTTGAATTTAGAATACAACGAGCGAACATTTGACTCTAAGTCCGAATGGTTATATGCAAGCAAACACACGACATCAGCATAATCAAGGTGACTTAAGATGTTAAATAGTCCCCATCTTCAAGACGTCATTTAGTACCATCATAAACAGGGCTGGTGATAATATGCTGCCCCGTCTGACACCCATTCGCAGGAAAGCTCTCGGACAATGCTCCTCTATGTAAGATGCGACACCTTGCATCTTCGTAAAATTTCTTTAATCATAGCTATGATCTTATCTGGAATATCTCTCATGAGCAAATCATTCCATATGTAATTTCGTTTAACGCTGTCGAAAGCCTTCTCGAAGTCCAAAAACATGAGATGAACCCATTTCGGAGGACTATTCCAACATTATCCGCAGGGTATTTGTATGGTCTGTACAAGACGATCCTTTACTGAATCCTGCCTGATAGACTTCGAGAGTGCTCTCTCCACTGATCCTATTGAGAATTGCCTTAGCCATGATTTTCGATATGGCAGTAAGTAGACAAGTACAACGCCAATGGGCACAATCCCGAAGGTCGCCCTTCTTTAGGATTTTGACAATGACTTTCTCCTTCCATTCAACCGGATATCTTTCTTGATTCCACACCTCAGTAAAGAGTGGGGTGAGTGTATCGTCTGTTATATCCGATTTCGCTTTAAGGAGTTCGGTTGGCGATCCGTCTGTACCTGGGGCTTTCCTTCCCGCCATTCCATGTTCCTCAGTGAAGAGTAGAGAGAGATCTGAGGCCTCACCGACTCTGGTATAATGCCTAGCAAGTCGTGTATGTCGTGGTGTTAATTACTGCTGCCTGTAGGCAAGTCCTAGTGACGTCGCTATAGGTAGCCGATCTCGGCTGTTTCTGTTTTGCTGCAGGTATCAGCGTATTGCTATCATCCGATCGGATGCGCTTCTGTGTCTGCTTCAGCGGTTCGAGCTTATTACCGGCGACTGCGCCCGCGGACGATGAGGGTTCTTTGGTATTGCCAAGGGCGGTGCCACGATCCGATCGTCCCGAAGCAAGCGGGGATGGAAGTGCTTAAATCACTTCGACATTTTCCACTGACGGTTGCAAAATGGGAATAGCAGCTGATTGGTGACCCAGGGTCAAGCTATGAGTTTTACTCCGTTGGGCTGCCATTCTGAGCATACTCCTCCTTTTTGTAGCTGACAGTTTCGGAACCACATCCGTTGCAATATTCGACATTACTTTCTGCGGAGTGGTCGGAGCTTGCAAAGACTCTTTCGCAGGAGGCTTTACTACTCTCCCCACATTCGCTTCGGAAGTACGAGCTTTATTAATTAGAGAGGTTGCTGGGATACTGAAACCTTCCACTCTGATTACTTCGGCCGGCACGCTGGCTGTGCGTGAAGCTTCTGCAGCTCGTGAATCGTCCATCCCTGAGGACAGTCGACTCAGAACTGCAGCCACTTTAGCCTCTACCGCATCGTCAAACTTTGCTTTGGCAGCTTTTCTTTTGCTAATACGACCTTCAGGGGGTTGGATGATCTCAGTACCAAGGACAGCCGAGATAGTTGTGCAGGATATTGTCGACGTCGAAGCATGAACTACATCTATACCCACCTCCTTCGGCTTATTCGGTTCTGAGGCTGCATCCCCTAATGTCATTATGGATGCGAGACCACTGAGATTTGACCTGGAAGACTCAGTACCCTGGGTGTTTGCCAGTAGCACAGCACTACTAGAACCTGGTTACACCGTTCTGGTAGCTCCCGAACCGCGTTCGGACCTGGTGATCTTAGCATCCTCTTTTGCCGGGGACTGAGGGTCAATACGGTGGAACTCCATCTCATAGTTTTTTGGGCTGGTTCGCGGCATATTTTTTACAGAAAGAATGTTTGCTGCTATATCCATAATTCGATATAATACTGTGTTTTTATAATTCAATTAGCGTTAGTGGAAAATCCGCAAAAATTTCGCAAAGTATTGAAGTGCGCAAATGGACCGCTGGATTTCAAGAAACAATAAAACCACCAGTTTAATAAATTCAGTTTAATTAAATAAACTTTATTTTATTTAACTAAATCCCTTTACAATTGAGACTTTTTCGCTAAGAAATTATTGCTTGCCAAACTTAACTCTTTCGCTTCCTGAACATCGACTGACTCGTCGACTCCAAACCAGACTGACCCCTCCACCAACGGCCGCTCTTCTTTTATATCGTTCCCCTCGGCCGAATCGTACATAGCGTTGGAACGTTCATTATCAGAATTCGTAGCCTTGTGTGTTGTTATTATTTTCATTCGAGGAAAATGGTGCAAGTGTTCCATCACTACTGCAGAACTGCTGCTGGTTAGAGGCCCCGAAAGTTTGATGAGCGATATAATAGTGTGGCAACGTTCATGCTAGGAGCTAGGGTGTAGCCTAATGTGTAGCGTGTTGGTCTACAATGCGAAGTTCAAATCCCGGTCGATGCATAATTCCAGCACACTGCCTGCTTACTTTGGTCACATCAATCCACGAAAATTAAAAATTCGTAGATGGAGGATTGATATTTCGCAATACTTTTGAGTACAGTAGAAGACCGCAGATATTTGATGAAGAAATGAGGCTAACATGCAACCATATTTATCGTCAAGTCCTGTTAAGACTCTCTATAGGGGCATAGGACAGAAATAGCTCTCTTCCGCAAGGCACGATCCTGAGCATCGGTCTTTAGCTGTTGCCAGGACTTGCTTATTCCTCTGGCCTACTGCTCAACTATTTGCTTTCATGTGCTACATGGTCGGCCAACCGGACGTCTTCCTTGAGAGTTATAAACCAGAGCCTGTTTGGCGATGTTTCGTTCTCGTCTACTCAAATTAAAGCCGATCCACTGCCACTTCTGCCTTTGAATCTCAATTCCTATTTTAGTGTGTCCAGTTGAACTTCAAAGTTCGTTGTTGGAGATCACTTCCGGCCAGAATATCCCTAAAATGCGCCGGAGGCATTAGTTCGCGAAAGTTTGTAATTTATTGGTAAGTCGAAAGGTCTTTTTTCCCCGTAGTACAACCAACACGGATTTGACGCATGCGTCAAATACTCGCAGCTTTGTACTAAGGGAGATCTCTCTTAACCTTTAGAAAGGGTAAAGGATACCGAAGGCCTGACGAGCTTTATTTAGACGAGTCTCAATATCCTTTTCGGCTCTGCCGTCCATGCTGACAACGCTTGCGAGGCAACAAAAATCCTGCACCCCTTCCAAATCTTGTCCGTTAAGAAAAATCGGTGTGCTTGTGTTTCAACCCATGTGCGTGTACTTGGCTTTACGCACATTTATTTTCAGTCCCGCCTCTTTGCATTTAGAATACAACGAGCGAAAATTTGACTCTAACTCCGAACGGTGCAAGCGAAAACACGTCATCAGCATAACCAAAGTGGCTTAAGATGTTAAATAGTCTCCATTAAAGACCTTTATTTTCCCCACCTTTAAGTGTAGCTTTCAAGATGTCGTTCATTAATACCAGAAACACGACTGGTGATAATATGTAGCCTTGTCTGACACTGGTTCGCATAGGAAATCTATCGGACAGCTCTCCTTTATGTAAGACTCGACACCTTGAGTCTTCGTAGGATTCTTTCATCACAGCTATGCTCTTATCTGGAATACCTCTCCTACGCAAAGCATCCCATATGTAATCTCGCTTAAAGCCGTCGAAAGCCTATTTGAAGTCCACGAACATGAGAAGCAGTGGCGAACCCACTTCGACGGACTGCTCCAATATTATCCGTAGGGCATTTGTGTGGTCGATACAAGACGACCCGTTACGGAATGCAGCCTGATAAACTTCAAGAGTGCTCTCCACGACATCACTAATCCTGTTAGCCATGATTTTCGATACAGCAGTAAGCAGACATATACCACGCCCATTGCCATAACCTCGAAGGCCGCCATTCTTGGGAATTTGCAAAATGACGCCCTCCTTCATTTAGTCGGATATCTTCCTTCATTCCACACCTCAGTAAAGAGTGGGAGGAGTGTATTGGCTGTTATATCCGGGTCCGCTTTGAGGAGTTCGGTCGGTAATAAAGAAATGTTGCGGTACGATGTGTGGTAGTTGTTCTGTTGCTCGAATATCTCTGACAAAATATCAGAGAAGTATTCCTTCCATCGCCGCAACTGGTGCTCATTAAGGAGAGTTCCGTTGACATCTCTCACCAGGCAGTTGGCGGTAAAACTCCTATTCATCAACTGTCTTATAATTTTAAATAGAGAACCCATATCCCCAAGGTAAGCCGCAGATTCTGCCTTGTTGGCCAGCCCTTCAATGGCTTTTCTCTTCTCGCGTCTAACAGCCTTTTTAAACTGTATGTGATCATCGCGGTATTTCCGTCTCAAGTCTCAAGAGAGATGATTGTCAATTTGTTTTTTTTCTGATCGCCAATCTTATTCCATGTATCTTGCGACATCCAGGGTTTCTCACCACTTTCCAAATGTCGCACAGATTCTTCAGCACTAGTTAAAAACGTGTTTCTGGTTGCCTCGCAATTAGCGTCCAGTGTGCGCTTTAAATATCCGCCCAATGTGGATGACTTTTCGTGTAGAATGGTGTTGTACTCGCGCTTTTTAAGTCTACCCACACTAAGCTTGCACTTCTTTTGAAGAATTTGTGGCCATCGGATAGCTACTGTGCACAATCTTAAGCAGGCAACCATCAAGTGGTAATCACACTCTACTTCAGCTCCACGCTTCGTTCGCACATCGAGGAGACATCTTCTCCATCGTCGACTTATAGTCAAATGGTCGATCTGGTTCTGAGTAACACCATCAGGAGAAACCCAAGATGTGGCTCTTGTGTGGAAAAGGGTCCCTGCGATGACCATTTTTCGAGTACTGCAAGACTTCAAAAACAATTTACAGTTTTTGGGTCTCTTAATCCATGGTCGTTGTGCGCCGTCCCAAGGGTCACCATGCTTCTCCATGACGTGTTCCAGTCCAGTGTTGTCAAAGCAAACCTGGGCGTTCATATCTCCTGAGACGATAACAATATCACCTCTTGCAACACGCTCGAAGGTGGCTCCCAGTTGGCTATAAAACTCCTCTTTGTCACCAGGTGTTGCGGTGTTAGTTGGTGCGTAGTACTGTAGAATTGTGACGTTTTAGACACTGGTTGGTTCCCAGCTGATGAGACTGTTTCTCGCTCTCGGTGTAAGGACGACCGCTACGCTATTTTTGGCTTCACTCTCAGGACCAATATACAGAATGGTGCTTCCGCTCGGGATTCGTTCTTCTCCTAATCCTGTCCACCTGACCGCGCGCAAGCCCAAGATTTGGATGTTATAGTTCTCCATTTCATGGTCGAACTCATTGGCGGTGCAAGGACCGAATGACCCAAGCCCTTCGCCCGTCATCCAATGTTTTAACGTTCGAGAAGCCAATCATGGTCCGTTTTCGAATGCCAAGAATCGTTAACGTAGAATCCGTCCGTATCCGAGGCGCTGTATCAGTTTCTCATATCAGATAGATCTTAAGATCACGGGTGATAAGCCCATGATCCAGTGAGTGTCCAATTGCCATTTTGAGTGCAAGTAGTGGAAGTGGCTGTGGGTGAATTCTACTGCCCCCATCCCACAGGGGGATGGTTAGCTCAGGTCCGTAGAGTTGCTATTCTTCAAAGATAGTTGCGTGAATGGTAAAACCTAATCCTACAACTACCACCGCGTGGGAATATTTATCGTATATGTACATATATAAAGATTTCAGAAATGAAAAAAAAAAAATCGTGGAATAACATGCCCCCTCGGCTATTCAAGTGGTAAGCACTGCACATATCCAGGATTCTTTAAGTGTGCTCCACTATTTTGCCGCTCCCAATGGTAACCATTGCCCCTACATTAAGTTAAACTCCTAAGGAGTTAGTTTGATATAATGAGACGACGTGAACACACCATTTTATTATGCAAAATGCTCGGCTTATTCTAGAATTTGTCTCTACGCTAGTGTCATACAAGATCATCATGTATGTAGGTATGTATTTTTCAAGTACTTTGTGTACAAGAACTTGTACTTGAACAGAGCTACGCATTAGCGACTAAGTTTGTATTTCTTATTGAAGTAACGATGTCTTTAGTTTTCTCGACAATGTCGGGACTAAATTTGTTAACATTTTAATTACCCATTAACTAATTAAAAAGCAAAAATACCTGAGCAATGCTAATCCACAGTATTTTTTACATGAAACACCGAGAAGACAATTGTTGCTGGATTTCAGTTTATGCAATTAAGGCTGTACGACGAAGTCGCTGGAAAAAACTCAAAAACTGGCAAAAGACGCTTTCAAGATGTGGAACTCTCATACATGGCGACAGTACAGTACAGTATTCCACCTCAAGAAACATCCTTGTTGAACGTAAAACTCTTTCAAGTAGAGACACTTGGGAGACAATTTCATGATTAAAGTAGAGCACATGATTAAATTCTCTGTCACTCTTTTGATGAAGAAAGAACATATTAGATTTTTCTACTGTTGACATACGAGATCTAGAAATCCTAATTAAGATTGAAACAAATGGAAAGCGTTCAGGATATTTTCCGCTCCATTCTTTACGACAATTGTTTGTTTTTTTCTCCAGAATTGTCGTTAGCTTACCACATTGCACTTCTACTACTAATCGAATCTGATTCAAACAAACTATTAAAATAGTAGTACGATTATACGGTCGACTGCATTTCTTATTATGGTGTAAAAGTGAAATTCACTTCATAGTTTTGCTATTACTGCAGAGCCTCGAGGAAGAAAATCCAACAACATACTCGATACGTACATCTCGCTCGTAGAAGCGATCTTTCATAATTTGTTGCACCCTTACCACTGAGCTTTCACTTTAAATCACAATGCTATAAAATTTATGAAGACAGTTTCTATAGTAAATCTTCACTATTGCCATTGTACGTTATCCATTCTTTTGAGTCAGTCTCGAGAGTTGACCAGATATGCGAGCAAGACCGCAATAGGAGGCAAGTGCTACAACTAATCATCTTACAATATCAGAAGGAAAACATAAACTGCCACCCAAATGGGGATGGAGGTCGACTGTTGAGCTCAAACAGCCCGGAAACACGATGGAATGATTTAAATGCAACCCGTGTCGAACTATTTTATGGTTCTTGTCGAGTTTCAAAACCGTTGTCAGTGGCGAATGGTGGGTATGATAGTTTTCAAAATTGTGTCACGGACAATGTCCATAAATCCTAAATGGAAGTTTGCTATTATTCTTCGAAGGAAACGAGTAGAATACCTTCTGGAAGTCAACGCTTTTGAAATATTTACGATGCACGTGAAAGTGCTTTCGGTGAAACAATTTGGTTGTGTAAACATGAAACTTTGAAGCCGAATCGTTATGCAATTTATTTGCAAGCTTGTGTGTAAATTTGAATAAATAAGGACTTACAAGTTAGTCGCACTTCAAAATTGTAAGGAAAATTATTATCGTATAGTGGCATTGAGAATGTAATGTTGGTTATTTTAATAATCACTAATCAATCACTAAACTATTTGGTGTCACACATATAGTTAATATTATTTCTGTCTGATGTGACGTACTATTAGCGGAGTATATAAAGATTATTTGAAAAAGTTTAGTTGAATGGTAAATTCACATATTCAGCGTTTCTTTGATAACTACAGAATGAGGTCAAAACTATTCCATAGCAGTCCTGTTTACCATAGGAGGTGACTAATAAACAACATAACATCCTGTAAGATGGGTGCAGTGGAGTTCAAGCCTAATCGTCCTGCTTGACCTATTAAAGCGAAATTGGAATTATAGCCTATACGATGCTCTGATAATTAAACTGATACTTGAAACTGAAACAGTACTTCTGATACGAATAAATTCAACGGTAATGATCTCTGACTATCGGGGGTGGACTTCTGGAATTTTCGAGATTGGACAAGATGATATTTCGAATTGTGTGTTAAAGAAATTCGCATCTACAATATCTAAACAGTTAGCCATATTATTTAGTAATTGTCAACGAGAAGGAAGCTGCCCCAATTGACTTCAATCCCGAAGACGGCTCCACAAGCAACGTTGATCAGTTACGCCAAATGTTCTTTTAATCGAATATTGAAAAAAATTCTAGAACATTGCTGTGATGAGAGATAATTTGAATTTAAACGAAGGTACTCCGTCGAGTGAACGGGCAACGTACTGACTACTCATATTACGGGCCTATCAAAGGAGAATTGCACAGTAGCTTGCACTTTGGAGATATGTCGAAGGTCTCATCTTATAGATTTTTTCAATAAATGACACTATCGCACTAAATTTGGCAGAAGAATCTCGAGCTCACTGTAATGACATGATAGTAAAGTCAGTTGTATTGTTGTGTTGGTCCTATTTCATTAAAGTTATTCCTACATGACTTTTTACTCTGCCTGATCCTAGCGGCAGAGAGTCTCATGCTGTGGTTTAAGAACACAATGCCGTACTTTACACTACGAATGCCAGCGCATTCACGGAAACTCTACTTACAAGGAAGCATGCGTGTATGGTCAACCTGGATGCAGCCTAATGGGTAGCGTGTTGGTCTACAATGCAAAGGCCGTGAATTCAAGTTCCGGTGAGTTTAAATCCCAGTACTCTGCATGCATATCTGGGCTACCTCCATATGCGAAAATGAAAAAAAAACTTACATAGAGGGTTGTGCGAATGGCTAGCAACACTTCTACAATAGCAAATAAACATTAAGGAACCTGAAGCTCAGGAGGCCAAAGCCAATTTGGGCTGTAGTGTCATTGCAAAAGAAGAGGTGCACATGGTCAGAAACTTCATATTTGATTAATTTACGTGAATACCTACCACAACAAGCATTGATTTTGTGATGACGATCAGAATATGAAGGTCCCAGTTTATACCAAATGCAAGTTCATCATTCACACCAGTGATTGCAAGACCTACCTAAACGTTTATCATTCTGATGGTCCCGGCACCCGGTAGGTAAATACAACTTCATTTCGAGTTCGAAGCAACTATACCTACAATTGCGCGTTAAACCACAACCCCCCACGCGATTCCACCAAGGTATCCGCACCATTGCGAAGAGTGGAAGCAAGCTTCGATGTAACTCAATAACTTACTTCTAGTTTTCTAACTCATGACTGGTCAAGTACGTGGAAATGGAATTATTCAAAGGCTTTGCCGTAATTGAAGTGAGTTGTTCACCTTGTATTGAGTAAAAATTAACGCTGTTCACCCTCACAGTCATCTTTCTCTTGAACGCCTTGCCAGCAACAGCGCGAGGACATTGAAAAAGCTGTCTGCGAGGCAACCACTAACCACTCTCCACTCTCCGAATCCCCAATATCTTCCAACTATATGATATCTACATACCTTAGACATTCGGCCAAAATTTGCATCCAGCTTTCTAGCGACGCTCCGAAAGCGCAACCTGCCGTGTCACTCTGACTCCGCTTGTGGAGGAACTCGTTCATACTGACGCGACTTTTCGAAAGAAATCCTAGACTGATAAGAAAATCAAAGTTTAGGTTTCTCTCGCAACCTTGGTACCACATTGACGTATGCTTAAATCTGAGGAGATCTTTTCATTAGCAAAGATTCGGTCCTCTGTTGAAAAGCTTACGACTTCAATAAATCTGGACGTAACCCGACTCTGGATGTTATTTTTTCACCAGGCTTTCCGCATTGACGCGAGATAAAATCAAAGAGATCTTTATATTAGCAAAATCCAACTCCCCAACCTTTTCCGCAATGAGAGCCTCTTCCGGATTTTGTACATTCTGCAGCTTCAAGTTCAATGGCAGAAAATCCACGAATACCTGCATGGTGTTCGTAGATACCGTACAGCATATTGATTTACATGTATGCAAGACTACTTTCTGGCACGTAGTAATCAAACGAAGAATCTTACCAGTCACTAGGGCTTCATAGCCTATTGCCGCCCCATACGCTGTGCATGGAAGGAATAGATCGATCTTCCAGCTAGATGATAGGAGTGCGACAATTGTCGCCATTGAATTCCAGAAGCATCGGTTGAAAACACAAGTTACGTACTCGTATTCTGGAAAAGCCAGGCATTATGGCGGTAAGACTTGAAATTTTTGGTGCATGGCTTGGAACCAGCTTAAAAAAATCTGATGCTTCCATTCTTGAGCGTGTGAAAAAGCTATAGCAGCGATACAATGCTATCACAGGCGCACTTTGGAAAGCACTGTGAAGTCACTCTACCTGACAGACAGCAATGAACTGATAATCATGTCATACAGAATGACGAGATTGCGATATTTACAAATGGTAGAGGGTAGGTTGTGGCATGATCCACGCTCCAATCCGAAGTAATGGCTATTGCGAAAGGGGCGGAACTGGCCTTGCGTGCATGAGTAATGGTAAGCGAGTTAGTTTTTAATCGGACAACCAAGCTGCACTGAATGCCCCTCCGCTTACAGCTGCAATTCACAATGCTTGAACTCTTGCAAAGACTTGTTGAAAGAATTGGAAAAAACCTGCACTTTGCGACTTTGTTGGGTTCCGGGGTATAGAGATTTAGGGACGATATTATGAGCTACTGTAGCGGCGACGAGTCTGATGCGAATCGTCGCGAAAGAGAGAGACGCGCGATCATCAGATATAAAGACCGCGTCCTCCAGCTGGTAATTTTCAAAATGGCTTTGCTGTCTTCATCAACCGAGTCTTCCCATCGCTTGCGTGGTTTGCCTACTGGCCGGTTACCACTCGCTTTGCCTTTAAGAGCACGTTTGGGGATTCTTCTGTCTTCCATTCCCTCTACATGGCCAGCCCACTGCAGTTTACGTAGCTTGATGAACGTTGAAGCTTCTGGCCCGTCGTAGAGTTGATACAACTCAGGGTTGTATCTTATTCGCCATCCATTCCTTCCTTCACAGGTCCCAAAATTCTTCGGAGGACCTTTCTTTCGAATGCGTTAATTGCTTTTTCGGAAGTTCGCGTTAATGTCCACGTCTCGCTGCTATAACAGAGCACAGGTCGTATAATAGTTTTATAAATCCGCAGCTTATTGTTCCTGTGCACTTTCTTGGATTTCATTGTTCGAAGTACCGAATAATACGTCTTATTTGCAAGTATTATCCGTCGTTTGATTTCGTCTGTTTCATTACCGTCGTTTGCTAGATTAGCCCCAAGATATTTGTCCACACTCTCCAAATTATATTCCGCAATTGTTATGTTTTGTCTGATTGGCGTTCTCCTTTTTGTTTGCGTCATTACTTTTGTTTTGCTTTCATTAATGCGCAACCCGACTTCTTTTGCGGTGGAGTCAAGATTGACAAAAACCTCCTTAGCACTAGGGAAGGATCTTGATGTTAATGTCGTCAGCGTATGCTACTTGTTGGGTGGACTTGAATAGTAGTGTCCCGTTGGTGTCGACTGGGATTTTTCGGACGACATACTCTAGTGCCAAGTTGAAAAGCATTGGGACTAGACCATCTCCCTGCTTTAAACCACATTCCGTTCGAAAGCTGGTTGTGGAATCGGTTTGTATTCTCACTTGGGATTCAGTGTTCGTCATTGTGAGTCTTGTTAGTCGGACTAGTTTTGGAGGAATTCCAAAGTCAAGCATGATTTGGTACAGTACGCTCCTGTCGATACTGTCGTATGCTTGTTTAAAATCTACGAATATTTGGTGCACGTCTGTGTTATATTCCCAGCATTTCTCAAGCACCTGTTTCACCGAGAATATCTGGTCTGTTGAAGATCGTCCGGTTCTGAATCCGCCTTGGTATTCGCCAATTATTTGATTAGTATAGGGCTTAAGACGACGTTCAATTATTTTTGTCAGTATTTTATAGGACGTACACTACAATGATATACCTCTGTAGTTCTCACAGCAGAGTTTGTCTCCTTTCTTGTAAATTGGACATATAATGCTTTTTCGCCAGTCGTCGGGTATGATTTCCTCTGTCCAAATCTTGCATATCATGTTGTGCAGTATTTCAGCGACACAGTTTCCACCGTTTTTCAGAAGTTCAACTGGTATTTCGTTAATTCCCGGCGCTTTGTTTCGTTTTTGGTCACATAGGGCTGCTTTGATTTCAGCAAGCGTGAGTGGTGTCGATGATGGTTCATCTTCGTCAGTTGAGGCTTCAATTTAAATGTTGTCTGTCGTTATCGGTGCTACTGGGATGGGATTCAAAAGATGTTCAAAGTAGGAAGCCCATCTCCTTTTGATTTCTTGTGCGTCGCTGATGATGTTGCCCTCCACGTCTTTGCAGAGACTGGTTTTTGGCTTATATGCCTTTTTTAGATCTTTTACTATTGCGTATGCGTCCCGCGTCTTATTTTGTCTCATTTTTTGTATCTCGTCATTATGGTACTTCCTTTGTTTTCGCCTGCAGGTTTTTTTCGCATATCGCCTAAGTTCGTCATAACTTTCTTTTTTGGCTCGTGTTGGTCGTTCAGTAAAAATTTTGTAAGCCTCGTTCTTTCTATCTATTGCATCGCGACATTCTTGGTCGAACCAATCATTATTTTTTCGCCGTGCTTGATATCCTAATACCTCTTCTGCGGAGGATTTGATGCCGTCTCGTATTTTCAGCCACACATTTTCCACTAACATATTTTGGATATATTCGTATATTGGTGTCAGGTGTTTATTACATGCTAACATGTAAGCCTGCGCCACCGTTTCGTCGTTAAGCTTGTCGACATTGAATTTGCGAGCTCTACTCGTTTTCGAATATCCACGACAAGCTATTCTGCATCGATACTTAGCTCTGACTAGATAGTGATCAGAGTCACAATTCGCACCGCGGAGCATTCGTACATCAAGTATGCTGGAAGCAGCCCTTTTCTCAATTAGAACGTGGTCTATTTGGTTGAAGGTGTGACCATCTGGTGATGCCCACGTTCGTTTGTGAAAATCGCGATGTGGGAAGTACGTAGAGCTTACTATGATATTTGCTGCTTGCGAAATCAGTAAGACGTTGGCCATTGTCGTTGGTTATGTCATGGAGACTGTGCCCTCCTGTTGTTCTTCTATGAGCCTTCTCCTTTCCGACTTTTGCATTAAAATCCCCTAAGACAATTTTTAGGTCATTCGAGGGCAGTGAATCATAGGTTGTCTCTAGGGTGGCATAAAATTCGTCTTTAGTTATATCGTCCTTGTCTTCTGTTGGTGCGTGAACGTTGATCAGCCAAGTGTTGAAGAATTTAGTCTTTATTCGGATTGCACACAATCTTTCACTTACTGGTCTGAAGCTCGTGACCTGCTGTTTAAATTTTTTGGCAACGACAAAAGCGACTCCAAACTCTCTGCTTCCCGACAATTTTCCACTTGAATAGATTGTGTGCGATCTCATGTCCATAATTTCGCTACCGAGCCATTTCGTTTCTTGGATGGCAGTTATGTTGATGTTGTGTTTTGCCACTTCTTCGAGAAACTCTTTCAGAGCTCCTGTCCTAAATAAGGATCGAACATTCCAAGATCCAATAGAGTAGTCCATTTTTCGCTCGCAGGGTCGTTGCCGTTGAGTCCATCCTTTCCGAGGCTGTTCTTCAGGTTTCGGGACAGTGTTTTTTTTCCGGTGATGCGTTGTCGGCGCCTCGTCCGACCCCCGACCTGGAGGACCGGTCCTTCTTATTTATTACACCCCAGTAGAAAAAGGGTGAGAGTTTTGAGCTAAATATGACATGTTGGAGTTCTCACAGCTATGCTGCAAGTCCAACTATGTCATACTTTTTGCCTACTTCCTGAGACGCACTGGTGTTACTGGCCATTCAGGTTAACTCCATGTTCCCTCCTCCTTTCTCAAACCGGCCTTGGGACCATCTATGGCGGAGTTGCAGTAGATGTTAAGAATCTTTCGTAATAAAATTAGTGTTGTGGACAGTGGATATTGGCATTTCATTTAGTAAACAATTTAAACAGAAATATGTAAATATATACCTGGAAACGAAATGGCGGACAGGCTGACCAGAAATGGATCTGCCGCTGCCATCGTTGAGGAAAAGGACAATGTTGGCATTGCCTCAGAGTCATTAAGACAATATACGCTAACAAAGTCTGGAGAAGGGAAAATCTCAAATGGCTACAAAGCGAGTGGTGTAACACCACGAAGATGCTATGAGGTGAGTTTGATAGAGGGAAATCAATAAAAATATTGAGATCCGACAGAAACGCCCTACGGGCACAAGTAGGAATAATCACGAACCACTGTCTTCTTAGAGAACACGCTCGAAAACTTCGCCTTACAACCGAAGACATTTTCAGAGGCTGCGGTGAGGAGGATGAGACCATAGAGCATTTCCTCTGCCATTACTCATGCCTCCGTACAATTCGAAGACAAATTCTCGGGGAGTACTTCTTCTTCACCGAGCTGAATGATTTCCGGTCACTTGAACCGATGAAGCTTATTAGTTTCAACGGTAGAGCGAGCTAGCTGAATGATATGCAGGTCCACATAGTAAAAACATAGAGGCGTACAATGAATCCACTGGTGGCCTACGTACATTGATGTCCAACCCCTCCACGAACATACCCTAACCTACGTACTCGGGGACAGGGCTCCAAATGCTTTCAAAAATCTCGCCTGTCATTCCGTCAACCACAGGAGCCATACCAGATCCAACCATACTAAAACTAAACTCAATCTCCACAGACTGGAACTGGAAAAGTGAAATGCCTTCACTCACTCATTCCACGTCGACATAGTCTTGTCTCCAATAATTATGTCAGAAATTTCAGGCCCAAATCGCTGCTCCTGGCAGATCGTGCACAAATAACCCTAGCAATCACGCGAGTTCATGCAGGCGAAACGCCTCGAACCGCCCTCCTTGAATTTTTTTGCTAAGGAGCCGCGTATAATTTAAGGGTCACCCTTTAATGCATTGCACTGTTATTTCGGTGTAGGAAGAGGATGAAATTTAGTAGTGTTATGGGAATTTTCGGGCAGACAGACGGCGGTGGACATTACTTTTGAAGCGCTGAAGCTTATACTTGCTTGCAAATATGCTAGAAGGCAATGCGTTTCAAAGTCTGGAGGTTCGGGAGATGAATGACAGTCACTTTACTAGTAGGAATAGGGTTGACAGTATACTCGTGCGGACGTTTACCTTGACGAGCATTTCGGGGAAAGGTGTAAAGTGGGGGAATAAGTGATCTAAACTCCACTTTATATTAACCATGAAGAAAGAGTCAATAGAAACCGTAACAGTTTCATCTCTTAGTCGAAACGCATGTTTTTGGATTCGATTGAGCAGCGCAAGATGTGTTTTGGGTGTCCCAGCCCTTAAATGCGAATTGTACTCTAAACGAAGTCAAATGTTAGCCTTGTGGATGGCTTAGTCGTAAGGCGTAAAATATTTTGTACATTTGCGAAGAATACCTAGGCGTTTGGAGGTATCAAGAGCAACATCAGAGATATGTTTGCTCCAATCAAGGTGGTTATTTAACTTTACGCCTAAAAGGATAAACTCATCAGAAGAGCAAATTGGTATTAAAGGCGAAATTAGACGACGACGCTGGAACATCGCGCTTAAGGGAAAGATGACAGGCCTGTGATTTAGCAGCGCTGAACTCTACCATATTTTTCCTGCCCCATTGCAGGATTTAGTCGAGGCCAGAGTTCACCGAACTGAATGGTGGAGTTAAATTCAAAGGTCTTATCTGAAGTACTGTCATCTGTAAAACTATGCATTGGATTGAGACAAATTAGGCGATAAGACAGAACCCTGAGGAATACCAGAATTAGTTGAAATTAGGAAGAATTAACGCCATCTGATATAACTCGCACAGTGCGTTCGGATAGGAAACTCTCAATCCACCGAATAAGGTTAGCATCAAGGGCAATGGATGATATGATCAGCTTACAATGCTCGCTGGTAATCGAATTTGAGCTGGTGGACATTTGCTTGGCCAATTGCACTAACTTTTTAGAATTTCTTCCTCAGGAACCGCAGTCGTGCATTTTTTCCCGCCAATTCTTCGTTCCATCACTTGACATGCTTTGCATTCACCTTGCAGATTCTAGAAACAAGTCATCGTTAACATGTACTATGCACTCTTCTATAGTCGAGATCTGACTAAACCATTTCCGCTTTTCTCCTCAAGCATTCACTGTGAGCGTTCCAGGTAGGTGCACCTCTTTGTATGCTGTTTCGCTAGGGGAATCACCGTCGAACACTGTCGTTTCATTGTGATCGCTATTATCCGTCCTGCTCTAAAACTGCTCCCAGACTCAAAGAACATTGCTGTACGATTAGCTAATGTCACGTCAGAATCCAATCATCAAGGTCTTCTCTACAACGCAGCCAATTATTGCTGAATGTTAATTCAGAGAATTTTACTGAACTATATCTGGTAGAAGGCATTGGCGTTTATACCAATGATGGCAGACATGCTACGTACTTGCTGATCAACTGCGTGCATGTATGTCAAGTACGAGTCAAACTTCTTTTCAAACACGCAATACACATGCACCATGTAGGCTGGACTAAAGGTTACAACATAACTCC
This sequence comes from Chorisops tibialis, assembly GCA_963669355.1. Classification (NCBI taxonomy): domain Eukaryota; kingdom Metazoa; phylum Arthropoda; class Insecta; order Diptera; family Stratiomyidae; genus Chorisops; species Chorisops tibialis. Next base: position 194,057,345 of record OY770263.1, on the reverse strand, counting down.
TCAGGTGCTGCATAACGCACTCAATATTAGAGTAGCAAATCACCGCGACGGCTTCTTTCTCCTCTCCCGAGTAGAACACCATCGCGTCCGCTGGTATACCTCTTATGCCATCTGTTTTCAAGGAAAATCCAATAAGAATCCCCTTCTCTAAGTGTTGCACCGAACTCGCACTTGTTAGAACCATGGCAATTCAATCGTGCGAATTCGAGCGATTTCGCAACTTAGTCTCGAGCCCTCACACTCAACACCTTATTCGCGTACCGTACAGGGCACACGGTGGTCCGGAGCAGCGAGTCTAATAGTTCTGGCAAACTTTAGCTAACAGAGAGCTATATATGAAATCAAGAAATACCTGTAAATCTGTCCTCAATCGTGTTGATTATGACCAAAAACTTCGACGGAAGATCCTTCAAAGTCCAAAAGGCTCAAGATCTTTCTGGTCATTTGTCAAAACGGTCAACAATAATTTCATCTCTTCATCAACACCACCACTCGTAGAGGGTGACCGTACCGTAGTCGATCCTGTTGAGAAAGCTAACCTATTGGCAGCAAGCTTTGCAAGAAACTCCACACTACCACCTTCAAACCAAGGCCCTCCCATCACAACACCTTCTGGTTTTTCGCTGCCTTTGCTAAATTTTCGCACACGTCTCATTTTCAGGATTCTGCAACAGCTCAATATTCACAAGTCCGCTGGCCCTGATGGCATTCCCCCCATTACCCTTAAAATGTGATCCTCTTCGTTGGCTAAACCTCTTCGTAAACTTTTTCATCTATCCTACTCTTCTGGCTGCTTTCCACAATTGTGGAAAGTTACGAATGTTCAGCCAATTCCCAAGAAAGGAAGCAAAGCGAACCCTGCCAATTACCGCCCAATAGCCATTACTTCAGTGCTCTCGAAAGTGATGGAAACTGCTGTCAATCGCAAAATCGTTAAATATCTCGAAGATAAACAGCTTATTCACGACCGCCAATACGGCTTCCGCTCTGGAAGATCGACGGGAGATCTCTTGGTTTATCTAACGGAACGTTGGAACTCTTGATTGCATAAATACGGCGCAGGTCAAGTTCTTGCGCTTGACATTGCGAAAGCTTTTGACAGAGTTTGGCATGAATGCCTTCTTGTTAAGCTCGCGGCCATTGGCCCGGATGCTACCCTCATTCAATGGATTGAGAGTTTCTTGTCTAAACGCACTGTACGAGTAGTATTAGATGGCGTTACTTCTTCTCCATTCCCAATCAATTCCGGTGTCCCTCAGGGTTCTGTCTTGTTGCCGACCCTGTTCTTAGTATTTATTAATGATCTCTTGTCTTCTACTCTCAATCCAATTCACTGTTGCGCGGATGACAGTACCTTGGATAACACCTATGAATTTGACTCTGTTGCGAAATCAAACAAGCATTCTATTGCTTCCAATCGCAGAGAGTTATTCCGCTCACTGAACTCAGATCTCGATTTAATCCTGGAATGGGGCAGGAAAAATAGAGTAGAGTTCAATGCCACTAAGACACAGGCCTGTCATCTATCCCTCAAACGTGATGTTCCAGCGTCGTCTTCTAATGTAGCCTTTAATGGTGTACAACTCTGCTCTTCCGAAGATTTTATTCTTTTAGGCGTAAAGTTCAATAACCATCTCAATTGGAGTCAACACATCTTCGAAGTTGCCCTTGACGCTTCCAAACGCCTAGGTATTCTTCGTAAATGCAAAAAATACTTTACGCCTCACGACTTAGCTACCATATACAAGGCCTACATACGACCTCGCTTAGAGTACAACTCGCATATTTGGGCTGGGGCTCCCAAAACTCACCTTGCGCTGCTCGACCGAATCCAAAAATATGCGTTCCGACTAATTGGAGATGAAACCATTACGGCTTCTATTCTAGCATCGTAGAAATGTCGGAGTACTCAGCATTTACTATCGCTACTTCCATAGTAAATGCAGTTCGGAACTATGCGCACTTATTCCTCCACTTTACACTTTTCCACGTCATACTCGACAAGCGGAACATGCGCACCAGTACACAGTGAAACTTTTTTCTACCCGTACAGTGAAATTTAGGCGGTCATTCATTTCCCGAACATCCAGACTCTGGAACGCATTGCCGGCTAGCGTTTTTCCGAACGGGTATAACCTCCAGTCCTTCAAGAATAATGTTCACCGTCATTTCCTTCTCTATCCATCCGAATTTCCATAATTACTTCAAATTTTAGTCCACTTCCTCTACCGACTTAACTGTGCAATGCATTAAAGGGTGACCCCTTAAGTTATACTCGGTGCCATAAAAATAAAAAAAATAAAAATGTGTTTCATTGCCCCATCCTGGAGCAGCTGTGGCAGACCATTGCAAATGTGGTCGAACCTCAGACAATTGTAGCAGTGTGGGATTTCGTCCTGCGATCTAATCCTGTACGAATACCATTTAATGTATATATAGTATTTCAACTTCAATGAACCCCGAAGTTATTTTATCCATTCCTTCAAGGACAATATTGGCTACCGTGTCTGCTCCCTTCCTTCGCGGATGGCATACAATAGTGAAACCCTTTTGAAATCCTTTTTTTTACAGAAGAACTTGTGTTATAGGCTATTTCGGCCTTCATGTGCAATGCACAAACACAGTCATGGAGGGAAGGTAGCGGCAGGGGAATTAGAATAACCGTACCAGTAGTTAAGCTGGTATATCACTCAGTTGTACTGGCAAGTATTTGCAGATGTTTGGTGGACTGAATGATAGAAAGCAAACAGAAACCATCTAGTGAGTGGAAGTGAAGTGTTTCACTTTTAAATCGTTTGCCCATTTTATTTCTAAGAAGCACTTCACCCTTTTTTAACCCAGGAAAAAGCATCGAAAGCCTTGAGGTGCGGGACTTGGACCCGCTAAAAATCCTTCGCCTAACCCACTACTCCCTGGGATTACTATTAACTATGGCGTTAGGAGGAGAGAGAAGCATGAAGCTCAAACGTCAATTCACTGTCACATGTAATGTCTTATGTCACACTGTATATGTCACTGCCTATTTTAATTAACTGTCAACTGTTGTAGTTGCTGTAGGCACTTCTGTCTCAGATAGTTCGTTACGTAGTCTTTCGAGTCTCCTTAGCTCAATGAGAACTGTCACGCACATCTCAGTCACCGCGTTCCAGATTTCGTTGCTAATCTGCATATGTGGGACAATGTTGTCGGGGTTAATATTTTCTCCCACGATGTCCTCTACTCTCCTTCTCTATTTCATATATTGGGCAGTGAAAGATACATACTCTGTTTTCTTTTATATCTGTACAGCTTGGAAATAGCTTCTGTAATAGCTGACAGAAATTGGGTGATGTAGTCATCTACTTCACCATCCTTACGTCCGACCCACGTATACGTCTCTTATGAGTCTATACGTCCAACGACCTTTGTTTACGGTGTTCCATTGCAGTTGCCAGGCACTGGTACTTACACGTTGCTCTTCGTTTTTCTCCTCCACCGTTACGCATCGGTTCATCGTATTCTTTATGTGATACATTCGTTGTGCTAGCTAGTATATCTGGCGGCAGAACCTGCTATGACATTCGTGGCGTCATATGAGATTGTAAGAAATCCACTGCAAACCTTTAACGCACTTACTCTGTGGACTTTTATTACATATGTATTCGCGCAAGTTTTGTATCAGTGCAGCATGCATTATAATACTTCGCGTCACTCCTGAAAGAAGCATCCTCCTGTTTTGGGTAAGTCCTCCAATGTTCGCCATTCTTCTGCATAGGGCAGAGTTCACTCGTCCTGCTTTTGCGCAGACAGTTTCTATGTTCGTCTTAAAGGATAATCTTGCGTCAATCATAAGACCCAAGTATTTAATGGAAGGTTAGCATACGATTTCAAGTCCATCTATATTTAACGTTATATGCTATCGTTGTTTTCTGTTTGTAATAAAAACTACTTTTGTTTTTTCTGCAGTTAGCTCGAGATTATATGCTGCAAGCCAGTTGTTATTGTCAGAAATCATGTTGGTGTTCATGTTGTTGATACTCTGTACGTCTTTCGCTACCACAGTAATTGATATATCATCCTTTTAGCCGATTATTTATAAACCTCTTGGTACTGGAAGTCGTAAGATGTCATCATATGGTATATTCTATCCTCCTAGTCCTAGTACTGAGCCCTGTGGGACTCCGCATGTTATATTATACTTCTTCACTCTTTCTTCGCTATCATATAGTAATACTCTATCTGCGAGATAGCTCCTGACCATTCGTAGGAGGCATGGTGGAGTTTTCAATTTTAGTAGAACATTCATGATATGAGGTCATGTCACAGAATTGAACGCAATTTTTGACGTCCAGTGTTATTATAGCACAGTATCCTTTAGATCCATTCTTCCATCTACTGCCTTCAATAGCCTTTTCAGTAATGTCTATTACTACTTTTATTGCGTCGACTCTAAAGCACCCTTTGCGGAATCCATATTGATTGCCTGAAATGTTTCCACTCTCTTGTAAATGTTTTTCTAATCTGTTAAGAATTAATCGTTCCAGGATTCTTTCTCGAAATCTGTGAGTTCATATTTGGAGAACCGTTTTCTTTTTTATATTGTCCAAAGGACCTATAGGATTTTAATTTTCGACCCTAGCTTATTTCAAACATAGACACCCAAATCACATTCTTCGAACATCCTCTTAGCCGCCGTTAGCAACCTTCTTGTTAGGAAGCGACACCAACAGCGGTATAACGTGCCCGACCTGTGCGGCGTTTAGATGTTTTAACAATACCTTCTAGAATAGCGTTTGAACATCCATACAGATAAATGTAGGCTTATATGCTTCAGAAATGTAAGCGGGAAAGGTCGCCGACGCCAAAAGTAATAACCTTTCTCGATCGCGTAATGGAAAATGCATCGCTTTAATCAATTAAATCAAGAAATTTGGTATAATTCTTCACCCTAGTCTAAAGTTCAATCCAAATATCATATATGTGTCGTATAAGGCAAATCTATCATTGGTCTCTTTGAATGAAGTTCGAAATACGATAATGCTTACTTACAAAACGTTAGTTGATTAGTTATGGTACAGCTGAACAAAATAAGAGTGCTATATAACAACCTAACAATCTTCCCTAACTTACTTCCTATAGCGCTTCAGCCCAAATCGGGCCTTGGCCTCCTAAATGTTTCGCCTCCATCCAAGTCGGTTCAGTGAATGCGTCCTTCAGTTTGAGAATCTTAGTAGGGATTTGCTAAATGCGTCAATAGAATTCTCCAAGAATTTCTGTGGTTTTTCAACCGGTCTTTTAGGAATTATTCCGTCATCCATCCGCTCAACATGATCAGCCCATTGTAGCTTCTTAAATTTTATGAGGATTGACACTTCTGGATTGTCGAAGATGGTAGACAATTCTCTATGGTATCGTATTCTCCAGATCAAGTCTTCCCACACAGATCCCAGGATTCTTCTGAGGGCCTTTCTTTTAAAGCCGTTAAGCAATTTTTCGGATAACTGAATTAACGCCCACGTTTCGCTGCCATAGCATAATACAGGTCTTATATTGTTTTATATATTTTTAATTCAGTCTTTCTGTTTTTATTTTCTTAATTATTGGAAGTACCGAATAATACGCCAACATTATCCTTCTTTTAATTTCGATGGATTCGCTTCCATCCTTTGAAAAGTTTGCCCCTACATATACAAAGTTGTCTACGTTTTCTAGGATGTAGTCTCCTACTGTAATATTTTGTCTGATTGGCATCTTTTTACCTAATTTGTGTCATAACTTTTGTTTTGTTTTCGTTAATTCGTAGTCCAACTTCCCTTGCTACCGAAATTCAAATACTTCCTTAGCACTCTCTAGACATCTTTGAAGGATATCTATTTCGTCGGCATATACTACGAGTTGGGTGGATTTGAAGCATAGTGTTCCCTTTGTGTCATAGTGTTCCCTTGATGTCAACCGAGGTTTCCGAACAACATTTTCGAGTGTCAAGTTAAAAAGCATTGGTGGCTAGGCCTTGTTTAAGACCGTTGTCAGATCATTTTCTACTCTGACTTGTGACAACGACTCGGTCATTGTCATTATTCTAAGCCGAACAAGTTTCGGTGGGACTCCAAACTTCGACATAATTTTAAACAGTACGCGCCTGTCGATACTGTCGTATGCTTGTTTGAAGTCAACAAATATCTGGTGCACATCAATATTATATTCCCTGCACTTCGCCAGCACCTGAAAATATCTAGTCGATTGAGAAAGGAGGAAATCCGCAGCAGTCGTTCTCTTCTGATCCCTATCGCTCCAGGCGATGATGTGGTATAACCCTAAACACTAATACCCACTTATACCCACTGTACTGTAATATTTACAAAGTTGGCTTCATACCAACTCTTTTTTTAAATTCTATGTTGTTCTCCATCACTTTCCTAAACTTTATCATTCAGTAGTGTACAAAATTCCACTGGAATGTGTTGACATCAATTAAACTTGAATTGCTATCCTTCCATAAAACTTTCACTTAATTTCCTGTCATGTTGCTATGCATCATTTCCTACAGAAATTAGAAGAATGACAAGAAAATTAATGTTTTCAATTTGTTTTATTATATTGTACTATCCTTTATTTCGGTATTGACATTAAAAGTTTGCGAAATTCCGTATTCAAGAGATTGCGTCTCAACACCGGAGCTAAGTAATTTCACAACGAACAAAACTATGACGAAAAATGAAAGAGTTAGAAGCTCCACAACGGCGAAGTGATCTTAATTATAACTGAAATGATAGACATTAATAATTTTGACAGTGATTTACTAGTTGACCTTTTTCACTTCAGTTCTAACAAACATAAAATGATTAGTAGGAGCTACGAATACGTTTTATTATTATTTAATATGGATATGTTTACTTCTGCTCTCAATTACTTTTGCTGTAAGCAGTCACAATCGCATAAATTTTTAATTCGTCCGCTTATGAATATTCTCATCATAGGCTAAGGCCCATTTCTTAGATTGTTTATCACTTAACTCTCTCAATTCTCAAGCAAAACTACAGTACACGTAGAATTTACGTGATTGAAAAAAGTTATCTTGAACCATTTCTTCATTACATGAATGATATGGTTCATTTCAAAGCGAGGATATTTTCTTTTGCCATTCAAGATCTTAGCGTAAAAGGAAAAAGCTTTCACTACGCTAGTAGAAGCCCAAGAATTTTCCAAGGATGAAAGGTAAATACCAACAAGAAATAAAGTAATTTTCATATTTCAAGTCCTCGGGCTCCTTGCAGTTGTGTACTTTCTTGAAGGAGAAGAAAATTTGATGGAAATGCCGCATTATAAAATTGTCAATAATTTGATGTGACGTAATATTCATTTGTATATATAGTTATTATACTCTAGATGAAATCTGAGAGTATTTTGTGTTTGCCTCACCGTTTGTAATGCTAAGAAATAATGTCCGCACAGAGCTGCCAAGGGTACAGAAATATTTGTTGTCTCTCAAAAACCTCGATTCCGTCCTGTCCGTCTGTCTACAATATAACTCTCGAAAGCTTTAACCTATCGTGCTGAAATTTATCATATGTCATGATTAGCAAAAAGGTAACTTTAAGCTTGTGAACGGGCCACATCTCCCCACTCCTTCAACCCCTTCCCATACACATTTCACATTGAGAAAAGTGTACTATTACAAACATAATTGATGTCAAAAAATTTGGTTTTGATTCGAATACTCCTTCTACTGCCTGCCATACAAATGTCCAATTTTGGTAAACGCATTTAATCGATTTTCATTGAAACTAGAAAAAGCCAAACTTAAAATTGTGTCAGAATTTGACCCTTACTAATTGCAATAAATGCTAAAAAAATATGAACTTCACTTCACTCCTTGTACCACCACCCATACAAATTTTTGTATTGGAAATTAAAGAAAAGTCTTTCTCCTTCGAACAAATGGGAGCTATCGAATTTAAAATTGCAACAAAGCAATATGATTAGGATGTTGATAAGCAGAATCAAAATCATCCAAAACCTTGCGTTTTCTCTGCCGCCTCCCATACAAATGCCATAAATTGAGACAAAATTGTTCAATTTCATCGAAAATTATGACAGCTACAAACTTTAAATTCAACATGAAAGATTTTGTATGCTACGTTACAAATCTTCCCCCTATGCTTTTACCACCTCCCATACAAAAGTCACTGTTTACGATTTGAAAGAATTGTAGATGATATATTTTCCGGTATAAGAAGCTCTTTCCTATTTCATCTAGATTATCATATGATTGGGCTTTACGCACAATCATAATTCTGTTATGTTTTTTAAAATAAATATGTAGTTCCTGGCTATAAGGTACAGGAAATTTAATTAAATTTGATGCTTTACCGATACATACAATTTTTCTAGAGCCTTATCTAAATAAAGTTGTAGTGGAAATGATATAATTACTTTAAATTCTTACGTGGCTTAAGGGAAAAAGAAACCGATCGTCTCTTTGTTTTCTAATTTTTGCGAAATTTTACTTTCTTAAAGTTAAAACATGCACTTTTAGCAAAGTAAGTGGATTCTTGTAATAAATTTGCAACCTTTGGAACTTTGAATTATTTCAAATGCAAAATTTTCATGCAGTTATTCTAATTCTTAGAATTGAATCGATTAATTTCCTAAGCTTTGGATTGCCACTTGAATAGTTGCTTTTTGGAATGATTTGAACTTTACTTACTTACTTACGATGGCACTACAGCCCAAATTGGGCCTTTGCCTCCGGTATAATTCGCCTCCATCCGTCTCGGTTCAGTGAATACTTCCGATAGTTTGAGAATCTTAGCAGCAATTTACTGCCTCCCAGCTCTTCCAAGGTTTTCCGACCGGTCTTTGTCCATTTAATTTTCCTTTTAGTGTGCTTATTTGGAATTCTTTCGTCATCCATCCGCTCCACATGACCTGTCCTTTGTAGTTTCCTAAATTTTATGAGGGTTGACACTTCTGTACCGTCGAAAATGGCATACAATTCTCTATTGTATCGTATTCTGCAGATAGAGTCTTCCCTCGTAGGTCCGAGGATTATTCTGAGGAACTTTCTTTCAAAGGCATTAAGTAATTTTTCGGATGCCTGAGTTAACGTCCACGTTTCGCTGCCATAGTTTAGTTTAATTTTCCTGTGTACGTTCTTGTTTTGGATTATTGGAATACCGAATAATACGTCTTATTTTCTATCATAATCCTTCTTTTAATTTGGATGGATTTGCTTCCATCCTTCGATAGGTTTGCCCCTAGGTATACAAAGTTATCTACGCTTTCTAGGTTATAGTCCCCTACTGTAATATTTGGTCTGATTGGCGTCTTTTTCTTAGTTCGTGTCATAACTTTTGTTTTGTTTTCGTTAATACGTAGTCCACCTTCCCTTGACTCGGTAGTCAAGGTTTACAAACACCTCTTTAGCATTCTCCAGAGATCTTGCAAGGATATATATGTCGTCAGCATTTGCTACGAGTTGTGTGCATTGGAAGCATAGTGTTCCATAGGTGTCAACGGGATGTCTCCGAACAACATGTTCGAGTATCAAATTGAAAAGCATTGGGGCGAGGCCGTCCCCTTGTTTAAGGCCGTTTTCTGTTTTAAAGCTGGAAGTTAGATCGTTTTCTATTCTGACTTGTGACAAAGTCTCGGTCATTGTCATTCTTGTAAGCCGAACCAGGACTCCAAACTTCGTCATGATTTTATACAGTACGCGCCTGTCGATACTGTCGTATGCTTGTTTGATTGTTGACTTCTGGTGCACATCAGTATTATATTCCCATCACTCTTCCATCACCTGTTTAACTAAGAATATCTAGTCGATCTTCTAGCCCCAAATCCGACTTGGTATTCACCAATTATTATGTCAGCATAGGGATTAATTTTCTTTTCCAGAATTTACATCGAGATCTTAAAAACCTTCACAACAATTTATTATTCCTCGATAGTTTTTGCAGCAGAGTTTGTTATCTTTTTTATAAATTAGGCATATGATGCACCTACGCCAATCTTCTGGAAGTGTTTCCTGCGTCCATATATGCAGGTGTCGCCCGCTTTCAAAAACTCAGCTGATCGGTGCTCGGCGCTTTGTTGTTCGTGTGGTTCCTTAGGGCCGTTTTTACCTCTTCGAGAGTGGGTGAACTCGAAGATGGACCTTCATCATTTGTACCGGCAAACATGTCTCCTGCTGCTGTTCGTGTGGATGATGGGTTCGGATTGAGGACGCGTTCAAAGTATTGCGCCCATCTTTGTTTCTGTATCCTTGCAGAAGGTCGTCTTCGGTTGGTATCCCTCTTTCATCCTTTTAACTAGGGAATGCGCGGCTCTTGTATTGTGTATTTTGAAATGTTTTTCCATGTTTTTATTTTCTTCATTACTGTACTTCCTTTTTTTTCTATTTGCAAATATTGTTTGTAAATCGTCTAAGATCATTATATTTGTCACGTTTGGCGTGTGTCTGCCGATCCATTAACATTTTGTAAGCTTGATTTTTTCGCTCGAAGGCATCTTGGCATTCGTTGTCGAATCAATCATTTCTTTTGCGCTAGGGTTTTTGTCCTATCACCACCTCTGCGACGGATGTAGTGCTATCTTTAATATATTGCCACATTTCTTGTATTGGCATGCTGGCGTTGTTGTTCAGTATTGCCGCGAAGTTCATTAGGCTGATACGTACTTCGCAACTACTTTCTCATCCTTTAGTTTTTCCTATGTCGAGTTTAGGAATCGGTTGTGTTTTTGGGTATCCTCGGTTTGCAGTTCGATATCGGAACTTGGTCTTTACCAAATAGTGATCTGTGTCGCATTTAGCCTCTCGTCATATACGCAGGCTCCAGATGGAAACTGATATCAGAGCTCTATTCCTTTTTTTTATAAATCTTCCCAAGGCCGCATATAAAAACTCCTAAACTGTTGAAGGTAGGAAGTTCATTTTTCGTGGTAAAGAGTGGCGTCAGCGGTCAGCCGGACTCTAATTTGGAGGAGGATGTGGAGACTTAGAACTGAAAATTGCAGTTGGTAATATATCAGCTGTAGTCATAGTTATGATATAACCTTGCTGTTCCACATGAGTATAGGCACCTCATGCTCTGAGAGCCTTTCATGTTCATGTTCTGGGTTGCACATAATATGGGCTGTTCTTTCACAAGATGGGATTCTGAAACCTTTGAGGCCTCCTTTTCAACTAGTCTCCCGAAAAGCCTAATATTTGTTTTTTGTAATTTTGGCATCCAATTTCTTCTCAGTTTATACGACCTGAGAAGAAATTGAATTTTTCTAAGCCCAACTCGGGCGAAGCTTAAGGCGGCCGCCTTCACCGCCTGCATGGTAATTCGCCACTGGACGCAAAGAAGCGTAAACAACACGAATTACCTTATTATCATCGTCTAGCATGTATGCAGTGTTTGAGCGATTTATTTCTGTGAACGCTTCGACAAAAGTATTCATAGTACTTATCAGCGAAACCCAAAACAAAATGTTCTCTGGTCCAAAAAAAGAATACAATAGACAAATATTTATACCATTGGCACATTATAATGAAGGCCTAAATTATCAATAAATGGCTGTATGTCATACACTAATTTCGCTAAATTACCAAAATAGTGATCATTTATCAACTAAATGCCCTCAGCTAAATCATCTCATTTAGATAAATCCTCTCATTTTTCTCATAATTTAGGCACTAGCGATGAAGATTGTTCTAGAGCTGGAGCTTTCATAAAAGCTTTTTGTGCAAGAGAAAAGAAGAAACGTCATTTTCTGACAGCTCTGACTTACGAGGGGTGTATGATAAGTACCTGTGCTAGGCAAGAAAACGCATTAAAAAAAAAATTTTATTTATTTCTCAATATAATCTCCTTTTAGCTCGATACATTTGGTCCAGCGATATTCTAACTTTTTCAAGCCATCCAAAAAATATGATTTGTCGAACTCCGCAGAATATGCCTCTGTTGCGTCGATAGCCTCTTCATTCGAGCCGAATTTCTTTCCTGCCAACGATTTCTTCAAGTTTGGAAAGAGGAAAAAGTCACAGCCAAATCAGAGGAATATGGTGGGTGAGGCAGCAATTCGTAGTGCAATTCGACCAGTTTTGCTGTGGCGATTGCGGACGAGAGAGCAGGTGCGTTGTCATGGTCAAAAGGACTTATTTTTCGCCAAGTGAGGCCGTTTTTTTATCAATTCAGCATTGAATCGATCCAATAAATCAGCATGGTACTACCCCGTGATTGTCCTTCATTTCTCCAAATAGTCGGTGAAGATGATGCCTTGCGAATCCCAGAAAACGGTGGCCATGACTTTTCCGGCCGATGAAATCGTTTTCGCCTTCTTTGGAGCAGTTTCGCCGGGTGAAATCGAATGTTTTGACTGATCCTTCGGTTCTGGAGTGTAGTGATGGATCCATGTTTCGTTAACAGTCACGAAACGCCGTAGAAATTCTTTCGGATTGCGCTTAAACATGTCCAAACAGTGCTCCGAAGTTGTGATGCGATTCCGCTTTTGCTCTAGTGTTAGCAAACTCGGCACCCATCTCGCCGATATCTTTCTCATGCCCAATTTTTCATGTAAGATATTTTGTATGCGTTCAATTGAGATGTGTACAATGTCAACAATCTCTCTGACCTTCGTCTGACGATCTGCTAACACAATATCATGGATTTTATTAACCATATCCTCCGTAGTCACCTCAATCGGACGGCCTGGGCGCTTTTCATCAAAAACGGATGTTCGGCCACGCTTGAATTCATTAAACCAATATCTGATGGTAGTCATCGAAGGTGCATGGTCCTTATAAACGGCATGCAACTTCACTTTGATTTCCTCACACGTCTTCCCATCCAAAAAAATAAATCGAATCACTGATCGATATTACTCTTTCTCGATGATTGCAAATAAACACGAACTTGATGAATTTCAACAGCTCTCAAAACAAAACTACTCAATAAATCTGTCTGAAATTTTCACAGTCGTCATTGTAAAGATGGCGCTACATGATGGCATAAACATTTTGCGTCAATGTTGCCATCAGTCGGTAAACACGGGTACTTATCATACAACCCTCGTATATAAAGTCTTTGAAGCGTGATTTAAACGCCCAGCTATGACAGATGACTTGCAAACGATTAAAAAACTGCACTGAGGATAATTAGCAAAGTGATTTGTGTCACTAATCTACTAACGATGAAAACAATTTAAATTACGAATTAGTGAAATTATATATATTAGGTTGTTGCAGATGAAATGGCGGCTTTGCTAGTGAAATTTCAAACAACTTTAACTCTTATAAAACTTAATTTTATTAGTCAAAATAGGTACCGGTAGATGCAATACACTTCTCCCAACGAGATACAACAAGTGCACTTATGCCAGTTTCGTAGAAGTCCGACTTTCTAGACTGAAGAAATTCCCCGAAGGCATTTTTTATGGCTGCTTCATTGTTCAATTGTTTCTCCGCCAAAAAAAGTGGTAGTCGGTTGGCGAGAGGTCTGGTTAATATGGTTGATAAGGAAGAGTCGCATACTACAACTCGTTTAATTTTTTGACCGTTATTCTTGATACATGAGGTCATGTTTAGCTCTGTAAGCTCATGCGGAACCTACTTATCAAGCTTTTTTACATTTCCAAGCTGTTGCAAGTGCCGGGAAACTTTCGAATAGTGTACACCCAGATTCTCTGCAATGTCCCTTGCAGTTTGGCGTAAGTCAGACTCCACTAGTAAACGTAGCTCGTCGTTGTCATCGATGGTTCTGGGTGACCACATGGCTTACCTTGAAGGGTCATATCTCCTGATCGGAATTTTTCGAACCATTGCTGTGTGGCCCGTTCGCTGTGTCAGCTTCAAATGCCCTGTTGATGTTTTTGGTTGCCTCCCTTGCGTTGTGGCCAAGTTTGAACTCGTGAAGAAAAAGTAACCGTTTTTGACTCGATCCCATGTTTTTTTATTTTTTTTCTCAAATCTCAATGAAGTCCAAAACTGAAATGATTCCATGACCAAATGTAGGAGTATTTATACTTCAATACTCATTAATACCAGAGCCAACTGCCGGCAGTTTGAGACATGAAAATCGAAGCAAACTTCACTTCATCGCGAAAGTTGCCATTTCATTTGCAATAACCTAATAAGTAGGACCGCTGTGTCACTGGTATTACTTGTTTTTCACGTGGAACTAATAATATTAGGCGGTAAATACGCTTGCACGGCAAGGATTTGCAAACATCAATTCCACTAGGAAGTCAGCCGATGTAGCACCAACAGTGCTGAAGACTAGATTCAAACAGACAATTTTGAATTCTTTCTTGGCGGGGTGGCGGCAGCTGGAAAGCTGTAAAACGGCCAAATCCTTTTGCGAAGAACCGAACTAAAATATTACATCTCAGCGTTTACAACGTAGTCGCTATAGTATCCGAACTATTGTCGGCCTGACCACAGGCCATTGCTTGCTAAGGCTGCAAGCATTTAGGATGCGGATCGCGAGCGACAGCTTGTGCAGAGGTTGCGAGGAAAACGAAGAATCTATCGAACATTATCTTTGTCACTGTCCGCAAATCTCCAACAGTCGTCTCCTTTGTTTAGCCTCTAGATTCTTCTCAGAACTAGACGACCTCAGAGGCGTCCAACATTCGAGCCTGTTAAGGTTCACAAACCGAACCAAGTGGTTAGAGCAAGAGGAGTGACTTCAAACTTATAACAATAGGGGGAGTACAATGGGCCCAACTAGTTGGCCTCAGTGCTTGTGGTTCAGTGCAACCACCCACCTAAACCTAAACCTAATAATAGTAGCTAATATAACTAATTACCAAGTATAGTGGAACTTCCCTAACTCGAATTTAAGGATAAAAAAAAATTCAAGTTACAAGAATTTTCCGCTATTGGTTAGGTTGAAGGGCAAAATAAGGCCATACGTAAAGCCCTAGATTAAAAAATAACAACGGAAAGTGTCAAAAATATTAAATACACATCCGGTGAGGGCGGTAGAATTCACCGACAGCTAGTCCTGCTTTTTCCAAGAATTTTAAATGGACACTCTCTGGATCATGTGTTTATCACCTACATATGATCTTAAAATACAGAAACGAATACAGTGCCATGGATCTGGGCGGATTCTATGGTATCGACATTTGTCATTCGAAAATACACAAACATTGAATGACGGTGGAAGGGTTGGGGTAAATCGGTAGATACACCGACCTTCAGTGATCGACTGTGAAATAGACTATGGCACGAACAAATAACATCCAAATCTTCAGCTTGAGTGAGACCACAATTCCTGCACATTACCTGCTTGGATATACCTATGTTACCTCAATCTACAAAAATGAAAAATTCGTAGCTAGAGGGTTGTGCGAAGGGCTAACACCTCATCTACAGTAAATATTGAAAAAAAAATGTTAAGGAAACTGAAAGTCAGGAGGCCAAGGCCCCATTTGGGCTATAGTTCTATTGTAGGAGAAGAAGCAGTTGAGCATGAGGTCAGGATCGCACCTTGTGGAAGCGATCTGTTTCTGCCCCTAAACGACTTCTTAACAAAAAATTGATTAATTGATTTATCCGATTCATATGCACGCAACTAAAATCCGCAAGCTCAGAAATATGTGTTTGTATAAAATTACAAGTTAATTATTATGTAGGAGGTGCGCAACTTGCATGAATGTAATTGAAAAAATTATTTGTTCCAAACAATTGACTTCCCAGTCTATTTTAGCATTCAACGCACAATAGGCCAAGAAAGTCGCAGTACTATTATCCTCAAATTACAATTACTTTAGCATTTACTTGCAGGAAAACTTGCTAGCAAGTTGGTTCTCTTGATGGCAATTAATCAAATTGTTGTTAAGACCTCCTATAGGGGCATAGGACAGAAACAATTCTCTTCCACAAGGCGCGATCCTGACCAATGGGCTTTAGCTATTGCCAGGACTTGTTTATTCGTCTGGCCTCCTGCTCAACTGCTCGGTTCCATGTGCTACAAAGTCGACCAACCCGACGTCTTCGTTGAGGATTATAATCCAGAGCCTGTTTGGTGATGTTTCACTCTAGTTTTCTCCACTACCACTTCCGCTTTTGAATCTCAATGCCTATTTTAGTCTGTCTAGTTGTACTCCAAAGTTCGTCGTTGGAGATCACTTCTGGCCAGAATATTCCTAAAATGTGTCGAAGGCATTGGTTCATGAAAGTTTGCAGTTTCTTGGTAAGTCGAACGGTCACATTCCACGTAGAACAATCATATAACAACACGCATTTGACGCATGCGTCAAAAACTCGCAGCTTCATGCAAAGGGAGATCTCTCTTAACCTCCAGAAAGGGGTAAGGATATCGAAAGTCTGACCAGCTTTATTTAGACGAGCCTCAATATCATTTTCAGCTCCGCCGTCCATGCCACAAAGCTTCCGAGATAACAAAAATCTTACACTTCTTCCACATCTTGTCCAGTGTGCTTGTGTTCGAACTCATGTGCATGCACATACTTGGTTTTACGCACATTTATCTTCAGTCCTGCCTCTTTGCATTTAGAATGCAGCGAGCAAACATTTAACTCTAATTCCGAACAGTTATGTACAAGCAAACACACATCATTAGCATATTCAAGATGACTTAAAATTTTAAATAACTAAAGACCTTCATCTTTCCTATCTTCAAGTGCAGCTTTTAAGAAGACGTCATTTATTACCACCAGAAACAGGGCTGGTGGTAATATGCAGCCTGGCCTGATACCAGTTCGCTTAGAAAAGCTCTCGAACAGCTCTCCTCTATGTGAGATGCGACCTTGCATCTTCGTAGGATTTATAATATAATTTTTGATACGGCAGTACGTAAACATATATATACTGCTCCAATTGCCACAATCTCGAATGTCACCCTTCTTCGGAATTTTCACGATGACGCTCCTTCCATTCAGTCGGATATTTTCCTTCATTTCACACCTTAGTAGAGTGGGATGAGTATATCGGCTGTTATTTCCGGTTCCGCTTTAAGGAGCTTGTTTGGTAGTACGTCTATACCTGGAGCTTTCCTTCCCGCCATTGACCGAATGGCGGAGACTATCTCTTCCTCATCTAGAGTTCCTAAAGGAACGCTGGAAATAACATTTCCAGCGTTCCTTTAGGGGCTACAGATTTGAGGTTTTGCCACAAGGCGAATCGTGATTTGAGATTTCGCCACAAGGCGAATCGTCCCCAATGCAAGACCAATGCAAGAGCAGGGTATTGAATATGAAATAACGACTTTTTCACATTCGATAGTTTGACATGGTAGGGACGATATTTCCTGAAGTGATAACAATATCACCTGTTTATTGAAACACGATCGAAGGTGACACTCGGTTGGTTATAAAACTCCTCTTTATCACCAGGTGTTGTGCTATTAGTTGGTGCGTAGCACTGCAGAATTGTGGCGTTTCTGAAACTTGTCCTGAGCCTGACGACGATAATCCTATCCGAGAATGGTTCTCAGCTGATGAGACTGTTTCTCGCTTTCAGTGTAAAGACGACTGCCACGCCATTTTCGGTTTCACTCTCAAGATCAACCCACAGAATGGTGTTTCCGCTCGGGGTTTGTTCCTCTCCTGATCCTGTCCACCTGATCTCACTCAAGCCCAAGATTTGGATGATATAGTGCTCCATTTCACGGTCGATTACTGACTCGTGGTGCAAGGACCGAATGACTCTAGCCCTTCCCACGTCATTCAATGTTTAAACGTTCCAGAAGCCAATCGTGTTACAAGCAGTAGTAGTACAAGTTAATTGGTTGTTTGTGCTTCGTACATACTTGGCGGCACTTTTAAAAATGGAATTCCAGCACTATCAATGACAAATTTGAATTTACACTTTTACCCCTCTGGTTCTAAGCTCGTCATTTTCAAATATTAATATCATGATATGCTCTTTTAAATAACATTTTCATTTTACGACAATTTCTGTTCATATACACCCAGCGGAAAGATTTTAAGCTCATTGGTCAGAATCTCTCATTAAGCGCTTGAAATTTCGAAAACACGTATTTCTACGCATTCAAATTCCTGTTAAGACCCCCTATAGGGGCATAGGACAGAAACAACTCTCTTCCACAAGGCGCGATCCTGAGCATCGGCTTTAAGCTGTTGCCAGGACTTGTTTATTCCTCTGGCCTCCTGCTCAACTGCTCGCTTCCATGTGTTACATGGTCGACCAACCCGACGTCTTCCTTGAGGGTTATAATCCAGAGCCTGTTTTGCGATGTTTCGCTCTGGTTTCCTCAAAGTATGACCGATCCACTGCCACTTTCGCCGTTGAATCTCAATACCTATTTTAGTCTGGCCAGTTGTACTCCAAAGTTCGTCGTTGGAGATTACTTCTGGCCAGAATATTCCTAAAATGCGCCGGAGGCATTGGTTTACGAAAGTCTGTAGTTTCTTGGTAAGTCGAACGGTCACTTTCCACGTAGTACAACCATATAACAACACGGATTTGACGCATGCGTCAAAAACTCGCAGCTTCGTGCGAAGGGAGATCTCTCTTAACCTCCAGAAAGGGGAAAGGATACCGAAGGCCTGACGAGCTTTATTTAGCCGAGCCTCAACATCCTTTTCGGCTCCGCCGTCCATGCTGACAATGCTTCCGAGATAGCAAAAATCTTGCACCTCTTCCACATCCTGTCCATTAAGAACAATCGGTGTGCTTGCGTTCGAACCCATGTGCATGTACTTGGTTTTACGCACATTTATTTTTAGTCCCGCCTCTTTACATTTAGAATGCAACGAGCGAACATTTGACTCTAAGTCCGAACGGGTATGTGCAAGCAAACACACGTCATCAGCATAATCAAGGTGACTTAAGATGTTAAATAGTCTCCATTGAAGACCTTTACCTTCCCCACCTACCAGTGCAGCTTTCAAGATGTCATTTATTACCACCAGAAACAGGGCTGGTGATAATATGCAGCCTTGTCTGACACCCGTTCGCACAGGGAAGCTCTCGGACAGCTCTCCTCTATGCAAGACGCGACACCTTGCATCTTCGTAGGATTCTTTAATCATAGCTATGACCTTATCTGGAATACCTCTCCTACGCAAAGCATTCCATATGTAATCTCGCTTAACGCTGTCGAAAGCCTTCTCGAAGTCCACAAACATGAGATGTAGTGGCGAACCCATTTCGGCTGACTGCTCTAATATTATCCGTAGGGTATTTGTGTGGTCGGTACAAGACGACCCTTTACGGAATCCAGCCTAATAAACTTCGAGAGTGCTCTCGACGACATCACTAATCCTATTGAGAATTACCTTAGCCATAATTTTTGATACGGCAGTAAGTAGACATATACCACGCCCATTTCGGCTGACTGCTCTAATATTATCCGTAGGGTATTTGTGTGGTCGGTACAAGACGACCCTTTACGGAATCCAGCCTAATAAACTTCGAGAGTGCTCTCGACGACATCACTAATCCTATTGAGAATTACCTTAGCCATAATTTTTGATACGGCAGTAAGTAGACATATACCACGCCAATTGCCACAATCCCGAAGGTTGCCCTTCTTCGGAATTTTCACAATGACGCCCTCCTTCCATTCAGTCGGATATCTTCCATCATTCCACACCTTAGTGAAGAGTGGGAGGAGTATATCGGCTGTTATTTCCGGGTCCGCTTTGAGGAGTTCGGTTGGTAGTCCGTCTATACCTGGAGCTTTCCTTCCCACCATTGACCGAATGGCGGAAACTATCTCTTCCTTATCTGGGGGATCGTCCCTAATAGAGGATTGTTGCGGTTGGATGTTTGGAAGTTGTTCTGTTTCCAGAATATCTTCATCTGACAAGATGTTTAAAATATCAGAGAAGTATTCCTTCCATCGTCGCAACTGGTGTTCACTCATATTAAGGAGAGTTTCGTTGACATCTCTCACCAGGTGGTTGGCGGTGAAATTCCTGTTCGTCAACTGTTTCATGATTTTAAATAGTGAACCCATATCCCCAAGGTAAGCCGCAGATTCTGCCTTGTTTGCCAGATCTTCAATGGCCTTTCTCTTGTCGCGTCTAACAGCCTTTTTAAGCTGTATATGAGCATCGCGGTAGTTCTGCCTCAAGTCGGTCGTTCGTTGGTTGACATCCGATTGCCAACCTTGTCCCATGTGTCTTGCGACATCCAGGGTTTCTCACCGCTTTGCGCATATCCCACAGATTCTTCAGCACTAGTTAGAAAAGTGTTTCTGGTTGCCTCCCAATTGGCGTCCAGTGTGCGCATTTCATGTTCACCCAATGTGGATGATTTTTCGCGTAAATTGGTGGTGTATTCGAGTTTTTTGTTGGGATCTCTGAGTTTATCCACATTAAGCTTGCGCTTCATTTGAAGAATTTGTGGTCGTCGGATAGCTGCTGTACACAATCTCAAGCAGGCAACCATCAAGTGGTGATCGCTCCCCACGTCAGCTCCACGTTTCGCTCGCACGTCGAGGAGACATCTTCTCCATTGGCGACTTATAGCTAAATGGTCGATCTGGTTCTGAGTAACACCATCAGGGGAAACCCAAGATGTTTTATGATGACTCTTGTGTGGAAAAAGGGTCCCTCCGATGACCATTTGCCGAGTACTACAGAACTCCACAAATAATTCGCCGTTTTCGGGTCTCTTAATCCAAGGTCGTGAAGGGTCGACCTTAGGGTCACCATGCCTCCCCATGACGTGTTCTAGTCCAGTGTTGTCTGATCCAACCTGGGCGTTCATATCTCCCGAGATGATAATAATATCACCTCTTGGAACACGTTCGAAGGTGGCACTCAGTTGGCTATAAAACTCCTCTTTGTCACCAGATGTTGCGGTATTAGTTGGTGCGTAGCACTGCAGAATTGTGACGTTTCTGACTCTGGTCCTGAGCCTGACGACGATAATCCTATCCGAGATTGGTTCCCAGCTAATGAGACTGTTTCTCGCTCTCGGCGTAAGGACGAACGCCACGCCATTTCTGGCTTCACTTTCAGGGCCAATGTACAGAATAGTGTTTCCGCTAGGGGTTCGTTCTTCTCCTGATTCTGTCCACCTGACCTTGCTCAAGCCCAAGATTTGGATGTTATAGTGCTTCATTTCACGGTCGATCACTGATTGGCGGTGCAAGGACCGAGTAACCCCAGCTCTTCCCCCGTCATTCAATGTTCGAACGTTCCAGAAGCCAATCATAGTCCGTTTTCGAATGCCAAAAGTCGTTACCGTAGAATCAGTCCGTATCCGAGGCGATGTATCCGTTTCTCGTTTCATATAGGTCTTAAGATCACGGGTGATAAGCCCATGATCCAGTGAGTGTCCATTTGCCATTTTTAGGGCAAGCAGGACAGGCTGTGGGTGAATTCTACAGCCCCCATCCCAGAGGGGGATAGTTAGCTCAGGTCCGTGGAGTCGCTAACTCCAAAGATAGCTGCAGGAATTGGTAAAACCTCATACTACAACTACCCCCTTGCGGGAAGCATAGTGCCCGAAAATTAATTTTCGAGCGCTCTTTTACACACAACAGGACACGTGCTTCAATAACGCTTCTAAAGATGTTAGGGAAGAGCATACGTGTCGGTTTTGGCGACTTATAGCCACATGGTTAGTTAGGGTGTAGCCTAGTGGGTAGCGTGTTGTTACAATGCGAAGGTCGTGAGTTCAAATCCCGGTCGGCGCATAATTCCAGCATACTATCTGCTTGGGTAAACCTTGGTCACCTCAATCTACGAAAATTAAAATTTCGAAGATAGAGGGTTGTGCGAAGATCTAACAATCCTTCCACAATAAATAATGCAAAAAAATGGTAAGGAACCTGAAGGTCAGGAGGCCACGGCCCGATTTGGACTATACCTAGTAGGTAGTGTCATTGTAGATGTAGAGATAGCCATATGGTTTTCACCAACTTAACCTTTGGTTAAGGCAGCCATATTGCGATTGTAGATTCAAGGTATACTTCTCGACTTGGAAAAAAATCTATTGTGCATTCATTATATACTTGAGCTTTGAATTGTGCTTTCGATTAATTCAAAATATTTCTTTAAAATGGCTTCTATTGTTGAAGTGAACAGCTGGGAACACACATTGGGAATTAAACGTATTTAAAATACGATACAAGTGCTTTTCTTCCCTCTGAGACTTAAAGCTAGGACAATGAATCGAATGTAAGACACCCATTAAAAATTTGTTATCAAAGTTGTGTGTATTTTATTTCAATTATGTTGCTATCTTATGTGTTAGAGGGACAGCACCGAACGAACTCGCTTCATTTAAGAATTACCATCGCCAATTTAAATAGAGGCTTTTTTATTAGATTGCTCTTATAAAAACAGGAGCACAGTCTAGTTTTCATAATAGCCATCAACCGCAAACTTCACCTCTTCATTACAGCGTTATCCAAAAGTAACAGCAGCTAAGCACTTGAATTCAGAAATTATCTAACGTAATAAAATCTGGAAATTCGCATTAAAATTTTGATGTAATGACAAGTTGAATACTTCAATTTTGATTTGAAACCAAAACATGAACTATGCATTAATATAACGAAATGACTCAAAACACAAACTATAAGATTGCAGAAAATTTAAGGAGGTTTATTCAAACTAAGCGAAAAAAAACAAAAATAACACAAAAGAAAATTTGCACTAATCGCTGTTAATTTTTTGTGAATTTGAACTTATCGAATCAACAATAGTAAGAAATTAAGTGAGCGAAAATTGAGGAGTTGCGTGAATCGAGAGTTGCGTTAACCGAGGTCGTACTGTATGTCAAATTATAAAAATTATGAAAAAAAAAATTAACAGAATTATGATTGGACGTAAAGCTTTTATTGCAATTATTAAGGGACAAAGCCTGACAAAATTTAAAGTTTCTGCTTTTTTAGTCTTAATGGAAGTCGATATAATGCATTTACCAAAATTATGCATTTTCATGGGATGGGGTGAACGAAGAATTTTTTTGGCGTTAATTTTCATTATTATACTTTGCTCAAAATTTTGGAATTTCGTGAATTTTGCATCAGAGGGAGTCGAAGAAGTTAGGATGTAGCCCATTCCGCAGCTTAAAGTTTCTATTTTTGCTAAAAATTACATAAAATAAATTTCAGCACGAAAGCTCAAATCGTACGAGAGTTGTGTTGTAGACAGACAGACAGTCACTCGGAATCGAAGTTTTTGAGCGACAACACATAATTTTGTACCGATGGTGACTCTGTGCGAGCATTATTGTTTAGCGCCACATACGGTAAGACAAAAACAATATATACTCTCGGATTTCATATATACATACAAATATAATTGTAGTGTCTGTCTGTTATTTGTTTATAAATGGCTATAAATAAGTTTTTTGCTTTATTTTAGGAATAACTAAGCAGAAACAAACGTTTTTCAAAATTTTCTCTGTCTGTCTGTCTTTCCGGTTTTCGCGCAAAAACAGCTAAACCGATTATAATGAAACTTTCACAGTTTATTAGATGTGCACCGAGATGTAATCTGCGTGTGGTCTTATTTCAATACCCCTACGCGTTCCACCCCCTCCCATACAAAATGACTCATTTTCAAAAATATATAATAATCAAATTTTCTTCAAAACCATTGGAGCAAATCTTTTGAAATTTCGAACATACTATTTTTATCAGAAATTTGATCTATGGTATACAAATTATTTGAATCCCCCTACTCCTTCCACCACCTCCCATACAAACTGCACTTTTTCATGGAATGCTATTCACCAATTTTCTTAGTACGTGTAACTTTCATCGAGCTTAAATTTTGTACTTTATCCTTAATATTGGGAAAAAATTAACCGAGTAGCTTCTCTCCTTCTACCCCCTCCCATACAATTTAACACAATTCCACGGCTTTACTTAAATTCGATTTTCTTGAAAACTGTAAATGTTACTGATCTGAAATTTAAAATGTGTCAATTGCAAATTAATTATAGTTGTTTCTCAAAAAATCGCTTAAAATCTTCCATTCTTTCCACCACCTCCCATGCAAACTGCACTTTTTCATGAAATATTCTCAACTAATTTTCTCAGTACATATAACTTTCATCGAGCTCAAATTTTGTACTCTATCCTAAATTAGAATCATTATTAATATCGGGAAAAAATTAACCGAATAGCTTCACTCCTTTTACCCCCTCCCATACAATGTGACACAATTCCATGACTTTACAAAAATTCGATTTTCTTGAAAAGCGTGAATGATACAGACCTGAATTTTAAAATATATCAATTGCATGAAGATTATAGTTGTTTCTCGAAATATCACTAATAACCCCCCTTTCCTTCTACCACCTCCCATACAAATTGCACAATTTCATTAAGTTCAATGCACTAAGTTTCTCAGTACCTACTCAATTTTTGAAGCTTAAATTTGGTACAAAACATTTTTATAGCTACTCTAGCATGATGTGAAACAAATTAGTTCAATGCAGCCTCTCCCCATACAAAATTTCATAATATCACAAAAATTTCGATTTCATCTATAGTATCGTATGATTGGGCTCTACGCACAATCGTAGTACTGTTACGTTTTCAAGTTTAATGTTATTTTATTTGAGCTCTTTTTTCATTAACACAAGCTACAATTATTCACATATCCTTAATGCTCTTCAATACGTATATGATCTCAAATCACGGGATTGATTTGATCACGAGCCTCTCCCATTCAAATACGAGTATCATGGTATCATTCGTAATAATTTATGGTTCTGATTCCAACAAAATACAAAACATTGTGTTCAAAGAGCCATTAAAATAAGCAGATTATATATCCCACATAATGTATTACTAACTACATTCTCAAAAATTACTTATTATTACGATTTTTATGCGGACGAAGTCGCGGGCGTTTGCTAGTCTGGAATATAATAAAATGGGATTCACGTATATAAAATTTAAAAAGGATTTACGACACAAAGAAGGACGAGAAGCGTTCTTCTAGGCTTTCAAATGTCAATCTTGACGCCATTTATTTGTTTCCTCCAACTGTCTTAGCGAACAATTTTAATCTTGATGTTTTACATCAGCTCATTACCATACCCTCAAAGTAATCTGGATTATACTCTGTAGTTGTTTTAATCTTTTAATTAAATAAACCCCGTATAACTTTCCAATGAGAACTTTTGAGTAAAATGTCCCTATAATAAAATGTATGGCAAAAGAACGAATCTCGCTAATTTAATTATAATAATGCATCCATTCATTTGCATATTACTCTTTGAAATCTGAAATTCTCCGCTGCAGGATCGGATAATAGAATGAAAAAGTTGCCCATATTCACATAACGTTATTAAATAATTAATCTGCTGCGTTACTTTTGCATGGCATCATGGAGGATTGAAAACATTTTATCTGAGCACCCAGATTCGGTGGTGCAATACCAACCATCATTTCTCCAAATAAATTGCAGGCGACGCGAATATATTGCGATTCAAACATAGTCCTTGCCGGAAGCTTCTTATTTTACGAAAATACACGACAAGAGGGAAATAAAACGAACATGACCACAACTTGGTTCGTTTCCAGAGATAACAATTGTAAAGCAGCAGTGCAACAGAAATTTATATCGCTAACGGCCATTACGACTTGTCTTCACTTTCAGGCTGCACTTGCTCCTATATGTGCCATATCCTTCAGCTTTGTGTGCTCTACTCATATTTGACCGCAAATTATATTTAGTTAGAGAGTATAATTCACTCGCATTCGTTCAACATTTGATAATGAATAATTATTATTATCAGTAGCAAGGTTTAGTGGTAACAAGTGCAAAGGCCCGTGTAATGCGAATGATATTACCATTAAATCGGATTAAAATCCTCAGAGATGCTCATTTATTCGACCATAAGCAATGCACTATGTATGTGATTTAATCTATTCTAAATTAAATTAATGCAGGAAATTGGATATAAAATAGAAAATTAATTAAATTTTAATTCACGAGGAAATAGTAGCTACGCAAATGCATGGAAATTTCAACGTATGAACTTATTTATAAACGTAGATTAAATTTGATGGTTTCAATTTTTTTTTTAACTTAGCGTAGAGGTACGAATAAGCTAGAAGTACGAGCGCATCGCATTAAAAATTCGCTCATGACTGTGACTGCCGTAAGCTCAGCAATATGACATATGATGTATGTAAATTTGTGTGTTCTGTGATCGCATTCAATTGCTTACACATTTGAGCATATACGCCGAACGCCGAGACAAAGGGAGACGAGACATTTGCCTCGACAAGCCAGTTTCGTTTCAAACGAAATCACCCGATGCAGAGAAGCTAAATAATGCGGAGCTAAATAATATCAGATTTAGAGTCACTCCTTGCAAGAACAAGAAGACACGCTACATCGGAGTCTGGCAAATCACTATCAACACCTAAGAATTCAATCAATCAATCAACCTTGTCTAATTTACCATCCGTGGATTGAGTTTAGTGGTTTTCTTTTGCAAAATTCATCCACCTTAAAATACATTTTTCCTTAAAATTTTTGTTTGTGAATTATTATAAACTGCGCACAGTTCTTGATGTTAAGAACCTTCCAAAAAATCCGACACTTTTTTGAATTTCGCTCCTAATGTTGTGCATAACCTTTGCCAAACTATGGCAAGTAACTATATATAGTCACACTATTTGACAATGGTCAGTTAAGGTGTAACCTAGTGTGTAGCGTGCTGGTCTACGAAGATTATGAGTTCAAATCCCGATCGACATATAATTCCAGCACACTGCCTACTTAGGTATAGCTTGGTCACCTCAACTGCGAAAATGAAAAATTAGTTAAGCGCGGGTTGGGCGAAGGGCTAACAACCCTCCCACAATAAGTAAATAAAAATGTTAAGGGAACCTGAAGCTTAGAAGTCCTAACCCCGAATTGGGCTGTAATGCCATTGTAGAAGAAAAACATAACATAATTATGATTGCGCGTAAAGCCCAATCATATGATACTCTAGATGAAATTGGAATGAGTTTATTGTACCGGAAAATATGTCGTCTCAAATTCTTTCGAATAGTGAATAGTGACTTTTGTCTGGGAGGTGGTAAAAGCAGAGGGGGGGAGGTTTGTAATTTTTGCATGTAACACCGAACGTAGTATACAAATTGTTTCATGCTGACTTTAAAGTTTATAGCTTTCATAATTTTCGAGGGAATTGAACAATTTTGTCTGAATTTATGACATTTGTATGGGAGGTGACAGAGAAAGTGGGAGGTTTTGGATGATTTTAAATCTACTTATCAACATCCTATTCACATTGTTTTGTTAAAATTTCAAAGTCGGTAGCTCTCATATGTTCGGAGGAGAAATACTTTTCTTAAATTACAAAAATGGGAAGTGGTAGAAGGAATGAAGCGAAGTTCATATTTTTTTAGCATTTATTGTAATTATTAAGGGACAAATTATGACAGAATTTTAATTTTGTACTTTTTCTAGTTTCAATGAAAATTGATTAAATGCATTTACCAAAATTGTGCATTTGTTTGGGAGGCGGTAGAAGAAGTATTCGAATCAAAACCAAATTTTTCGACATCAATGATATTTGTAATAGTATGCTTTTTTTCAAAATTTTAAGTAAATAGCTTTGACGGTTTTGGAGAAAAAGAATTTAATTTAAATTCCAAAATTTCGTGAAATATGTATGAGAGGGGGTAGAAAAAGTGAGGTGAAATTGATAGTTTTTCCAAAAGTGGTTGCAATTGCTATAAAATTAATTATGACAAAAATTGGTTCTTTTAACTTTACTAGTTGCAATGCAAACCGAATAAATGCATTTGTGTGGGAGGGGTAGAAGGAGTAAAGGGATTAGATCAATATGTTAACGTTAATGATATTTATATCCCAGAGTTCAAAGAATTGCAGAAATGGAGTCATCCTGTAGTTCGGTGTTGTGTGGTGTTCCTCAAGGCTCGGTCTTGGGGCCTCTGTTATTTTGCATGTTTATTAATGATTTACCAAATGTGTTAAGGAATGTAACTGTTCATCTATATGCTGATGATGTATATATAAGTCTATCTAAGCTGTACCCAAAGCGATGTTTTTTCAAATTAATTACTGGGCTAATGATAATGGTATTTGTCTTAATCCCAAAAAACCACAGTGTATAGTTTTAAGTAAAAAATCTATTGATACATCTTCTTTTCCACTTATTCTCCTGGACTCAGTGCCAATAGCATACTGTGACACAGTGAGAAATTTGGGAATTGTTTTTAATAAGACTCTGACCTGGAATACTCACGTGCATATGGTGACTAGAAGGGTCTATAATATTTTAAGAACTATGTGGGTATCGGCGAAGTTCTTACCATCTAATATTAAGAAATCCTTGATAATTGCCTTTATGCCGATTTTTAACTATGGATGTGCAATTTATTGTTTTTTTAGCTATGCGGAAATGTACAGGTTACAGCTATTGTTTAACAATTGCGTTCGTTTTGTGTATAATATTCGGAAATTTGATCATATCTCTCACATTGCAAATACTTTCTTAGACATACCCCTTAAGGAGTACCTGAAAATGAGGATATGTTTATTTATTCACAAAATCATAATAACTAAAGAACCAGCACATCTTTATTTTCAGATTTGTTTCGGTAATTCCTCACGGACTCGTAATATCAATATTCCGAGATTTAGATGTAATACACGAGAGCGCACTCTATTTGTGGAAGGAGCTAGAATATGGAATAGTTTACCTACTTCCATAAGAAAAAATTTCTCTAGTCGCGAATTTGGTAGAGCAGTGACAGATTTTCTCAAAGCGTAAATTTCCACAAAGCATAAATTTGATTTTTTTTTTCTTCTCTCAATCTTTCATTTGGTCCTAAAGCGTGGTGTGTATTTCTTTTCTTTTTCCGTTTTTTTTTGTTTTTAAATATTCCTTTTTATTCTTTAAATTTTAATTTTCATATATTATTCTCTGTTTAGTTCATTTTATTTTGTTATCATTTCTTTACTTTATTGTCTTATTCTTTCATTAAATTCAAATTTTGTTATTGTACAAATAAATGGAATTTAATTCTAATTGTGCTATTGAATTCAAATAAACAAACAAATAAACAGACGGACAGACAGACGGAGAGACGGATAGATGGTCACTCGAAATAGATGTTTTTGAGCGACAACAAAATATCTGTACCCTTGACGACTTTGTTGCGAGCATTGTTTCTTAGCTTTACAAACAGTAAGGCAAACACAATATATTCGCAGATTTCAACTATATTTCTAATGGGGAGCGATCACCACTTGATGGTTGCCTGCTTGAGATTGTGTACAGCAGCTATCCGACGACCACAAATTCTTCAAATGAAGCGCAAGCTTAATGTGGATAAACTCAGAGATCCCAACAAAAAACTCGAATACACCACCATTCTACGCGAAAAGTCATCCACATTGGGTGAACATGAAATGCGCACACTGGACGCCAATTGGGAGGCAACCAGAAACACTTTTCTAACTAGTGCTGAAGAATCTGTGGGATATGCGCAAAGCGGTGAGAAACCCTGGATGTCGCAAGACACATGGGACAAGGTTGACAATCGGAAAAAAGCCAAATTGGCAATCATCTCTCAACCCGATGTCAACCAACGAACGCCCGACTTGAGGCAGAACTACCGCGATGCTCATATACAGCTTAAAAAGGCTGTTAGACGCGACAAGAGAAAGGCCATTGAAGATCTGGCAAACAAGGCAGAATCTGCGGCTTACCTTGGGGATATGGGTTCACTATTTAAAATCATGAAACAGTTGACGAACAGGAATTTCACCGCCAACCACCTGGTGAGAGATATCAACGGAACTCTCCTTAATATGAGTGAACACCAGTTGCGACGATGGAAGGAATACTTCTCTGATATTTTAAACATCTTGTCAGATGAAGATATTCTGGAAACAGAACAACTTCCAAACATCCAACCGCAACAATCCTCTATTAAGGACGATCCCCCAGATAAGGAAGAGATAGTTTCCGCCATTCGGTCAATGGCGGGAAGGAAAGCTCCAGGTATAGACGGACTACCAACCGAACTCCTCAAAGCGGACCCGGAAATAACAGCCGATATACTCCTCCCACTCTTCACTAAGGTGTGGAATGATGGAAGATATCCGACTGAATGGAAGGAGGGCGTCATTGTGAAAATTCCGAAGAAGGGCGACCTTCGGGATTGTGGCAATTGGCGTGGTATATGTCTACTTACTGCCGTATCAAAAATTATGGCTAAGGTAATTCTCAATAGGATTGGTGATGTCGTCGAGAGCACTCTCGAAGTTTATCAGGCTGGATTCCTTAAAGGGTCGTCTTGTACCGACCACACAAATACCCTACGGATAATATTAGAGCAGTCAGCCGAAATGGGTTCGCCACTACATCTCAAGTTTGTGGACTTCGAGAAGGCTTTCGACAGCGTTAAGCGAGATTACATATGGAATGCTTTGCGTAGGAGAGGTATTCCAAATAAGGTCATAGCTATGATTAAAGAATCCTACGAAGATGCAAGGTGTCGCGTCTTGCATAGGGGAGAGCTGTCCGAGAGCTTTCCTGTGCGAACGGGTGTCAGACAAGGCTGCATATTATCACCAGCCCTGTTTCTGGTGGTAATAAATGACATCTTGAAAGCTGCACTGGAAGGTGGGGCAGGTAAAGGTCTTCAATGGAGACTATTTAACATCTTAAGTCACCTTGATTATGCTGATGACGTGTGTTTGCTGGCACATACCCGTTCGGACTTAGAGTCAAATGTTCGCTCGTTGCATTCTAAATGCAAAGAGGCGGGACTGAAAATAAATGTGCGTAAAACCAAGTACATGCACATGGGTTCGAACGCAAGCACACCGATTGTTCTTAATGGACAGGATGTGGAAGAGGTGCAAGATTTTTGCTATCTCGGAAGCATTGTCAGCATGGACGGCGGAGCCGAAAAGGATGTTGAGGCTCGGCTAAATAAAGCTCGTCAGGCCTTCGGTATCCTTTCCCCTTTCTGGAGGTTAAGAGAGATCTCCCTTCGCACGAAGCTGCGAGTTTTTGACGCATGCGTCAAATCCGTGTTGTTATATGGTTGTACTACGTGGAAAGTGACCGTTCGACTTACCAAGAAACTACAGACTTTCGTAAACCAATGCCTCCGACGCATTTTAGGAATATTCTGGCCAGAAGTGATCTCCAACGACGAACTTTGGAGTACAACTCGCCAGACTAAAATAGGTATTGAGATTCAACGGCGAAAGTGGCAGTGGATCGGTCATACTTTGAGGAAACCAGAGCAAAACATCGCAAAACAGGCTCTGGATTATAACCCTCAAGGAAGACGTCGGGTTGGTCGATCATGTAACACATGGAAGCGAGCAGTTGAGCAGGAGGCCAGAGGAATAAACAAGTCCTGGCAACAGCTTAAAGCCGATGCTCAGGATCGCGCCTTGTGGAAGAGAGTTGTTTCTGTCCTATGCCCCTATAGGGGGTCTTAACAGGAATTTGATTGATAAAGATTTGGCAATGATCTGCTTTCCACAAATCAGGATAATTTTCGTTTTCTTTTATAAGATGCATTGTAATATCAAAACTGATTTGAAGAAGCGCTGCGAGCTTGAAATGAAACAAATGTTGGCATTTTCGGTCAAGTCGGCAAAACGACGTGTCGTAGTTTTGAGAAGACTATTAGAAGGAAAGATTTCCGGATTTCACACTGTTGTGCTTTACTAAACTTGACGTTTCAATCTCTATTAAGACCTTTGCGAGAACGCAGTTTGATACAGGTCTCGGTTATAAAACTGGAGTTTTTTAAAGGTCTTTGCAAGAGGCCGAAACGTCACGTTTAATAAAGCTAATATAATCTCTCTATCTACAATGGCGCTACAGCCCAAATCGGACCTTGGCCTCCTGACATGTAGGTTCCTTAACATTTTTCATTACTTATTGTGGAAAGGTTGTTAGCCCTTCGTACAACCCTCTTTCTACGAATTTTTCATTTTCGTAGAATGAGGTGACCAAGGTATATCCCAGCAGGCAATGTGTTGGAATTGTATATTGCGCCGACCGGGATTTGAACTCACGACCTTCGCATTACAAGACTAACACGCTACCCACTTGGCTACACCCTAGCTTTTCATAAAGCACAACAACGTAAAATCCGGAAATCTTTCCTTTAGATTCAAAATGCACTGTCAAAGCATTCACCTAAACTAAATTGAAATTGATTTAGAATCATTTACAAACTACAAAGGCTGATAATTGACTACATTCGTTGAAGTTGTTATTTGCGACAAAAGACAAAGTGGAAGAAATTGGCTTTCTACTTACTTACTTACGATGGCGCTACAGCCCAAATCGGACTTTGGCCTCCTGAATACTTTGCCTCCATCCATATCGATTCAGTGACCGCGTCCTCCAGTTAGAAAATCTTAGCAGTGCTTTGCTGTCTGCGTCAATCGAATCCTTCCAGCACTTCCATGATTTTTCGACCGGTCTTTGTCCGTTGACTTTCCCTTTTAGTGTGCGTTTGGGAATTCTTCCGTCATCCATACGCTCCACATGACCAGCCTATTGTAACTTCTTAAATTTTAAGTAGTTTTTCGGACGCCTGAGTTAAAGTCCACGTTCCGCTGCCATAGCATAGCACAGGTCTTATGATGGTTTTGTATAGCTTAAGTTTTGTTTTCCTGTGCACGTTCTTGTTTTTGATTATTGGAAGTACCGAATAATAAGTCTTGTTTGCTATCATTATCCTTCTTTTGATTTCGATGGGTTCGCTTCCATCCTTCAAAAGGTTCGCCCCTAGGTATATGAAGTTGTCTACATTTTCTAGGTTATAGCCTCTTGCCGTAAGATTTTGTCGGATTGGCGTCTTTTTCCTAGTTTGCGTCATAATTACTTTATTATAAGCTTTACTAGCGAAATATGAAAAAAATATAACATATGGATATAATAGTAGTGGGTGGAAATGGGGAGCATTTCAAAAAAAGTGCACTTCTCAAACTTACAAATCATTATATCTCAAAATTGAGAACAGATATCAAATCAAAACTTTTTCATATTGTAGATCTACATAATTTTGAATTTTGGTAAAAAATTTAAGTTGGGGGGTGTAAGAGGATGGAAGTGGAAGGCAAAAATGTTGAAAATTTTGAGTGATTTTTTAGGGCTCTGGTAAAAGATAAAAATTTGAAATTATGCTCTATCTATTTGATATATATAGAAAAAAAAATAATAATTTGTTCCAAAATTGTTATGCACCGAAGTGGGGTCTAACTTCAAGGTGGTTCATGTGCAATGAAAAAAACACATAAACTGAAAGTTTGTGAATGAGATTTTAAGGAAGAAACTTGAAAATTTGCGAAATGCATTTAAAAGAAATCTCTACATGTTTGAAATATTAACCGGTTGAATATCCTTAAAACTTCTACCCCCTCCCATACAAAATTATTTTTTCGATTATTTATAAGAAATCAATTATCATCTAACTATTAAAAGCTATCAAATTGAAATTTTGCATAAAAGCTTACAAAAATAGTTGAAATGAAATTACGTTAAATGTTTTAAAATAGCTTTTGCCCTTTTACCCCCTACCATAAAAAAGTATGATTTCGACCCATTTCATGAAATCAACTAATAACCAACAAATTGAAAGATATGAACTTGAAGAGAAAAGAAATAAAATTGCGTCACAAATTTTTTGATTGCCCTACCTACTTTACCCCCTCCCATACAAATGTTTGGTTTCGTGAATGTAAAATACACCTAATCCTATGAAAATTCTATGCAAATTCGTCTATGAAACTGATATTCTATACAGAGAATATTGGACGTGATTCAAGCAATCAATTAAAAAACTATTAACATCCAACCACCCTTACTATCACCCCTCACCCCTCCCCTCATAAGAGCTCAAACTTGCATAAATAAACGAATGAAATATTGATTATGTGTACTGGAGCTTTTGAACGTTTCCGCAAAGTGTTAAATTGACCAGTGCCCAAGAACCCCCTTTCATTTAGTCTTCTCTAATCACTCTAACCTGCATATTAACTTTCCACGCATCCACAACTTGTCCCAAAAATAATAAAGTTTTTTGTTTTGTTTTCATTAATACGTTGTCCAACTTCCCTTGCTACCGAGTAAAGGTTTACAAATACCTCCTTGGGACTCTCCACAAATCTTGCAAGGATATCTAAATCGTCGGCATATCCTACGAGTTGTGTGGATTTGAAGCATAGTGTTCCCTTGGTGTCAACGGGAAGTTTTCGAACAACATATTCGAGTGTCACCTTGCTTAAGGCCGTTGTCTGTTTTAAAACTGGAAGTCAGATCGTTTCCTACTCTGACTCGTGACAAAGACTCGGTCATGGTCATTCTTCAGTTTCGGTGGGACTCCAAACTCTAACCTGATTTTATACAGTACGCGCCTGTCGATACTGTTGTATGCTTGTTTGAAGTCAACAAATATCTGGTGCACATCAATATTATATTCTCAGCACGAATGTCTCTTACCTAAGCTTAGGGCCATCGGCCTTACTGATACCCTTGTTCAATGGATTGAGAGCTATCTCTCTGAATGCACTATACGAGTAGTATTAGATGGCGTCAATTCTTCCTCCTACCCAATTGATTCCGGCGTCCCACAAGGTTCTCTTTTATCTCCAACTCTTTTTTTAGTTTTCATAAACGACATTCTATCGTCCACTCTTAATCTAATCCATAGTTTTGCAGATGACAGTACTTTAGACAACATCTATGAATTTAACTCTGCTGCGGAATCAAACAATCATTCTACTGCCTCCAATCGCAGGGAGTTATTCAGTTCGCTGAACTCGGATCTCAACTTAATCCTGGTATAGGGCAGGAAAAACAGAGTAGAGTTCAACGCATCCAAAATACAGGCCCGCCATCTATCCTCAAACGGGATGTTTCAGTGTTGTCTCACAATGTAACCTTTGACGGTGCACGGCTTACCACTTCGGAGAATTTCACACTGTTAGGCGTCAAAATTAATGACCACTTGAATTGGGCCCAGCATATTTTTGACGCCTCTAAACGTCTAGGTGTTCTCCGGAAATGCAAAAAATATTTCACACCCATCTACATAGCAACCATCTATACAACCTACATTAGACCACGTTTAGAGTATAACTCGCATGTTTGGGCTGGGGCACCCAAAACACACCTCACGTTGCTCGATCGTATTCAAAAACATGCGTTCCGACTGATTGGAGACGAAACCTCTTCTTCTATAGATTCTCTCGAGCATCGCAGAAATGTCGGAGTACTCAGCATTTACTATCGATATTTCCACGGTAAATGCAGTACGGAACTAAGCGCACTCATTCCTCCACTGCATACTTTTCCCCGGAATACTTGCCAAGCTGAACGCGCACACGAGTACACGGTCAAACCCTTGCCTTCTCG
Organism: Chorisops tibialis; assembly: GCA_963669355.1. Lineage (NCBI taxonomy): Eukaryota > Metazoa > Arthropoda > Insecta > Diptera > Stratiomyidae > Chorisops > Chorisops tibialis. Next base: position 194,022,025 of record OY770263.1, on the reverse strand, counting down.
TACAGTGAAATATAGGCAGTCATTCATTTCCCGAACGTTAAGACTTTGGAACGATTTGCCAGCTAGTTTGTTTCCCAACAAGTACAGCCTGCGGTGTTTCAAGAACAATGTCCACCGTCATTTTCGTCTCTCTCCACCTTAATACCTCCACTTCCTATACCGACATAACTGTGCATTGCATTAAAGGGTGACCCCCTAAGTTATACTCGTTGCCGTAAGCAAAAAAAAGGTAGACTCCAAAGTCTCATCTACTAATATCATTATCACCAAACTGACTTTCATTCTTGAGGTTCTTAATTTATTTGCATTCACATATAGGCATACATAACATGCTTTCGCAATGTGAAATTAATATATTTTCCCAGCTATGGAATAGTTTTACCATCTGGAATCCTTTGAAAAGATTCCTTAGCTACGGAAGATATACGAGTATATGTAGTAAGAAGGTTTTAATAGGAGTTGCTCCCTAGATTGCCGTTTTCAGTGCCATGAGCTCGTAAATTTGACTTGCGCATACCAAGGCAATAATTGTTTAACATTAAATTCATTGAAATATTTGCATATCTAATTACCTGACTCGTTCTGAAGATATTTCCGCTGCGCTTAAGCCACATCGACTGAACTGAAACTACAGGAAACTTTGCAATGGATATAATTGGTAATCTTGGACTTATGTAAATATCTACTCGTAAGCATGAATTTTTTTTCTATTGTGTTTTACGTATGAACGACTTGTAGCCCGCCGCATAAGTACATAATCTGTATCAATTCATATCGCTAAATGACCTGCAAGCCTTGTTAGGTAGAGCGTGATCACATTTTGTTGATGGTAACGAAAAATAGATTTACTCGTATTTTATTGTCTGTCGCTTAGACGTGTGAAATGTCATAGGTTTTTTTCTTGCCATAAGTCCGGAAATTTCGAGCCCTTAAACACTGAAAAAAAGCGTATGATACTTATTTTTTGCCGACTTTGTCTTAGCTATATGTCATAATTTATACTAGCGATCGGCCGCGACTTTGTAGCTAACTAATCAATTTACTTAGTAGTACATTATGTGGGATATGTAATCTGCTTATTTTAATGAAACAATAAATAAACACAATGCTTTGCATTTTGTTGGAATCAGAACCATAAATTATTAAGAATGAAACCATAATACTCGCATTTCTATGGGATAGGTCCTTGCTCACGGGAGTGATTTGAGATCATGTACATATTGGAGAGCGTTAAGGAAATGTAAATAGTTGTACCTTGTGTTAATTCTAAAAAAAAAGTTTAAATAAAATTGCATCAAGCTGAAAAACATAACAGAATTACGATTGTGCGTGGAGCCCAGTCATACGATACTATATATGAAATAGAAATTTTTGTGATCTTGAGATTTTGTATAGAGCATGGTAGAAGTGGTGACAGCATTGAACTAATTTGTTTCACTTTATGTTAGAGTGAAGCTAATCGGTTAATATTTTTTCGTCTGTCCGTCTCTCCGTCTGTCTGTCTATTCGTCTGTCTACAATATAACTCTCGAACGCCTTGAGCTATCGCGCCGGAATTTAATCTGTGTCATTTTCAGCAAAAAAGTAAATTTAAGCTAGTCAACGTCAAATTTCATGAAATTTCGAAATTTTAAGAAATTGATTTTTCTTCCAAACTACATATTTAAGGTATCGACTTGAAATTTTGGTTATAGTATATATCAATGTATATATCATTAGTGTCACAAAATATCGATCCGATACCCTTACTCCTTCTACCCCCTCCCATACAAATGCATAATTTTGGCTTAATGAACAAATTTTTGCCAGTGTTAATTTCACTATAATTGCAATCAGTTTTTAAAAAATCATTAGCTTCACCTCATTCTTTCTACCCCCTCCCATACAAATTACACGAAATTTTGAAATTTCAATTATATTATTTTGCTTCCAAACTGTCAAAGCTATTGTTTTGAAGGTTTGTTCAAAGTTTAATAATAGAAACATTGTGGACGACGAAAAATTTTGTACATACAATACATAATTTTGGTAAATGTATTATATCGATTTCCATTAAACTTGGAAAATGTACAATCTTCAAATTTTGCCTGAATTTGTCCCTTAGTAATTGCAATAAATACTAAAAAAAATGTAAGCTTCGCTATACTCCTTCCACCCCCTCGCATACAAATATCTATTGGGTGAGTGCAAAAGTTCGTGCGGAGGTGCAATAGATAGAGTTAGAAGCGGTGTAAAGTGTTGTCAGTAATACTGCCATCTACGTAAGACAGATCGTTGGAAAGGTGACGTGTGCAGCTTTCATTTGAAACAAAATAATTTGTGTAGATACAAACTGCTTCGAGAAAGATTACTTTCAAAATGAGTGTCGATAAGGTACGGCATGTTATGCTTTACGAGTGTCGGAAGGGAATAAACGTTGCAGCAGCCGTAAAAAAACATTCAAGAGGTTTCTCGAGATCAAGCACCAGCTAAACGAACTGTGGAAAAATGGTTCGCGAAATTTCGGAGAGTTGAACCTCGAAGACGAGCTATGCTCGACGTTTAAAAAACATGGGATTCGATTTTAAGCTCGATATATGGGTGCGTGCCGCATTTGCTGACCGAGAGGATCAAAATCGAGCGAATTTCTGCTGCCGTTTCTTTACTCGGATGGCCCAAAAACGAGCCGTTTTTGGATCGATTAGTGACGGGCAATGAAAAATGGGTCCTGTACAACAATATTTAGCAAAAACTCACATGGAAACAGGCAGGTGAGCATGGTGACGCAATGGCAAAGGCCAGTTTGCACCCGATGAAGGTGATGCTCTGTGTTTGGAGGGATCGCAAGGGCATAATTTATTCTGAGTTTCTCCCAGCTGGCCAAACGATTGATTCGGGCAAGTACTGTCGCCAATTAACCAATCTGAATCGAGAAATCAAACAGAAACGTCCGATTTTGTCAAATCGCACGGGCGTAGTCTTTCATCACGACAATGCCAGACCATACGTTTCAAGACAGACGTTGCGCAAACTAAACAGCCTGAAATGGGATGTCCTAACTCATCCACCGTATTCTCCTGATATCGCACCATCTGATTATTACTTGTTCCGGTCATTGCAAAATCATTTAAATGGAAAGAAAGTTGACTCTTTGGATGCCTTAAAAACGTCGCGTCTTCGTTCTTCGCATCTAAACCGCGCAGTTTTTATAATCGGGGCATCCGTATGCTGCCAGAACGTTGGAAACATATCACAGATTGAATAAAGATTGAATAAACAACTTTTTTTGCCTATCACTGTGTGACTTTTACTCTCAAACTCCGCATGAACTTTTGCACTCACCCGATATATATTATAAACTAGCAAACGCCCGCGACTTCGTCCGCTTAAAAATCGCAATAATAAGCAATTTTTGAGAATGTAGCTAGTAATACATTATGTGGGATATATAATCTGCTTACTTTAATGGCTCTTTGAACACAATGTTTTGTATTTTGTTGGAATCAGATACCATGATACTCGCATTTGAATGGGAGAGGCTCGTGATCAAATCAATCCCGTGATTTGAGATCATATAAGTATTGAAGAGCATTAAAGACATGTGAATAATTATAGCTTGTATTAATTAAAAAAAGCCCAAATAAAATAACATTAAGCTTGAAAACGTAACAGGACTACGATTGAGCGTAGAGTCCAATCATACGATACTACATGAAATCGAAATTTTTGTGATATTATGAAATTTTGTATGGGAAGTAACTGCTTTCTGCTTTGAACTAATTTGTTTCACATCATGCTAGAGTAGCTATAAAAATGTTTTGTACCAAATTTAAGCTTTAAACATAAGAGAATTATTATTGGGCGTAAAGCCAAATCATATGATACTCTAGATGAGATGGAAATGACTTTAATATACTGGAAAATATGTCATCTCAAACTCTTTCGAATAGTGAATAGAGACTTTTGCATGGAAGGTGGTAGAAGTAGAGGAGGAGGTTTGTATTTTTCGTATATGACTCCGAAAATGGCATGCAAAATGTTTTTTGCTGAATTTAAAGTTTTTAGTTTTCATTATTTTTAAAGAAAATATTCATAGTTTTCCTGAAATTAGGGCATTTGTATGGGAGGTGGTAGAGGAAGTAGAGCGCTTAAGATGATTTTGAAACTGCCTATCATCATCCTTATTACCATGCTTTGATTCAATTTCAAAGTCGATAGCTCTCATATGTATACTTGAAGGAGAAATGCTTTTCTTGAATTTATAATACAGATATTTGTATGGGAGGTGGTAGAAGGAGTGCGGAGCTGATAAATTTTTCTAACAATTATTTCAATTATTAAGAAACAAATTCTGGCAAAATTTGAAGTTTGTACTTTTTTTAGTTTGAATGGAAATCCATACAAATCATAATACTTTGACCTACATTTCAAGTCGATAGCTTAAAAGGTTTCAAAGAAAAATCAATTTCTTAATATTTCGAAATTTCATGAAATTTGTATGGGAGGGGGTAGAAGGAGTGGGGGATGTAGCCCATTCACGAACTTAAAGTTACTTTTTTGCTAAAAATGATACACAAAATTTTTTAACACTATTGCTCAAAGCTTTCGAGAGTTATGCTGTAGACAGACGCACAGACGGACAGACAGACAGACAGACAGACCGACAAATAGACAGACAGATGGACAGACGGTCACTCGGAATCGAGGTTTTTGAGCGACAACAAATATATCTGTACCCTTGGCGGCTCTGTGCGAGCGTTATTTCTTAGCGTTACAAACGGTAAGGCAAACACAATATACTCTCAGGTTTCATCTAGAGTATAAAAATTGAGTAGGTACTGAGAAACTTAGTGCATTGAATTTAATGAAATTGTGCAATTTGTATGGGAGGTGGTAGAAAGAAAGTGGGAGTTTTGGTGATATTTCGAGAAACACCTATAATAATCATGCAATTGATATATTTCAAATTTTCAGGTCTGTTTCATTCACGCTTTTCAAGAAAATCGAATTTTTGTAAAGTCGTGGAATTGTGTCACATTGTATGGGAGGGGGTAGAAGGAGTAAGGCTACTTGGTTCATTTTTTCCCCATATTAATAATGATGCTAATTTAGGATGGAATACAAAATTTGAGCTCGATGAAATTTATCTGTACTGATGAAATTAGTTTAGAATATTTCATGAAAAAGTGCAGTTTGTATGGGAGGTGGTGGAAGGAGTGGGGGGTCTTAAGTGACTTTTTAAGAAGCAACTATAATTAATTTGCAATTGACATATTTTAAATTTCAGATCAGTAACATTTACAGTTTTCAAGAAAATCGAATTTAAGTAAAGTCGTGGAATTGTGTCACATTGTATAGGAGGGGGAAGAAGCAGTGAAGCTAATCGGTTAATTTTTTTCCGATATTAATAATAATGTAAATTAAGGATTAAGTACAACATTTAAGATCGATGAAAGTTACACGTACTGAGAAAATTGGTATATGGCATTTCATAAAAAAGTGCAGTTTGTATGGGAGGTGGTGGAAGGAGTAGGTAGTTTTAAGTGGATTTTTGAGAAACAGCTAAAATTATTATACAATTGATATATTTTAAATTTCAGATCTGCATCATTCACGCTTTTCAAGGAAATCGAATTTTTGTAAAGTCGTGGAATTGTGTTATATTATATGGGATGGGGTAGAAGGAGTGAAGCTACTCGTTTAATTTTTTCCCGATATTAATAATAATGCAAATTAAGGATAAAGTACAACATTTAAGCTCGATGAAAGTTACACATACTGAGAAAATTGGTGAATAGTCTTTCATGAAAAAGTGTTTGGAAGAAAATTTGATTATTACATATTTTGGAAAATAAGTCATTTTGTATGGGAGGGAGTAGAAGGTGTGGGGGTATTGAAATAAGACCACACGCAGATTACATCTCGGTGCACATCTAATAAACTGTGGAATTTCGATTACAATCGGCTCAGCCGTTTTTGCGTGAAAACCGGAAAGACAGACAGACAGACAGACAAAACTTTTAAAAACATGTCTTTCTGCTTAGTTATTGCTAAAATAAAGCAAAAAACTTATTTATAGCCATTTATAAGCAAATAACAGTTAGACACTATAATTATATTTGTATTTATAGACTCAAGAAAAGCATTTCTCCTTCGAACATATGAGAGCTTTTGACTTTCAAATTGGAACATCATGGTGATAAAGAATTTTATAGTTCTAAAATCATATAAGACCCTTAGCTTTCTTCGCCACCTCCCATACAAATGCCCCCATTTCAGAAAAACTATGTCCAATTTCTTTGAAAATAATAAAAAGTACAAATTTTAAATTCAGCACGAAATATTTTACATGCCACGTTCGGTGTCATATACTAGAATTACAAACCTCCCCCCTCTTCATACACTATTTGAGAGAATTTGAGATAACATATTTTTCGGTACATTAGACTCCTTCCCATTTCATCTAGAGTATCATATGAATGGGCTTTACGCCCAATCATAATTCCGTTATGTTTGTATGCTTAATTGTTGTTAAAATAAAACAAAAAGCTTACTTATAGCCATTTATAAGCAAAAGCCTAAGTCGACCTTGATCTACTAACCTTCAGCTTCCTTAAAATTTTATTTGTTGTTGTTAGCCCTTCGCACAACTCCCTTTCTTTGAATTTTCATTTTTGCAGATAGAGATAACCCAGATATAACCACACAGGCAGTGTTCTAAAATTATACGCCAACCAGGAGTTGAACGGACGACATTCTCATTGTAGACCAACACGTTACCCACTAGGCTACACCCAGATTCCTTTATCAAACATGTATACAGGTAATGATGTACATTTTCCCAGATTTTGTGGTGCCGCTGATAAAGAGGCCGTAGATTTCATAGTCGTGCAGATGAGAAGAAAGAATTCTTTGTCAGGTAGAGGCGATGGGAAGCAAACAGCAGATCTTACACGCACGTATCAAAAAATAGATTCGCGATTTTGGATGATAGAGACTCTGGAAATCTCAATTGAACTAGAAATAATAGACAAAAATCCGAATGGTGCCCAGCTGTGTACATTCGATGTCTGGGTACAAAAACTTTAATGCGTGCGATGCGAGAACTATCAATACCGTGAAATCAAGATCCTCAATCAAGGATTCGAACGGCACAACCTTGATGTAAACGAAGCGCGGTTAGTTTAGTTCCTAAATCAGCTAAGGAACGCGAAAGTGGATGCCTATTCCTTTACACCCAAGATTTCGTTTCGAGCGGGATAAGTAGAGATTTTATCACGGAAGACAGATCCATCAATCGAAATATCAAAAATCGATGCGGCTAGGTCTATTAGCGATGGTTTTGACTTTGATATCTTTAGCGTATCTCGCAAGAGTTCGGTCGAACTTAAGAAAAGTAAGGATAAAATTATTTGCCTTAGACAAGGAAAGTCACAATGTTTTAGATGTCAACTTTTCGATCATTTATCTGTGAATTGTGCTTTTGGGAAAATATGCGGAAAGTTCAGGAAATCACGGATCACTAGAAAAATGGAGGACTCTCCCCCCCCCCCCCCCTCCCCATCCAAAGCATTCAGTGTGATCTGCAATGAGGAGGAGTATTGCGGTTATATTTCTCTTCCGGATAAATCATCAATCAAGGAAAAATCAATCTTAGACCTTGATTCACATCTTATGTATCTTTGACAAGTCCTGCGTGGTACTAAATCTCCGAATAACTCTCTATTTTTTTTAACGTATTCCTCATCAAACTTTTGAAAATCATTATTTGACTTCGTAGATCTATAACTGTATTCAACAATGACTTGATATTTTGATTAAAAAAAATTGTTGTAGTTTTTCAGATAACAATATGCATTACTGCACTTAGAAGAAAGTTAAAGGCTTAGCCCCAACACAAATTAGATGAAGTTAGTTCAAATGAGGTTAAGTTATTTATTCTTTAAAGTAGAAACACCGGGAGCAAGTGCACCCAGTCATATTAATGTAAATTTATTGAATTATCGAAATACAATACTTACAGCATGTTCGTGCTCGGGGTCCAAGTTTAATTTTGCTCCATTCTAATATTAAAAGTTGAGGAATTTTTGAATAACTTGAGTTATAGGCTATTTCGTTCTTATGTGCAATGCACAAACACGGGAAGGGAGGGATCAATCGGGAATTGGAAGGGTAAAAGGACTTACGACAACCGTAACGAGTGGAAAAGGTGGTATATTTGTCAGTTGTACTTGCTGATACTGACAAATATTTACAGATGTTCTAGAGGACTGAATAATAGAAAGCGAACAGAAAATTAGTATATAGCAACTGAAAAATTTGCACTTTTTAAATAAATCTGGTGCGGGAATCGAACCCGCGACCAATTGGCTATGAAGCAAGCACGTTGCCACTACGCCATGGAAGCCTCAACTAGACACCCCTTTCGCTCTCGGTTCACATGTGTACAGTTATTTTCGGTCTAATATTGTCTATTAAAATACGCTTTAGTCACACTTTTTTAACTTAATGAAAACTTAAATACGCATTCTTTTTTTCTTTTTTTTTTACATTTTTTTGTAAATTGATTGCATTAAATTATCTAAATTAAATGACTTTTTGTAGGGAATATAATAATTTAAATGAAAATAACGAAGAGACCACAAGAGGAATCAATCAATGCAATTGCATGGATCAATCAATTGCACAGTTTCTAGTTTTCAAGTGAAAGGCAGAATAACCTGCAATGGAAGTACGAATTCATGAAAACCTGTCTACCTACAAACTTGTTATATTTAGGAGTACCGTCCTCAGTGTGAGTATTGATATTGATATCGCGTAAGGTAAATATGCAATGAGCACGCATGAGTTAATTAGAAGTATGAAAGTATGCAGCCTGAAGAGCTTAGTTATAGTTGTGCATACTATGTCAACGTAATTTGGAACCGAAACTATAGTTGCATCCATTATTTAGAGCGTTAATTAGGTGACATTGCCTAAGTCCCTCAGGAAGCATTAACCAACCGAACTCGCGAAATTTAATAGTCAGATTGAGGCCGCATGAAATGCAGATGCAAATCATGATGATAGCTTTTCAGATAATTTTTAGTGGATTTGCATCCTAATAACGACAGCGACGTAGGAACGTGCAACTAAAGATAACAAACAGTTGCATTATTAGCTTTTGATACCTCTCAAAATGTTAAAATGTCGATTAACCTTCATAGATTGGAAACGACTAAATTTGATTGAAACCGTTTTGCATTTCGAATTTAGAAAGCGAATCAGAAAACGAACATATTAAGGACAAATTTATCAAAATGGAAGCAGACCAAACGAAAACAAAACACAAATTATAAAGTACATAGTTACTTTTATTGATTGCAATAGAAATTTAGGTAATATTGCATATTACACAGTGCAATCCCATTGGGCATTCAGCTTTAGGACAAACGGCCTTAACATAAGTAAGGTGACGGACTAGCATTTATGCCTTTTAATTGGCTGTCGAATTGGGATAGGGGTAGAGATAGGGGTTTGATATCGCTCTTACTTCAAACATCAAGGTGCTATTGTTTTTTTTTTTCGTAGTTCTAGTCACCCTCAGAACTCAGGGTCACTAGTTCTGATTAAATTATAAAAACCCGAACTATGTCCGAATTTTTCTCTCATATACATACATAAATATGCTTTAACATCATAATTTTACATATTTCTATATATATTTCATTATAATAAATGTCTGGATTTTATTTAATGAATTACATGTTTCTGACTGCATGCACTTGCACGAAATCTATGGGTGGTCGACGGTAGTTCTTAAGTACATATTAACTTGGACTTAGAATAAAAAAGAAAATCTTTTTAATAAAATTATAATTACTATACTGCACACACACTTTTGAATTTTCTATCTCCTCTAAGATCATGACAACGCAACCGTAGGCGTACGTTAATGTCGTGTTCGCTAGCTGTCGAAATGCATTTTCCTAATTGCATGCACTGGTGCAAGACTTCGTGCTGCTTGATTGAGACATGCAATTCTGATTTTTACCTGCACGAAAATCAAACAGAGCAAGACTAAAACGATTTTTAATTAAATAGAATCTGAAAGAGGTTTACCTTCGTTTGGGCGCACTTACCGATAAGGAAATCTAGAAATTGAATCATAAATTGTTCAGCGAGCACAGGTGACTTTATGAAGTATAAAGTAAATTCACTTCAGTACTGAGCAAGGAATAGTTGGAATAAATGAGGAAAATTGAAAGTGCTGTAATACAGCTAGAAAACTAAAATAAATCAAATCTATTCTTTTATAACTGCACAACACACATTCACTAAAGATACTTGATTGAATCAGCACTTCATCTTCCACCCTGAAATGGAATCATAATTTTTAGCATGAAACTTATTTTACTTAGTGCGGCATTAATCTAAATTCTGGCAGGTTTACAAAAATCTTCGAATTTCTAAAAGAAAAATAGATAAGTGAAAAAATAGTAATGGTGTCCTAGTAATCTTGAATTTAATTTAATTCTTCTATAACAAATTCCTTTAACATAAAAGTTCATTTTCAAGAAATTCTTAAAATAAGATTTACAAAAGATTTTTCTTTTAGAATATCCTGTAATAAAATTCAGAATATGTAATTCAAATGTAAGAAATCATTGGCCCATGTATAAATCACAATCCCGAAAAAATATTTTCATTCTGAAATAACTGAAGCCCACCTACCCAGTGCCCTTCATAGAAATGGAATTTCTTTTTCATTCCAACGACAACTTAATCCACTTATCAAGGATTCAAATCACGCAAGGATATGAGAAATCATGTCTGGAATTTTTAAATAGCCAACTCACGTAGTTGCCTCTTCCACTTTATCGTTTGGCAATGGATATCTTTGTACACAACTTTAGATATCTGTATTTGACATAACATAAATTGAACTAAGAATCTGTCTATTATATTGCATTGCAAGAATAACTCAATCCAATTTACTTCATGTTTCTCTATCTATCATAGCTAATTTCAAGTTTTTTAGGTCAAATATCTTCGATTAAATGCGTCTTAAAATCCAGATTCGTTGCAGGGGCGATATTAGCTGAAATTATTGCTATTAAGAAAAACTGGATATTTTCGTGAAAATATCTGCCAACAAGTCAGGCGTAACTTTATTATTCTTAGGGCAAGTTGAATATGCATGGCGATTCAATGAATAGGTTATGTTGGATAAGGAAGATTAAGTGAATGGAGATTGCAGGACAGGGATGCTGTCAATTATTTAATACTTAATTACAATTACGATCAATAGCTCCACTATATAGAATCAATATTTCATTCGTTAATTTATGCAAATTTGGGTTTGTATATCGATGGCATCTCTAGCGAAGTAGAGCGCCTTAAAAAGGACTTCGATGTGGTGAAAACAACCGGCGTCATAAAGTCCGAAAGTGTCGTTCATAAAAATCTAAAGGCTCCATTCTTCGATGGTCAAACGCCATGGACCATATACAAAACCCAATTTCAGGCGGCAGCCATCATTAACCATTGGTCAGATTAGGAGCGAACAACGGCCTTGATATTGGCGCTACAAGGCTCTGCGGCTGAGATTTCGCAGACCACCACAGCCAAACAGCGAAGCAACTTTCAGTTCCTGGACCTTCGATAGGAGATTACATGCGGGAAATTTATAAAACGTAACTTCGCAACCGTGTGCACAGGATATTGAAAGGTTGGTGCTGTTCGCTTTTCTCAGCACGGGTCCGTCAAACCGAAATGAATCGGCAGTGGACTCATTTATCAACGCACTGCTAAATAGAGAGTTACAACAGGCATTACGATTGGTGAGCAAGAAAACACCGCAAGAGGTATTGGTGTACGCTCTAACTTTTGAAGCTGCTAAACGGGTTTCGCGCAACAGCGATCGAGTCTGAGAAATAAACGTGGATACCGAGAAATGTGCCTGCCAGAGAGCAGAGCTTACGAGGCAGAGCGAAGGGAGTGGAGTTCTACGTTGCTAGAATTGCGGACAAGCAAGCCATCTACAATGTGAATGTCGCATACCCCGATGAATTCCAAATCCTTGCCCAGAATGTGCCAAGCGGTGGGATACAGTGAGATACACTAGGCGTGAATGCTCGCCAGTTGTTGGAATTGCAGAGAGACAGGGCACTTATGACGCGATTGTTGTAGGCCAAGACGAACATCAGTTTCTTGTGCCGAATGCGCCTCCAGAACATTTCTGTGAACTAATAGGCGAGACTACGGAAACATAGCTAGGGTAGATGAAAGCCCTAGAATGGAGCTAGCAAGGCAGAGTTCAAGACCTGGAGCTCCACGATGATGGGATTCAAAAACGTCGCCGAATATTCGAAACGAGCTGGTCATCTTGTTGCGCGTTGCTGGAAGTGCGACCGTTATCCAGAAAATAGTTCGCGGCGGATAGCAGCGGGCACAACTGTTGGGGCGAATGAGCTGAGATTGAGAGATGCTGCGTGGAGCGTGAACCGCGGGAGCGGCTGAGAGAGAGGCCGCAGTGGAGAAGTGCCTGGCTGGGGAGCGCGTCACGTACCGCAACGTGGTAACAGTAACTCTTTAAGTTTCCAAGAAGGCGATTTGGAATGGCTGTTTAATCATCGATGCCGATCATCGATGCCGAGCCCTCCGCGAAATTGGGGAGGACCAAGCCAAAACCTAGCGCGACGAGGAGAACCAGGCCACCCTATCGACAGTAACATCCTGTTCGGGACGAACAGGGACTAAGGAGAGCGTAATGTTACATATTTGCACTGGTCGCTCGCCGTTCGTTCTCATCTTCGGTTGTTTACAGTCCTTTTCGTGTCGGCGGAAGAACTCTTTCCACAAAATGTCAAATCCAGCTCCGTGTTTTCGTTTTCACTGACCGTTGATAGATGAGTAATGCAAGTGCTGGATGGATTGGTTTATAAAAGAAAATCGATGCCACGAAAATTCACACCAGCGCTACAGCTAATTGGCTACACTACCACACATTTTAATAGACGAAAGGCAAACAGGCGAAATGCATAAGAAATGCAGACGAAATGCAGAGGAAATGAAAGACTTACGAAACACAGACGAAAGGAACCATATAAAAAGACGAGCATTTCGGACAATAGTCAGTAAGCCTAAAATTGGAAATGAAAGAATTAAGATCGGAAGATCGCGTGGAAAGTCGCGATCGAAGATAGAAAACTACAGTTGGTGAATGAAAGAACTTTTTTTTAGTGTATGAAAGAGTTACTAAAAAGTGATACATAAAGTCTGCGAATATTTTAAATTAAATTGAAATTGTAATTAAATTTTCTTACTTGAAATCTAACGAACCCTAGTGCACTTCAATACTTTTGTATGGGAGGGGTAGAAGAACAAGGGGGGATTTCAAAACTGTTGATGCGACTTTGTTTTCAATATTTTTAAAAGTCTTTGATTTTTTAAAAATGACCGAAAAAAATACTTTTGTATGGGAAGGGGAGAAGTTTTGAAGTTCTTCGACCAGTTAATACATTTAACTTTTATGATCTGAAAGTATATTGTTTGCCTTACCGTTTCTAATGCTAAGAAATAATACTCACACAGAGTCGCCAGGGGTACAGAAATATTTGTTGCCGCTCAAAAACCTCGACTTCGAGTGACCGTCTGTCTGTCTGTCTACAACACAACTCTCGAATGTCATCCTGAAATTTATCTTATGTCATTTTTAGCAAAAAAGTTGAAAATTTAAAAGAGCTGCGATTAGAAGAGCAGAGCAAATGCATACTGCTTACGTTCTACCACCAATAAAATTGCCGTAATGATCATCGCTACAAAGCCCAGAGTTTTTGTTCGCACTCGCACATTAATCCCGCAACTCACGCATTCCACGTAACCCCGACGAGATCGTAGCTTAGAATAAAGCTCGTCAAACAAACTCGTTTGGTTCAATAGAGTAATTCTATTTTCCCAGAAAGCGTAGCTCATTGAAAACTTTGCACCGCACGTTCCACCTCATCGATCGCTAAGCAAATCGTAATTTTCCTACATCTATCAATCAGGCAAGACTCAATCTCATAGCTCAGCATAGTGAACACTTCCCCCAATTCCCCCTGGGAATGGAAAGGTTTTCTTTTACTATCCAAAGTAACAAAAAAACGATCGAGCGCAATCGAGTCAGGATGTCAAAAATGTCAATGGCATTTCATATACACAAGCCAAATAAAAAAAACACCCGTTCATCGATCGCATACAAGCCAAATAACAAAAAAAAAACCGGTCTTGGTCGCATGGCATATATACAAGCCAAATAACAAAAAAAAAGACAACCGATCATAGAAAACCAAACCAAAAGGGTCTGTTGTTTTCTTTTTTCACACATTACCTCACACAAGCAATTTCATCATGAACAACGTAAAGCTCTTATCAGATCCCGAAACCCATGGAAGTCGAATTTTACTCAAGTTCCACCGCTAAATATCAATCGCGCGAAGAAAGAGCTTGAACGTCGTTATTCCGATTGCTCTCAATCGCTCTTTCGTTGCTCGATAGCTACTTGGCATATCTGATATATTCCATTGCCTTCGAACCTGTTATATCGCTCGCGATCAGCGATATATCAGCTCTGTGATACTACAGACTATCAATCATATAAGCTATCCCAAACCCATATTTGGTGATTGATATTGACACTGAGAGCACGAGCAGTGTGTGCTCTCAGTGATGTTGCTTTAGACTAATGAATGAATGAATTGGAGCTAGATGAAACGATTGCGATTTGATAAGCGATTTGTTTAGCGATATTTTGATCGGTGGGATCTGATCTGATAGGTGAGGTGTGGAACGTCCGATGATAAGGGATTTGTTTAGCGATATTTTGATCGGTGGGATCTGATCTGATAGGTGAGGTGTGGAACGTCCGAAGTGGTCAAGGATGCGCTTTCCTAGAGTTTTTTTGGCGGATTTTGTTCTGAGTTTCGATCTGGCCGGTTGGTAGGACATGTTGCGGCTATCGCAAGTTTCGCCGATTTATGTTGCAGTCCACCGTGTCGATAAGAGCTTTACGTTCTTCATGATGAAATTGCTTGTGTGAGGTAATGTGTGAAAAAAGTAAACAGTAGATCCTTTTGGTTTGGTTTTCTATGACCGGGTGTTTTTTTTTTATTTGACTTGTATATATGCGATGCGTACGATGACGGGGTGTTTTTTTATTTGGCTTGTGTATATGAAATGCGATTGACATTTTTGCCATCCTGACTCCTTTGCGCTCGATCGTTTTTTCGTACATTGGATAGTAAAAGAAAACCTTTTCATTCCCAGGGGGAAATGGGGTAAGTGTTCACTATGCGCACTGAGCTGGTGGTACTGAGAGATTGAGTCTGCCTGAGTGTTAGATGCAGGATTTCGCAGAAAATTACTAGAAAAAGGTGTGAGTGGTTGCAAAAAATCGAGCTTCGTTTCGAATGTTTTTGCACATGTTTGCTAACCAGACACGGAAATTATAAGCAGAAAACCAGTAAAAAAGAGTCACGGAAAATCTCTCTCTTTCTCTTAATGCACCATTGTGCGAAGGTCTGGAACCCACATCTTCACGATCACGAAGCGGATATCGACCCACTAGGCGAAGACTCCCCGCTATTTTTTTTACAGAATGCCTTGTGTTATAGACTATTTCGGCCCTTATGTGCAATGCACAAACACAGTTATGGAGGGAAGTAATGGAATTGGGTAGGTAAGGGACGAAAAATGAGAACAACCGTGTGGTGAAGGTGATATATTTTTCAGTTGTACTGGCTGCTACAGACAAATATTTGCTGATATTATTGAGAACTCAATGATGGAAAGCGTATAGAAAGCGTACAGCTTCTGAATATATGTATAGCCCTTCTAGAAGTGGAACTGTTTGACTTTTACATAGTTTGCCCATTTTACTTCGAATAATTTTTCATTGCCAGTAGCAACTGACAATTTTGTGCTCAAAAAAAATTCTATCTGGAGTAGGAATCGAACCCAAAATCCATCGACAGTGAAACAAACACGCTGCCCACTACGCCAGGGAAGCCTATGATGGTTTCTTATTTGACAGATATTAAATAAGAGCCTTGATTTTTTCTTAAGTTCCACCCAGGTGAGAGTTGACTCTTTCGCCATCAAGGCAATCTATACATATAAATATAATTGTTGTGTCTGTCTGTTATTTGTTTATAAATGGCTATAAGTTAGTTTTATGCTTTATTTTAGCAATATCTAAGAAGAAACACAAGTTTTTAAAATTCTCCTCTGTCTGTCTATCTGTCCGTCTGTCCGGCTTTGACGCAAAAACTTCTGAGCCGATTGTAATGAAACAGTTTATTAGCTATGCTCCGAGATGCAATCTGCGTTTGGTTTTATTTCAATACCTCCACTCCTTCCACCCCAATATCCAATACAAAATGACCCATTTTCAAAAATATATAATAATCAAATTTTTAGGACCGAATAATTTGAAATTTAGAATATATTATTTTTATCGTAAATATAAACCAATTTGCTCACTACGTATAACATTTACTTACTTACTTACTTACGATGGCGCTACAGCCCAAATCGGGCTTTGGCCTCCTGAATGCTTTGCCTCCATCCATCTCGGTTCAGTGACCGCGTCCTCCAGTTTGAAAATCTTAGCAGTGATTTGCTGTCTGCGTCAATCGAATCCTCCCAGCGCTTTCGTGGTTTTCCGACCGGTCTTTGTCCGTTGACTTTCCCTTTTAGTGTGCGTTTGGGAATTCTTCCGTCATCCATCCGCTCCACATGACCAGCCCATTGTAACTTTTAAAATTTTATGATGGTTGACACTTCTGGATTGTCGAAGATGGCATACAATTCTCTATTGTTTCGTATTCTCCAGGTCGAGTCTTCCTTCACAGGTCCGATGATTCTTCTGAGGACCTTTCTTTCAAAGGTGTTGAGTAGTTTTTCGGACGGCTGAGTTAATGTCCACGTTTCGCTGCCATAGCATAGCACAGGTCGTATAATCGTTTTATATATTTTTAGTTTAGTTTTCCTTGGTCGAAATCATACTTTTTTTTGAAATGAATTTCACAAATTTTCACGTTTATAGCTTAAAATTTTGTTGTGTCTTTCGCGCAGGTGAAACACGGATATGTTCAGTTGTAACTTCTTCAATCGGTTGAACAACGACATCGAAGCTTTCGATCAACATTTCGAAGGGAAGGTTGATTGGCGTTTCGTCCTGATTGTTTTTATCGTGGGCGAGACGGGATCGTAATTGGTTGACATGTCAGCGTTGAACCTGTCCGCCAACTTGGACATTGTAGAGATCGGATCTATACCGGTTAATGATAGTTCCAGGAGTCCATGATCGTTTTCTGGAGGTGTAGTCCATAACATAAACCTGATCCTGCGGTTGATATTATCTTTTACGGCACCATATAACTTAAGTTTTGTTTTCCTGTGTACGTTTTTGTTTTTAATTATTGGAAGTACCGAATAATACGTCTTGTTTGCCATAATTATTCTTCTTTTAATTTCGATGGGTTTGCTTCCATCCTTCGATAGGTTCGCCCCTAGGTATATAAAGTTGTCTACGTTTTCTAGGTTATAGTCTCCTACTGTGATATTTTGTCTGATTGGCGTCTTTTTCCTAGATTGCGTCGTATAACATTTATCGAGCTTAAATTTTGAACTAAATCCTTAATTAGTTTTTTAATTAATATCGGGGAAAATTAAACCGATTAGCTTGTAGCTTTTTACCCCCCTTGCTAGTCTTCTAACATACATATGTGCCCCCAGACTGAACGGCAGTACCCACAAACTTTCAGGTTTTTATTGAATTCTTCCAAATATTAAAGTACTGTAAAAACTTTCAGATCCAAAATATCTTAGACTTTAAACCTTCGGAAAAGTGTTTAAAAGACTCCTTCTTTATAGTTCGGCGGTCCGGATATATAAGTTCCCCATATGCACAGTCCTTTTTTGACTCAAGTAGTTTATTTCTGCTCTAAAACATTGATCTAATTAATTAAAATAAATTCCAATTTTTTCATTTTGGATACTAGTTTATTTTATTCATCTCTGATTTATTTAAGGTACGTAAAAGCTTTTATGATATTATTGCTTGAAAATTTAACTAAGAACTTTACACCTTCACTGCACATAAAGTTTTATTGCTTCGAATGTATAAGAGCAGTTGATTTGAAAATTATCATACAAAATGAATATTGAAATCTATTTTAAATAATCAGATCAATGTTTTAGAGCAGAAATAAATTACTTGAAAAAAAAAATCTGGGCATATGGGGAGCTTTTGTATCCGGACCGCCGGACCCTAGTATTCATTACACATAAAACACCTTGCGCAAGTTAGGGACCCCTTTCGGTGCATAACAGTTCTTGTTCAAATTATTATTTTTTTCTTTATGCTTATCAAATAGATGTATGTACGAGCAAAATTTTACCTTTGTATCTTTTATATTGGGAATACAAATTGAAAACCGCCGTTTTTTCCAAAATCCGAGCCTTTATTGTGCAAAAATGTTTAAATACTTATCCTTCAAAGAATTGACAGTCGCTAGCCACTACTTTTTTCCCTTTTTGCAGCATACGGATTCCGCGTCAAAAAAATTTTTTTTTACAGAATGACCTGTGTTATAGGCAATTTCGGTCTTTATGTTCAATGCACAAACACAGTCATGGATGGAAAGAATGGGATTAGGAAGGTAGAGGAAGGGCAGTGACAACGACCGTAACGAGTGGAGAAGCTGGTAAATTTTTCAGTTGCACTGGGAATTGAACAGAAACCATCTACTGAGTATATAGAGCTTCTTGAAGTGGAATTGTTTCACTATTACATCGTTCGCCAATTTTATTTCGAATAATTTTTCATCGCCAGTAGCAACTGAAAATTCGTGCTTAAAAAATCCTACTGCCCAGAGTGGAAGTCGAACCCACGACCTATTGACTGTGAAGCAAGCACGCTGCCTACTATGCCACGGAAGCCTCTTCTTTTAAGCCAGTCCGCAAATCGACTCAATTTTTGGCTTCTTCGTAAGAATGGAAGTGCTGCTCAGTTAGGCCATGCGTCATCGATCGAAGTAGGTGCTAGTCCGAAGGGGCGATGTATAAAAAATACGGCGGGTGGGGTAGGACGTCCAATTTCA
The DNA here is from genome assembly GCA_963669355.1 of Chorisops tibialis. NCBI lineage: Eukaryota > Metazoa > Arthropoda > Insecta > Diptera > Stratiomyidae > Chorisops > Chorisops tibialis. The sequence continues at coordinate 194,002,919 of OY770263.1, read as the reverse complement.
GTGTTTCCAAGAAGGTTTATGTGGCCGAGCGTTGTCGTGCAACAAAATCTTTGTCGTGTCTCTCCTCGTATCGCGGCCGTTTTTTCTTCAATTCTCGGCACAAACGCATTAGTTGTTTTTGTTTATAGCGATCTCCCGATTGCAGCAGCTCATAATACACCACGCCAAGCTAGTCCAACCAAATACACAGCATGATTTTCGAGCCATAGATGTTGGGCTTGGCGGTCGATGTTAATGCATGGTCGCGGTATCCCCACGATTTTTTTTGCATTCGATTATTTTAATGAGAAATGGATCCATTTTTCATCGCCAGTGATGATGCCAGTTGTTCGCATGTGAAAAACGCCGTTCGACGTTTCTTGGCTTCGACTCCCAATTTCCTAGCTTTTGCATCATTGCCAAGCTTTCCAAACGATGTGGAATGGCTTTGTGACTCACGTCCAAGAAATATGCAAGTTGTTGTTGCGTTTTGCATGAAGTCCAGTCATGCTTCCAAATCTGCGTCTTCAAAATTTTTTAGGTTCTGAAATATGAACTTATTGCGATAAGTAATTTTGAAGATATAATCATTTGAGGTGGTTGGATGGGTATAGACAGGGTAGGCATCTGATCGGCGTCATTAGGCGACGCCCAGTGTTGTAACTGTCATATACACATCAATTGTGCTCATCATACCACCTCGTGGTAGCCACCGGATCCTGGTCTTGTCCATCCGGACTTGACTTGCTGAACTGATGGGCGCGAGTGCTAATGAAACAGAAAAATTCTAGCACTATAATAATATGGCCCTCCAAGTTGGGGGTTGGGCGATGTGTTAACAACTCATCCTCGGAAAAAACACACCCGTTTCGAAACCTTAAGCAACGCCTCGGACTGGATTGATTCAACGGCAACGACCACGCAAACGAAAAATGGACTATTCCTTCGGATCTTGGAACGTGCGATCCCTGTACAGAGCAGGAGCAGTGAGAGAGCTTCTGGAACAGGCAGTCAAATACAATATGAACATAATTGCACTCCAAGAAACTAAATTATTAGGTAACGAGATTAATGACTTAAGATCGCACACAATTTTCAAAAGTGGGAAATCATCGGGAAGCCGGGAATTTGGAGTTGCGTTTATCGTCGACAAGAAGTTTAAACACCAAGTTACCAACTTCAAATCCGTCAATGAACGATTGTGTGCAATCCGCATCAAAACAAGTTTTTTTAATGTTTGGCTTATTAATGTCCACGCCCCAACGGAAGACAAAGACGACGAAGTTAAAGACGATTTCTACAGCACCTTAGAATCAACATTCGACTCTCTTCCGTCGAATGATATTAAAATAGTATTAGGTGACTTTAACGCGAAAGTGGGCAAAGAAGAAGCATACATAGGGACAATTGGAAGGCATAGTCTCCATGATATTAGTAACGACAACGGCCAGAGGCTGACTGATTTCGCCAGCAGCAAAAACCTTATTGTAAGCTCGACATGCTTCCCGCATCGTGACATTCATAAGAGAACGTGGGCTTCACCCGACGGAAGAACATTCAATCAAATAGACCATGTTCTAATAGAGAAAAGGACGGCCTCCTGCATTCTCGACGTGCGTACATGTCGAGGGGCTAATTGCGACACAGACCACTATTTGGTAAATACCAAGTTTCGATGTCGAATCGCAAACCGAGGACACTCAAAAATACAACCGGTTCCTAAATTCGACATAGGGAAACTCAAAAACGAGAAAATAGTTGCGAAATATGCGTTAGCCTTGGAGAGGCACTTCGCGACAATGCTGAATACCACTGTCAGCATGCCAATAGAAGAAATGTGGCAAAAAATCAAAGATGGCATTACATCTGTCGCAGAGAAGGTGATAGGACAACAACCCCGGCGCAAAAGAAATGATTGGTTCGACAAAGAATGCCAAGATGCCTTAGAACGAAAAAATGAAGCTTACAAAATATTAACGGAACGGCCGACACGAGCCAAACAAGACAAGTACAAGGATCTTAGACGATTTGCAAACAAAATATGCAGACAAAAAAAACGGAAGTACAATAATGACGAAATTAAAAACATGGACGAACAATTTAAATTACACAACACAAGAGCCGCGTATTCCCTTGTCAAAAGGATGAAAGAAGGTTACAAACCGAAAACGACCCTATGCAAGGATGCGGAAGGGAACATTATAAGTAACGCGGAAGATATAAAACTAAGATGGGCACAATATTTTGAACACCTTCTTAACCCGAGCCCATCACCTACACGAACAGCAGCAGCAGATACAATAGCAGGTATAACTGATGTAACAGCTGATGAAGGATCCGCTTTGAGTCCTCCCACACTCGAAGAAGTAAAAACAGCCCTAAGGAACCACCCAAACAACAAAGCGCCGGGCACTGATCAAATCCCAGCTGAACTTCTGAAAGCCGGCGACACCTGCATAGCGCATCTCCTACATAGATTAGTCGCGGATATATGGACGCAGGAAATACTTCCTGAAGATTGGCGCAAGAGCATCATATGTCCAATTTATAAAAAAGGTGACAAACTCTGCTGCAAAAACTACCGAGGAATATCTCTGTTGTGTACGTCTTATAAGATTTTGACGAAAATTCTAGAAAAGAGAATTAAGCCCTATGCTGATAAAGTAATTGGTGAATACCAAGGCGGATTTAGAGCTGGACGCTCAACCACGGACCAGATATTCTCAGTTAAACAGGTGCTGGAAAAGTGCTGGGAATATAATATTGATGTGCACCAGATATTTGTTGACTTCAAACAAGCATACGACAGTATCGACAGGCGCGTACTGTATAAAATCATGTTGGAGTTTGGAGTCCCACCGAAACTGGTTCGATTGACAAGAATGACAATGACTGAGTCTTTGTCACAAGTCAGAGTAGAAAACGATCTGACTTCCAGTTTTAAAACAGACAACGGCCTTAAACAAGGTGACGGCCTCGCACCAATGCTTTTCAACTTAACACTCGAATATGTTGTTCGGAAACTTCCCGTTGACACCAAGGGAACACTATGCTTCAAATCCACACAACTCGTAGCATATGCCGACGACATAGATATCCTTGCAAGATCTCTGGAGAGTGCTAAGGAAGTATTTGTAAACCTTGACTCGGTAGCAAGGGAAGTTGGACTACGCATTAATGAAAACAAAACAAAAATTATGACGCAAACTAGGAAAAAGACGCCAATCAGACAAAATATTACAGTAGGAGACTATAACCTAGAAAACGTAGACAACTTCATATATCTAGGGGCAAATCTATCGAAGGATGGAAGCGAACCCATCGAAATTAAAAGAAGGATAATGATGGCAAACAAGACTTATTATTCGGTACTTCCAATAATCAAAAACAAGAACGTGCACAGGAAAACAAAACTTAAGCTATACAAAACAATCATAAGACCTGTGCTATGCTATGGCAGCGAAACGTGGACATTAACTCAGGCGTCCGAAAAACGACTTAACGCCTTTGAAAGGAAGGTCCTCAGAAGAATCCTCGGACCTGTGAGGGAAGACTCGATCTGGAGAATACGATACAATAGAGAATTGTATGCCATCTTCGACAATCCAGAAGTGTCAACCCTCATAAAATTTAAAAAATTACAATGGGCTGGTCATGTGGAGCGGATGGATGACGGAAGAATTCCCAAACGCACACTAAAAGGGAAAGTCAACGGACAAAGACCGGTCGGAAAACCACGAAAGCGCTGGGAGGATTCGATTGACGCAGACAGCAAATCACTGCTAAGATTTTCAAACTGGAGGACGCGGTCACTGAACCGAGATGGATGGAGGCAAAGCATTCAGGAGGCCAAAGTCCGATTTGGGCTGTAGCGCCATCGTAAGTAAGTAAGTAATCATTTGAAAAATGTTCATAAAAGCTTAAGATATTGATTGGTCGAAAATCTTCAAAACTTTTTTGAACATTCTTAAGAAATCAATTAACACTAACGCATTAAAAGCTATCAACTTGAAATTTTATGCAAACAATTTTACAAATATACTATTTAAAACAAAGCTGCTTCAAAACTTTTGAAAACACCACCGAATCTACCATTCAAGGTATGATTTCAAATAATTTCAATAAATCAAATAATAATCAACGAATTAATTGCTACGGACATGCAATTTTCTTCGAACACCTTTCAAGAGAACCGAATTAATACAGTATAACAAATTTTACGACTCCCTTTACTCGTCTTCCCCCTCCCATACAATTTTATGAATATAGAATACATACAGAATTTCATAGAATTTACTTCGTCTATGAAACGAATAGTAAAATACAGAGAATTTGGAATGTGATTCGCGCTAGCAATCAAAAAGTTATTAACATCCACCTACTCTTTTTATCTCCATTTCCTTTAATTCATATTTGATTTTACAATGTTTTTTTTTTTTGGACACGTACACTAAACGTGTCCATTTTTCTAGATATTGTATAAGGCCGTATCCCATTATTGGATATTCATTTGCAGTTTCAAATGATTGTTCTTAGTAATATCTACATATATTCATATCCTAGAATGATAAGATTCGTATCAGATTTTTCTTACCTCAAAAAAATTTATAAACTTATGAAGCTAATAGGGTTTAAATCGATAGTTAGATACCATGTTGTCAGCTCTCTCACTATAAATTTTTAAATGCGGTTTTTTTTGTTAGCTTGATAATTTAGTCGACTTCCGATTCGCGCAATAATATTAAATTAGCACAACTATTTGACAAAGCACAGCTATTTTTTTGCCCATGAATAGCATGCCTTCAAATGTTTTTTGAATTACATGTACTCCTGTCATCTAAGACTAAATCTGTTTACAATCGACTGTAAGCTTTTGCGGAATAAATAGTTGAAATAGTATATGTAAATGTTCAGTAGAGCAATTCTCATGTTCGCAAAGAATAAAAGATAACATACTTTCTTCCCCATACCTTACGCCATTCCGAAAAGTTATAAATATAAGAAACTTATTCAGTATCTTAACTCCTTTGAATTCTATGCAATCTACTATAAATATTCTTTAATTAAGTTTACTAAACTCAAAGAAGCGCCAAAAAGATAAGAATTTTCCTATGAAATGCGTTATCTAAAATCTCTTGCATTCGCCATAAAAGGAATAATAGGTTCGTTTTCACTGTTGAGATGAACAAAGAATTAAACCATTTGAAATTCAAAGGGAAACCACAAAGCAAATACTAAAGCTCGAGACATATAAATCCGTAATTGGGTTCCACATTCACTGAAAACTTTGACCACAATTTGCGTTCATTTCTACGCTAAAGGATAATCCAGTTAGGAAAATCCTCGGAAACAGTCGTTCGAGATAATCTTTATCTTCTCGAGCTCTTTATTAGTCCGGTGTATTCATTTCTTTATTCAGTATTATCAAGCGGAAGTTATTTTTGGAATGGATTCTATAAGTTTAGTGACACACATTTGAGGTTTAGAAGTTCCACAATAGTCCCTGATGGCACGTGACAAATTGCATAAACTCTGTTTCGAAAATAAAATCTTATCAGATTGAAATGAAAGCAATTTGAAGCATGGACCATTCTTCCCATCTTTAAATGGATATAATATTGTGCCAACAAGCATTATGAATTCGTGATTATTACCTTTATGGGCTGCTCTTAATGCATTTTTATCCGACTTCCAGAAAGGAGGATGCTAATAATTCGTTCGTAAGTATTGTATATATCGTAATACGTTTATGAAATCTGAAAGTTTTTGAGTGCAGTTGCTCACAACGTTGGGTATAATATCTTTCTATTTAATACTCCGTTTACCTGCTCGGAAGAGCCTAATTTTAACAATAAATAAAATTTTGCTAGTATGCGGTGCTTGAATTTTTTTTTTCTCAAATTGTGAGCGATTCAAGCTGTATGCAATTATGAACTTTTCAATATTGGTGCCATAAGATCATCATCATTAACGGCGCCAAAGTTTCATGCAATCATACTGCTAGTGCAAGTTTTCGGGTTGCAGCTGGAGAGTCAAACTAGGGTAGCTAATATTATCGCAAGCACACAACCACTCAACTGAAATTTTACAATATGATAAAATCTAAATAATTTTCAAATAAGTAAAATTCACCCACAGCCAGTCCTGCTTGCCCTAATAATAGCAAATGGACACTCACTGGGCTTATCACCTGTGATCTTAAAACCTAACTGATACGAGAAACGGATAAAGCGCCTTCGATACGGACGAATTCTACGGTAATGACTTTTGGCAGTCGAAAACGGACTTTGATTGGCTTCTGGAACGTTCGAAAATTTGAAGGACGGGGGAAGCGATAGGATCACTCAGTCCATGCAACGTAGGCGATTTTAAATCCTGTTTATTATGACAAACTGAGACGAGAACTATAACATCCAAATCTTGGGCTTGAGCGAGGTCAGATAGACAGGATTAGGAGAACACCGAACCTCGAACGGAAACACCATTCTGTACGTTGGTTCTAAGAGTGAAACCACACCAAGAGCGAGAAACAATCTCATCAGCTCGGAACCAATCTCGGATAGGAATATCGTTGTCGGGCTCAGGACCAGTGTCAAAAACGTCACAATTCTGCAGTGCTACACACCAACTAATGCCTGGTAATATAGAGGAGTTTCATAACTAACTGAATGCCACATTCAACCGTGTTCCAAGAGGTGATATGTTTATCATCTCAGGAGATATGAACGCCCAGGTTGACTCTGACAACATTAGACTAGAACACGTCATGGAGAGCAGAGTGATCCTAGGGTGAACGCGTCATGACCTTGGATTAAGAGACCCAAAAGTGCCGAATTGCGTGGGGAGTTGTGCAGTACTCGGCAAATGGTCATCGAAAGGACCATTTTTCCACACAAGAGTCACCATAAATGATTTGGGTCGCCCCTGCTGGTGTTACTCAGAACCAGATCGACCAATTAGCCATAAGTCGCCGATGGAGAAGATGTCTTCTCGATATGCGAGCGAAGCGTGGAGCTGACGCGACAAATGAAGCGCAAGCTTAAAATGTATAGGAATTAGAGACCCCAACAAAAAGCAGGAGTACCACCATTTTACGCAAAAAATCATGCACGTTGGGCTAATATGAAATGCGCACACTGGACGCCAATTGGGAGGCAGGCAGAAAAACGTTTCTAACTAGTGCTGAAGAATCTGTGGGATATGTGCAAAGCGGTGAGAAACCCTGGATGTCGCAAGGTTGGCGATCGGAAAAAAACCAAATTGGCCGACTTGAGACGGAAATACCGCGATGCTCATACACTGCTAAAAAAGGCTGTTAGACGCGACAAGAGAAAGGCCATTAAAGATCTGACCAACAATACAGAATATGTGGCTTACCTTGGGGATATGGGTTCACTATTTAAAATTGTGAAACAGTTGAGCTTCTCAAAGCAGACCCGGAAATAACAGTCGATATACTGTCCCCGCTCGTTTCTGAGGTGCGGAACGAAGAAAGATATCTGACTGAATAGAAAAAGGGCGTCATTGTGAAAATTCCGAAGAAGGGCGACCTTCGGGATTGTGGCAATTGGCGTGGTATATGACTACTTATTGCTCTATTGAAAATCATGGCTAAGGTAATTTTCAATAGGATCAGTGATGTCGTGGAGAGCACTCTCGAAGTTTATCAGGTTGGATGCCGCAAGGGGTCGTCTTGTATCGACCACACACATACCCTACGAATAATCGTGGAGCAGTCGGCCGAAATGGGTTCGCCACTACATCTCATATTTGTGAACTTCGAGAAGGCTTTCGACAGAGTTAAGCAAAATTACATATTCCAGATAATAGCTATGATCATGCATATTATCACTAGCCCTGTTTCTGGTGATAATAAATGACATCTTGAAAGCTGTACTGTAAGGTGGGGAAGGTAAAGGTTTTCAATGGAGACTATTTTACATCTCACCTTGATTATGCTGATGACGTGTGATTGCTTGCACATAGCCGTTCCGACTTAGAGTCAACTGTTCGCTCGTTGCATTTAAAATGCAAAAAAATGAGACTGAAAATAAATGTGCGGAAAACCAAGTACATGCACATAGGTTCGAACATAAGTACACCGATTGTTCTTAACAGACAAGATGTGGAAGAAGATTTGTGTTATCTCGGAAGCATTGTCAGCATGGACCGCGAAGCCGAGAAGGATATTGAGGCTCGTCTAAATAAAGCTCCTCAGTCCTTCGGTATACTTTCCCCTTTCTGAAGGTTAAGACATAGGCATAGAGATTCAAAGGTGAAAGTGGCAGGCAATCGGCCATACTTTAAGGAAACCAGAGCGAAACATCGCCAAAATGCTCTGGATTAGTCCTCAAAGAAGACGTCGGGTTGGTCGACCACGTAGTACATGGAAGCGAGCAGTTGATCAGGAGACCAGAAGAATAAACAAGTCCTGGCAACAGCTTAAGGCCGATGCTCAGGATCGCGCCTTGTGAAGGAGAGATATTTTTGTCCTATGGGGTTCTTAACAGGAATTTGTTTGAGTTATACAGACCGCTGGCGCTGTATTAGTCGCAGTTTCTGCGACAGCCCAAATCGGGCCCTGGCCTCCAGGAGTCGTCTCGATCCAAATACCACATCCTCCAGCTGCTATTTTTTCAAACGGCTTTGCTGTCTTCATCAACCGAGTCTTCCCATCGCTTGCGTGGTTTGTCTACTGGCCGGTTACCACTCGCTTTGCCTTTAAGAGCACGATTGGGGATTCTTCTGTCTTCCATTCGCCCTACATGGCCAGCCCACTGCAGTTTACGTAGCTTGATGAGCGTTCAAGCTTCTGGTTCGTCGTAGAGTTGATACAACTCATGGTTGTATCTTATTCGCCAATCCGTTTCTTTCTTCACAGGTCCCAAAATTCTTCGAAGGACCTTTCTTTCGACTGCGTTAACTACTTTTTCGAAAATTCGCGTTAATGTCCACGTCTCGCTGCCATAACAGAGCACAGGTTGTATAATAGTTTTATATATCCGCAGCTTATTGTTCCTGTGCACTTTCTTAGATTTAATTATTGAAAGACCCGAATAATACGTCTTATATGCTACTATTATCCATCGTTTGATTTCGTTTGTTTCGTTGCCGTCCTTTGCTAGATTAGCCCCAAGATATATGAAGTTGTCCACACTTTCTAAATTATATTCCGCAATTGTTATGATTTGTTTGATAGGCGTTCTCCTTCTTGTTTGCGTTATTACTTTTGTTTTGCTTTCGTTAATGCGCAACCCGACTTCTTTTGCGGCGGAGTCAACATTGACAAATATCTCCTTAGCACTAGGGAAGGATCTTGCTAGGATGTTAATGCCGTCAGCGTATGCTACTAGTTGGATAGACTTGAATGGTGGTGTCCCGCTGTTGAAAAGCATGTGGGCTGGAGCATCTATTTGCTTCAAACTACATTCCGCTCTAAAGCAGGTTGTGGAATCGGTTTGTATTCTCACTTGGGATTCAGTTTTCGTCATTGTGTGTCTTGTTAGTCGAACTAGTTTTGGGAGAATCACAAAATCCAGCATAGTTTGGTACAGTACGGTTCTGTCGATACCATCGTATGCTTGTTTAAAATCTACGAAAATTTGGAACACGTCTTCGTTATATTCTCAGCATTTCTCGAGCACCTGTTTCACCGAGAATATCTGGTCTGTTGTAGATCGTCCGGTTCTGATTCTACCTTGGTATTCGCCAATTATTTCATTTGTATAGGGCTTAATCCGACGTTCAATAATTTTTGTCATTATTTTATAGGACGTACACAACAATGATATTCCTCTGTAATTCTCACATCAGAGTTGTTGTAAATTGGACATATGATACTTTTTCGCCAATCGTCGGATACGATTTCCTCTGTCCAAATTTTGCATATCATATTGTGCAGTATTTCTGTGACACAGTTTCCACTTTTTTCATTAGTTCAACTGGTATTTCGTCAAATCCCGGCATTTTGTTTAATTTTTGGTCACATACGGCTGCTTTGATTTCCGCAAGCGTGGGTAGTGTCGATGATGGTTCTTCTTCATCAGTTGAGGCCTCAATTGAAATGTTGTCCGTCGTGATCGGTGCTAATGGGGTGGGTTTGAGAAGATATTCAAAGTAGGAAGCCCATCTCCTTTTGATTTCTTGTGTGTCGCTGATGATATTGCCCTCTGCGTCTTTACATTTGCCACTTTAGTACTTTAGAATTGTTACAACCCATGCTAATTTGTAAAAGCCATATAAAATTGGTCCAAACATTTGGCAAGATCTGTTTAATTACTTTTAATATCAGAAGATGATATCCCAAGCAGTTTTGAGGTCGCTGCTCAATTATATGAACTTTATTTTTTAAAATTCAATATAGCCGGTTTGATATGGTCGGCCACTCGAAAAAACGGCATAAATGGATCGTATCAACAAGAGGTGTAGGATTTGTTTCCAAGACCCAATCAGAGAATGTACGGAACTGCTGGTGGTCTGCCATCTGCAGTTCTTCAGTCAAGTTGACCTTGTATGCATGCAGAGCCAAATCGTTCGTCAATATTCACTGCAGTGTGGACATGGAGTGGTCGAATTTCTGAGAACGGTGACGAATGGAGGTGATTGGGTCGTCTTCAAAACTGTTCTTCACTGCAGCGATATTTTCGGTCGAACGTCCGGGACAAAGTTGTTTCGGTGTCTTCACATCTTGCACTAAGCCAGTATTTTAGAATTTTTTGAGTAGGTTGCGCACACACGTCTCTGAAAGCACATGACTACGATCAAAATTTTCTCGAATTTTGCTCATCGTCACTGTGATGGAAAGTAAATTTTCGTAATAAAATTAAGCAACTGTGTAGGGTTCCATGGTAAGTTTCCCACGTTAATAGTGACAAATGTCAGCATTTAACTATCAAGCGACCAGCTGTCAAATAATAGGCCTTTCTAACCCTACACCTCTTGCTCAGCACCCATATCTATCATGGGAGAATTCAAACTACTAGTTAACATTTTATTACAATATACGATAGCTCTTTTCAAGGCAATAGCTAATTGACCCCACAATAATATCAGATTAGAATTTTTTTAAAAACAATAAACAAAATTTTTTTTGTATTAATTAATGCTTTAGGATGTTAAGATTAAGCAACAAGTGATCTGAGACCAAAAAAAAAGCATAACATGTATCTTTTGCAGTTTCTATTCTTATGTGCCCAAATTTTGACAGTATCTTCTGGAATCTAAGCCAACGGTGTTTGAAAATCAAGGTACGCGAAGGGCTTGTATTCGGGGGAGAATAGTTAGTGATGCACTCGCAGTAGTAGAAAGAAGCTTCAATAATCTGCGAAATTTGCGAAGTTCCCATAAAATAGTATTGCTTTCACAAGATGAAGAAGACCGAAAAGTTTTTAAATTTTGCCGTAAAAACTTTCGAAACTTTCATTAAAGTTAGCAAAGAAGGACGAACCACATGACCTCCATTACTCAACTTAATAAAACAAAAATGATTAAAATCAGTGCATGAAATAAATTCCCTTATTACTTTTTGCATGAGCATAACATGCATACTCGCAACATGCCTATAGTATGTGTTAAATTTTTGACCTAGTTGTTTCTAGAAGTTAGTTAAATTAGTTAGGTATCATACTAATAATATACCTTGGAATAAAGGTGAAGTATTATGCACCATCTGTTTAACAAAGCTATCTCGTAAACAAAATTGCGCATCTATTGTATGTTACGTAAATAAATAGTTGCGAAAATAAAAGTCGCTTACTATCTCTAATGTTCATTCAAGAGATAATGGCCATCTAGAAGGACCAATAGTGTGCGACCGAAGAGTACCATCACATTTTTCGATGGTTTGAATTGGCAAGAAATTTTTTTAATTGATTGACCCCTGATCTTAGCAAGACAACTTCGAAGAACTCCAGCTATGCAGCATGCTGTTAAGTCAGTTTGTGGCATTCTTTATGAACTCTGGAAGAAGTAACAAGCTCTAAGCCAAGCCGCACAGAGCCATCGCGGAACTATACGAGCTAGAGAGATGAATCCAATGTCGTTTCTGTTTAAGGTAATTCGAAGATGCATCGGAACCTCTTCTGTTTTGCTGCGAGCAAGTTCAGTGCCCTATGGGTATTAACTTCTAGACACGATTTTAATGTTTCGTTAGAATTTTCTTGTTGCATTGTTGGAGGTGATCATGAGAATAAATCGAAAGGCCATTCGATTGGAATACTACGACTCCAATTTAGGTTCGTAGCAGTGCCGTCTTAAGGCATGGGCACAGCGCCCACACCTTAAGGCCATTGGCTTTTTTCCGTGTTAAAATTATTAAAAAACATAACAGAATTATGATTGGGCTTAAAGCCCAATCATATGATACTCTAGATGAGATGGAAATGACTTTAATATACCGGCAAATATTTCATCTCAATTTCTTTCGAATAGTGAGAAGAGACTTTGCATGGGAGGTGGTAGAAGTAGAGGCGGAGGTTTGTATTTCTCCTATGTGACACCGAAAATGGCGTGTAAAATGTTTCGTGCTGAATTTAAAATTTTTAGTTTTCATTATTTTTAAAGAAATTGGTCATAGTTTTCCTTAAATTGAGGCATTTGTATGGGAGGTGGCAGAGGAAGTGGAACGTTTTAGATGATTTTGAAACTGCTTATCATCACCCTTATCACTATGCTTTGATTCAATTTCAAAGTCGACAGCTCTCATTTATTCGAAGGAGAAATGCTTTTCTTGAATTTATAATACAGATATTTTTATGGGAGGGGGTAGAAGGAGGAAAGCTGAGCTGATAATTTTTTCCAGCATTTATTGCAACTATTAAAAAACAAATTCTGGCAAAATTTTAAGTTTGTAATTTTTCTAGTTTTAATGGAAATCGATATAATGCATTTAACAAAAATGATGCATTTGTATGGGAGGGGGTAGAAGGAGTGTAAGGATGAAAACAATTTTTTTTCCTGTTATTGATATATCTATTTTTATACTTTGTGCGAAATATCAAATTGATAACTTTAACAGTTTCGAAGAAAAATAATTTAATTTAAATTTCAAAATTTCGTGAAATTTGTATGGGAGGGGGTAGAAGGAGTGAGGGGAAGTTGCTAATTTTTTCAGTGCTGATTGGAATTATAATAAAATTAATTCTGGCAAAAATTCGTTTTTATAACTTTACTAGTTTCGATGAAAATCGAAAAACTGCATTTTTCAAAATTATGCATTTGTATGGGAGGGGGTAGAAGGAGTGATGGGATCGGATCAATATTGAGTCATATTAATGGTATCTATATCATAATACTTGAACCCAAATTTCAAATCGATAGCTTAAATAGTTTCTAAGAAAAATCAATTTCTGAAAATTTCGAAATTTCGTGAAATTTGTATGGGAGGGGGTAGAAGGAGTGGGGGGATGTGGCCCGTTCACGAACTTAAAGTTTCTTTTTTGCTAAAAATGACACACAACAAATTTCAGCACGATAGCTCAAAGCGTTCGAGAGTTATGCTGTAGACAGACGGACAGACAGACAGACGGACAGACGGACAGACGGACAGACAGCAACTCGGAATCGAAGTTTTTGAGCGACAACAAATATTTCTGTACCCTTGGCGGCTCTGTGCGAGCATTATTTCTTAGCGTTACAAACGGTAAGGCAAACACAATATACTCTCAGATTTCATCTAGAGTATAAACATAACAGGGCTACGATTGCGCGTAAAGCGCAATCTTACGATACTCTAGATGAAATAGAATTTTTTGTGATCCCAAGAAATTTTGTATGGGGAGTGTTAGAAGGGATGATAGCATTGAACTAATTTTTTCGACATCATGCTAAAGTAGCTATGAAAATGTTTTATACAAAATGCTTACTCCAAAAACTGAATGGGAACTGAGAAAATTAGTGAGTTTGATTTAGTGAAAATGTGCAGTTTGTATGGGAGGTGGTAGAAAGAGTGGGGGGATTTTTATGATTTTTTCAGAAATAACTAGGAATATTATAAAATTGGCATCCCTTAAATTTCAGACTAGTGGCATTCATACTTTTCCAAAAAATCGATTTTTTGTGAAGTTGTGAAACTGTGTCGTATTGTATGGGAGGGGGTAGAAGTAGTGAAGCAAATCAAATATTTTTTTTTTCATCTTAGTAATAATATTAATTAAATATTTATTACAAAATATGAGCTCAACAAATGTTATATGTTCTGAGAAAATGGGCTTAGAGCATTTCAGGAAAAAGTGTAGTTTGTATGGGAGGGGGTGGAAGGAAAGGGAGGAAGCAAATAAATTTTGTACTGTAAATTTAAATCATTAAAAAAGTAACATATTCCAAAATTGAGACCAATAACTTTTATACTTTTTGAGTAAATCCATTTATTGTCAAATTGCGAAATTGTGTCATTTTGTATGGGAGGGGGTAGAAGGGGTGAAGCTAATCATCTCATTTTTTTTGACCTTACTAACAATTTTAAATAAATATTTGGTGCACAATTTCAGCCCGCTGAATTTTATAAGCACTGAGGAAATTGGCTTAGAGTAATTCATGATAAGTACAGTTTGTATGGGAGGTGGTAGAAGGAGGGGGAGGACACGCACAATTTTTATATGATAGATTGCTATTATCAAAAAAGTAATGTATTCTGAATTTCAGACCAATAACTTTTATACTTTTTGAGCAAATCCGTTTATTGTCAAATTGCGTAATTGTGTCATTTTGTATGGGAGGGGGTAGAAGGGGTGGAGCGATTTGGCCCGTTCACGAACTTGACCATACTTTTTTGTCAAAAATGACGTGTACAAAATTTGAACTTTCTAGCTCAACGCGTTCTCAAGCTAGAGAGCGCACGGACGGACGGACGGACTGACGGACGGACGGACGGACGGACATCCGGTTTTGAGATTTTTGAGTGATAATATTAACTTCTGTATCATTCATTTTTTTCTCCGAGCCTTATTTCTTGGCGTTACAAACCTTAGAGCGAACTTATAATACTCTCAGATTCCATTTAGAGTATAAACATAACAGGACTACGATTGGGCGTAAAGCCTAATCGTACGATACTCTAGATAAAAGAGACATTTTTTGATTTTAAGAAATTTTGTAGGGGAAGTGGATTTTTTTTTTTTGGATTTAAATTTCTTTATTATCAGATATTACCTGAGACGGTTCATTTGTGCGGATGACACTGAATTCCATGCAGAAAAACCGTATGAGATTATGGGTCTAATTATTTGTCTGTAAATTAGGTATTTTGAGTTAATTTGAAAGGACTTTTTTTTAATTAAATTGGCCACCAACAGGAAGCCTATCTTAGCTTTACGCATTACATTGTCTATATGTCTAACAAATGATAGTTTTTTGGTGAATGTTACTCCCAGGTATTTTAGTTCATCTCCTACCGCAATAGTGTTGCCTCCAAATATAATACGAATATTATTATTATTCTTAAATTTCTTCTGTTGTCCACAAATTTTGCGTTCACTATTTCTAAAAAGGGTTCCCGAACATTTGTCAAAATTTACTTTCAGTTTCCAGTTACTTAAATAATCAAATATTCTACTCAAATAAGAGCTGATATGACGAATTAAATAGGAAACCGTTCGATTTTTCTTAAAAATGAGTATGTCGTCTGCATAGAATATAGTCTTAACACCATTTAGATCATCTACAGGAAAATCAGACAGGTACAAATTGAAGAGGATAGGACCCAATATTGAACCCTGAGGCACTCCGGCTGAAATTGGAAAATAGACAGAGAAGGACCCATTCACCTTTACTGATATTTTTCGATCCGAGAGATAATTCATTATCATTTTACATGTATCGAGAGAAAATCCCCTCACAAACATCCAAACCGTATCAAACGCCTTTGATATGTCCAGAGAACAAGCAAGAGTAGGGGTTTTATGTCTAAAACCCTCAAACAAATTTTCCATCAAAAGACATAAAGCTTGGGATGTGGATTTGTTTCTCATAAAACCAAACTGATTTTTCGGAATTATGTTATTCTCATTGCATTGATCGAGGATTCTATCCTTTAAGATACATTCAAATATTTTTCCCTCACAATCGAGGAGAGAAATTGGTCTATAGTTTGTTACTATGGTCGAATAGGAGCCTGATTTGGGAATTAGGATTACCATTGCCCTTTTCCAGGGGATTGGGAAGTAATTGAGGTTTATAGAGTTGTTTACGATAATTGTTAAGAATGTGATGTATCCATCAGGCAATTTACGAATTATGAAGTTCGGTATACCATTAGGTCCAGCAGTTTTTTTATTATTCCGAGCTTTAATTATCAACTTCATTGTTTCAACAGATACCAGTTCATTCGGGAATTGTACTTGAGCAGAGACAGAGCCATCTGATTTGATATCTCTATTAAAAAAGCATTTAGGACCGCTATTTACTTTCCTGAGCTCATTCACAAATGTTGAGAATGGGTTGTTACAATCAGTAGCTCTGGCAGCATCGCAATTGTTGTGAATTGAGGAAAAGTAGGTACCTAGTTTTTCAGCACTTTTATCATCATCTATGCAGTCCTCGAGTAGTTTCTTAGAGGAATTTCCCGATAGCGATTTTACATCTCGGAAGAATTCAGGGCCTGCTCTACAGTTAGATAATTTTTTTCAAAAAAATCAGTATAGGCCAAATCTATCAGTTCTTTGATTATCTGATTTAGTCTTTTAATTTGAGATGCTAAACTTGTATCTGTTTTGCCTTAATAAACCATCTTCTTCTCATTTGTTTTTTAGTTTTAATTAAATTCACTATGCTATCATTAAGAATGATCAAGTTTTCAGGGTTAATTTTATTTTTAGGAATTGATACATCCATTATATTTTGCAGCGTTGTATTGAGGGTTTCAATAGCATTATCTATTTCAGAAACAGAGAGATTTCTATTTGCAGGAGGTGCCACTTTAGGAAGGGAGCCTGACACCACTCTTGTAGGAGAGTGGGAATGCACTAGTTTTGTATCCAGGATACTTGAGTTGTTGGCCAACCAATTATAAAATTTTACATCACTATTGTTGGCACAACAATTAGGTATAATGCACTTTATCCGAAAGATTATTAAACACACTAGGTCTAATGAGTTTATCCGAAAACACATTAAACGCATTAAAATAAATGTCAAAATATTCCTAACCAAACTCCCTCATTTCTTCCCGAACGGCGTCGCAGCACGAAAGGTATATTATTTTTACTTAGATTTATATTGTAACAAATAAACAAACTTAATTACAGATCTAATACAGAAAGAAAGGAATTAAATTTAAAGAAAATAAAACCAAAGAAAGAAAGTTTTATTTCTAAAATTTACCTTAACATTGCTTTAAATTTATTCGGCCAAAAAGATGTCTGGACCGGCCGAAGACGATTCAAACGCTAGGCAACGAAATCCCTCAACATCGTGCAGCTGCCAAATCTGCGAAAGACCAGATACCAGCGAAATGGTACAGTGCGACGAGTGTAATCTTTGGCAACACTTCGATTGTGTTGGCGTAGGATCCTCGATCGCGGACAAAGAATTTCTTTGTCCAAGCTGCCGAGCACATGGGTCCATAAGAACATCGACATTAGTTGAGGATGTTAATGCCGACGACGATAAGTCCAAGGCATCCGCAATATCATCGCGAAAATCCGCTCATAAAAAGCAGCTCAAGTTGCGGCAGTTGGAAGAAGAGCTTTCCTTGAGCCGGGAATACCTCAGGAAAAAGTACGAAGTATTAACGGCAGAGAGCGACGACGAGCTCTCAGAAATGGACCGCAACGAGAACGCCAAAGCTATGAAACGATGGTTAAGCGAATCATCGAACAATCCAACGCATCCAGCAGTTAGCACGGTGCGCACAGTACCAGTTAATTCGAGGAGTGCCAGGCAATCGCATTTACCGTCAGTCCTCGAGCCTCTAGTCGACTCAAGCGAAACCGGCAACAGAGCCCATACGAAAATAACTGGCGAAAGGTCGGAGGCAGCAAGGGAATGGCTGATGCAACCGTCGAGCAGCCTCATACCAACACCATTTCATCCATCATCTGTTGGTGTGCCTGCGGTGTCTACTCAAATTTCGCCGCTGCCACCGGTAATTGCACAAAAGGGTAACGTAGCATCAACGGTTGGCTATCCAGTGAACGCAGCAGAGACGGTCGGACCAGTCTACCGAACACCAGCTGAAATTTATGACAGAAACCAAAGCCCCGTTGTTTCGGAGATCACAAATAACTTAGCAAAAGAAAATGTGAACTTTCGTGCTGCGCCACTAACAGGTAAAAATTTATATAATAATCCAACATATCTCTCCAATAATGCTACTTTTCCACAAAACTATCCTATTCCAATAAATTATCAACCGCGTACAAATCAAAGTGCATATTATCAAGAAGTGCGACATCCTCAATCTATAAGTTATGTGTCAAATAATGTGAATGCCTTTGAAAATAATCAACCGCGTACAACCCAAAGTGCATATTATCAAGAAGTGCGACATCCTCAATCTATAAGTTATGTGTCGAATAATGTGAATGCCCTTGAAAATAATCAACCGCGTACAACCCAAAGTGCATACTCCCAAGAAGTGCGATATCCTCAATATGAACCTGCCAATGAGTCAAGTAATATTTTAAATGCAAGACAGTTGGCTGCCAGGCATGTAGTGTCAAAGGATCTTCCAATATTTGGTGGAAATCCGATTGACTGGCCAATATTCATTAGCAGTTACGAAGCCACTACTTCTATGTGTGGTTATAGTGATGAGGAAAACCTCATTCGACTTCAAAGGTGTTTGAAGGGAAGGGCGTTAGAATCGGTAAGAAGTAGAATGCTTTTACCGAATAATGTAAAAGGTGTCATAAGTACCCTTCGTTTGTTGTATGGTAGACCGGAAGTGGTTATAAATTCGCTTCTGGAAGAAATTCGTAACCAAACGTCTCCAAAGGCCGAGAATTTGGATAGTTTAATTAAATTTGCTCTTTCTGTGCAAAACTTATGTTCGACCATAGAAGCGTCTGGGCTTCTAGCTCACATCAGTAATCCAATGCTATTACAAGAACTTGTAGATAAACTCCCTGCCCAAATAAGACTTAACTGGGCCATGTTCAAAAAAACAATTCCAGTTCCGTCAGTAATCTCATTCGGGAACTGGCTATTTGAACTAGCTCAAGCTGCCAGTGATGTAACACCGCACCTAGCAGATTTCAGCCAAGATAAGTCCGAGAAACGATCGACTGCAAAGAAGAATAAAGGATACTTGCATGCTCATTCAGAGGAAGCAAGTAACACATTCGAGAAGCAATCTAACCACACTGATAAAAAACCCAAAGATTGCACAATATGTCTGAGAGGAATTCACAAAGTGGAAGATTGTACAAAGTTCAAGCAATATAGCCTTCCCGATAAATGGAAAGCTGTCAAGCAAAATGCGTTGTGCAGAAGGTGCCTCAGTGAACATAGTCAATGGAAGTGTAAAGTCGAAGGTGTTTGTGGTAAGAATGGATGTGCGTTCCGACACCATCAGCTCTTACACAATTCACACAAGGACACAAGCGACACTCAATTGGAATCATTGAATCCTACGCCAACATCAACTGCGCATTATAATTGCCACACATTTCATAAGCAAAATATCATGTTCCGCGTAATTCCGATTATGCTCTACGGTAGAGACACGTCCATAAAAACTTACGCCTTCCTTGATGAAGGCTCATCGTTGACATTAATGGAAGATGGACTCGCTGATGACTTAAATCTAAGTGGAATTAAGCAAAGTCTTTGTCTTAAGTGGACCGCAGATGATACACGAACCGAGCCCGAATCAAGAAGGGTTTCGATGGAGGTATCTGGAACACATAAAAATGCTCCCAAGTACAAACTTTCTGAAGTTCGGACCGTGAGTAAATTGAATCTACCTATCCAATCATGGCCTGATGAGAAAACCTGTAGGGAGTACGCTCACTTGAAAGGAATACCTCTTGAACCTTATTATAACGTCATTCCTCGTATTCTACTTGGAATTGACAATTGGAGGTTAGGAGCACCGCTAAAAATTAAAGAAGGTAAATCGAACCAACCTATTGCATCCAAAACTCGCCTTGGTTGGATCATGCATGGATTCAACGACGAAAGTGGTTTGCATGAAACCTTTAATCTCCACATGTGCGAATGTAACTCCGAAAAGGATTTACACGATCTCGTAAAATATTTCTTTTCCCTAGAAAGCGTAGGCGTAAAGGTACCCGACCAAATCTATGAATCCAGGAATGATAAACGTGCACTAGAAATTTTGAAGTCCTCTACTCACCGTGAGAACAGTAAATATGAAACTGGTCTCCTTTGGAGGTTTGAGAACATAAACCTACCAGATAGTTATGCTATGGCATTTCGCCGCTTTCTTTGCTTGGAGCGACAAATGCAGAATGATGCAGAACTCCAAAAGAAAATGCATCAAACAATTAAAGAATATATCATGAAGGGTTATATTCGAAAGTTAACGAAAGAAGAGCTCGCGACACCACACCCGCGAATATGGTACCTACCGATAT
Source organism: Chorisops tibialis (assembly GCA_963669355.1). Lineage (NCBI taxonomy): Eukaryota > Metazoa > Arthropoda > Insecta > Diptera > Stratiomyidae > Chorisops > Chorisops tibialis. The sequence continues at coordinate 193,982,406 of OY770263.1, read as the reverse complement.
TTCCAGTCAAAAATCCAAATAAACCAGGAAAATTTAGGGTTGTATGGGACGCAGCGGCTAAGTCCAATGGAACTTCACTGAATTCGGCCCTCTTAAAGGGCCCAGATCAACTTTCTTCATTGATTGGCGTCATGTTCAGGTTCCGAGAGCGTCTAATAGCAGTTACTGGTGATATTCGCGAGATGTTTCATCAGATAAAAATAAGACCAGAGGACCAAAATGCACAAAGATTTCTTTGGCGTGATAGTCCTGAAAGCAAACATCCTGACACATATGTAATGCAGGTCATGACGTTCGGCGCTACATGCTCACCCAGCGCTGCCCAATTTGTTAAAAATTTGAACGCCACACAGTTTGACGAACAATTTCCTAGAGCCGTAACATCAATAGTTAACAACCATTATGTCGACGACATGCTTGATAGTGTAGACTTAATTGAAGAAGCTATTGACTTGACCAAAACGGTAAAATACATTCATCAGGCAGGTGGGTTTGAAATGCGCAACTGGGCATCTAATTCACGCAAAGTACTTGCTGCGCTAGGCGATAATCTCGAGCAAAAATCCAAAAACCTGAGCATAAACAAAGAGAATGGAATTGAGAAAACACTCGGAATGTGGTGGTGTACATCCTCCGATACGTTAACATTCTCTTCTGCATTCACGAAAATCAATTCTGATATCATAAACGGCAGCGAACGACCAACCAAACGCGAAGTTCTCCGCATTCTAATGTCAATTTACGATCCATTAGGACTTCTGGCTCCATATTTGGTTTACATCAAAATTCTATTGCAAGAAATCTGGCGATCGCAGCTAGAATGGGATGATGAGCTCACAAACAATCTACAAAGCAAGTGGATGAAGTGGCTAGGAGTTCTCCCTTCAATCCAATCTCTGCGGGTTCCGAGATGCTATTCACGTGTAGAGTCAACAAAGCACACATCAATACAACTACATGTATTTGTAGATGCTGGTGAAGATGCCTACGCCGCCGCAGCATATCTCAGGATTGAAAGCGAGAACGATCTAAAATGCTCACTTATCATCGCCAAAACAAAGGTTGCTCCGCTTAAGCCACTCTCCATCCCACGACTCGAGCTTCAAGCAGCCGTAATAGGTGCTCGTCTAGCAAAAAGCGTCGGCGAGGAGCATTCCCTACCAATCGATAAGCGCTACATATGGACTGATTCTAAAACAGTTCTGTGTTGGATCACCTCAGATCCCAAAAAATACCGTCAATATGTCGCATATCGCATTACAGAAATACTGGAAATAACCGACGTAAAGGAATGGAAATGGGTGCCAAGCAAATTAAACGTAGCAGATGAGGCGACTAAATGGTCTAAAACACCTGAAATAAACGAGCGTAGTCGTTGGTTTCAGGGGCCATCATTCCTTTACGACACAGAAGATCTCTGGCCTAGCACCATCATACAAACATCCGACTCAGGTGACGAAACGAGACCGGTCCATCTTCACACTGTTCAGACAGTCTCTAGCATCGTCCAACTAGACCGATTTTCGAAATGGCTTCGTGTGTTAAGATGTATGTCATACGTGTTTCGATTCGTCCGCAATCTAAGAGCTACAATCAACGCGAAAGCGCGATCACTAGGACCTCTTAACGCCGACGAGTTATCACTAGGGCAAAATTATCTGATTAAACTTGCACAGTCTGAGGAATATAGCGATGAAGTAAGTAAACTTGAGAGCAATCGAAATCAGTCCCTAGAAAAAGCTAAATTAATTCCGAAGACAAGTAAAATATACAGCCGATCACCATACTTAGATGAGTCTAATATATTAAGAGTGCGAGGTCGTATAGACGCGGCAGTTGGAATTGACTATGATACTAAACGTCCAATTATACTCCCGAATAATCATCGGATCACCCATCTTATCCTTGATCATTACCATAGATCGTTCTATCACCATAACCAGGAAACTGTAATTAATGAGGTTAGGCAAAGGTACGACATTCCAAGGCTCCGTAGTGTTTTAAAGTCACTTGTACGATCCTGTCAATGGTGCAAAAACCAAAAGGCCAAACCAATAGCACCAGAAATGTCAGGTTTACCAGCGGCTAGGCTAGCTGCATTCACGCCGCCATTTACTTTCGTAGGAGTGGACTACTTCGGGCCATTCAAAGTATCAGTTGGAAGACGATCAGAAAAAAGATGGGGTGTACTGTTTACATGTCTTACCATCCGGGCTATCCACATGGAGATCGCGCACTCATTGACAACTGATTCCTGCATAATGGCCATACGTAACTTTTCCGCTCGCAGAGGTACTCCCCAAGAGATCTTTAGTGACAATGGCACTAACTTTCGAGGCGCAGATGAAGAACTGCGAAGCGAGATCGAAAATATGAACATAGAAACCATTCAAGAACGAACCTTTCCGAGCTCAAATATTAAATGGAACTTCAACCCACCGTCAGCTCCTCACATGGGTGGCTGCTGGGAGCGTCTGATCAGATCAGTGAAAACGACTTTGAAATGCATACTACCTGCCGGATCGATATCTGACGAAGTATTAAGAAATCTTCTCATTGAAGTGGAAAATATTGTCAATTCGCGACCACTTACGTATATGCCGCTCGAAACAAATACAAACGAAGCACTTACGCCTAACCATTTCCTCCTGGGACGGTCAAACGGTGAGAAACTAACAGGCGAATTAAGCGATCACCCGTTACATTTGCGAAGAAATTGGAAGATCTCGCAGCAACTTGCGGATCACTTCTGGAAGCGATGGATAAAAGAATATCTACCCGATCTTACTCGTCGTACAAAATGGTACCACAAAGCAGAACCGATTAAAGTCGGCGATGTCGTTATAATCGTTGACAACACTCAGCCTCGAAACATTTGGAAAAAAGGGATCATTCTAGAAACCACAGCTGGAAGAACAGGTCAAGTACGGCAAGCTGTGGTGCAAACAGCAAGCGGAGTTTTGACAAGACCTGCAGTAAAACTGGCCGTTCTAGATGTTTACAAACCAGACGTATAAATGGTAAGTCGATTTATAATCGTCATACCGGGAGGGAGAATGTTGGCACAACAATTAGGTATAATGCACTTTATCCGAAAGATTATTAAACACACTAGGTCTAATGAGTTTATCCGAAAACACATTAAACGCATTAAAATAAATGTCAAAATATTCCTAACCAAACTCCCTCATTTCTTCCCGAACGGCGTCGCAGCACGAAAGGTATATTATTTTTACTTAGATTTATATTGTAACAAATAAACAAACTTAATTACAGATCTAATACAGAAAGAAAGGAATTAAATTTAAAGAAAATAAAACCAAAGAAAGAAAGTTTTATTTCTAAAATTTACCTTAACAACTATGGTTGTTTGTATCGTTGAGCCATGAAATGTGCCTTGCATTAAAGTCTCACCCAATAATAATTCTATCATTAATGTCAACACCAGTGACAAAATTGGATAAGTCATTGCAATTAATTCCATTATTTTTTATATAAACAGAGACTAATACCAATGATGAAGGACCATTTTTCACTCTAATGGCCGTGTATTCTGTATTATTAATATTGTGAAATTTAAATACTCTAGATTTAAATTTATTTTTTATTAGTGTCGTTCTAAAATGAAGTTACGAATTGCTGATCTTTTCTCCTCTTGATTGGAGGTAGCTCTCAGGTTTGACATGAATTTATCAAACTTGGACTTAATAGTAGAGAACTGGCAACCAAATGCTTCAAAGGACGCATTATCAAGAACATTCCCAATATTAAGTGGAATGCTATCATTATTTGTGCTGTTATTCTTGGAAATACCTTTTTGACCGTTGCTTAAGGTTTCTTTGGCTTTGAATAGGTCAGCAAAGGATGTATTGCTACTGATCAAATTATTATGTAGTAGACTAGTCGGATTAGCCTCTACATTTAGGTGAGGATTTTTTTTAACTTTTTTCTCCATTCTTTTTTCTAAAATTTTTTTTAAGATGGGGCAACCTCTATAATTGGCTGTGTGATCATTTCCTTTACAAAGCACACACGCTACAGGGAGTTTGGACTCTAATGTTACTTTACAAGCTCCTCTGGGATGATCTTCTAAGCATTTTACGCATCTTGATGACATTCTGCAGTTTGTGGAGACATGACCAGGTCTTTGGCAAAAAGCATTGGACAATGTCTGTTTTAAAAAACTTTTCAATTTTAACCACTTGATTAGAAGGAATTTAATTTTTAGATAATTACCCATTGTTTTCCCCGGTTTTAATTTTAATAGAAAATAATTAAATTTGGCCAATTTTCCCTGGTTTAGTGGGACTACCTTTTCGAAGTCAGCAAGACCCCTTTCCCTAAGGTCTGCCTCCACATCATCCTTGGTAAAGTCCTTTGAGATATTCTTAATGATTAGGTTTGTACCTATTTCATCCTTGGGAGTATTTGTAAAAAATTTACAATTTTGACTGTTCAGTAATTCAATAACTTTGACGTAATCAGTCTTACTTTCGAGTAAAACCGAGTGCCTACATTTATTCTTCCCGGAAACTATTTTAAACGCCTTTATGTTGTTGGCTATGAGAGCCATTCGAAGATTTTTGATGTTGAGATCGTATACTGTGATTGGATTTAGGTTTTTATTTTTCTTAAAACCAATTTCCTTGATTTCATTTACGGAATTCCGATCATTTCTATTTTTTTTTTTATTAAGTTCACATCATTTTTTTGTCTTATTGAGTTCTGCTCACCTTTACCGATAGTTTCTACTAGGGACCGCACAGAATCGCAGTGTTTCGACCACAGATCGCCATGAATATTGCCCGTAGTACCTCGCTTCAGTTTAAAACTGCTATCTCTATTCGGCTCCGCATCGCTTCGTAGACACATCGCATCTTTATCAATAGTTTCGCCTAAGGATTGAACAGAGCCACGTCGTTTCGACCCCGAATCGCCATAGATAGCGCCCGTAACATTTCGCTTCATCTTCGAATCACTAGCGCTTTTTGTCTTCGAGTCGCTTCTTACACGCATCGCATCGTTGAGATTACCCATCGAAACGCTTCGGTGAAAAACCAAATCCTCTGCTGCATCAAATCGGCCTGCACTGGAGGAAGGTCCATCGAACATAACCACATCCACAAAATCACTTATGTCATTATTTTTGCTTTTATTTTCAACTTTTCTTTTCTTTTTATGTTCGAATTTGTTTTTAATTCACTGTTCATTTTGATTAGTTTCTTATTTTGATTCATAAGAACAATTATTTTATCATTAAGTTCACAATTCATGTTTTTTAACATTTCATTTTCTTTCACAATTTTTTCTAGTATCACCGAGTTATATACCTCAAGAGAATTAGCCGGTCCTAACGACGGGCCAATTCCCAGAGGATCGTCCTCAACTTCACTAAGCACTTCATTTCCTACCATCTCATAAAATATAGAGGAAGTGGTAGAGGGGGTGACGACATTGAACTAATTTTTGCACATCACGCTAGAGTTGCTATCAAAATGTTTTATACAATATTTAGGATTCAAAAATTTAATGGGTATTGAGAAAATTAGTTTATTCGATTTAGTGAAATTGTGCAGTTTGTATAGGTGGTAGACGGAAGGGCGAGTTTTTAATGACTTTTCAGATATAACTAAAAACATCATATTTTTGACATGTTTTAAATTGCAAATCAGTAGTATTCATAATTTTCATGAAATCGAATTTTCCTAAAATTGTGAAATTGTGTCAGATTATATGGGACAGGGTAGAAGGAGTGAAACTAATCGTCTAATTTTTTTGGTCTTACTAATCATTCTAAATAAATATTTCGTGCACAATTTCAGCTCGATCAATTTTATACGTACTGAGTAAATTGGTTTAGACCATTTCGTGGAAAAGTGCAGTTTGTATGGAAGGTGGTGGAAGGAAAGGGAGGACTCAAATAACTTTTATACAGTAGATTAAAATCATCATAAAAGCAATATATTCCAAATTTCAGATCAATAGCACTCATACTTTTCGAGCAAATCCGTTTATTGTCAAATTGCGAAACTGTGTAATTTTGTGTGAGAGGGGGTAGAAGCCTTATTTCTTAGCGTTACAAGCTTTGTGGCAAACTTATAATACTCTCAGATTTCATCTAGAGTATAAAAATAATCAGCTTTCTGTTTGACTGATCAAAAGCAAGACTTAAAATGAAACTGCGTGTTGATACAACATTGATTTACTTGAATTTCTGTTCAAAAAATAAGACTTGCTTGGGGTCCATCTTTTATTCACAATGTGTTGCGAACTATTTTTTTTGTAAATTTCTTTTCTTTAATCTTTACCAGAATTCAATTTTTACTCTTCCCTCATTTAGGTCGCAGTTTATTGCTGTATTTTTTTGTTATGGTTTTGCTCTCATACTGTTCCTAGATACAATTAGGTTACATATTATATTTTTTTTTTTTTCATAAACATGAAATAATAACACCACCAAATAACAAATTTAAAAGAAAATAATAATAATAATCAAATTAGTTCGCGCCAAATAATTCACCGAAAAATTATGGACATAAAAACTCCCAGGGCAGCACTGCTATAAAATATTTTGGCGCCAAAACTATCGATGATATTGGAAAGAAAGCCGTTGAAGCTCGCGTCTGCCGGCTAATTGCAAAGAAGTGAAAAAGTTTTGGGGGAGAACAAAATAGACTGTGTTCGAGGAAGGAACAGAACTATAGGGAGTGGAGGAGCTTTTTGGGTGTAAAAGGTTGAAAAGTGAATAATATATCAAAAAAATAAAAGGTTGAAAAGTGAATAATATATCAAAAAAATAAAAAAAACGAGAACAAAAAGTGAAATAATACAAGACTTAAAAAAAAAAAAAAAGAGAACGAAAGAAAATACTTATAACAATAAAATATCAAACAATTAAAACTTCAGTTTAATATTTATTTTTTTTGAGTGAGTCAACTAAAACAATAAGAATAAGTGCATCGCCTCAACGATCGAGTCGACAGGGAAGAATAAAACTGGAAGCAGCAAGGGCCCCAACATACAATAAGTTAAGTACTTAGTCTTAGTTTTTTTTTATTTAAAAAAAAAATATAAAAATAAAAACTTCTTAATAAAAAAAATGTAATTTATGTTTAAAACAATTGTTTTTTTTTTGTGCGAAAACGCATTTATATTTCTCTCTTATATTTTCAATTATTTATGTGTTAAGATTAGTGTGAGTATTTAGGAACAGGTATCCAGATTTTTTTTATTTGATACAAATCTCGACATGAGTGAGTGAATAACTCATGAGAGGGTTCCCAGGCTTCGTCCGGAAATCGGGTAGGTATTTATCGTTGACATGAGGATGCGCGAAAATGTAGATTTCCGCGAAGTACAAGTAGCGGCATTCAGGACACCCCGCTAAGCGCTTATACCGCATAAAGTAGTACGGTATCATGATCCGTTCCCCATTCCGTTTTGTATCAGCACGAACTAGGATGAGGATTTCTTAGGTCAATGACCCACCCCAAGCTCCTGAGCCGTCGGCAAAATCGTGCTGCCCCGGCCTAAGAAATTCCCATCATCTGGAGCAGGATGAAGGATTTTCTTCATCCCGTAACAGTGGCGCCCAAATGTGTGATAAATGTAGATTTTGTTAATTAGTACATATTCGACTTTATCGGCCAAGATCCTCTTTGTCTTGGTTTATTTCATTTTTCATTTTTTTCCTCTTCATAATTCGTTTTTTTTCCTCTAACACTTTCACATTATATACATTTTCGTTATATTTGAATTTCATCTCAGTGATATTTATCTCGTGCTTTCTTCTAGCACACAGATTGTGGTTACTCAAATAAGTTATGACTTAGTCGTTTATCCTATTCAAACTCTTGGTAATGTCGGTTGACTTTTTGTGGTTTTTCGGTAAATACCAAAGAATTAAAAAAAAAAAAAAAAAAATTTAATAATAGTAGACAAAAGTTTGATATTAATTTCACTTGCAATACCAGGCGATCATAATCCGCAGCAAGTCAAGTTCATTCAACTTGATCAAGCGATTTTGTTCTAGCTCTCGGTATAAATTACAGTAGGCAAATTTCCAATCACCGAAATAAATTCTTTTACGACTTTCATTCATTTGCTTTAACTTTTATTAATTTCCTAAATGTATGCAATCAAGTTAATTTTATTTCGTCCAATTTTGTTTTCCTATCGGCATACTTGTATGTATAGTCTACTTAGCAAAATTTTTTTTTCTTCCGCCTTTTCATTATAATTGCTTACACTTTCTATCTCTCTCACTCTTATTGGATGCATTTTGCATTTGACGAAATTCTCTTCTAATGTAAATTCACATTTCTTTTGCATTTAACTTATAGTTTTTTTTCAATTTCATGGCTTTTCTCCTTAAACCTTTTTCGCATTGATTAGGAAATATTTTGGATTTTGTCGCGCGATTTATTTTGAGTTTATTAACGTAGTTATAGGTAACCCAAGCGCACCTTAAGTGAATGATCCATTAGGGACATATTTTCGCTTGTGGGCGTATTTTTTTTACCTGATTTAATTGGTTTAGTTTTGCTATTGGATAATGATCGCACTAGCTATCCGCGATTGGCGTTAGTTTTCGAAATAAAACTTATCGAATGCTAGTGTTAGTGTCATTATTTGGTAGTATCGCGGTTAAGCAATGATTTGGATTCTCGCGGAATTTTATCCGGACCGGGTCCGTCGATTAAAGAAAAACTTTAATCTTTCGAATAATTTCGTTAGTAATAGAATTCAAATCATTAGAGCTTTCGATTCATTGGAAAATAGATTATACAAGATTTAAAATAAATTACTTTTTAATTCAAATCCCTCCTTAAATCCTGTCTCTTCCACATGATACTGTACTACTCAATAACTTTGGCTTACGGAAGGCAAACACTTGTGTCGAAGATGAATGCTTATCTCTCCGGTGGAGTTCTGGGAACTCTTTTTATGTTTTAATTGAATTCTGATTAGTTTCTACCATTATTTTTTTTTGCATTGTGCAAAATTTTCAGTTTAGATTTATGATTTAAGTTTTTTTTTATTATATTTTCTTTAATTCCATACTATTAATTTTTCTTACGTTTCGGTTTATTTTATAATATATTCTACAATATGTCAGTGTTGAATATTGAACATTTGGAACCCGAAGAGTTTCAGATGGAATGTATGATTCGTGACATTCGTGGGAGCGCTTTGAATCAGTTTGATGCTCTTAAGAAACAGTTGGTTCTTGAGCAAGAAAAGCCTTTCTTGCGTCCTGCTTATGCTCCGAGTAAGGTTTTGGAAGACCCGGAGTATGAGATCAAATATTGTCTTGGTAAACTGGATGAAATTACCAACTTATTAGGGCAATCTGAGGCGAATGCTACAGAACTCGCGAAATATTCAACTCGTCTGATGCATTATGCCAGTCGACTTGAGTTATTATGCAATCACAATACAAAATTTAAAGTTGTCGCTAGTGAATCCGCTCGATCGGTGAGGGATTTATTTAATCTAACAGACGACTTCAGCAAGAACAAAGTTGACGGTAACACTTTTGCAAGGAAACTCAATCTTTTAAATTTCTCGAACATATCGTTGAATGAAAAGGCAGTTCATCCGGTTACTGAACCAACTTTCATTAACCATCAGGATCAGATACAATCAACCCCGCCTGCAAGTAGTACGCGTTTTAATCCTAATTCGGAAACTTTTATTCGTTCTAGCCCAGTTCGTAAGTACGTGCCAATTTCGAAGTGGAATATTATTTTTGATGGAACTTCCGTCAATATCAATAGGTTCATTTTTCGTGTAGAAATTCTCGCTTCTGATCATGCTATCTCTGATTGTGAGCTGGTATCGGATATACATCTACTTTTTAAAGGTAAGGTGGTTGAATGGTACTGGGCTCTTCGTGAGAAATTTCCTCGTCTAACTTGGAACGAGCTTAGGTGTATGATGCGCGAACGATATAGTGACAATCAAACTGATCTTGATATTCGGCGTATAATTGATTGTCGTAACCAAAAAACTCGAGAACGGTTTCAAGAATTCGTAGATGCTATCGAACAACTCGGTTTGCAACTTTCAGTGCCTATGACTGATTTTGATCTTCAGCAAATTCTGTGGAAAAATATGCGACCAGGTTTGCAAGTGCAACTTGCAGGACAACAATTTCAGTCTTCGCAACAATTAATTCGAAGATGTGTTGCCATTGAAAGTACGTGGCAACGTGTTGGCTTTGATGCTGAAGCCAATTGTTATTCTCGTCGTCAAGTCAATGAGTTGGATGGTATTTCTTCTGATCTGATTCCGCATGATTTATCATCTCCCATTCTTGCTGCAGTTCAGACAAATTCTAACCACGCCATATGTTGGAATTGTCAGGACATTGGTCACAATTTCACGGATTGTCCCAATTCCATTCGCGGAGTATTCTGTTTTGGTTGCGGTCTTCGTAATACACTGAAGCCAAATTGTACTCGGTGCAAAAACCAATCATCGGGAAACTTTCGGCGGAGTGCGATTCCAACTGGGACCAATCGTGCTCAGACGTCTTGGAGAGGTCCCAATGGACCGACATGCGAAGCAGCTTCGAATACCGATCCGGAACTATTGAGGAGGCAGTTTCATTAGCATCTTCTACTGATGAATTTTTACAATCTAAGGTGCGACGTCTTTCATCTCGTTTGGATCGTTCAATGCGTTACTGGCGTATTCGACGACAACTTAAACGTGCGTCCTTGGAATCCATTTTCCATGTTTCAGGTGACACACGACCACATGCCAATATTTCTATCAATGGTAACAGTTTGGTTGGACTTCTCGACAGTGGTGCTTCTTGTAGCATTCTTGGTGCCGGAGCGCTCCAATTTATAAAAGCATCGTCTTTACCCCTACATGCTTTAGACACTCACGTGATTACGGCGGATGGTCAACCAAACAGCGTAGTTGGATATGTTCAAGGCCTTGTATCTTTTGGGTCCAAAAAGCGAATTATGCGTTTCTTGGTGGTTCCTTCATTGAAAAATCCACTATATCTAGGGATTGATTTTTGGGACACCTTTGGTATAGCACCTGTTCAATTAAGCGAACTTATGTTGGCGAATCCTGTCGAAAATTCTATGCAGCATGAAGTTTCCGATTCAGAAAAACTTCAACTCAACCAAGCTATAACGACTTTTCCATCTTTCAACAAGTTAGGCTTGGGTAAAACAACTCTTTTGTCGCACCGAATAGATGTTGGTTCTGCTGAGCCAATAAAACAGCGCTACTATGCAGTTTCACCAGCAATACAAAAGTTGATGGACGACGAGCTGGATAGGATGCTGGCCTTGGGTGTCATCGAAGAAAGTTCTAGCGCATGGTGTTCTCCAGTTACTCTGGTTCGTAAATCTACCGGTAAAGTACGCTTGTGCTTGGATGCCCGTAGAGTGAATGAAGTTACAATCAAAGACGCATATCCACTTCCGTTGATCGATGGCCTTTTATCCAGACTACAGTCCACTAAGTACATCTCAAGTTTGGACTTAAAAGATGCTTTCTGGCAGATTCCTTTGGCACTTGAGTCTCGAGATAAAACTGCTTTCACAGTCCCAAATCGTCCATTGTACCAATTCACGGTAATGCCTTTTGGTCTTTGTAATGCGCCTCAGTCAATGTGTCGACTGATGCACAAGGTAATTCCGCATCAACTGCATGATAAAGTCTTCGTATATTTAGATGATTTGCTTATTACTTCAAGCACCTTTGCAGAGCACATCGCATTACTGAACACTGTAGCCCAGTTATTGAAATCGGCAAATCTAACTATCAATGTCGAAAAAAGCAAGTTCTTGCTTAAGGATATAAAATATCTGGGTTACATTGTAAGTGATGGCGTCCTTAAAGCAGATCCCGAGAAGGTACAAGGTATAGTTGATTATCCGATCCCAAAGACTGTTCGTGATATTCGGAGATTTATGGGAATGGCAGGATGGTATCGAAGATTTATCCCGAATTTCGCTTCGGTAACATCTCCATTGACAGATCTACTTAAATCAAAACAGAAATTCTTATGGAATGAACGTGCTATGAATGCCTTTAAAGAATGCAAACATTTATTAACATCAGCTCCAGTTTTAGTGAATCCTGATTTTGAACGGCATTTCTTTATTCAATGTGATGCTAGCGCTACAGGCTTGGGTGGTGTTCTTTTTCAAAAATCAGACAATGGAGATGAACATCCTATTTCCTTCATGTCAGTGAAATTGAACGCTGCTCAACGTAACTATAGTGTTACTGAGTTGGAGTGTTTGGCGGCCGTTAAAAGTATTGCTCGTTTTCGTGCATATATTGAGGGACATCCTTTTACGGTGATTACCGATCACGCGAGTCTTAAGTGGCTTATGTCACAAAAAGACCTATCTGGACGTTTGGCCAGATGGAGTTTAAAATTACAAGGCTTTAATTTTAATATTGAGCACCGCAAAGGGTCTTTGAATGTTGTTCCTGACGCCTTATCACGAGCCCATAGTGTCGACGAAATTGAATTGGCTGATGTAAGTCCCGACGTAACTTACCCACATATCAACTTGCATAATGACGCTTTTAAAGACCAAGAATATGTTGACAGAGTGAGTAATATTCTGGATCAACCGGATAAATTCCCGAATTTACGCGTCCAGGACAATCACCTTTTTATTCACCTTCCCCGTCGTAAGGCAGTTTCAGTTTCAGATATACCAGATTGGAAACTTTGGGTCCCGTCTTCGTTAACTCTTTCTTTGATTGAAAAAACCCATCGTAGTCCTCTTACGTCGCATTGCGGAATACAAAAAACTATTGAGTTATTGAGGCGATTCTATTTCTGGCCGAAACTTCAACAGGACGTTTCTACTTTTATTTCCTCGTGTGAAGTTTGCAAACAAACTAAACCTGCCAATCATTGTTTACGCCCAGCAATGGGAAATCGCGTTGAAATTGAAAGACCTCTGCAGCGAATATTTATCGATTTTTTAGGCCCTTATCCTCGTTCTCGGGCAGGAAACAAATATATTTTTATTGTGTTAGATAGTTATACTAAATTCACTTGGCTGAAATCTATGCCTGAAGCTACTTCTGAGCGTGTGGTTAAATTTTTAGAACACGAGATCTTTCTCACTTATGGCGTTCCTGAAATTCTCCATTCGGACAATGGAGCTCAATTTATTTCGCGCACTTTCGCAAAACTGCTCGATAAATATGGTGTCAAACATGTTCGGTCACCGGTATATAGCCCTCAAGCTAATGCTTCGGAACGAGTGAACCGAAATATTTTGGCTGGTATAAGGTCATATGTCGGTAATGATCACCGCACTTGGGATGAACATTTGAATGAGACATTGACTGCGTTAAGGAACACTACACATGAAGCAACGAAGTGTTCTCCTCATTTTCTTATGTTCGGGTATCATCATATTCTACACGGAAATGATTATGAACTACTTCGATCCTTGAATTCTTTTTCGGAAGGTGACATTCAAACTACACCACATATTGAGCGATTGCGTATGGCCCAGACTGAGGTTAAAGCCCATTTAGATCTTGCGTACCGTAAAGGTGCCCACACTTATAATCTGCGAAGCAGAAATCGAGAATTGCAAATTGGACAAGTTGTTTTTGTGCGCAATCACACTCAAAGTGATGCTGCGAATAAATATTCTTCGAAATTGGCACCGAAATTTATCAAAGCTCGCGTAAGGACACGTATTGGAAATGTCGCGTATGAGTTGGAAGATTGTGATGGTTTATTGATGGGAGTTTTTCATGGTCAGGATATTAAAGTTTAATACCTTTTTGTGTATCGAAGTTTTTTTTTAATTCCATTTTTTTTTTAACTCTAATTTTCTTTATTAAATTGTTGTTGCTAAAGCGTGTGTATATTTTTTTTTCTTCTTCTCAAAGCCCGGCTAAGAGCATGAAACCATCTCATCTTGGGTCGAGGTCGTCCCCACGATTGTTGCGAACTATTTTTTTTGTAAATTTCTTTTCTTTAATCTTTACCAGAATTCAATTTTTACTCTTCCCTCATTTAGGTCGCAGTTTATTGCTGTATTTTTTTGTTATGGTTTTGCTCTCATACTGTTCCTAGATACAATTAGGTTACATATTATATTTTTTTTTTTTTCATAAACATGAAATAATAACACCACCAAATAACAAATTTAAAAGAAAATAATAATAATAATCAAATTAGTTCGCGCCAAATAATTCACCGAAAAATTATGGACATAAAAACTCCCAGGGCAGCACTGCTATAAAATATTTTGGCGCCAAAACTATCGATGATATTGGAAAGAAAGCCGTTGAAGCTCGCGTCTGCCGGCTAATTGCAAAGAAGTGAAAAAGTTTTGGGGGAGAACAAAATAGACTGTGTTCGAGGAAGGAACAGAACTATAGGGAGTGGAGGAGCTTTTTGGGTGTAAAAGGTTGAAAAGTGAATAATATATCAAAAAAATAAAAGGTTGAAAAGTGAATAATATATCAAAAAAATAAAAAAAACGAGAACAAAAAGTGAAATAATACAAGACTTAAAAAAAAAAAAAAAGAGAACGAAAGAAAATACTTATAACAATAAAATACCAAACAATTAAAACTTCAGTTTAATATTTATTTTTTTTGAGTGAGTCAACTAAAACAATAAGAATAAGTGCATCGCCTCAACGATCGAGTCGACAGGGAAGAATAAAACTGGAAGCAGCAAGGGCCCCAACATACAATAAGTTAAGTACTTAGTCTTAGTTTTTTTTTATTTAAAAAAAAAATATAAAAATAAAAACTTCTTAATAAAAAAAATGTAATTTATGTTTAAAACAATTGTTTTTTTTTTGTGCGAAAACGCATTTATATTTCTCTCTTATATTTTCAATTATTTATGTGTTAAGATTAGTGTGAGTATTTAGGAACAGGTATCCAGATTTTTTTTATTTGATACAAATCTCGACATGAGTGAGTGAATAACTCATGAGAGGGTTCCCAGGCTTCGTCCGGAAATCGGGTAGGTATTTATCGTTGACATGAGGATGCGCGAAAATGTAGATTTCCGCGAAGTACAAGTAGCGGCATTCAGGACACCCCGCTAAGCGCTTATACCGCATAAAGTAGTACGGTATCATGATCCGTTCCCCATTCCGTTTTGTATCAGCACGAACTAGGATGAGGATTTCTTAGGTCAATGACCCACCCCAAGCTCCTGAGCCGTCGGCAAAATCGTGCTGCCCCGGCCTAAGAAATTCCCATCATCTGGAGCAGGATGAAGGATTTTCTTCATCCCGTAACAAATGAAAACAGTCAAACAAGGCGGCTATCTTGCAAATTGTGGTCATCCTACTACTTCTAGCTTGAGTATAGCCTAGTGGGTAGCGTGTTGGTGTAAATTCAGGGTCGTGAGCTCAAACCGCGGTCGAAGTATAATCTTAAGGCACTGCCTACCCACGTAGGCCACCTCAATCTGCAAACATGAAAATTTGTAGATAGAGGGTGTGCGAAGGGCCAACAACCCTTTCACAATAAGGAATAAGAAAAAATATTAAACAAAGGTCAGGAGGCCAAGGCCCGATTTGAGCTTTTGTTGAATTTCTAATAAAGAAAATTTGTATAGGAGGGGTATAATGAGTGAAGCGAAGCTGATATTTTTATCTAGATGAAATCAGAGAGTATTATATGTAAGTTTGCCACAAAGTTTGTAACACGAAGAAATAAGGCTCGGAGAAAAAAATGAATGATACAGAAGTTCATATAATCACTCAAAAATCTCAAAACCGGATATCCGTCCGTCTGTCCATCCGTCTGTCCGTCCGTGTCCTCTCTAGCTTGAGAACGCGTTGATCTAGAAAGTTCAAATTTTGTACACGTCATTTTTGACAAAAAAAGTAAGGACAAGTTTGTGAACGGACCAAATCGCTCCATCCCATCTACCCCCTCCCATACAAAATGACACAATTACGCTATTTGTCAACAAACGACTTTTCTCGAAAAGTGTAAATGCTGTTGATCTGAAATTTGGAACATCATAGTTTTATGATGATTCCATTGTACTGTATAAGAATTATTTGTGTCCTCCCTATGCTTCCACCTTCTCTCACACAAACTGCAATTTTTCATGAAATGCTCTAAACCAATTTACTCAGTGCGTATACAATTTATCGATTTGAAATTGCACACTGAACATTTATTTAGAATTATTAGTAAGATTAAAAAAAATTAGATGATTAGCCTTACCCCTACTGCCCCTTCCCATATAAAATGACACAATTTCGCAATTTGACATTAAACGAATTTGCTCAAAAAGTATAAAAGCTATTGATCTGAAATTTTGAATATATTACACCTATAATAAATCCAATTTGCTGTATAAAAATTATTTGAGTCCTCCCTTTCTTTCCACCACCTCCCATACAAACTGCACTTTTTTATGAAATACTAAAAACCGATTTACTCAGTACGTATGAAATTTATCAAGCTGAAATTATGCACTAAATATTTATCTAGAATTATTAGTCAGACCAAAAAAAATTAGGTGAATAGCTTTACTCCTTCTAACCCATACAATTTGACACAATTCAGCAACTTTACAAAATGTCGATTTTCCTGAAAAGTATGAATGCTACTGATCCGCAATTTAAAATATGTCAATTAAATGATGTTCACAGTTATTTCTAAAAAAGTCATGAATAACTTCACACTCCTTCTACCACCTCCCATACAAACTGCACAGCTTCACTAAATCCAACACACTAATTTTCTCAGTACCTATTAAATTTTTGAATACTAAATTTTGTATAAAACATTATGATAGCAACCTTAGCGTGATGTAAAAAAAAGTTCAATATCGTCACCCCCTCTACCACTTCCCCTACAAAATTTCTTAAAATAAAAAATTTCTCTTTCGTCTAGAGTATCGCAGTCCTGTTATGTTTTTATCATTTATTGCAGTTATTAAGGGACAAATCTTGGTAAAATTTTAAGTTTCTACTTTTTCTAGTTTTGATGGAAATCGATATAAAGCATAAAGTTATGCATTTGTATGGGAGGAGGTAGAAGGAGTATGAGGGTCATGCTAAATAAATAAGCTATGGTGTAGCCTAGTGGATAGCGTGTTGGTCTTGTAATACGAAGGTCGTGAGTTAAAATCCCGGTCGGCGCAATATAAAATTCCAGCACATTGCCTGCTTGGATCTACCTTGGTCACCTCAATCTATGAAAATGCAAAAAACTCGTAGAAAGAGGGTTGTGTGAAGGGCTAACAACCGTTCCACAATAAGTAATGAAAAATGTTAAGGAACCTGAATGTCAGAAGGCCATGGTCCGATTTGGGCTGTAACGCCATTGTAGAAGAAGATATTCATATCGTTCTATTTTGACCAAATATGCGAAGTCGATAGCTTATACAATTTCGAAGAAAAGGCGATTTCTTTAAATTTAGAAATTTCATCAAATTTATACGGGAGGGTGTGGAAGGAGAGAGGAGGATGTAGCCCATTAACGAACTTAAAGCTTTTTAAAACTTCTTTTATGCTAAAACAGCATACAACAAATTTCGGCCCGGTAGTTCGAAGCGTTCAAGAGTTATATTATAGACAGACGGGCAGATAGACAGACAGACGATCTCTCTGAATTGAGTTTTTTAAGCGACAACAAATGTGTCTCTACCCTTGGCAACTTTTCTACTTCTACAATGGTACCAAATCCCAAATCGGGCCTTGGCCTCCTGACCTTTAGGTTCCTTGACATTTTCAATACTTATTATAGAAAGGTTGTTAGTCCTTCACACAACCCTCTGTCTACGAATTTTTCATTTTTGTAAATTGAAGTGACCAATATATGCCCAAGCGTGCAGTGTGCTAGAATTATACATATATTGGGATTTGAACCCACGATCTTCGCATTGTAGACTAATACGCTATCCAACAGGCTAAACCCTAAACTGCCGACTCTTTCTTAGCGTTACAAACGTTAAGGCAAACACAATATACCTAGTCTAGCCATAAATACTGTTACAAACTTTTTGAAGCACTGTTCAATAAAAGAGGTGTTATATGTTAAGAAATCATTGTTTATTTATTAAATGCATTGTCAACAACGGAAATTGCAACAAGTTATTCGAAGTGATTGCCTTTTGCCTTTACACAAGCCTTTAATCGAGCTGGCCACTTATCTATGGAAGCACGCACGACTTCAATCGGAAAGTTGGCGACTGCATGTGTAAGAGACTTCTTTAAGGATTCGATATTAGGATGTCTTTTAGAGCACGTCATTTGCTCTAAGACAGACCATAATTCGTAATCCAGCGGATTCAGGTCTGGGCTAGAGGAAGGCCAATCTTCAGCTTTAATAAAATCTGGAACATTTTCTTCAAGCCATTTTTGGGTTGACTTCGCCTTATGGCCTGGTGCATAATCTTGCTGGAAACTCCAAGGCTGATTTTTGAATAATGACGTGTTGAGAAGTTTCACTACACTTTCAAGGACACTTTCTTGATAAATTTTGGCAGACGTTTTGACGCCTTTCTCACAAAAATGCAACTTTGTCACCCCGTTGTAGCTAACACCCCACCAAACCATTACTGAGGCTGGATGATGACCTCTTTGAACCTTTTGGGCAACTTGAGAAGCTTCTCTGGCACTGCGAGCATAAACCCTATCGTTTTGTTTATTAAATGTTTCTTCGACAGTAAAAATTTTTTTGTCCGTAAACAAAATTTTACGGTGTTCTTGGTTTGCGTACCGGCAAAGTAATCGTTTTGATTTTTCCACTCTATTTTTTTTAACGAATCTGTTAGTAAATGCCCGGTAGATCTACGATAAGCACCCAACCCCAAGTCACTTTTGATGATACGTGAAATTGTTCTTTGGGGTATTTTCATCTCACGCGATAAAATTTTTTGTTTCCGAAGAGGATTACGGCGAATTCTCTCGCGCACGGCTTTAACCGCTTGAGGTGTTCGAGTAGTTCGCGGACGGCCACTTCTTTCACGGTCACTTACTCCAGACGTATCATTAAATCTTTCAATGGCCCGATATACAAACATTCGGCTTATACCAAGGGTATGCAGAGTCTTAAAAATATCACTTGGTTGCATTCCTACTTTATGAAGTGCAATCACAGCAATTCTATTTTCTTTGTCACCCCAATCCATGTTCACTACACTAAAAATTAAACTCAAATGATGACAAATGCATCAAGCACAAGCGTACTATAGCGATTAGCTCAATTTTTAAGAAATGTAATATAACGGTTCCTTTCTGCAGGGTTGCCAAACCTTGTAACAATATTTATGGCTAGACTAGGTGTATCAGATTTCATCTATAGTATAATCAGTATAAGGCAACTTCGTAGCAATTCAAGTAGCAAGTAGTTGCTAGTTAGGTTGACTCTTGAACCAACACTGATCGTTGCTCTAAAAATTGATAACAAAAAACGTATACACTATCTATCTAATATATATGCTCGGATGAAAGTGGCTGATGAAAATTCTCAGAGCAAACAGCAGCACCTGCAGACTTGCGGTTTCAACTTAAAGTAGAAGAACACATTTTAGCAAAGCAAGTTTATCAGCTTCGGTGGCTTAGTGGTAAAATGCTCGCCCGACGTGCGGTCGGTCCGGGTTTCTAGATACAAATATATACAGGGTGTTACAGAATAGATGCGACAAAAATAACATGGTGATAGGCGACCTCGTGGTGCACAAAAAAATATTCTACGGAAAACTTCTAGCTCTCACCCCTAGCGACTTAGGGGCGATTTTCTAGTTTTTGGTTCTTGGAGGAGGTTGTCGAACTAAAAGGCCGATATCTCCGATACTACTTGAGATAGCTCGATGTGTAATAGCTTGTTGTAGAGCTTATTAATGTACCTTTCCAACAAGGGTGCAATAAATATCAACCACTGAGTTGCTAGAGTGGTTTGAACATGAAAAATTTTTGTTTTCCAAAAATATCCTTCAACGTTGAAGGCTTTTTGCTCAAAATTTTCACTAAGTTATTGCAGACCTTTGTTGGAAAGGTACATTAATAAACTCTCCAACAAGCTATTACACATCGAGCTATCTCAAGTAGTTTCGGAGATATTGGCCTTTTAGTTCGACAACCTCCTCCACGAACCAGAAACTAGAAAATCGCCCCTAAGTCGCTAGGGGTGGGAGCTAGAAGTCTTCCATGGAATATTTTTTTGTGCACCACGAGGTCCCCTATCATCATGTTTTTTTTTGTCGTATCTATTCTGTTACACCCCGTATATACATATATTTTTTTAAATTTGTCTAAAGTAAAAATATCATAATTTTAGCAAAGCACGGCAGCAGATGTCTCCGTGTGAGGTAAGGCCAACAATAATTATTGGTAATTAACCCTTATGAGTTTTATACATTCGTAGACGTAAAAAAGTCCGGCCAAACGCCGATGTTTGAATACGACTAGTAGCTAATATTAATGAATATGAAATTTCAATGAGTTCCTTATAAATTAAGAAAGACAATAAAGTACAACTTTGAATTCCGAAATGAATACTTAATTATTTCCACAGTTCAAATTTAATATCTACTTTCCAAATCGCTAGTTAGAGCAGACACGTCTAAGAATAATTGCTTTGGCGGCACTCAATGTGCAGAAAATTTGAAACGATTAATGAATAATTCATTGAAATCCTCTAAATGCAGCCCGTACTGTCAGATAATAGGAAACAAATTCTGAAAGGAATACTTCCGATTAAATTTTCCAGCATGAATGACACCAATGTGTTGCTGTATCTCTACGTTTTGGTCTCTTCGGTATCTAGTGGGAGAAAAAAAATTTCAAACATAACGAGATGGAATCCTCTTCAGTTCTATGAATTCAAGATGTTTCCTCCTGCTAAGTCTTGGTAAATGTTATCTATCACACATTGGATCAAGTGAATTTCTAGTTGGCGAAATGCTGCCAAGCGCTTCTTTTAAATATTCCATGGACTTGCAACATACCTTTCGGAAAATGAGTATCTTGCAGCCAAAATTTTCTTCAAGGATTCTCCCCTATGGAAGTTGAAAAATCGAAAAGCATAAAGAATTTAAAGGGCGACAAGGTTCCTGTGGTATACATATTCTACGTCTTTATATCCATGTACCTATGTGCGTTGTACTGGAATTTTCCACTTCATCCTAGGTATTCTCAAGAGAACTTTCTTCTCTCGTTACCATGCTAAGCCATACCTGGCCCTGGTGCATATTAGAGATGCACAAGTGTATGTGCAACTTGAGATGAATTGTATTCGAATCCTTCGGTAAGGGGCTCCGTTCATGGATCTTCGCAGATTTAAATTGCAGACTTCTTAGCACTTAAGTAGAGTTATAGTCAAGCACTGCATAGGGATGTGTACTTTCCCGACAAATTTACAACCACTAAAAATTGTGCTCTAGCAATTTATTGGAACAAAGGTGTGAAACCTGAACATTTTACACCTGATAGATGTTTTTTTCAGTTTATAGTCTATCCACAATTTGAAGTTCTTTTTTTTATTGGCGTGCTAAGTACCGATAACGTAGACATAAACAAATTTATCGAATCTACAAAAAATCTGTATTAATTAAAAAAATTGTAAAATATTAGATTTTTCAATACAAACTTCGCAATTTGTTTAAATAACGTTATTATGATTCTTGTTTTATGAGTTATTATCTAGGTATATAAATATATGATATAAATCATTTATGTATTAATTATTCATTTAATAATTAATTTACTTATATCGATAAATATTAGTGTATAAAATTTTAAGAAGTACAGTATAATATCTATACAAATCAAATAATAAATTAAATATTAATATATTATATATAGATATGTAAAGGTTATATATTAATAGATTACACATAAAAAAATTATTTATCATAAAAATTTATTTATATAATATTTAATTTTTAAATATTTATAAATAAAATTTTTAATAAAAAATGGGGGATTTTTATTCAAATGAAATCTTTATTAATAAACTAGCGATCGCCCGCGACTTTGTCCGCGTAAGAATCGAAAATAAGCAATTTTTGAGAATGTAGTTAGTAATAAATTGTCCGGGATATATAAACTGATTAGTTTAATGGCCCTTTGAAGACAAAGGTTCCTATTTTATTGGAATCAGAACCATAAATTATTAAGAATGAAACCACGATACTCTCATTTGTATGGGACAGGCTCGTGATCAAATCAATCCCATGATCTAAGACCATATTCGTACTGAAGAGCACTAAGGACATGTGAATAGTTATAGCTTGTGATAATTAAAAAAAAAAACCCGAATAAAATAACATTAAGCTTAAAATCATTACAGGACTACGACTCTGCGTAAAACTTAATCATACGATACTACAGATGAAATTTTTGTGATGTTAAGAATTTTGTATGGGGAGTGGTAGAAGGGGTGATAGTACTGAACTAATTTGTTTCACATCATGCTAGGGTAGCTATAAAAATGTTTTGTACCAAATTCAAGCTTCAAAAATTGAATAGGTACTGAAAAACTTAGTGCATTATATTTAGTGAAATTATGGTAGAAGAAGGGGAGTGTTTTTTGGTGATTTTTCGAGAAACAAAACCGATGAATTTTAAATTTTAGTTCAGTAACGTTCACACTTTTCATGAAAATCGAATTTTTGAAAAGTTGTGAAATTGTGTCATATTGTAAGGGAGGTGGTAGCAGGAGTGAAGTTAATCGGTTATTTTTTTCCCGATATTAATAATAATGCTAATTAAGGAATCTTTACACAATTTTAGCTCGATGAAAGCTATACGTATTGAGAAAATTGGTTTAGAGTATTTCATGAAAAAGTGCAGTTTGTATGGGAGGTGGTGGAAGAAGTGAAGAGAAGAAGTCTTAGTGATTTTTCGAAAAACAGCTACAACCATTATGCAATTGATATATTTTTAATTTTATATCTGTGACTTTCACACTTTCCAAGAAAATCGAATATTTGTAAAGTCCTGGAATCGTGTCACATCGTACGGGAGGGAGTAGAAATAGTGGAGATAATCGGATAGTTTTCTCCCGATATTAGTAATAGTGCTAATTAAGGACTTTGGTACAAAATTTTAGCTCGATTGAATTTAGACGTACTAAGAAAATTGGTGTATAGTATTTAATGAAAAAGTGTAGTTTGTATGGGAGGTGGGCGAAAGAGTGGGGAATTTTAATAATTTGTATAGTTAAAGATTGCATTTGTAATAGAAATAATATATTATAAATTTCAAATTAATAGCTCTTAAATTTTCCAAGAAAATTTGATTATTACATATTATTAAATATGAGTCACTTTGTATGGGAAGAGGTAGAAGGCGTGAAGGAAAGGAAATAAAACCAAAAGCAGATTACATCTCGGAGCATACCTAATAAACTGTGAAAGTTTCATTACAATCGGTTCAGCTGTTTTTGCGTGAAAGCCGGACAGACAGAGAAGAATTTTAAAAACGTGAGTTTCTGCTTAGTTATTACTAAAATAAAGTAAAAAAGTAACTTATAGCCATTTCTAAACAAATAACAGACAGACACTAAAATTATATGTATAATTTAATTATTATACAGGGTGTTTGGTACTCCGTGCGCCACCTTGTAAGGGGTTATTCCTAGATATATTTTGAGGAAAAAATTGTTCTACGGAGATGGTAAATTTTTAATATCCGCGGAGATACAGGGTGACCAAGAAAAGTGTTTCGGACCTGTACCCTCACTCACTCAAAACGCTATATCTTGAAAACTAATAATCGCATTTCAAAGTGTTATAGCTTGTTTTTTAGGGAATCAAATTACCTTTCCTTGGTGTAATAGTCCGCATTGTACCTGTACCCAATCCTGAGGTATTTGCTTCACAACACAAATTTATGATAGTTTTTCTCAACAAAAACGCATTATAAAAATGTCATTTTAATGTTGTTTTTTTATGACCCATATTATTGCATATAAAAGATGTACACGTAGTTATGACTTAGGTTTTCCCGTTTTCCAGGTAACAAGCGAAAATACATATGGCTTAAAAATAAAATATGCCAAAAGCAACCCTCGTTCTAAAAAAACTACCTGAAATGTTGTTAAACTGAAATATTCTTTGCGTCCTTTAATTACTATTTAAATTATCGAGGAATGTCCTTTAATTAGTATTAAATTATCGAGGAATTGAATTAAATTAAAATGAGTTTCAACACAACTAGATGCAGCACTTTGCCTTTTTTAATGGTGTACCTAACAAAATGAAAAGCGTATAAAAGCAAATCTTACTTCATATTTTTACCAGTTTTAGTTACATTGTTAAAAGTAGAAGGTGTCACTAAAAGTTAGAAAATAATTTCGAAACGACTAAGCTCACGAATGAAGAATATGCATATTTCTGGGGAGTGTCAGGGAAATACACGAGCGGCGCGATCTTTGTATCATCAGAGATTTCCCAATCGTCGGATACCTGACAGAAGAGTATTTCAAGACGTTTACAGAAGGATTCGGGAAACAGGCAGTGTTAGGACAAGCAGAGTAAATGCAAATCCTGCGCCGATAATCGCTGTTCAAACCGATGAAGGAATACTACATGCAGTTCAAAATGATCCATCAATCAGTATCCGACGCTTGGCATTGCAGTTAAACGTCTCTATGTGGAAAGTTTGGCGTGTCCTAAAAGCAGAGCGGTTGCATCCCTACCACCACACACCAGTGCAGGAGCTGTTACCCATTGATTTGCCCAAAAGGATTGAGTTTTGCAATTGGCTCCTTAAACGACAACTAAGTGACGAAAATTTTATGAACAACATTCTTTGGACGGATGAGTTCACTAGGGACGGTATCACAAACTTCCACAACTTACACACATGGGCTGAGAGCAATACAAGAAGAGAGGCATCATTTCATCACAGATTGAGTGTCAATTTATGGGCAGGTGTGATTGGCAACGATTTTATTGGTCCTATTAGGCTTCCGCCTACCTTAAATAGTTCCAATTACTTGCATTTTTTGACAAATGATTGTGTTGGAGTTATTGGATGATATGCCACTGCAACGATTGGCTTCCATTTTTTACCAACACGATGGTGCTCCAGCTCATTACGGCCGACAAATCAGAGATTGGTTAAATTCCAATTATAGCAATCGCTGGATCGGTAGAAATGGACCGATACAGTGGCCTGCAAGATCTCCTGATTTAACTATTATGGATTTCTTTGTATGGGGACGGATGAAGGACCTTGTCTACGCAACGGAAGTAGTAACGTTGCAGGATCTAAACACCAGAATCGATGCGGCAGCAACAGAAGTAAGGCAGCAGTTGAGGAGTATGAACACAAAGAGAACACTGGCAAAACGATCTTTAGCGTGCATTCAAAATGAAGGTGGTCATTTTGAACATGTATTGTAATTAAGAAAAATTGAAATAAACCATAAAAACCATTCTTAAGTTCTTTTAGTTCAAGCGGAGCGTGTTGATCAATATATTCTTGTTTTTTGATAAAAGTGAATAACCCCTTACAAGGTGGCGCACGGAGTACCAAACACCCTGCATATGTATAGATATTTTATTAAAAAAAAATTTATAAAAAAGGGGGCTTTAATAATAATGATCTATAAAATTAGAGTAAATCTATTAATTTAGGGTAGCCCAAATCAAATGTTGGGCTCTCAACATTTAGCAAATGTGTCTCTAGACGATTTGTTGGCACTTTGTTCAACTGTTGCGCTACCAACCCGTGATTTCTAGTAATTTGGTACGGACCAACAGGTTAGTGGTTGGGCGATGGGTTAACAACCTAACCCCACAAAAAACACTTGTTACGAAACCTGATGTTTCGCCTCGGATCGGAGGGATTCAATGGAAACAACCCGGTAAACGAAAATTGGAACCTGAAATGTATGATTCTTGTTCAAACCTGGAGTTCTGAAATCACTCCTGACACAAGTTAATAAGCTCAACATTAATGTTGTTGCACTACAGTAAAGTTTACTATCAGTAATTTATTATAAATGGATTGGCAGCGCAATAGCAGACATGAGGTCACACAAACTATCTTCAAAAGTGGAAAACCTTCGGGTAGACGTGAGTTTGAAGTAACTTTTGTCGTCAGCAAAGCATTTAAACAGAATATAATTAACTTCAAACCCATCAACGAAAAATAGTGCGCTTTAAAAACAACTTGAGACTGCCGTGGCGTAGTGGGCAGCGTGCTTACTTCACAGTCAATAGGTCGTGGGTTCGATTCCCACTCCAGAGAGTGGGATTTTTTTAAGCACGAATTCGCAGTTGTTACTGGCGATGAAAATTATTCGAAATAAAATGGGCCAACCATGTAAAAGTGAAACAGTTCCACTTCAAGAAGGTAGATGGTTTCTGTTCGCTTTCTATCATTCAATCCTCTATAACATCAAATATTTGGCAGTAGCAGCCAGTACAACTGAAAAATATTCCAGCTTACTCGTTACGGTCGTTCTCATTCCCCTTCCCTTACCCTTCCCAATCCCATTCCTTCCCTCCATGACTGTGTTGTATTTGTGCATTGCACATAAAGGCTGGAATTGCCTATAACACAAGCCATTCTGTAAAAAAAACATATTTTAACATCTGGCTAATTATTGTTCGACAATGTCAATGAATGCAAACTAAGGATGATGAATCACTTTGAAACATTTTATGACTCATTGCCCTAAAATGGCATCAAGGTGACTAAAACACGAAGGCTGTGAAGGATGAGACTCTTAGAGGAATAACTGGAGGGCGCACGACATTATAAATGACAACGGCTAGCATAGAGTTGACTTCGCCTGCAATAGAAACATCATTGATAGGTCAACATGCTTCCCGCATCGAATTTATTTAGGCGAGTATCAAGCTGCACCTGCCCATGATAACACTGTGAAACACCTGAAATACAGAGCAGTGAAATTTAGGCAATCTTTCAACGCTCGGATTATTTTACCGGGCAATCTATCTCCAGCGGAGTACAATCCTCAGCAATTCAAAAACAATGTCCACCGCCACTTTAGACTTATGGGCATGTAATAGAGAAAGTATTATAGATCTTTTTGTTCCTTACTATAATTACCTTGAACATATCAACGGTCACTCACAGCTGAAATGATGCACTTACCAAAATATTTAATTTTGATGGAATGCTAGCTCATATAATGATATATCGAAAATTCCAAAAAACCGCTTTTTATATTTTATAATTTCATATTAAATCCAGAAAAAACAAAAAATTTTCTTCATCTATGCAATAACAAAAATTAAAAAATTTAAAATTGGAAAAAAATACGTCACATCATGGAAAAAATGTAGAATATTTAATTAATTAACTGTTTTCTTTGATTTCTGATATTTTGTAGGACCGCCTTTATGATTTAATACTGCCTGAAGCCGTTTTGGCATAGATTCTACTAATGTCCTAGTATAACTTGGGGATATTTTATTCCACTCTTCCAACAGCGCATTTTTTAAACTGTTTTTATTAGTAATGTGATGATTTTTAATTTCTAGTTTTAGTCTTGCCCATATATGCTCAATTAAATTTATATCGGGTGATTGTGATGCCGTTTTAATGATATGAGGGCAGTTATATAGCATCCATTCCCTAACAAGAAAGGATAAATGCATTGGGTCATTATCATGGAAGAAGCTAAAATTTTCCCTTATTCCCATATTTTCGACACTGCTTTTCAAATTCTGCTTAAGGATGTCCATGAACATGTGTTTGTCCATATTGCCTTCTATAAAGTTGAATTTTCCGACGCCTGCAGAGGACATGCAGCCCCAAACCATAACATGACCTCCACCATGCTTAACAATAGGCTGCAAATTCTCAAGTTTTAGCTCCTCATTTGGCTTTCTCCAAACAGAAACCTTCCCATCTGATGCAAAAATATTAAATTTACTCTCATCTGCAAAAATTACCGTTTTCCAAAAGTCCTGGGAGCTGTTTCGGTATGTTCGAGCAAAATCCATTCAAGACGCATGTTCTCAATCAGGGGCTCGTTTCTCGCTACTAGTCCATGTAAATTTTCTTCACGCAATATTCGTCGCACTGTTTCAGGATGATAATTCTTTTCCAACCATTTCTCCACTTCAGACGTGAGCTTTGGAGCATTGAGCAACGGTTCTTTCCGGGATTTCCTGGTAATCCATCGTTCATCGTGGTCTGTGAAAATTATGTTCGGGGCTTTCCTCCCTTAATTTTCAATCCGATTTTCCGCGATACACCTTTGACTTTTTCCAGAAATAAAATGGTGTATTATTAATTCGCGTTCCTCAATGGCTGTACGACGACCCATTTTCGATAAGCGATACGATCGGGAGGAAACTAAAATAATGAACTTCACTTTACGACTAGAAATCCCTATTGTAATAGTAAGAAATCATAGTCTGTGAACATGGAGGGGAGACTAGCCGTCATATTCTCGGAGATTTTCTACCTGCATCATTTAAGCTGTGATGCTATTTTAAAGATTATTCACCGAATTGTTTATGTTTCATCTAAATTCAGCTTCAAAATTGTTTTGATATCAGTGGAATTAAGAGGAACTCATACAACAGTGTGACTATTTCAAGACGTTAATCGAAACTTTATTCCTATACTTTTTTTTATAGGAAACTTACAAAAATTCTTGACTGCATCATTTAAACTGTGAGTGACTGTATAATAAATGCAGAATATCCTCCGACATTTGAGCGATGCTCGGGGGAGCCTATAGAATCCGATGCGGTTTCATCTTAATTCAGACGGAACGCATGGTGTGATTTAGGGGCCCCTGCCCAAACAAGCTAGTTGTACTGAAGACGTGGATGGATGTAATACCTAGACGATTCGAGGCGTAAAGAGCAACTTCGTAGATATGTCGACTCCAATCAAGACTATTATTAAACTTTAGAAGAAGCGGCGTAAAGTCAGCAAAACGTGGAATCTGAGCTCCACTGAAGACCAATCAGCATATAACAGTATGTACATCTAGCAAAACCAACTTAAACGCATCAATTACCGTTATAATGAATGAACAAGGCATACTCGGAAACACGCAATAATGAAAATAGAAATTTTAATAGTAGTGATTTCAGTAGCTATAGTAGGTTAAGTACATGTGTAAGTAAAATAAGCAAAAATATCAATATACTATCTTTCAACGTTAGCTAGGGTGTAGTCTAGTGGGTACCGTGTTGGTATTGTAATGCGGTGGTCGTGAGCTCAAATCCCGGTCGACGCAATGTATAATTCCAGCACATTGCCTGCTTGGGTATACCTTGGTCACCTCAATCGACGAAAATGAAAAATTCGTAGATAGAGGGTTGTACGAAGAGCTAACAACCCTTCCACAATAAATAAATTGTTTAATATCTATCAATAGCAAATATCTATCAATGTGAAATAAATACATTAATAATTTCAATTCATCTATTTCAAATAAAATTACTTATCAGTTAATACCCAGCAAACAATGAGAAATCACAGTGAACTCATAATGAAATCTTTATATGAATGTGAAATCACTTAAGGTTCATTTTGTCTTCTTTTTGAAGTCACATCGAATCCACTATCGTACTAAAAACTTTACCCCAGACTGAAATCAGTATATGAATTCAGAAAAGCTTACGTAGGTGATGCAGAACTAAACTCAAAAAACGACATCGGGAAGATGTCACAGAACGGACCCACAACATTATCAGTAACTGGTTAAGAACTGATATCCATATTATCCATATTCAGAGCGTGAATTCATTTCATTTTTACTAAGTGACAAAAGAATGAAAGGCTTAAAAGCATGTTCAGTAGTGATTCATACGAAGAAAAGAACCTGATTTATTCACAAGTTAATTAGTTTTTGAAACCGAAGTGAAACGAAATCTCAGCAAATGATTTCATATAGGCTTCATTTATTGAAATTTCACCAAATTGTTCGCTGGGTATAAAGTAAAATTCCACATAGATAATATCTAATTACAAATATGCAATCCATGCAAATTCACAAAATTAATTTCTCATAAGTCTTTTCATGTACCTGTCGCGTAAGTCGCATCATGTTGCATCTGCCAGTTCGCTAGCGGAATCTAGGCATCATATTGCGTCTGGTTTCTTATCGCTAGAACAATGCATGGAAAGGCTTGTGAACTAAAAATTCCTTTATTGTTTCTCACGATAATGCAATGTAATTAATTGTATAAATAAGATAGATAAGTTTAATAAAGTTTAGTTATCCATTAACTCTCGAGCGTGTTTTATTTTCATTCCTTCGTACCCGAACATATTGTGTACTGGTCCAAGACCTTTACATACCTACAAGGTATCTTGGTGTAACACTAAGGTTCAACCCGTCTGAAAAATATCTAAACAAAAGAGTTTAGATCAAACATTGGTGACCCCGACGTGATCTTACGAAGTATTCGCGATCGACACAATTAAGTTCACGCGAATAATACAAACTCGATCGGTAATTTTTTAACACGATCGATAATAAAACGCGGTCAAATCGTTTAACAGTAACGCGATCGATACAGCTTTAACGCGATCGATACAGTGTTTTAACGCGATCAAGCAATAACGTGATCGATACAGTTTTAACGTCATCAACAGTTCCTGATTTTAATCAACATCAGCGATCGATCAAATTCAATATGAATTTAGATGATCTAACTAAACAACAAGGCGAAACCGGATCAGAGATTGAAAGGCTGATCCGAAATTACAAGAAGGATTCACCAGACCGAAAAACGCTGGAATATCTAGATGAGAAGGCAACGGAACTAGCCAAACTTTAGGAAAGGTTCCAGGCAGCTGATTACGATATCAACTGCAAATACGACGATCAAGGTCAACATTCGTATTTTTCAAAGGGATACTACGCTAATATGGAAAAGGGATACAACTGGTTCATGCAGGATGTTGCACACAGACGTCTTCAGCAACAGAATCCAGATCCTAAACCTCCTGGAATCACCGGGAATCCGTCGTCTGCTTCTCTGGCACAAACGCATCCTTCTATACGCCAAATTAAGGCAGCAATGAGGGCCTTACAGAGAACTCTTCCAATCAAGCCGCAAATGAGTGAAACCTTCACATCTTGTCAGGTCAATCTACGAATCATCGAGCGACTATGGTTAAATGTCGAGCAGCTTCAACAGAAATTATGGGCAGATTTGGACGATCCAGTAACTTCAGGATTTGATGAAGAAGAATATTATGACCTGGAAATCAAGACACGAGAAGCAACTGTTCTGCTGCAAGAAGCATTAAATGAAACTGCTAAGCCACACAAGGCAACAATCATCGAACCACAGATTAAATTACCATCAATATCTATTCCAACGTTTGATGGCAACTATCTCAATTGGAACCAATTCCACGATTTATTCGACCAAATGGTCCGCCAACAAAATTTGGGCAATGCACAAAAGATGTGGTATTTAAAATCTAGCCTAAGCGGCGAAGCAGAGAGGCTCATACACCATCTAACGACAACTACCAGTCCGCCTGGAATATGCTGCAGGAAAGATTCAATAATACCAGACTTTTGGTAACGGCCTTGTTGAACAAACTCCTAGCATTACCCTCAATGCAAGCAGGGTCAGCAAAATCAATAAAGGCTCTTCACGACACAACTAGGGAATGTTTATTCGGCCTGTAGAATATCAATGTGTCCACCGAAAATTGGATCCGTTATTGCTGCATATACTCATCCGGAAACTCGATACCGGAACTCACATGCTGTACGAGCAAGGTTTAAAAAACCCAAGGAATCTTCAATCAGTACAAGATTTCCTAAAATTCATGGAAAACCACTTCCATTCGCTAGAGTCATTGTAAAACACAACAGTGAAAAATGGCTCCGAAGAACGACGATTAACGAAACATTCATCATCCAAGGTCTTAGTTGCATCCACACAAAGACCTTGCTGCATTCTCTGCAAGGCAGATCATCCGCTGTTCTTTTGCCGGGTGTTCTTGCAAATGAGTACTGAGAAAAGGCTGCGAGTCATTCAACAAGCCAGGCATTGCGTGAACTGCCTAAAACCCGGTCATCGGTCCAGCGAATGTAAGTCCAGGCATTGTTCTAAGTGTTCCAAGAAGCACAACACATTGCTTCACTTGGAAATCAAAAATAATCATGAGCCACCCAAGGGTTCAACTTGTCTACAGCCATCCAGTTGCGGAGCAGGCACAAGGCCCGAAGTAACCGCAGCAGCATCTGGTCAGGCAGGATCGGTCGACCAGACAACGTCTCTCAGTACAAATACTTCCTTGAAAACTCGTGCCTATGTTTTACTGAGCACAGCCATTATCAAGCTAACGGATGCGTCAGGAAATCAAATAGAATCGAGAGCAATATTAGATTCTGGCTCTCAATTGAATTTCATTTCCGAAAGGTTGCTGAAAAAATTGGGACTTCGTAGTACCAAACACTCTATGAGCATTGAGGGCATTGGTCAAAGTAAAGGAGAGACCCAAAAACGTGTGAATGTTCAAATCCATTCAAAAACAACTGGGTTCAAGGCCAACATTGAAGCCCAAGTAGTAACAAAAATTGTATCGCCGCAACCGTCACAACAAATCGACATATCCTCCTAGTCAATTCCTAATAACATAAAACTAGCTGACCCACTATTTTATCAACCAGGTTCCATCGACGTATTAATCGGTGCTGAGTTGTTTTATGCCACATTAGCGATAGGCCTAATCAATTTGGGAGATTGCTTGCCTATATTACAAAATACAGTGTTCGGTTGGACTGTTTCTGGGAGAACCCAGAATAGCAACTCTGCGCAAAATACTGCGTATTATGGCATATGTAGCGACGATGAATCACTCGACAAACATATTGAAAAATTCTGGCAGCTAGAAGAAGCAGGTGAACAATCAAGAAACTTCACTATGGCTGAAAATCGCTGTGAGAATCTCTTCCTACAAACCACTAGAAGAGATCAAAATAGACGTTTCGTGGTCAAATTGCCATTCAAAGTCGAACCTAGCAAATTAGAAGAATCAAGCGAAACGGCACTCCGGCGCTTTCACTCGCTTGAACGAAAATTGTCGCGAGATCCAGCTGTCAAGGCACAATACGTACAATTCATGAAGGATTATCTCGACCTTGGTCACATGGAGGAAGTATGCTTCACGATGATCCAAGAACCATACTTCTTTCTACCACATCATTGCGTGCTTAAACCAGAGAACACCACAACAAAGCTGCGCGTCGTCTTCGATGGGTCCGCGAAGACAACATCAAATATTTCGTTAAATGACATCCTGGCAACTGGTCCCACCATTCAAGATGACGTCTTCACCATTCTATTGAGATTTCGTCTACCTCGATTCGTATTCACCGCTGATATAGAAAAAATGTATCGGCAGGTTCAGATCGATCAACCTGATCGGAAGTATCAACTAATCTGGTGGCGAAATGATGTGGATTTGCCGCTCAAGTGCTATCAACTCAGAACGGTGACATATGGCACCACCCCTGCATCATATCTTGCAACAAGAAGCCTGCATAAACTGGCAGACGAAGTGGCATGCCAATACCCGTTGGCCGCACAAGTTCTAAAGCAAGATTTTTACGTCGATGACGTTATGTCAGGCTCAGACAGCTTGATGATAGCACTGCAAAAACAAACAGAGTTGATATCAGCTTTGAAAACTGCCGGATTCAAGCTACATAAATGGTGTGCGAACCACCCACAATTGCTAAAAGCCATTGAACCAAACCAGATGGCTATTGAATTGAACTTCGCACATCACTCGAAGGACAGCATTAAGACCATGGGGATTTAAATGAAAAATGTTAAGGACCCTGAATGTCAAGAGGCCAAGGTCCGATTTGGGCTGTAGCGCCATTGTAGAAGTAGATCTTTCAACGTTCATGGAATGGCAAACAAACTCGGGTTTTTGAATTTATTAAAACGTTTGACATTTTTGTCCTACATGAAAGATGGAAGATTCTTTTGGGCGGTACAGCAAATTTTTTGGAGAATTTAGACTGAAATGGTTGCCAGCCATGAAAATTAGCGCACTTGGAGGAGGAATTGGCGGGAGTTTGTATGGGTTTAACTCCAATCTTATAAAGAAAGTAATTAAAATTGAGTTTATAGTTATAAATTGTGTGAATGTTTTGAAAATAATCAGTCACGAAGGGATTATTTCGGTCATTCCTGTCTACTTGAGAAAGGCAACTTGCAGTGATGATTTTGACGAAATGAAAACACTTTTAATTGAAATTGAGTTTGATAAAGCAGTATTGCTTGGAGATATGAATATTAAAATTGTGGAGAAACAAGAATTTAGTGAGGAAATTTTTGCGGGTATTACCGAAGTTGTGGCAGTTCAAAAATCAAAAGACAAATTCGTAAACACGCAAGGGAAAATATTTCTAAATTTTTCAGATGACTATGGGTTGATGATTTGAAATTTTAGAACAATAGATGATCCCGAAGGAAACTTTACATTTGCTTCAATTTCTGGCTAATCGATTAATGATATCTGTGCTATAAGCTTTAATGTATTACTAAACATGAATTCCCTTAAAATCTATGAAGAAATCAGCTCTGATCACTTTCCGATTGTTTTGAGCTTAAATTTAGATAATAGTGGTGATCAGGAGAAAGAATTAACACTAATACCTAAGTTAAATCTTCATCCAACAATTGTAGACAAAATACAAGAGAAAGCTAGGTCGGAAAATACAAATTTTAAATGAGTCTAATATTACCTAAGTTATCTGCAGTTATATATGGAACTGCAGATAACTTAGGTAATATGATAAAGCAAGGAGCAAAGTGAGCAAAAAAAAGTAGTGAGGGTAATGGTATGAACAAGTGGTTTGATAATGGATGCATTGCAGTAAGAAAAACATCGTTTTCAATGCTACGCTTGTGGAGACATACAGGAGATGATGAAGATAGAACCAGGTATTTGGCAGCGAATTGAAGGTATAAGGATCTATATCAGATGAAAATTAAACTATACTATGAGTAGCTAAGTAGGAGAATAAACTCGATTAAAAACGGTAAGAAATGATAGCATTTTGTAAATAAATTGAAAATTCGGAAATATCAGATAGGAAGTGATCTAACAGCTTGTTATTATGCTACTTATTTTGCAAGTCTTTTAAATCCGCCACTCTGTGCGCCGGTGATGCCTTGTATTGAGGATCCTGATTTATATAGGGCAATATTATTATACTTGAAGACGTAAACGACGTGTTGTTTGTTGGATTAATTTGGCATATTTTTCCGCTAATATTGAATTTTTCTTGATGGATAGGGCTAATTTCCGGAGGAGGGCAGCGGTTAGATCTCTCTTTATTTCGGTAGATGATCCTGTTTGTAGAATATCTTGTATATTCTCCTCGCATTATTCCTTGTCCATAAATACCGTTGCGTTTCCATTATCCGATCGCATAATCGCTATCTCCTTCATTTGCTTAAGCTCATTTAAAGCTTTCCGTTCTTTCGGGGGGATATTCGTCGCAGTAACTATTCGTTACTCGAGTACTCGTTACCGACTCAAATCCGAAGTAACGAGTACCGACGCAGATTTATATTCATTACTTAAGTAACTAAAAGAGTTCCCGTTTTGTTACTGTTTCGTTACTCGAGTATTCGTTCTATACACAAAAAGAAGTACCTATACCGAGAGTAAAGTTTAGTTGCTTTTTTCGCTAAATCATATGAGGGAAACCTACACTTGTGCATGACGCCGTAAAGTTTACTGAGAAAATTTTGATTTTCGTTTCGTTCCTTTCAACACCAAGAATGTCGTCGATTAGATTTATGGCGCACGGCTCGAGCGGTAGGGCAGACAGTTATTAATAGTGTAGCGATTCCCAAGCGATTTCTTGGTGCATATATGTAGTTACTGCATGGGGTACTAGAGTCAATTTTTTCTATTTGAATTTCTGTTTTGCAAACTGGCTTACCCATCCCGGCAATATGATATGGCGGTTATTTCAAATAAACGAGTACCTAGTAACGAATAAAATGCAACGATTACTTTCCTTAAAGGTACGAGTAGTTACTGGTACCGAAAAGTAACGAAACTTGACATCACTACTATCTAACTCCACTGAAGGACGTCAGAACATTATGTTTGAAAGACACTCGTAGATCACTAGACTGAGCTTTAGAGGCAATGAACTGTACTCTGTTTTTCCTACCCCATTCCAATATCAGGTTGAGGTCTGAGTTTAATGAACCTATTGATTCATTACAGCATGAGAAGTTGGACATGTCTGCTGAAGAGTTAAATTGAAAAATGTTGTAAAGCGTTCTGTCGTCAGTGAAACTATGAATAGGATTAAAATTTGGCGCCAGAAGGTTGTTTATAAAGACTAAGAAGAGTGTCAATAAGGTCTCACGCTTATTCTATTGCGTTCCATTTTCTTTAATCGTCTGGAGTACATATATGTTAGAAAATAGAACAACCCGCTAGTTATATTCCCGAAAATTCTACGTTATATAAATCCTGCGCTATTGTTGAAACACTCTTTATAAAGAATTGAAGCAAAATTAAAATGTAGTGTAGTTTTAGTATAGTTTAGTTTCAACTCAACCTCAACTTTTAGAAACTTAGCCCATGCAAATTAAAAACAAACAATAAAAGCCCACCATAGTTATGTTAAGAAGTAAGTACTTACATCCGTCAAATGTTCAACTATTTATTAGTTCTAAGGCATCTCGTTTCTTACTCAGATCTCTATACATTACTTTACCATAAACCGTCTATCCAAATAAATCAGTCACAATGTGTAGCACTCTCGAGATTTATTAGCATGGAAAATGATGACGAAGAGCCTTGTCCTCAAGAAATGCAACAGGAAGCAGAGTTACTGAATGGGGTTGAATGTTATATATTGCAATTAAGAGCACTTAAGGATTTTAAAAATGGAACTAAATGTAGAATATCCTAAAGGCACAGGATTTCTCATTATTCGTGTCAACAATTTCGAAGAATATAGTGGTCTCATTGGTTATACTAGTACTAGACTTTTTTTTTTAATAATTAATTTCATCCTAAAGCTTGTAGCTGCACTGAAATGTGGAAAGAATATTTTTTTAAAAACTCCTAACCTAAACCAAACACAAGGAGCATTAAAGCACTAATGCGTAAGTGGGAATGGGTCATTTGCACCCAGTGTAAAACATAGCTAATACATATGGAAGCGAGCATTTAAAAAGGGTACCAAAGAACAGGGCTACCTCCGGAACTAAACTGAAGAGTTTCAGTCGTATGATCTTAACCAACATGGAGAAGAGTGGCTAAGAGAACAAATGAATCACCTATATACCCCAAACTATGCATTTTTTTCGAATTTAACGGAAAAACTGCATGCCAGTTCTGCAGTACCAACATATAGTCTAAACATAAAGCAATTTGCATAATTTTCCCCTGCACCATCAAACAATATTGATGTTTGGGAAAGGAGAACAGCAAACAGAGGACTCGATAAAACGGAGACCAGCGTGATTTTGAGTTAGTGGAGCAAGATGACGAAAAAACCAATAAAAAGTATTTTCCTTTATCAGTTCTTGCTGGAATATTCCTTATGCTGTGCGCTTTACAAATTTTCTTTAACGTGGAAAAAAAAACGTCTATCAATAAGTTCAATGGGTAATTGATTTCGAAAGGCAGCTATACACTGCACTAGAACTAAGCAGTGCGATATCGTTTTGGCAGTACTTTTCATCGTTAACCATTTCAACGTTCTTTACGGGATTATTCGTTAATGCAGTTTTCTTGTTCAATCCATTCGCAATTTTATGACCTGCGCCAGCTGTCGATGTCAATAAATCGCATTTCCTTGTTCTCACCTGAACCAATTTCATTGCTCGACTAACCATTTGGTGGTGAAGCATAAAATGTAGCAGGGGGCCAATGAAGTGTTATGAGCACAGTGAAGTGGTACACTCTATATTGAAAGAATTTCTGGAATTTTATTGATACCAACTCCCAAGTGATAATGTTTTTGAGTTTATTGGCGCGATTTTGATTATTGCGACATAAGTGAGAACGAATCGTATGAGTAGCTATTACGAATATATAAAGAAAGAAATACATTTGGCGAGCTAAAAATTGTTATTTATATTATCTGTTATAAGCGTAAATTTTTCACCAGAAAACAAAATTGTCCTTCATCATTGGCGTAATAACTCAAATGGTCGCCTGACCTTTGAAGCCCATAACATTTGCTTATATAGCGATGCACGAGTAGCTATTTCCCCAACCTCTCTATCTTTTCATAAAAATTAGATTAATTAATAATATTGATTTTCTGTTTTCTTAGTTTAATGTCATCACTCCTTCTACCACCTCCCATCTATACATATAAATATAATCCGTTATTTGTTTACAAATACCTATAGGTTTTTTTTTTTTTTAAAAGCCGAACACAACTTAGGGGGTCACCCTTTAATGTAAATTACACAGTCATGTCGGTAAGGGAAAAAAAGGAGTAAGGAGTTGAGGTTAGTCGGGATTAAAAGGAGGGAAAAGCCTAAAATGCCGGTGGACGTTGAGTTTAAAACGTCGAAGGTCGTATGACAATGGGAATACATCTTTAGGCAATGCATTCCAGAGCTTAAAAGTTCGGGGTATGAATGACCGCCTATATTTCACTGTGCGGGAGGTCGGAAGCTTAACAGTTAACTCGTGTGCGCTTGATGATAGGCGTGTGTTTCTAGGAAATGAGTACAGAGGAGGAATAAGTTTAGCAAGTTCCTCACTGCATTTACCATGAAAGTAGCGGTAGTAAATGCTTAGTACACCAACATTTCTGCGATGCTCAATGGAGTCTATAGAAACCGTGATGGCTTCATCTCCAATTAGTCGGAACGCCTGTCTCTGGACACGGTCGAGCATTGCAAGTTGCGTTTTGGGTGCCCCAGCCCATAAATGAGAATTGTACTCGAGGCGTGGTCTAATGTAGGCCTTATAAATATTTGCTAAGTCACTGGGAGTAAAATATTTTTTACATCTTCGGAGAACTCCTAGGCGTTTGGAAGCTTCAAGTGCTACGTCAAGTATGTGCTGGTTCCAATTAAGGTGGTTATTTATTTTGATGCCAAGGAGTGAGAAGTATTCGGAGGAGTTTAGGGGGACACCACCGAAGGTTACATTAGGAACTGACGCCGGGACATCACGTTTAAGGGAAAGATGACAGGCCTGCGTTTTTGAAGTGTTGAACTCTACTCTATTTATCCTGCCCCATTCCAAGATTAGATTCAGGGCAGAGTTCAATGATCCAAATAGTTCGGCACGTTTAGATGCTACCGGGACACGGTGAGCGTTAGTAATCGAGTCGAATTCATAGATGTTATCCAGGGTACTATCATCTGCAAACCAATGAATCGGATTGAGCGTGGACGACAGAAGGTCATTGATAAAAATAAGAAAGAGTGTGGGTGATAAAACAGAG
This sequence comes from Chorisops tibialis, assembly GCA_963669355.1. Classification (NCBI taxonomy): domain Eukaryota; kingdom Metazoa; phylum Arthropoda; class Insecta; order Diptera; family Stratiomyidae; genus Chorisops; species Chorisops tibialis. Next base: position 193,943,019 of record OY770263.1, on the reverse strand, counting down.
CCTTGGGGGACTCCGGAATCTATGGGAAAGGGAGAAGATGCCACCCCATCCAATACGACTTGTATGGAGCGTTCATGTAAGAAACTCTCGATCCATTTTACAAGGTTATTATTAAAGCCGACTGCTTTGAGCTTCTCTAGGAGACAATTGTGCCAAACTCTGTCGAACGCTTTAGCGATGTCAAGCGCCAGAACTTGACCTTCGCCAAATTTATGGATGCAAGAGTTCCAACGGTCAGTCAGATAAACCAAGAGGTCACCTGTAGACCGTCCGGAACGGAATCCGTATTGTCGATCATTGATAAGTTTGTTATCTTCAAGATAGCGGACTATTTTGCGATTCACAGCCGTTTCCATCACTTTCGACAGAACGGAAGTAATGGCGATGGGGCGATAGTTGGCGGGCAACGCTTTGTTACCTTTCTTGGGAATCGGCTGAACATTCGCCATTTTCCACGTGCGCGGAAAATGTCCAGGAGAGTAAGAGAGATGGAACAAATCTCGCAGCGGTTTAGCCAGGGACGCAAAACAATTTTTTAGGACTAGGGGGGTAATACCATCGGGACCTGCAGATTTCTGAGCGTTGAGCTCACGAAGAATTCTGGATATAAGTCGTGTGCGAAAATGGATCTCAGGTAGACGAAATCCAGATGGTGATACCGGCGGGGGAGACTGGTTTGTCGCTGGTAGCCTGGAGTTTCGTGCGAAACTTGCTGCGAGAAGTTTGGCTTTCTCAACAGGATGGACTACAATTCGGTCCCCATCTAGAAGAGGTGGTGTAGATGATTTAACATGGTTGCTGTTAACCGTTTTAACAAATGACCAAAACGATCTCGAGCCATTTGGCGATTCGAGAATTTTCAGTCGAAGCTTTTGGTCGTGTTGAAACTTAGCTTTCTTCAAAATCGAATTGCATGTATTTCTTGACATGTTGTAAAGAGATCTGTTGGCAAACGTTGGGTTGCTCTTAAAAATTTGAAAATATTTTTTCTTCTTCCGGATGGCTGTAAGACAATCAATAGTAAACCACGAATCCTTCGACGGCTTGATACCTTTGTAATTAAAGGGTATGAAGAGTTCCATACCCTTAAGGATGGTTTCAGTTACAAGCTGACAAGCTGTATCACAGTTATTAGACTCGAAACACAATTTCCAATTAAAGGCCTTGAAAAACTGATTTAATGCTCCCCAGTCTACTTTTTTGTAACACCAGATGGTTCTTCGAGGAACTTTGACTTTTAATGTATTTACCACTGAAATCGGAAATTGTGCTCGAATCATAAAGTGATCAGTATTCCCAACTGGGGATGGCGATATTACAGAAACAGAGTATTTGTCGGGATGATTCGTTAGAAAAATGTCAAGCAAGTTTCAAGCATGGTTTGCTATTTCAGGCAATCGAGTTGGTTCGGTTACCAACTGCACTAGTCCATTTAGTGAAGCGAAGAGCTCAGTATCTGGACCCTGTTGGTCCGTATTGGTAGAATGTTTCAGCCAGGCAACATTATGAACGTTGAAATCGCCCGCTACAACGATTTCAACGTCAGGGTTTGCATCATACAATGCCTGAATAGACTCAGACAACCTATCCAATTCTATTCTAGTTTTTGCTACTGTCAATGTCGGACTTCTGTAAACATAGCAAAAGAAAATAATTTGCCTTTGGACCTGAAGTTTCACCCAGGAGTAGTTAAACTCTGGATTGGTACAGGTACCTAGATGGGAAACAACTTGGAAGGCTACATCATCGCGTATATATATAGCGATACCCCGCTGCTGGAAAAATGTAGGTATGAGGTGGTAGTCAGGGATAGTAAGATACTGTTCACTACCAGGTAGCACTTTAGTCTCACAAAGTGCTAATACATCAGGTCTGGCGATTTGAGTATGGATGTATAGGGATAAATAGGCACCACTCAAACCCCGAACATTCAGTTGCTCAATGGTAAAATTTACCATAGCAAAGCAATAAATAGAGGACTAGAAAAGTACGAAAAAACAACGCAACAAAAGATAATAGCAGTCAATAATAATACAAAAAAAAAAAAAAGAAAAAGAAAAAAAAGGAAAAAGAAAAAGGAACGAAGACAATGTTAGTTAGTATTTGGTTTTATTTAAACAATAACTAAGCATAAAAACATAACAGGACTACGATTGGACGTAAAGCCCAATCATGCGATACTTTAGATGAAAGAGAAATTTTTTGATTTTAAGAAATTTTGTAGTGGAAGGGGTAGAGGAGGTGACGACATTGAACTAATTTTTTCACATCACGCTAAGGTTGCTATCAAGATGTTTTAAGCAAAATTTAGGATTCAAGAATTTAATAGGTACTGAGAAACTTAGTATTTTGAATTTAGTGAAATTGTGCAGTTGGTATGGGAGGTGGTAGAAGGAGGGTGGAGTTATTAATGACTTTCTTAGAAATAATTGTAAACATCATTTATATGACATATTTTAAATTGCAGATTAGTAGTATTCATACTTTTCAGGAAATTCGACTTTTTGTAAAGTTGTTGAATTGTGTCAAATTGTATGAGAGGGGTAGAAGGAGTGAAGCTACTCGCCTAACTTTTTTTGATCTTACTAATAATTTTAAATAAATATTTCGTGCACAATTTCAGCTCCATCATTTAATACGTACTGAGTAAATTTTTTTAGAGTATTTCATGAAAAAGTGCAGTATGTATGGGAGGTGGTGGAAGGAAGGGGAAGACGTAAATAATTTTTATACATCAGATTGGCATTATTATAAAAGTAATATATTCTAAATTTCAGATCAATAGCATTTATACTTTTTGAGAAAAGCCGTTTATTATCGAATTGTGAAATTGTGTCATTTAGCCCATTCACGAATTTGTCCTTACGTTTCTGTCAAAAACGACGTGTACAAAATTCAAACTTTCTAGATCAACGCGTTCTCAAGCTGGAGAGGACACGGACGGACGGATGGACATCCGGTTTTAAGATTTTTGATTATATGAACTTCTGTATCTTTCATTTTTGACTCCGAGCCTTATTTCTTAGCGTTACAAACTTTGTGGCAAACTTATAATGTTCTCAAATTTCATCTAAAGTAGAAACACGTTTTTGTGATTTTTGTCTGTCCGGCCGGACTTAATTTAAAAACGTCTGAACCGATTCTAATCAAACTCTCACAGTTTGTTGGGTATGCTTGGAGACGTAATCGGCTTTTGGTTTTATTTCAACACCACAATGTACCCCGATTACCGTCATGACGTAATTCAAGGTACGTCCGATTGGTGTTCGATTTTTATACTCTAGATGAAATCTGAGAGTATATTGTCTTTGCTTTACCGTTTGAAGTAAGAAATAATGATCGCACAGAATCACCAAGGGTACAGAAATATTTGTTGTCGCTCAAAAACCTTGATCCCGAGTGTCCGTCTGTCTACAACATAACTCTCGAAAGCTTTGATCTATCGTGCTGAAATTTTTCATATATAATTTTTAGAAAAAAAGTAACTTTAAGTTCGTGAACGGGCTACATTCCCCCACTCTTTCTACAACCATTTGTTGTCATAATTAATTTCATTTCAATTGCAACCAATTTTGAAAAAAAACTATCAACTTCACCTCACTCTTTCTACACCCGCCCATACAAATTTCACGAAGTTTCGGAATTAAAATTAAATCGTTTTTCTCCGTCAAAGCTATCAGCTTTAAATTTTGAAGAAAATATACTGTTACAAATATCATTGATGTCGAAAAATTTGGTTTTGATTCAAATACTCCTTCTACTCCCTCCCATACAAATGCATAATTTTGGTAAATGCTCTTAATCGATTTTCATTGAAACTAGAAAAAATACAAACTTAAAATTTTGCCTGAATTTGTCCCTTAATAATTACAATAAATGCAAAAAAATATGAACTTCGCTTCACTCCTTCTATCACGCCCTTTACAAATTTGTGTATTGGAAATTAAAGAAAAGTATTTCTCCTTCGAACATATGAGAGCTGTCGACATTAAAATTATAACAAAGCAATGTTATTAGGATGATGATAAGCAGATTCAAAATCATCCAAAGCCTCCCACTTTTTCTGTCGCCTCCCATACAAATGCCATAAATTCGGACAAAAATTGTTCAATGTCCTTGAAAATTATAAAAGCTACAACATTTTGGATACTACGTTCGGTGTTTTATTCAAACATAACAGGACTGCGATACTCTAGATGAAAGAGAAAGATTTTGTTTTCAAGAAATTTTGTAGGGGAAGTGGTACAGGGGTTGCCGACATTAAACCAATTTTTTCTCATCACTCTAAAGTTGCTATCAAAATGTTCTATACAAAACTTAGGATTCAAAAATTTAATAGGTACTGAGAAGATTATTGTATTGGATTTAGTGAAATTGTGCTGTTTGTATGAGAGGGGCGAGTTCTTAAAGACTTTTCAGAAATAAGTATAAACATCATGTTTTGCCATGTCGTGAGTTACAAATCAGTGGCATTCATAAATAAATAATATATTCCAAAATTCAGATTATTAGATTTTATACTTTTTGAGCAAATCCGTTTATTGTCAAATTGCGAAATTGTGCCATTTTGTATGGGAGGGAGTAGAAGGAGTGAAGCGATTTGGGCCGTTCACGAACTTGAACTTACTTTCTTATCAAAAATTACGTGTACAATATTTGAACTATCTACCTCAACGCGTTCTCAAGCTAGAGATCGCACAGATGCACAGACGGACATCCGATTTTGAGATTTTTGGGAACTTCTGTATCATTAATTTTTTTCTCCGAGCCTTATTTCTTAGCGTTAAAAACTTTAGAGCAAAATTATAATACTCTCAGATTTCATCTAGAGTATAAGAATTACAAACCGCCCCCTCTGCTCTTACCACCTCCCATACAAAAGTCACTATTCACTATTCGCAACAATTTGAAATGACATATTTTCCGTTACGTTAAAGTCTTTGTCATTTCATCTAGAGTATCATTGGCCTTTACGCCCAATCATAATTCTTTTATGTTTTTTATCCTATTTTCAGCGACCAATCTTCTATTTCACAAGAGTCTTAGTCTTAGTACACAGTAAAATATACGATAGGAGGTCAAAAATTTCGCAGAATGACGGGGAAGGGGGTCAAATTAATAAAATTATTATTTTTCCTTTTTAATATATTTTCCCTTAAGCTCAATATATTTATCACATCTCTCACAAAGTTTATTAAGTCTTTAAAAAAAATGTTTTATCAAGGCTTTTAAAATAGGCTCAAATTGCCGACTTCACCTCTTCATCGTTGGCAAATTTTCTTCAGTTTTGGGAACAAACAGCAATAGGATAGTATTCTTTAATTATTTTAATAGGTTGGCATAGTATCGTCCTGAGATATTTCGTCCTTTCTCTTTATAATCGATTATCAAAACCCCCTCTGAATCCCAAAAAATAGTAGCCATGATTTTTCGAGCGGATTGGGAGACCTTGAACTTCTTGGGAGGTGAAGCGCTTTTACGGAGCCACAGCATTGACTCCTGCTTTGATTCAGGCTTTTAATGATAAACCCAAATTTCGTCTCTAGTCACAATCCGGGTCAAAATTTCATCCCTGTTCTCGCTACCGAGATGCGACAACTCGGGTGAACATTCGATGTGCTGCTTTTTCTGAGCCGTTGAGAGCATTCTTGGTACCCATCTTCCGCTGACTTTAGACATGCCGAGGAGATCGTGGAAGATATTCAAAATAGTTGTATCTGATACTCCAACCATTTTTGCGATTTGTTTCTTCCTTAAACGAGCATCTTCGACAACAAGTTTCACTTTTTCGACGATTTTTGAGCCAGTTACAACAATCGGCCAAGAGTCTCCGTAAGCAGATGACATTTCTCCTGACATGATTTGTGGCGTTTTTTCTTGTTTGGTAAGGAACTTTATGACTGCACGAATCTCAATTTTATCCATGGTTAGCGTTTTATTTCCGATTGACTTATTGATTTGGCGATAACTACAATAAAATTTTAGCTATTCGATTTGACAGAAGCTTTGAATTGAGTGTTAGAATATCTCCAGGTAAAAATATTTCCCCTCTCCCCTGTCCATCTCAATCATTCCGGGAAATTTTTGTTATCCCCTCGTATGTACTATATATAGGTATATATATGTATGTAAAAAAAAAGAAAAATCGTTAGCATCAGTAACCTGATGCTCGTACTTCCGCTTCACGCGAGGACATAGGATCATGGATGCCTTACTGCATAAATGAGTACTTTTAGCTATGGATACTTTTATCTATAGATAATTTTATCTACAGATACTTTTATCAGTATATACTTTTATCCATAGATACTTTTATCTGTAGATAATTCTATCTCAGATACATTTATCCCCAGATACTTTTATCTATAAATACTTTTATCTATGGAAACTTTTATCTCCAGATACATTTAACTGTAGATACATTTTGGTACGGTTCCACTACAGTTCACACAACAAGCAGACGAGCTGAATCTACGCATTGAAAATAATAGAGAAATTGAAATGCTCGGTGTGAAATTGATGGGAAAAAATACGATTCCAACGCAGAATTTACTCCATAAGGATGAGTATAATTTAATGGTGAGAAAGTTTTGGAAAAAAAAATTATCGATTCTGAAAAAATTCGATGTGAAACAATGATTTGATGTCACAGTTCGCAATTCATGTACAAAGGAAAATTTTTTGAAATCAAAACTCAATTGGTTGAGGGCTGCAGGATTTTTTTCAAAGACATAGTGAAATGATATGATCATCGAAGTATTCAAGCAACATGCAGACCAAATTCTCGGCATGTTCGGCAACATTATAGTTGCAGCAGCCAAATTGAACAAAACAATTCCGATCAGAACGATTTGAATGTGGGCAATTTTGAACATCGTTTTAAGTCTGTAGATCGTCCGTATCGGTCAGAAATTGTAGTTTAAGACTGGCATTTGAGAACGGTCTAAACCAAGGAAAACGAGCCTCAGATAAGAGAGTTATTTAAACGGAAATTGTTCAAGAAAATCGTTGAAAAGAAGTTTTCTGACAAATAAAGTTTTTTCGTTCATTCACGGTAAAGAAAGTTATGTATAAAATTTGTTCTATTTCACAAAACAGTGTAATTCTTTTTGAAAATAAAATAAATACATTTTCCGATTCGTAAGTACGTTCACAGAATTTATTCAACGCGTCGTATAAACCGCAGAAGCGGCAATGGCTCTAACTTTATTAATGTGTACATATAATTTAAAGTTTTTCAGTTCGAATAATACCCACAGCTACGTTACAACTGGTGTGCCTAATAAAAAAAATTTATAATAATTTGAATATTTGCAATATCGCAAAAACTGGAGCTGATTGAACAAAATGATGGTTATTTCTGAAATCAGCGTGCCCCAATTACTCTAAAAAAATTCTGTTGACCTGTGTATACATATACCAACAAATTGTAAATTTCTAGTTAGTTATTATTATTATGTGATTGTACAAGCCATTAAATTCAACGTTTAGAATCTAATGTAATATGAATGTTATTTGAGGTAATTATCACTCCAAACTCCTGTACAATCACCAATTAACAATGCCTTGGGTGTAGCTCGAATAAATCTACGCTATGGGTTACTATACAAAGCACACAGAGCATGCTAACAATAAATCAAATAATCCAACCAAGAACAAACCACTTAAAATTTGTTACCATTGCAAAGAAGGTAAGGTGGAGGAGCACAACTGTTACTTCACGTGTAGCAAATTCGTACGAGATACTCTTTCCACATTCTGAACATTATCACCAAGCAGCATCCCTTTGTGTTGTCAATTCAGATATTTCTTGCTCTAAATATCATGAACTAAACTGGCAAAGATATGTTTCAAGCTGAAGATAATTTGTAGTAATACACTTACAAATCTGATTGCATATATTGATAACTGGATTAATTATACAAATATTCAGGAGTGAGCCAACTACTTTATGGTTTGGAAGGCAAGAGAGTTAGAAAACAAGAAGATGCATAGGCATTGCATAGGATTCACTAAAATCTGCAGAATCTGAGAGGGCCATAAATCTAGGGGGCAGCCGCAAATCCCCTATTTATATGGTTTGATCCTATCAGTTTGTATCACTAGCTGTTCTATTCTATTCCATTTACTTCCAATTTGCAGAGCTAATGTCACTTAACCGTCATTTTCGTATTTCATCCTACTTTGTCTCAAAAAGTTACAATTGATTGCAAGAATAATGTACATATGTAGATGTGCTTCTTTTTGTACTCAAGATGTAATCTGAGAGTATGTGTTTGCCTTTCAGTTTGTAATGCTAAGAAATAATGCTTGCACAGAGCAGCCAAAGGTAAATATTTGTTTTCCCTCAAAAACCTCGATACTGAGTGGCCGTCCGCCTGTCTGTCTGTCTACAACATAACTCTCGAACGCTATGAGCTATCGTGCTAAAATTTATTGCATTTAATTTTTAGCAAAAAAGAAACTCTTCTACCCCCTCCCATACAAATTTCAATTTTAAGAAATTGAATTTTATTCGAAAATATTTAAGCTCGTTCGAACTCGTTCTTTATTACTTTTTGGCTAATGTGCCTAGCACGCTGTTTGAGTGAAATAAAATTTGTGGATGCAAAAAAAAATTTGTTCCGTCAACTTTGATTTTGCGTACAAAAAATGTATTTCTCTTGAATAGCGTTCCAGGTTTTGGCATGGAAACATAATAATGGAGCGATCACAACACGCCAAGCCAAACAGCCGAGCCACGGGTAATTTTCCAGGAGGAAAAAAGAAAGGTGTGTTTGGACCATTGGAGTCACTCCATGCAAGAAGAAGATACACCGTATCAGAGTCTGGCAGACATATCACAATCAGCACCTGCGAATTACCCTTTCCTAATTCACCATTCGTGGAGTAGTGAATTTAGTGAGATCTTTTGTGAATTTCATCCACCCTGTTCCTTCAAAAATTTTTTTTACTTTTTAGTTAAGTATTACATATAAACCCCACATAGTTCTTGATGTTAAAAACGTACCAAAAAAATCGATTTTACCAAAATATGGTAATACATGCCGTGTTGTCAACACTCCATAAGAAACAAAAAGAAGCTACCTTCACTGTTCTGTACTAGATGTAATATCTTGGCAAGAGCATTAGAACAAAAATAATGACAAATATGTAAATCATATGTAACTCAGACGACAAACGAAAAACTAATTTCCAAAACCGGTGCTAATTATGATGATTATTGATACCATTATAAACCGATACACACAGTTTATGGAACTACTTGAATATCAAATATCACCATTGTGTACAATATATTCAAATTTAATGATTCATTTGTTCGTTAACGTAACTCTTTTAAGTGGCGCTAAAAACCCAATATAAAAAAATAATGTTTAAGGTGAATTTCGTCAGGTTTTTGTATAGATCAAAAACAGGACGAAAATAAAGCTCCGATAAGGCAATAATAATTTTTTTCACAAGGTATCAAAATCAAAAAGGTACATACAAATAATTTCAAACGTCAAATTTGAAGTATCTATACATATAAATATATTTGTAGTGTCTGTCTATTATTTGTTTATAAGTGACTATAAGTTAGTGTTTTGCTTTATTTGAGTTAGTTTTTGCTCAACACACGTTTTTGAAATTTTTCTCTGTCTACCTGTCTGGCTTTCACACAAAAATGGCTGAACCGATTGTAATGAATCTGTCAAAGTTTATTAGGTATGCTTCGAGATGTAATCTGCGTTTGGTTTTATTTCAATACCCCAACGTCTTGTAACCCCTCCCCCACAAACTGACACATTTTCAAAAATACATAATAATCAAATTTTCTTGAAAACCATAGGAGCGAATAACTCCGCCATAGACGGTCCCAAGCCCGGTTGAGAAAGGAGGAGGGAGTATGGAGTTAACCTGAGAGGCCAGTAAAACCAGTGTGTCTCAGGAAATAGGCAATAGTAGGACATAGTTGGACTCGCATCATAGCTGTGAGAACTCCAGCATGTCATATTTAGTTGAAAACTCCCACCCTTTTTCTACTTGGGTGTAACAAGTAAGTAGGACCGGTCCTCCAGGTCGGGGGTTAGCCGAGGCGCCGACGACGCATCACCGGAAAAAAAACACTGCCCGGAAACCTGAAGAACAGCCTCGGAACGGATGGACTCAACGGCAACGACCCCGCAAACGAAAATTGGACTACTCTATTGGATCTTGGAATGTTCGATCCTTATATGTATAGGACAGGAGCTCTGAAAGAGTTCCTCGAAGAAGTGGCAAAACACAACATCAACATAACTGCCATCCAAGAAACGAAATGGCTCGGTAGCGAAATCATGGACATGAGATCACACACAATCTATCCAAGTGGAAAATTGTCGGGAAGCAGAGAGTTTGGAGTCGGTTTTGTCGTTGACAAAAAATTTAAACAGCAGGTCACGAGCTTCAGACCAGTAAGTGAGTTTGGAGTTGCTTTTGTCGTTGACAAAAAATTTAGACAGCAGGTCACGAGTTTTAAACCAGTAAGTGAAAGATTGTGTGCAATCCGAATAAGGACTAAACTTTTCAACACTTGGTTGATCTGAACTGAAGACAAGGACGATATAACTAAAGACGAATTTTATGACACCCTACAGACAAACTATAATTCACTGCCGTCGAATGACCTAAAAATTGTCTTAGGTGATGTTAATGCAAAAGTCAGACATGAGAAGGCTCATAGAGGAACAACAGGAAGGCACAGTCTCCATGACATAACCAATGACAATGACCAACGTCTTATTTTGTAAGCAGCAAAAACATGATAGTAAGCTCCACGTGCTTCCCACATCGCTTAAATACGAAACAGTGACGCCAGCGCACATGTCAGCACTGGATCAACACTCGACACCAATATATGAAAACATTCCAAATATGCCAGTGGAGAGTGTGTGGATGAAAATACGAGACTGCATCAAATCCTCAGCCGAAAAGTTATTAAGATATCAAGTGCGTCGGAAAAATAAAGATTGGTTAGGCCAAGAATGCCGCGATGCAATAGATAGAAAGAACGAGGCTTACAAAATGTTTACTGAACGAGCCAAAAAAGAAAGATATGACGAGCTTAGGCGATATACGAAAAAGACCTGCAGGCGAAAACAAAGGAAGTACAATAATGTCAAAATACAAAAAATGGTCGACGATATGAGACAAAATAAAACGCTGGATGCACACGCTGTAGTAAAAAACATAAAAAAGGGATATAAGCCAAAAACCAGTCTCTCCCAAGACGCAGAGGGCAACATCATCAGCGACAAACAAGAAATCAGAAGCAGATGGGCTTCCTACTTTGAATATCTTCTCAATCGCACCCCATCAGGACCTATCACGACAGACAACATTTCAATTGAGGCCTCGACTGATGAAAAACAGCCATCATCAGCACCACCCGCGCTTGCTGAAATCAAAGTAGCACTATGTGCTTTCGAACGAAATGTGGTCTAAAGCAGGGAGATGGTCTAGCCCCCATGCCTTTCAACTTGGCACTAGAGTATGTCGTCCGAAAAATCGACAGAAACGGGACACTACTTCTCAAGTCAACCCAACTAGTAGCATACGCTGACGACATTAACATCCTATCAAGATCCTTCCCTAGTGCTAAGGAGGTATTTATCAATCTTGACTCGGGTTGCGCATTAATGAAAGCAAAACAAAAGTAATGACGCTAATTAGACAAAACATAACAATTGCGGAATATAATTTGGAGAGTGTGGACAACTTCATATACAGTGGCTCACAGCTTATTTCAACCAGCACGTGAAAAAATCTTTAAATGCCTATAAAAACTAAACTAAAGAAGATATCAACATTATTTAAACGCAGGTTATTAGTCCAATGTTTAAGCTAATCAAATATGACTTCATTTATTTTTCTATATTTTTTTAATATTCTAAAACAATTATAAACGAAAAATGTAACTAAAAATAATGCCAGGATTCTGGATTTTGGAATACCGTTATGTTCGCTGATGAGTCGAAATTGAATATTTTTGGCTCTGATGGAGCCTCATATGTTTGGCATAAGCCAAATACAGAATTGCAAAACAAAAATTTTGAACGACACTTCTGATTTTTGACGTTTATAAACGGTACGCGCTATTCTACCATTGAACACATGCTCTCACAGCACACGGCGAATAGTTTTCGGGTAGCATGACTTGCCCAACTCAGCTTCCACTTCACTGGCAATTTTTGGAGCCGATAGTCTTGGGTTTTCCCAGATTTTCCGGACAATATAGCGCTCGTCCGTTGGATTGAAAATTTTGTTGGAGGCATTTCTACCTTTATCGTGCGTTCTATTTTAGCGGACAAATCGGTATATGATGCTCTGCACTGTAGAATCACTTAATCCTACCATCTCACCAATTTTCCTGCGCGAATGGCCACTTTTAAAATGTCTGAGAACAAGTTCTCGCTGATCAATTGTAGTACGTGGTCCCATTTCGCAAAACTAATTTTTCTACACGATCTTCTCAAAGAATTCAGCAAGACTGAACTTGAACACATAAGGAATATAATGACTAAAACATAGAAAATCAAATAACCGTTACATTGCAAGATAACGGATCATTGCACACCTGCAAAGTATTTGGTTGAAATAAGCTGTGGCATTATTTTTAGTTACATTTTTCGTTTATAATTGTTTTAGAATATTAAAAAAATATAGAAAAATAAATGAAGTCATATTTGATTAGTTTAAACATTAGACTAATAATCTGCGTTTAAATAATGTTGATATCTTCTTTAGTTTAGTTTTTATAGGCATTTAAAGATTTTTTCACGTGCTGGTTGAAATAAGCTGTGAGCCACTGTATCTTTTGGCTAATCTAGCAAACGGCGGTAATGAAACAGACGAAATCAAACGACGGATAATACTTGCAAATAAAACGTATTATTCGGTACTTCCAATAATGAAATCCAAGAAAGTGCACAGGAACAATAAGCTGCGGACTTATAAAACTATTATACGACCTGTGCTCTGTTATGGCAGCGAGACGTGGACTTTAACGTGAACTTCCGAAAAAGCAGTTAACGCATTCGAAAGAAAAGTTCTCCGAAGAATTTTGGGACCTGTGAAGGAAGGAACGGAATGGCGAATAAGATACAACCATGAGTTGTATCAACTCTACGACGAGCCAGAAGCTTCAACGTTCATCAAGCTACGTAAACTGCAGTGGGCTGGCCATGTAGAGCGAATGAAAGACAGACGATTCCCAAAACGTGCTCTTAAAGGCAAAGCGAGTGGTAACCGGCCAGTAGGCAAACCAAACAAGCAATGGGAAGACTCGGCAGATGAAGACAGCAAAGCCATTTTAAAAAACATAACAGGGCTACGATTGCGCGTAAAATGCAATCTTACTATACTCTAGATGAAATAGAATTTTTTGTGATCCCAAGAAATTTTGTATGGGGAGTGTTAGAAGGGGTGATAGCATTGAACTAATTTTTTCCCCATCATGCTAAGGTAGCTACAAAAATGTTTTATACAAAATGCTTCCTCCAAAAATTGAATGCGAACTGAGAAAATTAGTGAGTTAGATTTAGTGAAAATGTGCAGTTTGTATGGGAGGTGGTAGAAAGAGTGGGGAGATTTTAGTGATTTTTTTAGAAATAACTAAGAATATCATAAAATTGACATCTCTTAAATTTTAGACCAGTGACATTCATACTTTTCAAGAAAATAGATTTTTTGTGAAGTTGTGAAACTGTGTCATATTGTATGGGAGGGGGTAGAAGGGGCGAAGCTAATCAAATATTTTTTTCTGATCTTAGTGATAATACTAATTAAGTTTTTATTACAAAATATGAACTCGATAAATATTATATGTTCTGAGAAAATTGTCTTAGAGCATTTCATGAAAAAGTGTAGTTTGTATGGGAGGGGGTGGAAGGAGAAAGAGGACGTGAATAATTTTTCTATTGTAGATTTATACCATTATGAAAGTAATATATCCCGAAATTCAGATTAATAGCTTTCATACTATTCGAGTAAATTCATTTATTGTCAAATTGCAAAATTGTGTCATTTTGTATGGGAGGGGGTAGAAGAGGTGAAGCTAATCGTCTAATTTTTGTTTAATCTAACTAACAATTTTAAATTAATATTTGGTGCACGATTTCAGTCCGCTAAATCTTATACGCATTGAGTAAATTGGTTTAGAGTATTTCATGAAAAAGTACAGTTTGTATGGGAGGTGGTAGAAGGACGAGAAGGACACGCATAATTTTTATATGGTAGATCGATATTATCATAAAAGTAACATATTTTAAATTTCAGGCCAGTAGCTTTTATACTTTTTGAGCAAATCCATTAATTGTCAAATTGCGCAATTGTGGCATTTTGTATGGGAGGGGGTAGAAGGGGTGGAGCGATTTGGCCCGTTCACGAACTTGACCTTACTTTTTTGTCAAAAACGACGTGTACAAAATTTGAACTATCTAGCTCAACGCGTTCTCAAGCTAGAGCGCGCACAGACGGACGGACGGACGGACGGACGGACGGACAGACGGACGGACATCCGGTTTTGAGATTTTTGAGTGATTACATGAACTTCTGTATCATTCATTTTTTTCTCCGAGCCTTATTTCTTGGCGTTACAAACTTTAGAGCAAACTTATAATACTCTCAGATTCCATCTAGAGTATAAACATAACAGAATTATCATATCATATGATACTCTAGATGAAATGGGAATGACTTTAATGTACCGGAAAATATGTCATCTCAAATTCTTTCGAATAGTGAACAGAGACTTTTGCATGGGAGGTGATAGAAGTAGTGGAGGAGGTTTGTATTTTTCGTATATGACACCGGCCGTGGCACGCAAAGTATTTTTTGCTGAATTTAAAGTTTTTATTTTTCATTATTTTTGAAGAAATTGGACATAGTTTCCCTGAAATTGGGGCATTGGTATGGAAGGTGGCAAAGGAAATAGAGCGTTTAAGATGATTTCAAAACTGCTTATCATCATCCTTATCACCATGCTTTGATTCAATTTCAAAGCCGATAGCTCTCAGATATTTATATGGGAGGGGTAGAAGGAGTGAAGCGGAGCTGATATTTTTTTTGGCATTTATTGCAATTATTAAAAAACAAATTCTGGCAAAGTTTTAAGTTTGTACTTTTTCTAGTTTTAATGGAAATCGATATAATGCATTTTACAAATACGGTCAGGAGGCCAGGGCCCGATGTAGGCTGTCGCGCTATTGATGATAATGATGAACAACTTCAAATTTCGAATATATTACTTGTACCATAAATGTGATCTATGGCTTACAAATTATGTGCATCCCTCCACCACCTCCCATATGAACTGCACTTTTTCATGAAACACTCTATAACAATTATCTCAGTACGTATAAAATTTATCGAGCTCAAATTTTGTACTAAATCCTTTTCCTCGATATTAATTATAATAATGATTAATTATATATTAATTATAATACTAATTAATTATAATTAATATCGGCAAAAAAGTAAACCGGTTGGGGGCCGAATACACGATACACTAATTTTCTCAGTAGCTAGTAAATTTTTCAGATTTGGTACAAAAGATTTCTATAGCTACTCTAGCATGATGTAACATTAATTTAATGCTGTCACCCTTCAACCACTCCCCATACAATTACGTTTTTTTAAGATCGAAACAATTTCTATTTCATCTAGAGTATCTTATGATTGGGCTTTACGCGTAATCGTAGTCCTGCTATGCTTTTGAGCTTAATATTATTTTATTTAGACTTTTGTTTAGATTTATCACAAGCTTTAACTATTTACATTTTCTTTACTCGCTCTTCAATAGGTATATAATTTCAAACCACTCCCATGAGCACGGTCCTATCTCATACAAATACGAGTATCATGGTTTTGCTCTTAATCATTTATGGTTCTAATTCCAACAAAATACAAAATATTGTGTTAAAATAGTCATTAAACTGGGATTACATATCCCACATTACTAACTACATTCTCAAAAATTCCTTAATATTGTGATTTTTACGCGGACGCAGATGCTGGAGATCGCTAGTCTACAATATAATATAGATTTATTAAAGCGATTATTTATGTAAAAAATCCTCTTCACTCCACAATGCCTTATTTTTTGCACACACAAATCTTCTCTAGGCAATGTAAACTTTTGACATTCATCCTTAATTTTTTCTGCTGAATTTTGCACCCATAAAATCAACCAACATTTTTTAATTTTGATTGCACGGTTAAGCCCCGTCGATTGCAAAAATACAAAAATTGCTCGAGATAAATTCCGGAATGCACTCGTATCTGTAAATAAAATCGATTGGACTATTTCAGATATCAGAGAAGCGCTGCCTGGTACAATCCATTTGCCAAATTGGTGCACAAACTACCAAATTCATGACAGCGTTTGCTTCTAAAGGATGGATAGAGATACAGAAATGGAATACACACTATACGTATACCCATCCTGTATATGAAATACATAGGTTTACAGGTAGGTCGAGGATACGCCTTTGGGTTTGGGGGGTCTTTGGTCTCTCGTGTAGTTCAATCTTTAGAGGAGGCAATTAATTTTATTTAACAGTTGAAATGAACGAGCAATTGAAAGTGTTTTACGGAGGTGTTGATCGCATATATCAACAAAAGCTTAAGCATCTATACGTTCACAGATATGTCAATTGTGGAATTACCTATTTTTCGCTGTAAGTCAGATCCTAAGACCTGTTTTGAATTACAGGTAACTTTACTGAGAAGAGAGTTTTAGCCCAATTACAGACTTTAAATTAATATGTACAGTCAACAGTCCGGTTATAGCAAACCAATTTCAAAGTCCCGTCGGATCTCTCCTAGGAACTGTATCAAATTAAACGTTTATAGCGAACTCGTATATAACTAATCGTATTTAACGAACCAATTTTTCATGCTATTTTGTCCAAACCCATTAAGTTTTACACTAGTTAAGATACATGGCGCTGTATGATGAACGATGTATTGGCATTGTAATAGCAGTGAGTTGCAGTGAAAGACAATGGGTGATGACCCAAAACGCACAGTGTTTCCTTAGAGGAGAAGATTGAGATTATTCGAAAAATTTAAAGTAGGAAAACAGAAGGTTGTGCAAGTCCACAGTTGGAATGATTTGAAAAATAAGCTGGAGCTGCTTAGTACATTCGAAGAAACTAACGTGAAAGTACAGAAAATTTGGAAACCAATATACGAAAATGTAGATAAATGCTACTAAAATGTTATACTCAAAAGCTCTTAAGTAAAAAAGCTCAAGATTTCGACAAGAAAATACAGGATGAATTTGCTTGCAGCGAAGGTTGCATCGAGCGACGCAAGGTACGTCATAATAGTTATTGCGGAAAAATTGTTGTAGAAGCGGCAGCTGTTGGAACCACCGCTGCTGACAATTGGATTACCACTGTTTGACCAATAATTAGGTAAGAATTTACCATGAATGTCGACGAAATTAGGATATAGTTGGGGTGTAGCCTAGTGGGTAGCATGTTTGTCTACAATCCGGAGGTCGGTGTTTCAAATCCCGGTCGACGTAATTTCAGCAGACTATTTGCGTTGATATATCTTGGTCACTTCATTCTGTGAAAATGAAAATTCGTAGATAGAGGGTTGTGCTATCAGGGCTAACAACCCCTATACAAAATCAAATAATGGTTAAGGAACCTGAAGGCCTGGGCTGTAGTGCCATTGAAGAAGAGCCTGGGGTTTTATATGAATTAACTTCCGACAGAAGCTAGCTAAGGGTAGAATAGGATAAATGAACGCCCAGGTTAGCTCTGACTACACTAGACTAGAACACGTCATGGGGAGGCATGGTGACCCTTGGACGCGTCACGACCTTGGATTAAGAGACCCGAAAACGGCCAATTATTTGTGGAGTTTTGTAGTACTCGGCAAATGGTCATCGAAGGGACCCTCTTTCCACACAAGAGTCACCATAAAAGACCTTAGCTTTCCCCTGATGGTGTTACTTAGAACCAGATCGACCATTTGGCTATGAGTCGGCGATAGAGAAGATGTTTCCTCGATGTGCAAGCGAAACATGGAGCTAATGTGGAGAGCGATCACCACTTGATGGTTGCCTGCTTGAGATTGTTCACAACAGCTATCCGACGACCACAAATTCTTCAAATGAAGCGCAAGCTTAATGTGGATAAACTCAGAGGCCTCAACAAAAAGCGCGAGTACACCACCATTATACGCGAAAAGTCATCCACATTGGGCGATTATGAAATGCGCACACTGGAAGCCAATTGGGAGGCAACCAGAAACAATTTTCTAACAAGTGCTGAAGAATCTGTGGGATATGTGCAAAGCGGTGAGAAACCCTAGATGTCGCAAGACACATGGGACAAGGTTGGCGATCGGAAAAAAGCCAAATTGGCAATCATCTCTCAACACGATGTCAACCAACGAACACCCGACTTGAGGCAGAACTACCGCGATGCTTATATACAGCTTAAAAACACTGTTAGACGCGACAAGAGAAAAACCAATGAAGATGTCGCCAACAAGGCAGTATCTGCAGCTTAGCTTGGGGATATGGGTTCGCTATTCAAAATCATGAAACAATTAACAAGAGTTTCACTGCCAACCACCTGGTGAGAGATGTCGACGGAACTCTCCTTAATATGAGTGAACACCAGTTGTAGCGATGGAAGGAATACTTCTTTGATATTTTAAACACCTTGTCAGAGGAAGAAATTCCAGAAACAGATCAAATTCCTGTTAAGACCCCCTATAGGGGCATAGGACAGAAACAACTCTCTTCCACAAGGCGCGATCCTGAGCATCGGCTTTAAGCTGTTGCCAGGACTTGTTTATTCCTCTGGCCTCCTGGTCAACTGCTCGCTTCCATGTGTTACATGGTCGACCAACCCGACGTCTTCCCTGAGGGTTATAATCCAGAGCCTGTTTTGCGATGTTTCGCTCTGGTTTCCTCAAAGTATGACCGATCCACTGCCACTTTCGCCGTTGAATCTCAATACCTATTTTAGTCTGGCGAGTTGTACTCCAAAGTTCGTCGTTGGAGATTACTTCTGGCCAGAATATTCCTAAAATGCGCCGGAGGCATTGGTTTACGAAAGTCTGTAGTTTCTTGGTAAGTCGAACGGTCACTTTCCACGTAGTACAACCATATAACAACACGGATTTGACGCATGCGTCAAAAACTCGCAGCTTCGTGCGAAGGGAGATCTCTCTTAACCTCCAGAAAGGGGAAAGGATACCGGAGGCCTGACGAGCTTTATTTAGCCGAGCCTCAACATCCTTTTCGGCTCCGCCGTCCATGCTGACAATGCTTCCGAGATAGCAAAAATCTTGCACCTCTTCCACATCCTGTCCATCAAGAACAATCGGTGTGCTTGCGTTCGAACCCATGTGCATGTACTTGGTTTTACGCACATTTATTTTCAGTCCCGCCTCTTTGCATTTAGAATGCAACGAGCGAACATTTGACTCTAAGTCCGAACGGGTATGTGCAAGCAAACACACGTCATCAGCATAATCAAGGTGACTTAAGATGTTAAATAGTCTCCATTGAAGACCTTTACTTTCCCCACCTTCCAGTGCAGCTTTCAAGATGTCATTTATTACCACCAGAAACAGGGCTGGTGATAATATGCAGCCTTGTCTGACACCCGTTTGCACAGGAAAGCTCTCGGACAGCTCTCCTCTATGCAAGACGCGACACCTTGCATCTTCGTAGGATTCTTTAATCATAGCTATGACCTTATCTGGAATACCTCTCCTACGCAAAGCATTCCATATGTAACCTCGCTTAACGCTGTCGAAAGCCTTCTCGAAGTCCACAAACATGAGATGTAGTGGCGAACCCATTTCGGCTGACTGCTCTAATATTATCCGTAGGGTATTTGTGTGGTCGGTACAAGACGACCCTTTACGGAATCCAGCCTGATAAACTTCGAGAGTGCTCTCGACGACATCGCTAATCCTATTGAGAATTACCTTAGCCATAATTTTTGATACGGCAGTAAGTAGACATATACCACGCCAATTGCCACAATCCCGAAGGTCGCCCTTCTTCGGAATTTTCACAATGACGCCTCCTTCCATTCAGTCGGATATCTTCCATCATTCCACACCTTAGTGAAGAGTGGGAGGAGTATATCGGCTGTTATTTCCGGGTCCGCTTTGAGGAGTTCGGTTGGTAGTCCGTCTATACCTGGAGCTTTCCTTCTCGCCATTGACCGAATGGCGGAAACTATCTCTTCTTTATCTGGGGGATCGTCCCTAATAGAGGATTATTGCGGTTGGATGTTTGGAAGTTGTTCTGTTTCCGGGATATCTTCATCTGACAAGATGTTTAAAATATCAGAGAAGTATTCCTTCCATCGTCGCAACTGGTGTTCACTCATATTAAGGAGAGTTCCGTTGACATCTCTCACCAGGTGGTTGGCGGTGAAATTCCTGTTCGTCAACTGTTTCATGATTTTAAATAGTGAACCCATATCCCCAAGGTAAGCCGCAGATTCTGCCTTGTTTTCCAGATCTTCAATGGCCTTTCTCTTGTCGCGTCTAACAGCCTTTTTAAGCTGTATATGAGCATCGCAAGGGGGTAGTTGTAGTATGAGGTTTTACCAATTCCTGCAACTATCTTTGGAGTTAGCGACTCCACGGACCTGAGCTAACTATCCCCCTCTGGGATGGGGGCTGTAGAATTCACCCACAGCCAGTCCTGCTTGCCCTAAAAATGGCAAATGGACACTCACTGGATCATGGGCTTATCACCCGTGATCTTAAGACCTAAATGATACGAGAAACGGATACATCGCCTCGGATACGGACTGATTCTACGGTAACGACTTTTGGCATTCGAAAACGGACTATGATTGGCTTCTGGAACGTTCGAACATTGAATGACGGGGGAAGAGCTGGGGTTACTCGGTCCTTGCACCGCCAATCAGTGATCGACCGTGAAATGGAGCACTATAACATCCAAATCTTGGGCTTGAGCGAGGTCAGGTGGACAGGATCAGGAGAAGAACGAACCCCTAGCGGAAACACTATTCTGTACATTGGCCCTGAAAGTGAAGCCAGAAATGGCGTGGCGTTCGTCCTTACGCCGAGAGCGAGAAACAGTCTCATTAGCTGGGAACCAATCTCGGATAGGATTATCGTCGTCAGGCTCAGGACCAGTGTCAGAAACGTCACAATTCTGCAGTGCTACGCACCAACTAATACCGCAACATCTGGTGACAAAGAGGAGTTTTATAGCCAACTGAGTGCCACCTTCGAACGTGTTCCAAGAGGTGATATTATTATCATCTCGGGAGATATGAACGCCCAGGTTGGATCAGACAACACTGGACTAGAACACGTCATGGGGAGGCATGGTGACCCTTGGGTCGACCCTTCACGACCTTGGATTAAGAGACCCGAAAACGGCGAATTATTTGTGGAGTTCTGTAGTACTCGGCAAATGGTCATCGGAGGGACCCTTTTTCCACACAAGAGTCATCATAAAACATCTTGGGTTTCCCCTGATGGTGTTACTCAGAACCAGATCGACCATTTGGCTATAAGTCGCCGATGGAGAAGATGTCTCCTCGATGTGCGAGCGAAACGTGGAGCTGACGTGGGGAGCGATCACCACTTGATGGTTGCCTGCTTGAGATTGTGTACAGCAGCTATCCGACGACCACAAATTCTTCAAATGAAGCGCAAGCTTAATGTGGATAAACTCAGAGATCCCAACAAAAAACTCGAATACACCACCATTCTACGCGAAAAGTCATCCACATTGGGTGAACATGAAATGCGCACACTGGACGCCAATTGGGAGGCAACCAGAAACACTTTTCTAACTAGTGCTGAAGAATCTGTGGGATATGCGCAGAGCGGTGAGAAACCCTGGATGTCGCAAGACACATGGGACAAGGTTGACAATCGGAAAAAAGCCAAATTGGCAATCATCTCTCAACCCGATGTCAACCAACGAACGCCCGACTTGAGGCAGAACTACCGCGATGCTCATATACAGCTTAAAAAGGCTGTTAGACGCGACAAGAGAAAGGCCATTGAAGATCTGGCAAACAAGGCAGAATCTGCGGCTTACCTTGGGGATATGGGTTCACTATTTAAAATCATGAAACAGTTGACGAACGGGAATTTCACCGCCAACCACCTGGTGAGAGATGTCAACGGAACTCTCCTTAATATGAGTGAACACCAGTTGCGACGATGGAAGGAATACTTCTCTGATATTTTAAACATCTTGTCAGATGAAGATATTCCGGAAACAGAACAACTTCCAAACATCCAACCGCAACAATCCTCTATTAGGGACGATTCCCCAGATAAGGAAGAGATAGTTTCCGCCATTCGGTCAATGGCGGGAAGGAAAGCTCCAGGTATAGACGGACTACCAACCGAACTCCTCAAAGCGGACCCGGAAATAACAGCCGATATACTCCTCCCACTCTTCACTAAGGTGTGGAATGATGGAAGATATCCGACTGAATGGAAGGAGGGCGTCATTGTGAAAATTCCGAAGAAGGGCGACCTTCGGGATTGTGGCAATTGGCGTGGTATATGTCTACTTACTGCCGTATCAAAAATTATGGCTAAGGTAATTCTCAATAGGATTAGTGATGTCGTCGAGAGCACTCTCGAAGTTTATCAGGCTGGATTCCGTAAAGGGTCGTCTTGTACCGACCACACAAATACCCTACGGATAATATTAGAGCAGTCAGCCGAAATGGGTTCGCCACTACATCTCATGTTTGTGGACTTCGAGAAGGCTTTCGACAGCGTTAAGCGAGATTACATATGGAATGCTTTGCGTAGGAGAGGTATTCCAAATAAGGTCATAGCTATGATTAAAGAATCCTACGAAGATGCAAGGTGTCGCGTCTTGCATAGAGGAGAGCTGTCCGAGAGCTTTCCTGTGCGAACGGGTGTCAGACAAGGCTGCATATTATCACCAGCCCTGTTTCTGGTGGTAATAAATGACATCTTGAAAGCTGCACTGGAAGGTGGGGAAGGTAAAGGTCTTCAATGGAGACTATTTAACATCTTAAGTCACCTTGATTATGCTGATGACGTGTGTTTGCTTGCACATACCCGTTCGGACTTAGAGTCAAATGTTCGCTCGTTGCATTCTAAATGCAAAGAGGCGGGACTGAAAATAAATGTGCGTAAAACCAAGTACATGCACATGGGTTCGAACGCAAGCACACCGATTGTTCTTAATGGACAGGATGTGGAAGAGGTGCAAGATTTTTGCTATCTCGGAAGCATTGTCAGCATGGACGGCGGAGCCGAAAAGGATGTTGAGGCTCGGCTAAATAAAGCTCGTCAGGCCTTCGGTATCCTTTCCCCTTTCTGGAGGTTAAGAGAGATCTCCCTTCGCACGAAGCTGCGAGTTTTTGACGCATGCGTCAAATCCGTGTTGTTATATGGTTGTACTACGTGGAAAGTGACCGTTCGACTTACCAAGAAACTACAGACTTTCGTAAACCAATGCCTCCGACGCATTTTAGGAATATTCTGGCCAGAAGTGATCTCCAACGACGAACTTTGGAGTACAACTCGCCAAACTAAAATAGGTATTGAGATTCAACGGCGAAAGTGGCAGTGGATCGGTCATACTTTGAGGAAACCAGAGCAAAACATCGCAAAACAGGCTCTGGATTATAACCCTCAAGGAAGACGTCGGGTTGGTCGACCATGTAACACATGGAAGCGAGCAGTTGAGCAGGAGGCCAGAGGAATAAACAAGTCCTGGCAACAGCTTAAAGCCGATGCTCAGGATCGCGCCTTGTGGAAGAGAGTTGTTTCTGTCCTATGCCCCTATAGGGGGTCTTAACAGGAATTTGATTGATGAGCATCGCGGTAGTTCTGCCTCAAGTCGGGCGTTCGTTGGTTGACATCGGGTTGAGAGATGATTGCCAATTTGGCTTTTTTCCGATTGCCAACCTTGTCCCATGTGTCTTGCGACATCCAGGGTTTCTCACCGCTTTGCGCATATCCCACAGATTCTTCAGCACTAGTTAGAAAAGTGTTTCTGGTTGCCTCCCAATTGGCGTCCAGTGTGCGCATTTCATGTTCACCCAATGTGGATGACTTTTCGCGTAGAATGGTGGTGTATTCGAGTTTTTTGTTGGGATCTCTGAGTTTATCCACATTAAGCTTGCGCTTCATTTGAAGAATTTGTGGTCGTCGGATAGCTGCTGTACACAATCTCAAGCAGGCAACCATCAAGTGGTGATCGCTCCCCACGTCAGCTCCACATTTCGCTCGCACATCGAGGAGACATCTTCTCCATCGGCGACTTATAGCCAAATGGTCGATCTGGTTCTGAGAAACACCATCAGGCGAAACCCAAGATGTTTTATGATGACTCTTGTGTGGAAAAAGGGTCCCTCCGATGACCATTTGCCGAGTACTACAGAACTCCACAAATAATTCGCCGTTTTCGGGTCTCTTAATCCAAGGTCGTGAAGGGTCGACCCAAGGGTCACCATGCCTCCCCATGACGTGTTCTAGTCCAGTGTTGTCTGACCCAACCTGGGCGTTCATATCTCCCGAGATGATAATAATATCACCTCTTGGAACACGTTCGAAGGTGGCACTCAGTTGGCTATAAAACTCCTCTTTGTCACCAGATGTTGTGGTATTAGTTGGTGCGTAGCACTGCAGAATTGTGACGTTTCTGACACTGGTCCTGAGCCTGACGACGATAATCCTATCCGAGATTGGTTCCCAGCTAATGAGACTGTTTCTCGCTCTCGGCGTAAGGACGAACGCCACGCCATTTCTGGCTTCACTTTCAGGGCCAATGTACAGAATAGTGTTTCCGCTAGGGGTTCGTTCTTCTCCTGATCCTGTCCACCTGACCTCGCTCAAGCCCAAGATTTGGATGTTATATTGCTTCATTTCACGGTCGATCACTGACTGGCGGTGCAAGGACCGAGTAACCCCAGCTCTTCCCCCGTCATTCAATGTTCGAACGTTCCAGAAGCCAATCATAGTCCGTTTTCGAATGCCAAAAGTCGTTACCGTTGAATCAGTACGTATCCGAGGCGATGTATCCGTTTCTCGTATCATTTAGGTCTTAAGATCACGGGTGATAAGCCCATGATCCAGGTGATAAGCCCATGATCCAGAAACAGAACAACTACCAAACATCCAATAGCATAGATAAGCAAGAGATAGTTTCCGTCATTCGGTCAATGGCAGAAAGAAAAGACCCAGGTATAGACGGGCTAACAACCGAACTGCTCAAAGCGGACCCGGAAATAACCACCGATATACTCCTCGCACTCTTTACTGAGGTGTGGAATGAAAGAAGAGATCCAACTGAATAGAAGAAGGGCGTCATTGTGAAAATTCCGAAGAAGAACGACCTTCGGGACTTGTGTTTGTGGACATCGAGAAGGCTTTCGGCAGCGTTAAGCGAGATTACATAAGGAATGATTTGCGTCGGAAAGGTATTCCAGATAAGGTCATAGCAAATATTAAAGAATCCTACGAAGATGCAAGGTGTCACGTCTTGCATAGAGGAGAGCTGTCCGAGAGCTTCCCTGTGCGAACGGATTTCAGACAAGCCTGCATATTATCGCCAGCCCTGTTTCAGGTGGTGATAACTGACATCTTGAAAGCTGCACTGGAAGGTGGGGAAAGTAAAGGTCTTCAATGGGGACTATTTAACATCTTAAGTCACCTTCATTATGCTCATGACGTGTGTTTGCTTGCATATAACCGTTCGGACTTAGAGTCAAATGTTCGCTCGTTGCATTCTAAATGCAAAGAGGCGGGACTGATAATAAATGTGCGTAAAATCAAGTACATACACATGGGTTCGAACGCAAGCACACCGATTATTCTTAACGGACAAGATGTGGAAGAGGTGCAAGATTTTTGCTATCTCGGAAGCATTGTCCGCATGGACGGCGGCGCCGAAAAGCATATTGAGGCTCGTCTAAATAAAGCTCGTCAGGCCTTTCCTTTCCCCTTTCTGGAGGCTAAGAGAGATCTCCCTTCGCACGAAGCTGCAATTTTTTGACACATACATCAAATCCGTGTTGTTATATGGTTTTACTACGTGGAAAGTGACCGTTGACTTACCAAGAAACTACAAATTTTCGTGAACCAATCCCTACGACGCATTTTAGGAATATTCTGGCCAGAAATGATCTCACACGACGAACTTTGGAGTACAAGAGGGCAGACTAAAATAGGCATTGAGATTCAAAGGCGGAAGTGGCAGTAAACAGGCTCTGGACTATAACCCTCAAGGAATACGTCGGGTTGATCGCCATGTAGCACATGGAAGCGAGCAGTAGAGCAGGAGGCCAAAGGAATAAACAAGTCCTGGCAACAGGTTAAGACCGATGCTCAGGATAGCGGCTTGTGGAAGAGATTTACTCCTGGCTTATGCCCCTATAGGGGGTCTTAACAGAAATTTTATTTAATTGATTGAGAGTATGCCAACTACTTCACGATCATCGGGCGAGAGAGCGAAAACAAAAAGATACAAGGCCATTGCATACAAATCACTCCAAAATTTGTAAAGTTTGTAGGGTAAGCGGGTATCTCTTACAGCTAGCGTGCCTCTGACAGTGTGTTAATATATCTGGAACGCAGAAACGAAAACTGTTAGTAATAGATAAAGCACAAAAGCCTCGATGTTCTAAAAACGTCAAAAGTGTACTTGTAATTTAATATTATTATTACTGTTCTGGATGCGATAAATCTTATTTATAGATCTTAGCAACGGCCTCTCCGATATTAAAGAAATAAAAAAGGTACTGAGAAAATTAATATATTGGATTTAGTGAAATTGTGCAGTTTGTATGGGAAGTGGTAGAAGGAGGGGCGAGTTCTTAATAACTTTTCCAGAAATAACTACAAACATCATGCTTTTGACAGGTTTTAAATTGGAGATCAGTTGCATTCATACTTTTCAGGAAAATCGACTTTTTGTAAAGTTGTGAAATTGTGTCAGTTGTTATTGGAAGGAGTGAAACTAATCATCTAATTTTTTTTTTTGTTTGGTCTTACTAATATTTCCAAGTAAATATTTAGTACACGATTTCAGCTCGATCAATTTTATACGTACTGAGTAATTTTGTTTAGAGTAATTCGTGAAAAAGTGCAGTTTGTATGGTAGGTGGTGGAAAAAAGAGGAGGACTCAGATAATTTTTAGGCAGTAGATTGAAATCATCATAAAAGTAATATATTCCAAATTTCAGATCAATAGCTTTTACGCTCCGTTTATGGTCGAATTGCTAAATTGTGACATTTTGCATTTATTTATTTATTTTTTCATAACAAGATAGCTTACATAATAATAAATTGCTTGATTTAATTTAATATAACCTAATATAGTTAAATTTACCTTAATTAATTAAACGCAATTTAATATAAGTATGATAGGCACTGGTGGAAGGGTCAAACGGGGTGTGGGGATAAAACGGAGCGTAGTCTCAGTTTATATGTCAGCTTACTTATTGGAGGTGTATAGTGTGCGCTGAATTTATTAAATACTCTACAGAATCTGTTAATAGGTTCATTTTATCCGTAATCTGTACGATGTGGATATTCCTTAAGTGGTTTTGAATGTCTTGTCAGCCTGACATTGTCATTGAGTCTGAATTTATTTGAGATGTGGCCAACCTTAAAATCGCCATTCAAAACATCTAAGGTAAAACAGGATGTGAGCATAGTTCTTCTAGAACCAAGAGGTAAAAGATTTAATAATTGGAGCCTAACTGTATATGGAGGAAGGTTTTCAAATTCTCTAGGATCCCCTCCCTGAGAGCAAAAAGAAGGAATTGCTTCTGGATTGACTCTTTTCTGTTGCTGTATAACTGGAAGAAGGGGTCCTAAATGGGACATACATATTCCAGAATAGAATAAAAATTTGGTGACCCATACATTCTTTCTTTGGCTCTTCTCTTAATGAACCCAAGAAGTTTATTGTCTTTTGAAATTATTCGATTATAGTGAAGCAGCAGTAATCCGAGGTTCTCAATTTGATTAACACTGTGTAGTTGAATTCCACTTAGGATATAGTCATGATGACATGAGGATGATTTACGTGAGAAGCTTAACACTTGGCATTTGCTGACATTAAGCTCTAATTTGTTCTGAATGCACCAATAATCTTGCGCAATAAGCTTGGATTGCAGGAATTGGGCATCTGCGAGCGAGGCTGTGGCATGATATATTTTTAGATCATCAGCATTTTCCAATACTTCTGATAGATCTGAGATGAAAACATTAAATAAGAGAGGTCCTTGGAGTACCCCAGAGGACACTAATATTTCCTTGGAAATAAAATCTTGAAACTGAACAAATTGAATTCTATCATTAAGAAAGGATTTAAGCCAGTCAAGTAAGGATCCTGTCACACCAATTTTCTTTAACTTTAAAATCAGGACATTGTGATGAACTCGGTCGAACGCTTTGCTAAAGTCGGTGTATATTTTCAAGTGCGCAGAGCGTATCAGATACAAGAATCTTGAGATTCGTTGTGGTCGAGCGACCTTTTCTAAAGCCGTGCTGCTCGTCATTAAGAATAGGGTTGATCATATTGGTCAATTTATCGCAGACAATTTTTATACTCTAGATGAAATCTGAGAGTATTATAAGTTTGCTCTAAGGTTTGTAACGCTAAGAAATAAGGCTTGGAGAAAAAATGAATGATATAGAAGTTAATATTTTCACTCAGAAATCTCAAAACCGGATGTCCGTCTGTCCGTCCGTCCGTCCGTCTGTCCGTCTATCCGTCCGTCTGTTCGCTCTCTAGCTTGAGAACGCGTTGAGCTAGAAAGCTCAAATTTCGCACACGTTGTTTTTGATAAAAAAGTAAGGTCAAGTTCGTGAACGGGCCAAATCGCTCCACCCCTTCTACCCCCTCCCATACAAAATAACACAATTCCGCAATTTAACAATAAACGGATTTGCTCGAAAAGTATAAAAGCTATTGGCCTGAAATTTGGAATATATTACTTTTATGGCAATGTAAATCTACCGTATAAAAATTATGCGTGTCCTCCCTCTCCTTCTACCACCTCCCATACAAACTGTACTTATCATGAATTACTCTAAGCCAATTTACTCAGTGCGTCTAAAATTCAGCGGGCTGAAACTGAACGTCAAATATTTATTTAAAATTAAGGCCAAAAAAAATTAGACAATTAGCTTCACCCCTTCTACCCCCTCCCATATAAAATTACACAATTTCGCATTCCGACAATAAATGGATTCGCTCGAAAAGTATAAAATCTATTAGTCTGAATTTCGGGATATATTACTTTCATAATAATTTTAATCTACAGTATAAAAATTATTTGCGTCCTTCCTCTCCTTCCACCCCATCCGATACAAACTACACTTTTTCATGAAATGCTCAAAGCCGATTTTCTCAGAACATTTAACATTTATCGAGCTCACATTTTGTAATAAATACTTATTTAGCATTATCACTAAGATCAGAAAAAAATATTTGATTACCTTCACTGCTTCTACACCCTCCTATACAATATGACACAGTTTCACAACTTCACGAAAAATCTATTTTCTTGAAAAGTATGAATGTTACTAGTCTAAAATTTCACAGATGTCAATTTCATGATATTCTTAGTTATTTCTGAAAAAATCACTAAAATCCTCCCACCCTTTCTACCACCACCCATAGAAACTGCATATTTTCACTAAATCTAACACACTCATTTTCTCAGCTCCTATTCAATTTTTGGAGTAAGCATTTTGTATAAAACATTTTTATAGCTACTTTAGCCTGATGGGGACAAATTAGCTCAATGCTATCACCCCTTCTAACACTCTCCATACAAAATTTCTTGGGATCGCAAAAAATTCTATTTCATCTAGAGTATCTTAAGATTGCGTTTTACGCGCAATCGTAGCCCTGTTATGTTTTCGAATAATTTCGGTATAGCTGATAGAATTGCTATACCTCTGTAGTTCTTAATTTTTCGTTTGTCTCCATTCTTGTGGATGGGTGTGACATGCGACGATTTCCAAGCAGAGGGGAAAATTCCCAGTGACAGTGACTTGTAATATGGTTGTATTATATGGAAAGTGACCGTTCGGCTTACCAACATGCCTCCAACGCATTTTAGGGATTTTCTGGCCAGAGGTGATCTCTTACGACGAACTTTGGAGTAAAACTGAACAGACTAAAATAGGCACTGAAATTTAAAGGCGGAATGACATAGCGCGAATCGGAACACCGCCTGGGTATACTGTTTTAAGCAAGAACATAAAAATTTAAATTAGATTATTCGATATGAACAAGATAAAATCATTTAATATGGTGCAAGACAATCCAAACATTTGTGAAAAAATTATAAGTGGGAAAATTCTATTGCCATTTTCTCTTTTAACATTTCACTGCAGAAAGTTTCTTATGTACGAAACATTAACAAAAGTAAACACAAGTTAAAGATACACCATAGTTTAAATAAACTTATCTATTTGAATTCCCTTTTCATCTCGTTTAAGGGCTTATCCTTTTCGTACATTAAAAACTTTTCCAATAAAATCCGAACTCAACTTTTCGTACATTGAAAGATACTTTAACAATATTTCGCTTCACGAAATGCAAAATAAATTGCTTCCATTTTCGCCTTCAACATTTACTCTTTGATAGCACTAGTGGCATAAGGAAAAATCAAATAAAGAAGAAATGGATGCTTGCAATATCCGCATTAGCTAACAGACAAAAGATCCAAATCTACTGAAAAATAGAGTTTAAAGTGGTAAGCAGAAGAAAGTGTGCATTTGCCTCAGGTCAGATACATTTTCGATCAATTATTTGTGATTTTAATTTCGTCGGTCTTCTTTTTTGTAGTCAATTTTATTTCATTAATGTTCAATTAGGATACAATTTTGAACCTTAAAATTAATTATACATAATACTTACTTACTGACTTACGATGGTGCTACAGCCATAATCGGATTTTGGACTCCTGAATACTTTGCCTCCATCCATGTCGGTTCAGTGGCCGCGTCCTTAAGTTTGAAAATCTTAGCAGCGCTTTGCTGTCTGCGTCAATCGAATCCTCCCAGCGCTTTCGAGGTTTTCCGACCGGTCTTTGTCCATTAACTTTACCTTTTAGCATGCGTTTGGGAATTCTTCCGTCTTCCATCCGCTCCACATGACCAGCCCATTGTAGCTTCTTAAATTTTATGAGAGTTGACACTTCTGGATTGTCGAAGATGGCATACAATTCTCTATTGTATGGTGATCTCCAGATAGAGTCTTCCCTCACAGGTCCGATGATTCTTCTGAGGACCTTTCTCTCAAAGGCATTAATTAATTTTCTGGATGCCTGAGTTAATATCCACGTTTCGCTGTCATAGCATAGCACGGGTGTTATAATTGTTTTATAAATTTTTAGTTTAGTTTTCCTTGGTCGAAATCATACTTTTTGTATGGAAGGGGTAGAAGAACAAGAGGGGTTTCAAAACTTTTGATGCAACTTTGCTTTAAATGTTTTTAAAAATGTTTGTGCAAAATTTCAAATTTATAGCTCTTAATAGTTCGGTCATAATTGATTTCTTAAAAATGGTCGAAAAATACTTTTGTATGGGAGGGGGTAGAAGTTTAGAAGGTATTCATCCACTCAAAACTTTAAACTCTTAAGCATTTTTTTGAAATGAATTTCACAAATTTTCACGTTTGTATAATAGCTTAAAATCTTGTTGTGTCTTTCGCGCAGGTGAAACACGGGTCTGTTCAGTTGTAACTATAATTGTACTTTATTCCTTTTAATTAAGTTTTACACAGAGATTTAGTCTAAAGTAAGGCAAGAGATGGTGGTTGGATGGGTATAGACAGGGTAGGCATCTGATCGGCGTCATTAGGCGACGCCCAGTGTTGTAACTGTCATATACACATCAATTGTGCTCATCATACCTCCTCGTGGTAGCCACCGGATCCTGGTCTTGTCCATCCGGACTTGACTTGCTGAACTGATGGGCGCGAGTGCTAATGAAACAGAAAAGTTCTAGCACTATAATAATATGGCCCTCCAAGTTGGGGGTTGGGCGATGTGTTAACAACTCATCCTCGGAAAAAACACACCCGTTTCGAAACCTGAAGCAACGCCTCGGACTGGATTGATTCAACGGCAACGACCACGCAAACGAAAAATGGACTATTCCTTCGGATCTTGGAACGTGCGATCTCTGTACAGAGCAGGAGCAGTGAGAGAGCTTCTGGAACAGGCAGTCAAGTACAATATAAACATAATTGCACTCCAAGAAACTAAATTATTAGGTAACGAGATTAATGACTTAAGATCGCACACAATTTTCAAAAGTGGGAAATCATCGGGAAGCCGGGAATTTGGAGTTGCGTTTATCGTCGACAAGAAGTTTAAACACCAAGTTACCAACTTCAAATCCGTCAATGAACGATTGTGTGCAATCCGCATCAAAACAAGTTTTTTTAATGTTTGGCTTATTAATGTCCACGCCCCAACGGAAGACAAAGACGACGAAGTTAAAGACGATTTCTACAGCACCTTAGAATCAACATTCGACTCCCTTCCGTCGAATGATATTAAAATAGTATTAGGTGACTTTAACGCGAAAGTGGGCAAAGAAGAAGCATACATAGGGACAATTGGAAGGCATAGTCTCCATGATA
The DNA here is from genome assembly GCA_963669355.1 of Chorisops tibialis. Lineage (NCBI taxonomy): Eukaryota > Metazoa > Arthropoda > Insecta > Diptera > Stratiomyidae > Chorisops > Chorisops tibialis. The sequence goes on along the minus strand of OY770263.1, from coordinate 193,910,353 downwards.
TTAGTAACGACAACGGCCAGAGGCTGACTGATTTCGCCAGCAGCAAAAACCTTATTGTAAGCTCGACATGCTTCCCGCATCGTGACATTCATAAGAGAACGTGGGCTTCACCCGACGGAAGAACATTCAATCAAATAGACCATGTTCTAATAGAGAAAAGGACGGCCTCCTGCATTCTCGACGTGCGTACATGTCGAGGGGCTAATTGCGACACAGACCACTATTTGGTAAAGACCAAGTTTCGATGTCGAATCGCAAACCGAGGACACTCAAAAATACAACCGGTTCCTAAATTCGACATAGGGAAACTCAAAAACGAGAAAATAGTTGCGAAATATGCGTTAGCCTTGGAGAGGCACTTCGCGACAATGCTGAATACCACTGTCAGCATGCCAATAGAAGAAATGTGGCAAAAAATCAAAGATGGCATTACATCTGTCGCAGAGGAGGTTATAGGACAACAACCCCGGCGCAAAAGAAATGATTGGTTCGACAAAGAATGCCAAGATGCCTTAGAACGAAAAAATGAAGCTTACAAAATATTAACGGAACGGCCGACACGAGCCAAACAAGACAAGTACAAGGATCTTAGACGATTTGCAAACAAAATATGCAGACAAAATAAACGGAAGTACAATAATGACGAAATTAAAAACATGGACGAACAATTTAAATTACACAACACAAGAGCCGCGTATTCCCTTGTCAAAAGGATGAAAGAAGGTTACAAACCGAAAACGACCCTATGCAAGGATGCGGAAGGGAACATTATAAGTAACGCGGAAGATATAAAACTAAGATGGGCACAATATTTTGAACACCTTCTTAACCCGAGCCCATCACCTACACGAACAGCAGCAGCAGATACAATAGCAGGTATAACTGATGTAACAGCTGATGAAGGATCCGCTTTGAGTCCTCCCACACTCGAAGAAGTAAAAACAGCCCTAAGGAACCACCCAAACAACAAAGCGCCGGGCACTGATCAAATCCCAGCTGAACTTCTGAAAGCCGGCGACACCTGCATAGCGCATCTCCTACATAGATTAGTCGCGGACATATGGACGCAGGAAATACTTCCTGAAGATTGGCGCAAGAGCATCATATGTCCAATTTAAAAAAAAGGTGACAAACTCTGCTGCGAAAACTACCGAGGAATATCTCTGTTGTGTACGTCTTATAAGATTTTGACGAAAATTCTAGAAAAGAGAATTAAGCCCTATGCTGATAAAGTAATTGGTGAATACCAAGGCGGATTTAGAGCTAGACGCTCAACCACGGACCAGATATTCTCAGTTAAACAGGTGCTGGAAAAGTGCTGGGAATATAATATTGATGTGCACCAGATATTTGTTGACTTCAAACAAGCATACGACAGTATCGACAGGCGCGTACTGTATAAAATCATGTTGGAGTTTGGAGTCCCACCGAAACTGGTTCGACTGACAAGAATGACAATGACTGAGTCTTTGTCACAAGTCAGAGTAGAAAACGATCTGACTTCCAGTTTTAAAACAGACAACGGCCTTAAACAAGGTGACGGCCTCGCACCAATGCTTTTCAACTTAACACTCGAATATGTTGTTCGGAAACTTCCCGTTGACACCAAGGGAACACTATGCTTCAAATCCACACAACTCGTATCATATGCCGACGACATAGATATCCTTGCAAGATCTCTGGAGAGTGCTAAGGAAGTATTTGTAAACCTTGACTCGGTAGCAAGGGAAGTTGGACTACGCATTAATGAAAACAAAACAAAAATTATGACGCAAACTAGGAAAAAGACGCCAATCAGACAAAATATTACAGTAGGAGACTATAACCTAGAAAACGTAGACAACTTCATATATCTAGGGGCAAATCTATCGAAGGATGGAAGCGAACCCATCGAAATTAAAAGAAGGATAATGATGGCAAACAAGACTTATTATTCGGTACTTCCAATAATCAAAAACAAGAACGTGCACAGGAAAACAAAACTTAAGCTATACAAAACAATCATCAGACCTGTGCTATGCTATGGCAGCGAAACGTGGACATTAACTCAAGCGTCCGAAAAACGACTTAACGCCTTTGAAAGGAAGGTCCTCAGAAGAATCCTCGGACCTGTGAGGGAAGACTCGATCTGGAGAATACGATACAATAGAGAATTGTATGCCATCTTCGACAATCCAGAAGTGTCAACCCTCATAAAATTTAAAAAATTACAATGGGCTGGTCATGTGGAGCGGATGGATGACGGAAGAATTCCCAAACGCACACTAAAAGGGAAAGTCAACGGACAAAGACCGGTCGGAAAACCACGAAAGCGCTGGGAGGATTCGATTGACGCAGACAGCAAATCACTGCTAAGATTTTCAAACTGGAGGACGCGGTCACTGAACCGAGATGGATGGAGGCAAAGCATTCAGGAGGCCAAAGTCCGATTTGGGCTGTAGCGCCATCGTAAGTAAGTAAGTAAGGCAAGAGATAATGACCACCTAGGTCAAACGGCACCGCGAGACTCGCTGGTCTCGCCCTTCTGGTTGCCAGTGGTGCCAGCATTATGCGGATGTAACACTTCCCCCTTGAAAAAGTAATCGTTCGTACCGAACTACTACTGAAGAACCCTCAGTCATTTTGACCCTTGATGGTGGCTGGCGTTCTCTGGCAGGATACCTTCTTTCCGTAACGTCTGTTGGTAATGTCATCCTCGATGGTGTGTCCTCTGGTACATATTCTTCAATCGGTGGAACAACAACATCGAGGCTGTCGATCAACATTTCGAAGGGAACGTTCGGTGGCTTTTCGTCCTGACTGTTTTTGTCGTGGGCGAGACGAGATCGTAATTGGGTGACATGTCGGCGTTGAACCTGTCCGCCAACTTGGACATTGTAGAGAACGGATCCACACCGGTTAATGATAGTTCCAGGAGTCCATGATCGTTTTCTAGAGGGGTGTAGTCCATAACATAAACCTGATGCTGCGGTTGATATTATCTTTTTACGGCACCATGGCGATTATTGTAATCCTGCTCCATCTTTTTATTCCTTAAAGGTGGTGCGGCTGTTGATGGACGTAGTAAATCCAATGGGATTCTGATCTTTCTACCAAACATCATTTCAGCTGGCGTTGCATAATTTGGTATTGCCGCGTTTGGGGTCGTTCGGTAACATCTTAGAAACGTTTGTAAGGTATCAGTAGGTAATTTGAGCAATGTGCGTTTGAAGGTATCGACGAATCATTCAGCTTGGCCATTGCTTTGGGGGTGGTATGGTGGTGAATGGTTATGCTGAACGCCATTTACTTCACAAAACGTTTGGAAATGACTTGAAGTAATTTGTGTCCCGTTATCGGATACGATTATTTCTGGTAACTTTTACAGCTGAAGCACAGCGACTGAATTGTTTGACCAAAGTTTCGATATCTGTGTCTATGTTTGGCCAATAGACATAGCTGCGAGCCAAAGCCTTCATGCGAACGATGCCAGGATGTCCTGTATGTAGTTGACGTAAAACATTGGTCTGTAAGACAGAAGGAAGTATTACTCACTCGAACATCAATAAGCAACCATTTTTTTCTGATAACGATCCTCTGCGATTGTAGAAAAGGTTGAGCTGCTCATCGGCAATGTTATCCAGCCATGCCGATCGGATGTAATTCGATACTTGTTGTAACAGCTGGTCCTCAGAAGTAGCCTTGATGGCCATGTCACACGTGACAGGTAGCGCGCGAATTACTTCGGTGAAGATATATTTGATGTCAGTCTCCATTGAAGAGATAGTTGCAATCACACATTCCTCATTAGTTGGTCTATCGTGATCCATCAGGCGTGAGAGACTATCAGCATGACCAAATCATAAGCCAACGATGGAATTTTTGTGATGGTTTATTTCTCTGGCCTCCTGCTCAACTGCTCGCTTCCATATGTTACATGGTCGACCAACCCGACGTCTTTTTTGAGGATTATAATCCAGAGCCTGTTCAGCGTTTCCTCGAAGTATGATCGATCCACTGCCACTTCCGCCTTTGAATCTCAATACCTATTTTAGTCTGGCCAGTTGTACGCCAAAGTTCGTCGTTGGAGATCACTTCTGTCCAGAATATTCCTAAAATGCGTCGGAGGCATTGGTTCATGAAAGTCTGTAGTTTCTTGGTAAGTCGAACGGTCACTTTCCACGTAGTATAACCATATAATAACACGGATTTGACGCATGCGTCAAAAACTCGCAGCTTCGTGCGAAGGGAAATCTCTCTTAACCTCCAGAAAGGAGAAAGGATACCGAACGCCTGACGAGTTTTATTTAGCCGAGCCTCAACATCCTTTTCGGCTCCGCGGTCCATGCTGACAATGCTTCCGAGATAGCAAAAATCTTGCACCTCTTCCACATCCTGTCCGTTAAGAACAATTGGTGTGCTTGCGTTCGAACCCATGTGCATGTACTTGGTTTTACGCACATTTATTTTCAGTCCCGCCTCTTTGCATTTAGAATGCAACGAGCGAACATTTGACTCTAAGTCTGAACGGTTATGTGCAAGCAAACACACGTCATCAGCATAATCAAGTTGACTTAAGATGTTAAATAGTCTCCATTGAAGACCTTTACCTTCCCCACCTTCCAGTGCAGCTTTCAAGATGTCATTTATTACCACGGAAACAGGGCTGGTGATAATATGCAGCTTTGTCTGACACCCGTTCGCACAGGGAAGCTCTCGGACAGCTCTCCTCTATGCAAGACGCGACACCTTGCATCTTCGTAGGATTCTTTAATCATAGCTATGACCTTATCTGGAATACCTCTCCTACACAAAGCATTCCATATGTAATCTCGCTTAACGCTGTCGAAAGCCCTCTCGAAGTCCACAAACATGAGATGCAGTTGCGACACCATTTCGGCTGACTGCTCTAATATTATCCGTAGGGTATTTATGTGGTCGGTACAAGACGATCCTTTACGGAATCCAGCCTGATAAACTTCGAGAGTGCTTTCGACGACATCACTAATCCTATTGAGAATTACCTTAGCCATAATTTTTGATACGGCAGTAAGTAGACATATACCACGCCAATTGCCACAATCCCGAAGGTCGCCCTTCTTCGGAATTTTCACAATGGCGCCCTCCTTCCATTCAGTCAGATATCTTCCTTCATTCCACACCTCAGTAAAGAGTGGGAGGAGTATATCGGCTGTTATATCAGGGTCCGATTTGAGGAGTTGTTGGTAGTCCGTCTATACCTGGAGCTTTCCTTCTCGCCATTGACCGAATGGCGGAAACTATCTCTTCCTTATCTGGGGGATCATCCCTAATAGAGGATTGTTGCGGTTGGATGTTTGGTAGATGTTCTGTTTCTGGGATATCTTCCTCTGACAAGATGTTTAAAATATCAGAGAAGTATTCCTCCCATCGCCGCAACTGGTGTTCACTCATTAAGGAAAGTTCCGTTGACATCTCGCACCAGGTGGTTGGCGGTGAAATTCCTGTTCGTTAACTGTTTCATGATTTTGAATAGTGAACACATATCCCTAAGGTAAGCCGCAGATTCTGCTTTGTTGGCCAGCCCTTTAATGGACTTTCTCTTGTCGCGTCTAACAGCCTTTTTAAACTGTATATGAGCATCGCGGTAGTTCTGCCTCAGGTCGGGCGTTCGTTGGTTGACATCGGGTTGAGAGATGATTGCCAATTTGGCTTTTTTCCGATTGCCATTCTTGTCCCATGTGTCTTGCGACATCCAGGGTTTCTCACCGATTTGCACATACCCCACAGATTCTTCACCACTAGTTAGAAAAGTGTTTCTGGTTGCCTCCCAATTGCCGTCTAGTGTGCGCATATCATATTCACCCAATGTGGATGACTTTTCGCGTAGAGTAGTGATGTATTCGCGTTTTTTGTTGGGATCTCTGAGTTTATCCACATTAAGCTTGCGCTTCATTTGAAGAATTTGTGGTCGTCGGATAGCTGCTGTACACAATCTCAAGCAGGCAACCATCAAGTGGTGATCGCTCCCCACATCAGCACCCCGTTTCGCTCGAACATCGAGGAGACATCTTCTACATCGGTGTCTTATAGCCAAATGGTCGATCTAGTTCTGCATAACACCATCAGGGGAAACCCAAGATGTTTCATGATGACTTTTGTGTGGAAAAAGGGTCCCTCCGAATACCATTTGCCGAGTACTACAAAACTCCACAAATAATTCGCCGTTTTCGGGTCTCTTAATCCAAGGTCGTGACGCGTCGACCCAAGGGTCACCATACCTCCCCATGACGTGTTCTAGTCCAGTTTTTGTCTTGTCAGGGTAGCGGTGCAATATTACCGCGCCAATGCCGTAGCTTGATGCGTCCGCAACTACTTTTATCTCATGTCGTGGGTCGAAATAAGTTAGTAATATATCTGATTGTAAAATTCTTTTTACCTTATGGAAGGAATTTTGACATTCTTTTGACCAGTGCCAAGGAACATTCTTAACAAGAAGTTTGTCGAAGGGTGCCCTTACCGCGCGCATTTGCTTGACGAAGTGTCCATAGTAGCTTATCATTCCGATGAATAAGCGAAGCATAGGCAAATTTGTTGGTGGTCGAATTTCTACAATTGCAGCCACTTTATCGGGGTCGGATCGTCGTCCTTCGCTAGTAATGATGAACCCGAGATATTTGGTACTGCTGAGTAGAAACCGACATTTTGCAGTGTTGACATGAAATCCCCACTCCGGAATTCTGCCCACGAGGAAAAATCCACTCGGCTGATTACGTCCAGTTCTTTGAAGACGCTGGAGCTCCTTTTCGACGGCTGGAAGCGCAGTGAACGGAACCAGGCTTTTAGGATGAAAAATCGGTTTTGCAGAGGGCTTCAAGTGAAGTACTGCCTTCGTTTTTTAGCACACTCCCAATGTAGGCTCAAACACATACGCGAACTGCTCTTGAAGTTCGGCCGAACATTGTTCAGCACTTACGGCTGTGACTCTTAGTTGGCAAAAAGTGTTGATCGCACATCCCAGAGACCTAATCCTCCAATCCAATAAATTCCCATTACGTTGAGATCGCTGACGTCAGAGACATAACCAATGCCGTTAATTATTTTCGAGTTAAACGAAATGGTGGAATTGAATTGCGAATTCAACTATAACAGATCTCCTTCCTGATGCATTTCTGGCTACATGATTGGTATTAACCGTATTTGGCTTGCCAATCAATTCCCACGTTCTTTTTGACATTATTGAAATATCCGATGCGAACTGTCGAACTGTAGTTGAAAACAATCTATTGGTCTTTTAGCAATTCTCAGAGAATATGATTCGCAGTCTAAATAGCAATTTTTGTGAGTAAAAATAATATAATTACTTAAAAATCTTAAAATCTGGAAGAAAAAGATTAATATCTCAGCTCAGGATGAGTTAAATTGAATTTCAAGCTCCGCAAATTCTTCATCAGGATGTGTACAATACAACCTAGCTATAGGTGTTAGGCGAAGCTTTGATTTAGACTATTAAGAAAAATTTACTCATAAAGATATTTTGCAATAACTTCATCAGATGAAATTTCTATGAAACCGGCTATATTTAGACTGAATTTTGTCTCAATTAGTTAAAGTACATTTAATAAGAGGCAATGCCGTAAGTTTGGGTAGAATATCTTTTTTACAGTTTGTGAGATACTCTTTTCCTTGCAAAAACACAAATTCTTTGAAAATTGCCAAAAACGTCTTCAATAAGAGTCTATAGCTCAGGTTTAGATAAACCGAATTTAACTATGTACCAATCAAATTAAAGGTCTAAATATCTGCAATAGAACCTCATTTTTAGTTTTTCAATATTGTTGAGTACAACTTCATCGATCTCAAAAAAACCACTAAAACAGGCGAAAATTTGCAAATTTTGCTGTTTTTCGAGTCGAGCTTTTTAATTGATTGCTTGAATCACGTCCAATATTCTCTGTATAGAATGTGTTTTATAGACGAAGTTGTATAGAATTTTCATAAAATTCGGTGTATCTTACATTCACGAAACCGAACATTTGTATGGGAGGGGGTAACACTCAAAAATTTTCAGTTTATGTGTTTTTTTCAATGCAGTACACGTTACACCGGGGGGGTCGGTTTATAACAATTATGGATTAAGTTATTATTATTTTTCTATCCACATGCAAAGTTTAAACTTTGTATCTTTGACCAGAGCCCTAAAAAAATCACTCAAAATTTTCGACATTTTTGCTTATCACCTTCCTTCCCTTACACCTCCCAACTTAAAATTTTTACCAAAATTAAAAACTACGTAGTTCTACAATCTGACAAATTTTCGATTTGATATCTGTACTCTTTTTTAAGATATAAGGATTTGTAATTTTGATAAGTGCGTCCCCCCATTACTATTATTTCAACATGTTATATTAATTTGTATTTTCCTAATATAGCTTAATATACTTTCCAAGTTTCAAATACATAGCTTAATAAATAGCCGAGATATTGATTTTTAAGTTTTTTTCTTTGCACCACCCCTGACCCTCCCCCTTACAATAATTAGCATCCCTCTAGGCTGATTCCGGTGGAACTATGTACCACCTTAATGGTCCCAAAATATAAATTTCTTACGACTAGTAATTTCGAAAATATAATTATTTGAAAAAACAATTCGGCCGACAATTTGTTTTTAGCCCCCCCCCCCTTTCGGACGCCAATGGATAGAAAAATTTAATTATTTTTAGAGTTTGTCCCTCAACCCTCTCTATATCTCTACTGATTTTCAACTTCCTATCTGCATTCGTGGTGGAGATATTAGCAAGTGTAATTTTTGACTTTTTCCCTCCTTCGCCTCCCCCTTCCACCTAACCCCTTCCAAAATTTAGAAAATAGAGCTCACTTACCCAATCAACAATCCACCCAAAACGAACATTCTACCTTTAACGGTCTCGGAGATTTGAGTCCATATGTACGGCGTACGGCGGGACGGATTTTTTTTTTGCATTTTACTTTATTATTCTAATAATAAAGTATTGTGATCGACACAAGAAAAAAAAAATTTGCTAACCTGAAATTTTTTTTTTCGCGTTTCATGACTAAATTAGCCTAAAAATGCGAAAAAAAAATCCGCACAGCAGCTGTACACCGTACATATGGACTCATATCTCCGAGACCATTAAAGGTAGAATGTTCGTTTTTAGGTGGATTGTTGATTGGGTAAGTGAGCTCTATTTTCTAAATTTTGGAGGGTGTTAGGTGGAAGGGGAGGTGGGGGAGGGAAAAAGTCGAATACTACACTTCCTAATATCTCCCTCACGAATGCAGATAGAAAGTTGAAAATGACCCTAAATATACGAAATATTATATGGTCGAAAATCTTTAAAACTTCTACCCCCTCCCATACAAAATTTTTTTTTCGTCCATTCTTAAGAAATCAACTATCACCTAACTATTAAAAGCTATCAATTTGAAATTTTGCATAAAAATTTACAAAAATAATTGAAATGAAATTACGTTAAAAGTTTTGAAATCGCGCTTGCCCTTCTACCCCCTCCCATACAAAAGTATGTTTTCGACCAATTTCATTAAATCAACTAATAACCAACAAAATAAAAGCTACGAAATTGAAATTTTGTACGAGCACCTTACAATAGAAAAGAAAGAAAATTGCATCAAAAGTTTAACGATTCCCCTACCTCCTCTACCCCCTCCCATACAAAATTATTTTTTCGAGCATTTGTAAGAAATCAGTTATCAGCTAACTCTTAAAAGCTTTTAATTTCAAATTTTGCATAAAAACTTATAAAAATTATTCAAATGAAGGTGCTTTAAAAGTTTTGAAATCGCGCCTGCCCTTCTACCCCCTCCCATACAAAACTATGATTTCGACCAATTTCATTAAATCACCTTATAACCAACAAACTAAAAGCTACGAACTTGAAATTTTATACAAGCACCTTACAAGAGAAGCAAAATAAAACTATATATCAAATTTTACGATTCCCCTACCTTCTCTACCCCCTCCCATACAAATGTTCGGTTTCGTGAATGGAAAATACACCGAATTTTATGAAAATTCTATGCAACTTCGTCTATGAAACACATTCTATGCAGAGAATATTGGACGTGATTCAAACAATTAATTAAAAAGCTATTAACATCCACCCACCCTTACTATTACCCCTCCTCCTCCCCTCATACAAACCCAAACTTGCAGAAACGAATGAAATATTGTTAGATTGACAACAGCCCTACCGAAGGACTCCCTTTCACTTAGCCTTCCCTAACCACTCTAACCTGCATATTGACTTTCCACTCATCCGCAACTTGTCCCAAGAATAATAAAGTTTCGCCCGACTTGTTGGCAGTTTATTTAGGCTAATTTAGTCATGAAATGCGAAAAAAAAAATTCAGGGTAGCAAATTTTTTTTTTCTTGTGTCGATCACAATACTTTGTTACCAGAATAATAAAGTAAAATTGGTTCGACAACGAATGCCAGCATGAAGAACCAAAAAATCATGCTTAAAAAATATTAACGGAACGGCCGACACGAGCCAAACGGGATAAATATAATGATCTTATATGTCATTCACGTGAAGCATATTGTAGTGTAGTGGATTTTAAAATCCGCCTGTTATATGAATGTTCACCTGGCGTCGTAGTGTTGTGTAGTGCAATAGAAATTAACAGTTGAAGGATAACTAACAATAATTAATAATAAAACTTTGAAACACAAAGTGTTCAAAAGTTACGTAACCATTTAAAGTAGTTTCCATAAAATCACAGAAAATTTCTTTTGAAATTAAGAATCCTAAAAACGGGAAATTTTAAAAAATTGTTCGAATATAAAACATAATTCCTTAAACTTCGTTTTATCGTACTCTTGAAAAACTGCATATTTTCGACGACATTTTCAAATGTTTTTTTTTTCATTTTTTTTGTTTACAGAAAAGTATATAACGGTCACTTGGTAGATTTTAAAATACACTACACTACACTCCACGTGATTGCGATATAAGACGATTTGCAAACAAAATCTGCAGACACAAAAAACGAAAGTACAATAATGACGAAATTACAAACACGGACGAGCATTTTAAATTACATAACACGAGAACCCGCGTATTCTCTTGTTAAAAGGATGAAAGAGAGATAACAACCGAAGACGACCCTCTGCAAGGAAGCAGAAAGTAACATTATAAGTAATGCGCAAGATAAAACTAAGATGGGCGCAATACTTTGAACACCTCCCCAATTCGAGCCAATCATCCTGACGAAACGCAGCAGTAGACAACTGATGTAACAGCTGATGTAGAATCCTCTTTGAGTTCTGCCACACTCGAAGTAAAAAAGGTCCTGAATAACCACCCAAACAACAAAGCACCGGGCTCTGGAAAAATTTTAGCTGAACTTTTGAAATTCGGCGAAACCAGCATAGCGCATCTACACAGATTAGTCACGGACATATGGACGCAGGAAACACTTCCTGAAGATTGACGCAGGAGTGTCGTATTTACAATTTATAAAAAAGGAGACATACTCTGCTACAAAGACTACCAAGTAATGTCGTTGTTGTGGACGTCTTACAAAATATTAACGAAAATTCTGGAAAAGAGAATTAAGGCCTATGATGACAAAGTAAAAGCTAGGGTGTAGCCTACTGGGTAGTATGTTGGTCTACAATGTGGAGGTCGTGAGTTCAAATCCCGGTCAACGCATAATTCCAGCACACTGCCTGCTTGGGTATTCCTTGGTGATCTCAATCTACGAAGATAAAAAATTCATAGGTAGAGGGTTGTGCGAAGGTTTAACAACCCTTCCGCAATAAATAATGTAAAATGTTAAGGAACCTGAAGGCCAATGCCCAATTTGAGTTGTATTACCATTGTAGAAGTAGATGTCAAAGTAATTAGTGAATACCAATTTAGCGCTGAACAATCGACCACGGACCCAAATATTCTCAGTTAAATAGGTACTGGAGAAGTGCTGGGAATATAACACTGATGTACACCAGATATTTGTTGACTTCAAACATGCATACGACGGTATCGACAGGCGCATACTGTACAAAATCATATTGGAGTTTGGAGTAACACCGAAACTGGTTCGGCTTACAAGAATTACAATGGCTGAATCTTTGTCACAAGTCAAGGGTTAGTACTAATAAGGATTAGAGTTTCTGATATCATTAATGTATTAAAGGGCATTAAATTTAAGCAATTGTTGTTTGTGCTAATCCTAAAGTTTTAATAAAACAACCCAAATACTATAAGAAATATTTAAACCATTTGAAAACAGCATAACAAAATTACCTTGATGAAAACGATATTTATTCAAAAGTAGGCCAATATTATTAGCCTGTACTACGTAACAAAAGCATGTCAACAAAGTTCTCAAATATAAAATTCCAGTGTTCGTTGTTCTTGTTTTTCCAAATATTTCGGAATTAAAATTATCAATTTCGAAAGTGTTTGTATAATGCCAAAAAACCGTTCTTCTTCAAAATCTACGGGAAGAAATAGAAACAGTTTGCAAATTACACAATCCACAAAAAAGCCACAGAGACCACTAAAAAGTATTTTGAAGAACGTGAATTTGAAGGAGTATATGTCGGCGTTTACCGATGTGGTTCGGAGCAGACTTGGAGAAAGAGATGATGGTCCGGAGAATGACGTATGTACGACCAACATTAAATTCCTCAATAAAAAACAGGTCAAATTCAGTGATGTTGTACAAGCGTTCAGTATCGGTGATGGTTGGAAAATTTCGTCTTCCGTTGAAACATTGAAATCTGAAACTGATCAGCAGGTAATCCGCTCTCTTTTCTATATAATTATTGCATTTTAATAATATTATTTTTATTCTTTAGAACCGAAGGAAAATATTACGTAACAGCTATCGCAACTATATGACCAAATTTAATCCACTTCCTAAGGGCCTCTAATTAAACAAATTGCAATTGGACAGGCAAAGAGTGCTGTCATTTATAACTAGGCAACTGAAAAAGCCAATGTACCTGTGTTATTGTAATGAAAGTACATTTTATATTTTAATTTTTATTAAAAATTCTTTTTGAAATGAAATATGTCAAATAATGTATTTAATTTGTTATTTTTAATAATACTAATTCTTTACAACGTTCATATTCAAAGTATTGTGGAAAATCGATTGGAATGTCTTTAATTGTCCAACTTTTACCCTTCACCTTTCGAGTAAAATGTTCATAACACGGTGCGACCGTTTCCAAATCCGAAAGAGTGAAAACGTACCGTTTTTCTAATGCTATGAAAATAGTCTTTGATTTTTCGAATTTTCGGTCGAGTAGTTTATCAAGAACAGAAATTAAACCTTCGGTTAAATCGTCGTCATATATTACTGAAATAATATAGAAATTGTTAATAGTAGATACGAAATTTTTAATAAAATTTGTACAAATAAATTATGAGCACGCGAATTAAAACCCGGCATTGGATGATGGATCTTGTTATTTAGGCCTTAATCCTAAATTTTGATTTGTCAACCGCGTTTTTTTTTTATATCAGTCTATTTTTCGTACCTAAAGGTCCGTAATCTGTAATAAAACGGACACAACCTTTCGCGGCTGGGCCAAACAAGATTTAAGATCAAGGTCCTGGATTTAACAAAGGTCACATCCCATTTAACAGTACGAAATGATGCAGTGAACTTTTGGTCTGTTAGAGAAAATGTAGTTTCGGAATAATAAAATCAATAATTACATAAACAATATGTTATGCCTAACTTACCATCAGCTGCAATGACTAAATCGGTTTCCTCAACAGCTTTTGTCAATTCAAATGTAAATGAAGATTTCTTAAAATCCAATTCCATCACATCGATATCATTTCGCAACAATACTCGATTGCGTTTAACATTTGATTTTATTAAATCTAAAATTCCGCCGATGTCGACATCGGTACAAACAACTTTCTTACAATAAATAGCGCTAGCAATACTTGTAAGTCCGACTCCAGCGCCAAGCTCTAAGATTTGTTTGTTACTAAACTCTTCGCGATTATGAAAAAGAAAATCAGCGAGCAAAAGAGCACCACGCCATACTTGCAAACCAACTAGTTGTAAGACTGTTGAACCAGAATGTTCTATACGGAAAAAAATAATATATTTTAATTTAAAAAAAAATATATATATATTTCCATATTTATAACACTTGAAACAAAGAAAGCTTATATTATAAATACTTAGTTTAGTTTTTCGTATTACCTATTTCAATTGCTCCTTTCTTTTTACGTGATGGAATTAGATCCCCATCCTTGTCCGATTTTGCCTTCGGTTTGCTATTCAACTCCACTGGATACGCGAAAGAAAATTTTGAAATTATTCCTGAAATAGAACGTAAGCATTTAAGTACATTTTTTGTTGGCACTTACTACAAAAGTTGAAAAAATTCAAAATAATAATTAATTATATACAAAAAGTTTTTAAGCTAGGGTGTAGTCTAGTGGGTAGCGTGTTGGTCTTGTAATGCGAAGGTCGTGAGTTCAAATCCCGGTCGACGCAATATATAATTCTAGCACATTGCCTGCTTGGATATACCTTGGTCACCTCAATCTACGAAAATGAAAAATTCGTAGACTGAGGATTGTGCGAAGGGCTAACAACCCTTCCACAATAAGTAATGAAAAATGTTAAGGAACCTGAATGTCAGGAGGCCAAGGTCCGATTTGGGATGTAATGCCATTGAAGTAAGAAGTAAAAAGTTTTAGGTGGAAGGGTCGAGCATATCAATTCTTGATAAAGCTTATATTACGAGTAATCAATATTACCGACTAACAGAGTTCAAACTCTGTGCTAAAGTAAATTTTGATTACTTAGTCCACTAGATAAATAAAAAATATATTTAAAAATTCCAAATAATGCCCCTTTTTAAATACCGCATGTGATGAGGCCAACGTGCAGCGTGGAATCGAAAAGTAAAGTGAACCCGAAAGTTCTAAACCTACACTGAACTGAAACATTGGTAAATGCTGGTAAAGAGTCCCAAGGAATATCATACCCTACGTGATATTTCTCTAGAAACCGGCTCCAGAGATCTTGCAAGGATATCTATATCGACGGCATATGCTACGAGTTGTATGGATTTGAAGCATAGTGTTCCCTTGGTGTCAACGGGAAGTTTCCGAACAACATATTCGAGTGTCAAGTTGAACAGCATTGGTGCGAGACCGTAACCTTGCTTAAGGCCGTTATCTCTTTTAAAACTGGAAGTCCGATCGTTTCCTACTCTGACTCGTGACAAAGACTCGGTCATTGTCATTCTTGTAAGCCGAACCGGTTTCGGTGGAACTCCAAACTTTAGCATGATTTTATACAGTGCGCGCCTGTCGATACTGTCGTATGCTTATTTGAAGTCAACAAATATCTGGTGCACATCAATATTATATTCCCAGCACTTTTCCAGTAGCTCTTTAACTGAGAATAACTGGTCCGTGGTCAATCGTCCAGTTCTAAATTCGCCTTAGTATTCACTCCGCCATAGACGGTCCCAAGCCCCGTTTGAGAAAGGAGGACGGAACATGGAGTTAACCTGAATGACCAGTAACACCAGTGCGTCTCAGGAAGTAGGCAAAAAGTATGACATAGTAGGACTTGCAGCATAGCTGTGAGAACTCCAGCATGTCATATTTAGCTCAAAACTCCCACCCTTTTTCTACTAGGGTGTAATAAATAAGTAGGACCGGTCCTCCAGGTCGGGGGTTGGGCGAGGCGTCGACAACGCATCACCGGAAAAAAAACACTGTCCCGAAACCTGAAGAACAACATCGGAAAGGATGGACTCAACGGCAACGACCCCGCAAACGGAAAATGGACTACTCTATTGGATCTTGGAATGTTCGATCCTTATTTAGGACAGGAGCTCTGAAAGAATTCCTCGAAGATGTGGCAAAACACAACATCAGCATAACTGCCATCCAAGAAACGAAATGGCTCGGTAGCGAAATCATGGACATGAGATCACACACAATCTATCCAAGTGGAAAATTGTCGGGAAGCAGAGAGTTTGGAGTCGGTTTTGTCGTTGACAAAAAATTTAAACAGCAGGTCACGAGCTTCAGACCAGTAAGTGAAAGATTGTGTGCAATCCGAATAAAGACTAAATTTTTCAACACTTGGTTGATCAACGTTCACGCACCAACAGAAGACAAGGACGATATAACTAAAGACGAATTTTATGCCACCCTAGAGACAACCTATGATCCACTGCCCTCGAATGACCTAAAGATTGTCTTAGGGGATTTTAATGCAAAAGTCGGAAAAGAGGAGGCTTATAGAGGAACAACAGGAGGGCACAGTCTCCATGACATAACCAACGACAATGGCCAACGTCTTATTGATTTCGCGAGCAGCAAAAATATCATAGTAAGCTCTACGTGCTTCCCACATCGCGATATTCACAAACGAACGTGGGCATCACCAGATGGTCACACCTTCAACCAAATAGACCACGTTCTAATTGAGAAAAGGGCTGCTTCCAGCATACTTGATGTACGAACTCTCCGCGGTGCGAATTGTGACTCTGATCACTATCTAGTCAGAGCTAAGTATCGATGCAAAATAGCTTGTCGTGGATATTCGAAAACGAGTAGAGCTCGCAAATTCAATGTCGACAAGCTTAACGACGAAACGGTGGCGCAGGCTTACATGTTAGCATGTAATAAACACCTGACACCAATATATGAAGATATCCAAAATATGCCAGTGGAGAATGCGTGGATGAAAATACGAGACGGCATCAAATCATCCGCGGAGGAGGTATTAGGATATCAAGCACGGCGGAAAAATAATGATTGGTTCGACCAAGAATGTCGCGACGCAATAGATAGAAAGAACGAAGCTTACAAAATTTTTACTGAACGACCAACACGAGACAAAAAAGAAAGATATGACGAGCTTAGGCGATATGCGAAAAAGACCTGCAGACGAAAACAAAGGAAGTACCATAATGACAAAATACAAAAAGTGGACGACGACATGAGAAAAAATAAAACGCGGGACGCATACGCAATAGTAAAAGACTTAAAAAAGGGATATAAGCCAAAAACCAGTCTCTGCAAAGACGTGGATGGCAACATCATCAGCGACGCACAAGAAATCAAAAGGAGATGGGCTTCCTACTTTCAACATCTTTTGAATCCCATCCCAGTAGCACCGATAACGACAGACAACATTTCAATTGAAGCCTCAACTGACAAAGATGAACCATGATCGATACCACCCACGCTTGCTGAACGCAGCTCTATGTGACCAAAAACGAAACAAAGCGCCGGGAATTGACGAGATACCAGTTGAACTTCTGAAAAACGGTGGAAACTGTGTCGCTGAAATACTGCACAACATGATATGCAAAATTTGGACAGAGGAAATCATACCCGACGACTGGCGAAAAAGCATTATATGTCCAATTTACAAGAAAGGAGACAAACTCTGCTGTGAGAACTACAGAGGTATATCATTGTTGTGTACGTCCTATAAAATACTGACAAAAATTGTTGAACGTCGTCTTAAGCCCTATACTAATCAAATAATTGGCGAATACCAAGGCGGATTCAGAACCGGACGATCTACAACAGACCAGATATTCTCGGTGAAACAGGTGCTTGAGAAATGCTGGGAATATAACACAGACCTGCACCAAATATTCGTAGATTTTAAACAAGCATACGACAGTATCGACAGGAGCGTACTGTACCAAATCATGCTTGACTTTGGAATTCCTCCAAAACTAGTCCGACTAACAAGACTCACAATGACGAACACTGAATCCCAAGTGAGAATACAAACCGATTCCACAACCAGCTTTCGAACGGAATGTGGTTTAAAGCAGGGAGATGGTCTAGCCCCTATGCTTTTCAACTTGGCACTAGAGTATGTCGTCCGAAAATCACTACACACTACTATTCAAGTCCACCCAACTAGTAGCATACGCTGACGACATTAACATTCTAGCAAGATCCTTCCCTAGTGCTAAGGAGGTATTTGTCAATCTTGACTCCGCCGCAAAAGAAGTCGGGTTGCGCATTAATGAAAGCAAAACAAAAGTAATGACGCAAACAAGAAGGAGAACGCCAATCAGACAAAACATAACAATTGCGGAATATAATTTGGAGAGTGTGGACAACTTACGGTAATGAAACAGACGAAATCAAACGACGGATAATACTTGCAAATAAGACGTATTATTCGGTACTTCCAATAATGAAATCCAAGAAAGTGCACAGGAACAATAAGCTGCGGATTTATAAAACTATTATACGACCTGTGCTCTGTTATGGCAGCGAGACGTGGACATTAACGCGAACTTCCGAAAAAGCAGTTAACACATTCGAAAGAAAGGTCCTCCAAAGAATTTTGGGACCTATGAAGGAAGGAACGGAATGGCGAATAAGATACAAACATGAGTTGTATCAACTCAACGACGAACCAGAAGCTTCAACGTTCATCAAGCTACGTAAACTGCAGTGGGCTGGCCATGTAGAGCGAATGGAAGATAGAAGAATACCCAAACGTGCTCTTAAAGGCAAAACGAGTGGTAACCGGCCAGTTGGCAAACCACGCAAGCGATGGGAAGACTCGGTTGATGAAGACAGCAAAGCCATTTTAAAAATTAGCAGCTGGAGGACGCGGTCTTTGGATCGAGACGATTGGAGGCGACGACTTCAGGAGGCCAGGGCCCGATTTGGGCTGTCGCGCCATTGATGATGATGATGATTCACCAAATACTTTGTCAGCATAGGGCTTAATTCTCTTTTCCAGAATTTTCGTCAAGATACTATAAGACGTACACAATAGAGATATTCCTCGGTAGTTTCCGCAGCAGAGTTTGTCACCTTTTTTATAAATTGGACATAGGTATGTGCTCTTGCGCCAATCTTCAGGAAGTGTTTTCTGCGTCCATATGTCCGTGACTAATCTATGTAGAAGATGCGCTATGCAGGTGTCGCCGGTTTTCAGAAGCTCATTGGAATTTGATCAGTGCCCGGCGCTTTGTTGTTTGGGTGGTTCCTCAGGGCTGTTTTTACGTCTTCGAGTGTGGGAGGACTCAAAGCGGATCTTTCATCAGCCGTTACATCAGTTATACCTGCAATTGTGTCTCCTGCTGCTGTTCGTGCGGGTGATGGGCTCGGATTAAGAAGGTGTTCAAAGTATTGCGCCCATTTTAATTTTATATCTTCCGCATTACTTAGAATGCTCCCTTCTGCATCTTTGCAGAGGGTTGTTTTCGGTTGGTATCCCCCTTTCATTCTTTTGACAAGGGAATACGCGGCTCTTGTGTTGTGTAATTTATAGTGTTTGTCCATGGTTTTAATTTCGTCATTATTGTACTTCCGTTTTTTTTTTGGATGCATATTTTGTTTGCAAATCATCTAAGATCATAATATTTATCCCATTTGGTTCGTTTCTGCCGTTCTGTTAATATTTTGTAAGCCTGATTTTTTCGGCTTAAAGCATCTTGGCATTCGTTGTCGAACGAGTCATCTCTTTTGCGCTGGGGCTGTTGTCCTATCACCTCATCTGCGGCAGATGTAATGCCATCTTTAATATTTTGCTACATTTCTTCTATTGCTGGCGTTGTTGCTCAGTATTGGCGCGAAGTGCCCCTCTAAGGCTGATACGTACTTCGCGACTACTTTCTCATCCTTGAGTTTTCCTATGTTGAATTTAGGAACCGGTTTTGTTTTTGGGTGTTCTCGGTTTGCGATTCGACATTGGAACTCGGCTTTTACCAATTAGTGATCTGTGTCGCAATTAGCACCGCGACATGTACGCACGTCGAGAATGCAGGAGGCCGTCCTTTTCTCTATTAGAACATGGTCTATTTGATTAAATGTTCTTCCGTCGGGTGTTGCCCACGTTCTCTTATGAATGTCACGATGCGGGAAGCATGTCGAGCTTTCAATAAGATTTTGCTGCTGGCAAAATACGTCAGTCTCTGGCCGTTGTCGTTACTAATATCATGGAGGCTGTGCCTTCCAATTATCCCTATGGAAGTTTCTTCTTTGCACACTTTCGCGTTAAAGTCACCTATTATTATTTTAATATCGTTCGACGGAAGGGAGTCGAATGTTGATTCTAGGGTGCTGTAGAAATCGTCTTTAACTTCGTCGTCTTTGTCTTCCGTTGGGACATGGACATGACTAAGCCAAACAGTAAAGAATTTTGTTTTGATGCGGATTGCACTCAATCGTTCATTGACGGGTTTGAAGTTGGTGACTTGGTGTTTAAACTACTTTACCTTTCTTTTTTTTGTCCTAACGCAGCATTTTTCAAAGGATTTTCCAGGTCTTCCTAGTCTGACTACACTTCATGTTGATGGAAGCACACTTTGAGGAAAAGCTACCATTTCTTCCAGCCAGTTCTCATTGTTTCCCGGGAAGCGGTCTAGATGTCCACCGCTTTTCTGCCATCGCTCTTCTATTTTCGTGCAAAATGTCCTTAATGTTGTTTCTATACATCCTACAATTTCTTTTGGATATGGTGTTCCTCTAAATTAAAAGACGAATGCAAAAGCCGCTGGAAACCATTCACCACTTCGATTTTGTACCCGTGTGTCGAAAAAATCTCTTCTTCGGACAACGGAACCCATCCTGAATTTTGGAACGAGTTATATGGGCGGCGCAGCTATGCGCAGTCGATTTTTCCGGTTTCTATGACTAGACACCTTTAGCTTTAAAATGAGTTTAATCTCGGCATGGAATAATGCGGAATAATGTAACTAAATCAATTTTCAAAAAGAAATTTAGAGAAAAATTTAAGATCCAAAATCTCAATGTTTTTAATATTTTATAGCATTAAACCTACA
Organism: Chorisops tibialis; assembly: GCA_963669355.1. Classification (NCBI taxonomy): domain Eukaryota; kingdom Metazoa; phylum Arthropoda; class Insecta; order Diptera; family Stratiomyidae; genus Chorisops; species Chorisops tibialis. Next base: position 193,889,579 of record OY770263.1, on the reverse strand, counting down.
CCAAATTTTAATTATATTATTTTATTACCTAATCGTAAATAATGTATCTTTTGAAAATAAAAAATCCAGATTTCAACAATATAACATGTATGCATAATCTTCGAGCAAAGTCAAAAGAATGATTACTGAAAAATTTTCCTTTCAATTTATATTACCCGAAAAGTGGACTTTGACCTGCTGCTATTCTTAAACAGTTAAATTCTGGAAAAAAACTAAGTCGGGTTTTTGTTAATTGGATAGTTACCTAAATAATCATATAGTCAATTAGGGCAATATTTGACTTGAAATTTTTGAATTAAATTCCGCTAGATTCCGAAAATGTCACACTGTGCGGCGGCCAGCACCAGTCACTGTTCAGATCAGAAGCGAGCGACGGCCTCAGTATTGGCATTACCTGCGACCGAAATCTTGCAAAGCACAACAGTCGAACAACAAAGCGACTTTCAGTTCCTGGTGTAGACATTGGTCCTTCGATATGATGGAAAACACATGCGGGAAACATATAAAACGCAACCTCGCAACCGTATGGGATCTTATTTATTTATTTTTTTTAATAATAATAATAATTTATTTAATAAATTCAATAACAATTTTAGATATAAATGTATGATTTAAATTCAATCCATCTTAAATAAACATAACCTTACTTAAAACAAAATAATTAAAAAAAAATAATAATAATAAAGTTAAATTGAATATACAATCGAAATAAGAAGAAATCATAACGGGACTACGATTGGGCGTAATGCCTAATCGTGCGATACTCTAGATGAAGAGAATTTTTTTTAATTTTAAGAAATTTTGTAGGGGAAGTGGTAGAGGGTGTGACGGCATTGAACTAATTTTTTCACATCACGCTAAGGTTTCTATCAAAATGTTTTATATAAAATTTAGTATTCAAAAATTTAAAAGGTACTGTGAAAATTAATGTATTGGATTTAGTGAAATTGTGCAGTTTGAATGGGAGGTGAAGGAGTGTGGAGCGATTAATGACTTTTTTAGAAACAACTGTAAATATCATTTAATTGCCATATTTTAAATTGCAGATCAGTGACATTCATACTTTTCAGGAAAATCGACTTTTTGTAAAGTTGTTGAATTGTGTCAAATTGTATGGGAGGGGGTAGAAGGAGTGGAGCTAATCGCCTAATGTTTTTTGGTCTTACTAATAATTCTAAATAAATATTTAGTGCATAATTTCAGCTCGATAAATTGTATACGCACTGAGTGAATAGGTTTAGAGCATTTCTTAAATTCTTCTGTATGTGAAGGGGTGGAAGGAGGAGGTGGACACAAATAATTTTTATGCAGCAGATTGGAATTATTATAAAAGTAATATATTCCAAATTTCAGATCAATAGCTTTTATACTTTTTGAAAAAATGCGTTTATTGACAAATTGCGTAATTGTGCCATTTTGTATGGGAGGGGGTAGAAGGAGTAAAGGAGTAATAGAGGATTACTCTATTATTTTTTTGGTCTTATTAATAATTATAAATAAATAATTACTGCACAATTTCAGCTCAATCAATTTTATACGCACTGAGTAAATTGGTTTAAAGCATTTCATGAAAAAGTGCAGTTTTATGAAAGGTGGTGGAAGGAGGGGGAGGATACGTGTAATTTTTATACATCATCATCAATGGCGCGACAGCCCAAATCGGGCCCTGGCCTCCTGAAGTCGTCGCCTCCAATCGTCTCGATCCAAAGACCGCGTCCTCCAGCTGCTAATTTTTAGAATGGCTTTGCTGTCTTCATCAACCGAGTCTTCCCATCGCTTGCGTGGTTTGCCTACCGGCCGGTTACCACTCGCTTTGCCTTTAAGAGCACGTTTGGGGATTCTTCTGTCTTCCATTCGCTCTACATGGCCAGCCCACTGCAGTTTACGTAACTTGATGAACGTTGAAGCTTCTGGCTCGTCGTAGAGTTGATACAACTCATGGTTGTATCTTATTCGCCATTCCGTTCCTTCCTTCACAGGTCCCAAAATTCTTCGGAGGACCTTTCTTTCGAATGCGTTAACTGCTTTTTCGGAAGTTCGCGTTAATGTCCACGTCTCGCTGCCATAACAGAGCACAGGTCGTATAATAGTTTTATAAATCCGCAGCTTATTGTTCCTGTGCACTTTCTTGGATTTCATTATTGGAAGTACCGAATAATACGTCTTATTTGCTAGTATTATCCGTCGTTTGATTTCGTCTGTTTCATTACCGTCCTTTGCTAGATTAGCCCCAAGATATATGAAGTTGTCCACACTCTCCAAATTATATTCCGCAATTGTTATGTTTTGTCTGATTGGCGTTCTCCTTCTTGTTTGCGTCATTACTTTTGTTTTGTTTTCATTAATGCGCAACCCGACTTCTTTTGCGGCGGAGTCAAGATTGACAAATACCTCCTTAGCACTAGGGAAGGATCTTGCTAGAATGTTAATGTCGTCAGCGTATGCTACTAGTTGGGTGGACTTGAATAGTAGTGTCCCGTTGGTGTCGACTGGGATTTTTCGGATGACATACTCTAGTGCCAAGTTGAAAAGCATAGGAGCTAGACCATCTCCCTGCTTTAAACCACATTCCGTTCGAAAGCTGGTTGTGGAATCGGTTTGTATTCTCACTTGGGATTCAGTGTTCGTCATTGTGAGTCTTGTTAGTCGGACTAGTTTTGGAGGAATTCCAAAGTCAAGCATGATTTGGTACAGTACGCTCCTGTCGATACTGTCGTATGCTTGTTTAAAATCTACGAATATTTGGTGCACGTCTGTGTTATATTCCCAGCATTTCTCAAGCACCTGTTTCACCGAGAATATCTGGTCTGTTGTAGATCGTCCGGTTCTGAATCCGCCTTGGTATTCGCCAATTATTTGATTTGTATAGGGCTTAAGACGACGTTCAATTATTTTTGTCAGTATTTTATAGGACGTACACAACAATGATATACCTCTGTAGTTCTCACAGCAGAGTTTGTCTCCTTTCTTGTAAATTGGACATATAATGCTTTTTCGCCAGTCGTCGGGTATGATTTCCTCTGTCCAAATTTTGCATATCATGCTGTGCAGTATTTCAGCGACACAGTTTCCACCGTTTTTCAGAAGTTCAACTGGTATTTCGTCAATTCCCGGCGCTTTGTTTCGTTTTTGGTCACATAGGGCTGCTTTGATTTCAGGAAGCGTGGGTGGTGTCGATGATGGTTCATCTTCGTCAGTTGAGGCTTGAATTGAAATGTTGTCTGTCGTTATCGGTGCTATTGGGATGGGATTCAAAAGATGTTCGAAGTATGAAGCCCATCTCCTTTTGATTTCTTCTGTGTCGCTGATGATATTGCCCTCTGCGTCTTTGCAGAGACTGGTTTTTGGTTTATATCCCTTTTTCAAGTCTTTTACTATGGCGTATGCGTCCCGCGTATTATTTTTTCTCATGTCGTCGTCCATTTTTTGTATCTTGTCATTATGGTACTTCCTTTGTTTTCGTCTGCAGGTCTTTTTCGCATATCGCCTAAGCTCGTCATATTTTTCTTTTTTGGCTCGTGTTGGTCGTTCAGTAAAAATTTTGTAAGCTTCGTTCTTTCTATCTATTGCGTCGCGACATTCTTGGTCGAACCAATCATTGCTTTTTCGCCGTGCTTGATATCCTAATACCTCTTCCGCGGAGGATTTGATACCGTCTCGTATTTTCATCCACGCATTATCCACTGGCATATTTTGGATATTTTCATATATTGGTGTCAGGTGTTTATTACATGCTAGCATGTAAGCCTGCGCCACCGTTTCGTCGTTAAGCATGTCGACATTAAATTTGCGAGCTCTACTCGTTTTCGAATACCCACGACAAGCTATTTTGCATCGATACTTAGCTCTGACTAGATAGTGATCAGAGTCACAATTCGCACCGCGGAGAGTTCGTACATCAAGTATGCTGGAAGCAGCCCTTTTCTCAATAAGAACGTGGTCTATTTGGTTGAAGGTGTGACCATCTGGTGATGCCCACGTTCGTTTGTGAATATCGCGATGTGGGAAGCACGTAGAGCTTACTATGATATTTTTGCTGCTTGCGAAATCAATAAGACGTTGGCCATTGTCGTTTGCTATGTCATGGAGACTGTGCCCTCCTGTTGTTCCTCTATGAGCCTCCTCCTTTCCGACTTTTGCATTAAAATCCCCTAAGACAATTTTTAGGTCATTCGAGGGCAGTGAGTCATAGGTTGTCTCTAGGGTGGCATAAAATTCGTCTTTAGTTACATCGTCCTTGTCTTCTGTTGGTGCGTGAACGTTGATCAACCAAGTGTTGAAAAATTTAGTCTTTATTCGGATTGCACACAATCTTTCACTTATTGGTTTGAAGCTCGTGACCTGCTGTTTAAATTTTTTGTCAACGACAAAAGCGACTCCAAACTCTCTGCTTCCCGACAATTTTCCACTTGGATAGATTGTGTGTGATCTCATGTCCATGATTTCGCTACCGAGCCATTTCGTTTCTTGGATGGCAGTTATGTTGATGTTGTGTTTTGCCACTTCTTCGAGAAACTCTTTCAGAGCTCCTGTCCTAAATAAGGATCGAACATTCCAAGATCCAATAGAGTAGTCCATTTTTCGTTTGCGGGGTCGTTGCCGTTGAGTCCATCCTTTCCGAGGCTGTTCTTCAGGTTTCTGGACAGTGTTCTTTTTCCGGTGATGCGTTGTCGGCGCCTCGCCCAACCCCCGACCTGGAGGACCGGTCCTACTTATTTATTACACCCTAGTAGAAAAAGGGTGGGAGTTTTGAGCTAAATATGACATGCTGGAGTTCTCACAGCTATGCTGCAAGTCCAACTATGTCATACTTTTTGCCTACTTCCTGAGACGCACTGGTGTTACTGGCCATTCAGGTTAACTCCATTTACCCTCCTCCTTTCTCAACTCGGGCTTGGGACCGTCTATGGCGGAGTTGTAATTTTTATACAGTAGAATGAAATTATTACAAAAGTATTATATTCCAAATTTCATATCAATAGCGTTTACACTTTTCGAGAAAAGCCGTTTATTGATAAATTGCGAAATTGTGTCATTTTGTATGGGAGGGGGTAGAAGGGGTGGAGCGATTTGGCCCGTTCACGAACTTGTTCTTACTTTTTTGTCAAAAACGATGTGTCCAAAATTTGAACTTTCTAGATCAACGCGTTCTCAAGCTAGAGAGGACACGGACGGACGGACGGACGGACGGATGGACGGACATCCGGTTTTGAAATTTTTGAGTAATTATATGAACTTCTGCATCATTAATTTTTTTCTCCGAGGCTTATTTCTTAGCGTTACAAACTTTGTGGCAAACTTATAATTCTCTCAGATTTCATCAAAAAAACAAAACAAAAAAAAAATTTTAAGATAAGTTATAGGAATAAAATAAATAGATAAGAAAAATAAATATGAAAAAAAGAAGAAGGTTGGGTTGATTACATTACAATGAACGATGAAGATCACCCGAATCCGTATTACGGGTGTTCATCTGTTCATTGCAATTAACCATCACATTTACAAATTAAATAAATTTAATGGATTTTTCCACATTCTATGGATAGTTTCCCAGATTTATCGCTTTACGTCGTCTTTAACTATTTATTTAAAATTTTAAAATTTTCTAGTTACGATATTTAAGAACATACAACAACGTAAATCGGTTTTATCGCACTTTAGCACTTTATAGCATGCCCTGAGCCGTCTTAAAGCCTAATTAGAATAAAATTACTTACGTCCATTTTCACATACAATCGGCTTAAAATCGGTTTCCTTGTAGATTTCCGAAGATACTTCGTACATTCTGCAGCAATATTTATACTTGAACAAAAAACTTTTTTAAAATAAAATATTTAAAAAGAAAATTACTCGACCGATGAGGTTCAGCCGAATTTTACTAATAAACGAGTGGCATGTGTCCCTGGACGTTTGCCAAATCATTGCGATTCAAACTGCATACATAAAACCGCGTGAAAATAAAATTTTCTCGTTGATACTCGTCATACTTCTATATTTACAAGCAATTTTTCAATGCCGACCAAACGTTATAACAAGTTTGACAATGAAACAGCTGATTAGTGTTTGTAAATCAAATCTTGTTGCAGCAACTTTACGTAAAGTCAAATCGTGTTGCCAGCAACCTTAAGTAAATTCAATCTTGTTGCCAGCAACCTTACGTAAAATCAAATCTTTTTTTACGGAGGGGTTTACTTTTTTCAATAGCACTTGTGTGCTCGCAAATTGTGTTCAAGCGCCATCAAGGTTATACGTCTCCTAGTAAAATCCCACCAGTTCTACAGCACGTGCTCCATCGTCTAACATTGCTTCCTGATATTGTTTATAAGGGTTTTGTCTTCTTTCCTTTTTTCCACATTGAATGCTTTGACAATTCGTATGGGCGGTGGTAAGTTTTCGTCGGAATCTAGGTCAATGCTACCTCTTTTTACTAGCTCGTCCGCTACTCTTCATAGCCTGTTATGCCAATGTGACCCGGAACCCAGCCAATTTCGCGCTTCAGGTGCCGAATGACGACTGCATCATTTTGTAGGCGGGAATTTTAACAATCCATAAGGCTGCCGAAATCTCCGTCCCGCACGCCTAGGACAGAAAAATTAATGTCTCTACAGATAGCCAGACTGCCTTAAAGGCAAAAACCCGTTAGAAACCCACTGGAAACTAGAGTTGCTCCATGCAAGAAGAGGAAGACGCACTGTATCAGAGTCTCTCATACCTGCGAATTCACCTTTTCAAATTCACTATTCGTCAGTGGTGAGTTTTGAGATTTCTTTTGAATATTTAATGCACCCTTAGCCGCCGAATACACGATGCTACTTGAGCTATACTTTTCGCAATGTATACCATTCACAGCACACTTATATGCCACATATTTGACGACATTGAAGGCAAAGATCCCAATAGGAACGGTAATAACACATCGGTCAATAACTCCGTAGGATAACAAAGAAAATACAGTTTTTTCGGTCTAATTTTGCTTTATTCTTCGACATAGTTTCTTTCAAGAGTGATACAATCCGTTCAACGCCTTTCTAGCTTTTCGATACCAGTTTTGTAGAACAACTTGTCTTCCGACTCAAAATGTGCCTCAGTTGCGGAAATTACCTCTTCATTTGAGCCAAATCTTTTGCCAGCGAGCATTTTTTTCAGGTCTGCGAAGAGCCAGTAGTCGCTGGGGGCTAGATGTGGAGAATACGGTGGGTGCGGAAGCAAATCGAAGCCCAATTCATGCAATTTTGCCATTGTTTTGATCGACTTGTGACACGGATCATTGTCTTGATGAAACAGTATTTTTTTCCTCTGCATGTGTGGCCGTTTCGCAGCAATTTCTCGCTTCGTTCGTTGGTGGAATGGTATATAATAATCGGTATTGATGCTCTTTCCCTTCTCAAGGTAGTTTATGAATAATATACCATGTGCATCCCAAAAAACTGAAGCCATTACCTTGCCAGCCGATGTTTGAGTTTTTGGTCGCGGTTCTCCCGCTGCTGTCCACTCGGATGACTGCCGATTTGACTCTGGTGTGAAATAATGGATCCAAGTTTCATCCATTGTCACATACCGCCGCAAAAAATCTTTTTTATTGCGTCGAAACAGCTTCATACAGGCCTCCGAATCGTCGACACGTTGTTGTTCACTGTGAGCAAACGCAGCACCCACTTAGGAAAGAGCTTCCGCATCGACAAATGCCCATACAAAATTGTGTGCACACTGCCTTTCGATATCTTTAGAGTGTCTGCTAACTCTTGCAACTTCACTTTACGATCGGCCAAAACGATTTTGTGGACTCTTTTAATGTTTTCTGGAGTAACAGCTTCATTTGGCCTTCCACTGCGTGGCAAGTCCTCAGTCGAGCTACGACCACATTTAAACTCGGCAAACCACATCTCAACCATTTGTCTCGACGGAGCAGATTCCAAATAACACTTTTCAAGCCATGCTCTTGTTTCAACGGTGTTTTTTCCCATTAAGAAGCAATGTTTTATCAACACACGAAATTCGGATTTTTCCATGTTTTTAAAAATATCAAAAGTAACGTCACTTCGAGCACTGTAGCTTGTAAACAAAGAATCAGAATGTCATGGAATTTTGACGCGACGCTTCTGAAAATTAGTACTCCCTGCCAATACAATTGGTTCGGCCACAGAGGTGCCATCTGTGGGTCATATTGACCGATGTGGTAGTCGCCACATAATACATAATTAAGGTTAAAGTTTCACCATGTTTCAGGACGTTATCAATTGTCAACATAATTCTAACAAATAAAGTTTTCCCCTTCATTTTTCTTCTCTCCCCCCCCATCAACAATGGCTACAACCCCAAGTCGGGCCTTGACTTGTATGCTTCGTCTCAAATTTTATCGGTCCAATGAAAGCGTTCTCTATGTTGAAAATTTCAGAAGCGATTTGCTGTCTTCGTCGATTGAATACTTCCAGCGTTTTCCTGGTTTCCGACTGCTCGTTTTTCTTCCGCCTTTCCGTTTTGTACACGTTTGGGTATTCTTTTTTCCTACCAATTAATTTGATGAGTATTAATAATATGAAACCATGAAAAACTCGATAGAATTATACTTAAATGAAGAAACACTAATTTTGCTGTCAGCTTCGGCGCTTTTAGTGCGAACCGGAATAATCAAAAGCAATGTAAATTTCCGGGTTGCACATATTCGTGTTAGAATATAGATAGCGCTAATATTGTACACAACGAAATCCATTTGTTGACATTTTTTATGCCATTAATCTGACAGACGTCAATACGATGTGGCTGTACAAAAATATAGTGTAGTGATAGAAAGAAGAAGTGGACTGTGTGGAAAGTAAATACAATAACTTCAGCTTAATTAGATAAGTGAACAAATCCTAATGAAATCTGCATTAGCATTTTATTTCTTTTGGATTGGCCGATTTTGATAGTTGAAAAATGAAGCAATGCTCGGATACTGGTGACATTAGGATCGCAAAAGACAAGAATTGGTGTCTTTACCCTACATACGATTGTTAGTTAACAAATTATATTAGAGGGGCGGCTATGACGACAGATCAAACATATGATCTAATCTCCGTGTACGAAAAATGGGGAATTATTCAGTCGCGTATCTATCACCTACAATCATTATCGGATTCTGATTCTATATAGGGAGGGGGCGGGCCATGATAGATAGCCATTAACAGCTTTCAGTCAACCTCACCTGTAGCAGATAGTGCTGGTGGAGACGGAACAATAAAACTCTTTTACACAAGTGGTTTTCTTTCGAAACTTTACGACCCTCCGACAAAGCCGATAAGAGTAGTATTAGATTAACTACGCCGGAAGCTTTAAAAGCCCAAGATGAAATCACTTTTAGTTGCGCGAAATGTTTTGAGGGCGACATACACCGCTTCTATAAATTTTTCAATACGAAATTTTTCTGCAATGCCACTTCTAAAGACTCAACCCTTTACTTCGGATTTTTTCTTCCGCCAAGTAAGTAATTTGCATTATTGGTGATCTTATTAAATCGGCATCAACATAACGAAAAATTACGATCTAGCTTTTCGACACCACAAGTAGCACGTACACCTATTTGATGGCAGATCTGAAAACGAAAGAAGCTGTTTTAATCGATCCCGTCTTGGAGCATGGAAAGCGAGATGCAACTCTGGTAAAGGAGCTTGGATTTACCCTTAAATATGCAAGTATGATAATGTTGGAATAGTTAGTGTAAAAGTAATTTTTCTATAATGAAATTAACAAGTGAATACGCATATGCATGCTGACCATGTAACTGGCACGGGATTTTTGAAGAAACTTCTTCCTGGAACTCAAAGTGTTATTGCATTGGCAAGCGGCGCGAAAGCAGATAAATATCTCAATGATAGTGAAATTGTGCAATTCGGACGTCATAAAATTGAAGCAGTTGCTACGCCTGGACATACAAATGGATGCATGTCCTACATTGTACACGAACAAGGACTGGTTTTCTCTGGAGATGCACTTTTAATACGTGGCTGCGGGCGTACTGATTTCCAGGAAGGAGATGCTCGAACTTTATACGAGTCTGTGCATAATAGAATATTTACTTTGCCGGACAATTTTCAAGTCTTGCCGGCACACGATTACAGGTTAGTATCATTATCTCGAAGCGGATTTTCTCTACTCCTTATGTTTGTATTATCGACTTTTCTTCAAGTGAATGTTTAAATCTAAAGTCATAATCAAAAACACGACAAAATATTGCAAAATCTAAAGTAGTAGTCATGGACCAAATTAGTCTTCAAGGTCATTGCGATAATAATATTCATGTCATTCATTTCACTTGGTATAATCGGACTTAATCGATTTATAACGTATTTCTTCAAGTAATATACTTCCATCAGTTTTAGAATAGCTAAGATGTAGCGTGTTGGTCTACAACAATTCAAACAGTTCAAATCCCGGTCGGCGCATAATTCTAGCACACTGCCTGCTTGATATACCTTGGTCACCTCAATTTACGAAAAATTAAAAATTCGTAGATAGAGGGTTGTGCGAAGGTCTAAAAACCCTTCCACAAAAAATAATAAAAAATGTTAAGAAACCTGAGGGTCAGGAGGCCAAAGCCCGATTTGGGCTATGGTGCTATTCTTGGTAGATAGTTTTAGAATTGTTCGGTTTACATTTTTTTGGGTAGAGAAAATCGCGACAATCTCCTTGCCTACCTTTACGATCACATTTTACGTAAAATTTTTACGAATAAAGCATAAAATACCGGTTAAAAACTCGAGAACTGATACGAGGTCTGACCCATAAATATGTATAAAATGTTCGTAGCGTCTGGTACTGGAAGTACGGATATGATTCAATGGACTTCACACTCCACTAACAATCCAAGCAAGCATCATCCAGGCGGAGAGCGCTGCTTGTTTCAACACGTATTATGTACAGCTCGTTGATCCGACCTCTTCCTCACTTACTAAGTTTATACGGACACAAACTTAACGAGTGAAACTTCAATCGCGAAGTGAAACATATAAGCAGTGATTGAAATTCAAAGTTCGCTCGCAATCTACATCCTGAGTGAAACTTCAATTACGAACTAAAAATATCGTATAAACAGTAAGTGACCTGACAGCCTACTATCCCAACACATAAATTAATTTTTCGTCACTATCCAGCGTGTGAGGTACCATTTTATGCAATTCCCAACGGAAATTAATGAAATTTGCAATACATTGTGACAAAAAAGTAACAGCAATTTGTAAATAAAATTACCCTGATCGGAATGATATTTCAAAATTTTGTTTGGTAAGCAAATAGGACTGTCCTTAATTATTATCCCAAAAATCAGCGCAGTCTGGCAATCAGTTTGTTTACAGCAGCTGGCTGAATCGGTACACCTCAGTAGTCCACGGCGATTTTTACAATGGATAAAAATATGGACCAAACAATTTGTCCCAAATTTTGTTTTTCCAACCAAATTTCGTGTGCGGAATCGTTGCGAATGTTGGAAAAGGCGTACAGTGATTCAGTAATAACAAAATCACGAGCCTAGGAGTGGTACAATGCCTTTAAGGACGGTCGAGAGATCCTTGAAGACATGCCTCGTTCTGGACGACCTCCGACCTCTTCAACTGACGAAAACATTCAAACAGTAAAGGAAATGGTGCTCGAAAATTGTCATGCCATTGTTAGGGAGATAGCAGGAGGGCTCGACATCTCTTCCGAGTTCGTTCGTTCGATTTTGGTGGATACTTTGGCCATGAAACGCGTCCTTTCTCGACTCTTTCCAATATAGCTGAATTTTAAAAAAAAAGTACCGTAAACAGGTCTCTTTGAACATTCTTGATCGTGCGAATTCTGATCTCACATTCATGGAGCGCATCATAACTGGTGATGAGACATGGGTCTATGAGTTTGACATGCAAACCAGTCAACAATCATCGGAATGGAGGAAAAATTGAGGCGAAACCGAAAAACACGCCAAAGATATTTGAGGTTTGATCCATCACGAGTTCGTTCCGAAGAGACAAACGATCAATAAGGAGTACTATTTGACCGTATTGAAGCGTTTGCGTGAGCAAATCCGTAAAAAACGGCTATGGAAGGAGAATTCATGGATTTTCCACGATGAAAATACGCCATCGCATTGAGCCTTGATTGTAACCGAATTTAAGGCGAAAAAAGCAACAAATCGCTTCAATCAACCACCGTATTCTCCAGATTCGGCCTCGTGTGACTTTTTCCTATCCTCGAAACTGAAATTACCGAATGAAATTATGGAATGCTTTGCGTAGGAAAGGTATTCCAGATAAGATCATAGCTATGACTAAAGAATCCTACGAAGACGCAAGGTGTCGCGTCTTACATAGAGCCAGCCGAGAGTTTGTCAGCTGTCAGACGAAGCTACATATTATCACTAGCCCTGTTTCTGGTGGTAATAAATGACATATTGAAAGCTGCACTGTAAGGTGGGGAAGATAAAGGTCTTCAATGGAGACTATTTAGCATCTTAAGTCACCTTGATATACCTTGGTCACCTCAATCTACGAAAATTAAAAAAAATTCGTAGATGGAGGGTTGTGCGATGGGCTAACAACTCCTCCACAATAAGTAATGAAAAGTGTTAAGAAACCTGAATATTAAGAGGCCAAGGTCCGATTTGGGCTGTAGCGCCATTGTAGAAGGAAGGGAAGAAGTCACCTTGATTATGCTGATGACGTGTGTTTGCTTGCACATAACCGTTCGGACTTCGACTCAAATGTTCGCTCGTTGCATTCTCAATGCAAAAAGGCAGGACTGAAGATAAATATGCATAAAACCAAGTCCATGTATGTACATGGGTTCGAACACAAGAACACCGATTGTTCTTAACGGACAAGATGTGAAAGAGGTGCAAGATTTTTATTACCTCGGAAGCATTGTCAGCATGGACGGCGGAGCCGAAAAGGATGTTGAGGCTCGGCTAAATAAAGCTCGTCAGGCCTTCGGTATCCTCTCTCCTTTCTGAAGATTAGGAGAGAAGCTGCGAGTATTTGACGCATGCGTTAAATCCGTGTTGTTATACGGTTGTTCTACGTGGAAAGTGACCGTTCGACTTACCGAGAAACCGCAAACTTTCGAGAACCAATGTCTCCGATGCATTTTAGGGATATTCGGGCCAGAAGTTATCTCCAACGACGAACTTTGGAGTACAAATGGACAGAAGGCGGAAGTGGCAGTGGATCGGTCACACTTTGAGGAAACCAGAGCGAAACATCGCCAAACAAACTCTGGATTGTAGTCCTCAAGGAAGACGTCGGGTTGGTCCACTATGTAGCACATGGAAGCGAGTAGTTGAGCAGAAGGTCAGAGGAATAAACAAGTCCTGGCAACAGCTAAAGGCCGATGCTCAGGATCGCATCTTGTGGAAGAGAGCTGTTTCTGTTCTATGTCCCTATAGGGGCTTAACAGGAATTTTATTGATTGATTATTTGTAAAATGAAATTAAAAAAAAAAATTTTCGTATTTTTGGGACAAACCTCGCTTTTTGTTTTGGCCGAAAAAGACGTGGTAGACCGGGTTAAAACTGAAATTATCGCCTAATGCCCTTTAATCGAAAGGCAGGGACACACACATACTATAGTTACTCCATGGGACACTAGAGGCGCTTTTCCAAAATTGGCAAAGGTGAAGCCGATTATTTGTAGAGAAATTTAAAAAGTGTCGACCTTTTTTTTTGTATGTTCTGAACATCAAGAACTGTGCGCGGTTTATAATAATTAACTAAAAAATCACAAATAAAAATTTTGAGGCAACAATTTATCTTAGGGTGAATGAAATTTGCAAAAGAAATCATTAAACTGACCACTCCACTGATGACTTGTGTAAGGCGAATTCACAGGTGTCGGTTGTGACATATCTGCCAGACTCTACTTCTTCTTGCATGGAGTTATTCTAATACATACATACAATAGAAAACCACCACTGGAACACTCGTCGAACGATATTTTTTCAGGTAAATCACAAGGGGTGGCGTAAGGCGCACGTAGAGACCGCGAAGTACTCATAATTGACGGGCTATAATTCCCAAACTAGAGAGAATTTCGCAAAATACTTTTACATACATATTTCTAAGACCATCTAGTTTAAAAAAAATGAAAAAAATGGTTTTCTGAAACCAACAAGGAGCATGACCACTTTAATCTAAATATAATATAATAAAACTCTTAACACAAGTGGTTTTCTATCGAAACTTTACGACCTTCGACAAACCCGATAAAAAAGAAGTATTACATTACCTTCACCGGAAACTTCTTTAAGAGCCCAACATGAAATCAATTTTAATTGCGCGAAGTTCTACAAATTTTTCAATTCGAAATTTTTCTGCAATGCGTTACAAAGTTTGGGAGATTCAAATTCGCTAACAAAATAATGGGGACATAAACTTTGAGATCTATTTTTATCGTTTAAGCAAGTAGACCAGGTAATTGCTCTGTCTGTCACTCGTTGATCTTTGAATCTCCCCAAGTGACAGCGGATCGGTGTCTCAACGGCGGCTCAACATGAGCAGAAGAGTTTGTATACAGTAACTCCATTTAAATTAATTAGAGTTTGGGGGCAAGAGAGAAGCTAACAAATAAAATAATAATAAAGAGCACGATATTTCGTTTTAAAAAAATCGAAAAATTCGAAACGATAGCTTTAATATTAATAGTACTACCAAAACAACAATAAGGAACATAATAATAGGTATCACCACACGACGAAATGCATAGAAAATTGCGTAGCTCACGAAAATGTTACAAGAGATGCGGTCGATACAGGAGTTATAACATCGTCTCCAATCAAGGAGACTGAAGCATCAAACTTTTCATCTTAGTGCCGACGACGAGATTAATTTGATCGGTAATTTGGTAGGAATGCCGACACATGATCACAGACGATCAAATTCTTTGACAAGTAACATCCAACCACGCAATACTTAATCCGGTTCTCGCGATTTTTTCATGAATCGTTAAACGCGATTATGAAAAAAATTTAGTTCTTCATAATTTAAAAAGAATACAACATTCAAAGTTTAAATGCGAGCACTAATTGTTCCTTCGCCTTAATTCTCTTAAACATTGACAACTCTCTCTCTCTCTCTCCTTTACATTTACCCAATACAGTGTGCTTACATTTTTAACACATTAACCATATTCATAATATCGACCCCGAAAAGCGAAAATACTTTTCTATTCAATTAACTTTGTACATTCAATAAAAACATAACTATGTTGAAAGAAAAGATTTCCGGATTCTACACTGTTACGCTTTATTATTCGTGACGGTTCGGTCTCTGCTGAGACCTTTATCAAACTCTCAGTAGACACCGAAACGTCACGAATAATAAAACATCACAGACTGAACCGTTTATAATTCCGGAAGATCTACTGCCCATTGGTCCAACTTATGATGAAGTATAGATAGTCCTACATAATTTAAAGTCGAATAAGGCGCCCGGAATTAACGGAATTCCTGCAGAGCTCTTGAAAGAAGGTGGAACAGAGCTTACCCGTCGAATATTTAAATTAATTGCTAAAATCTGGATAGCTAGAAAATTACCCGATGACTTGCGGAAAAAAAAATTTGTCCGGTACACAAAAAGGGTGACCGTCTGCGTTGCGAAAATTACAGAGGAATTTCATTGTTGTATACGTGTTACAAAATTTTGACGAAAATTTCGAACAAAGACTCAGTGAATACGCTAACAACATCATCGGAGAATATCAAGGTGGCTTTAGATCCGAACGATCGACAACAGACCAGTTATTCTCAGTAAAACAGATGCTAGCAAAATGCTGGGAATATGATATTAATGTGCACCAACTGTTCGTCGATTTTTGTCAAGCATACGATAGTGTCGACCGTAATGCTCTGTCCAGAATAACGATTGAATTAGGTATCCCACCGAAACTAGTTAATAAAAGCCACGATGGATAACAATGAGTGCCAAATAAAAATCCAAAACGAGTTGACTCAAAGCTTTCCAATGGAGTCAGGTCTCAAAGAAGGAGATGGTCTCGCCCCATGATCTTTAACTTGGTGCTCCAGTATGTCGTCAGGAAGGCAACTTCAGTAACCTCAGTGGACACTAGAGGTACGCTACTCGTAAAATCTCCACAGTTGGTGGCGTACGCAGACGACATGGATATTCTGGCCCGATCAATACTGTGCGTTAAGGAGGTATTCCAGGAGTTGGAGTCGGTAGCGGGTGAAGTAGGGCTCAGGGCCAATGAAGCGAAAACTAAATACATGACCCAGACACGAAGGACTATTCCAGAGAGGCAGAACATTACTATAGGCGAATACAACTTCGAGCAGGTGGATGAATTCGTATACCTGGGAGCCCTTCTCACAAAGGACGACAATAAACGACATGAAATTCAAGGAAGAATCACGGCAGCTAGCAAAGCATTTTATGCGGTCGTCCCCATTATGAAATCAAGGAAGGTCCATCGAAACAATAAACTACGCATCTACAAGATATTAATTCGACCTGTGCTGCTATATGGATGCGAAACATCGACCTTGACGATGGTGTCGGAGAAGTCAATCGATACGTTTGAGCGAAAAATTCTTCGGAAGGTGCACGGAGCAGTTACGGAAGGAGATGATTGGCGAATTCGATACAACCATGAGCTGTATCAACTATTTGACGACCCACCAGTATATATCGTGATAAACCTGCGCAAGCTACAATGGGCTGGCCACGTGGAAGAAATGCACGAGGAACGAATCCCAAAACGAGTGCTCGAGGGCCAATAAAAGCCACGAAAGCGATGGGAGGACTCAGTCGACTCAGACTGCAGATCGCTTCTCAATTTTTCAAACTGGAGGACGCGGTCGTTGGACCGAGACAACTGGAGGAGGTGCATCCGGGAGGCCAAGGCTCGATATGAGCTGTAGCGCCATTGCATCATCATTACATTCTCATTGAATAGGGTGGCTTGGGCAACCTGCAGTGACGCGCAAGCCATTTCCGGAAGTCCATTGAAAAAAAAAGTTGTTAAGCTGCTGCACTCGTAAGTAAGGCCAGACCGCCTAAAACAAAAAATTAAAAATGGAGGTTAATTAAGACTTGTTTCTTCGTACCACAAACCTCATGTTTTGAAAAGGTAAAAAAATCAACAAAATGGCGACGTTTAAAAAAAAAACCTAAAATTAGTCAAATTTGCAATTTTTTACGGTATGACAAAATGTGTTCTAAGTCACAAGTTGAATTTCAAGTCGATCGCTTAATTTGTTTTCGAAAAAATTTGAAAAACCTTTCGAGAAAAACACGTTTAAAGTTTCAAGTATAGATTTTACTGTTACAAAATCGAAAGTAGCATGCTTATAGCTATCCCGATATTTCAAAAATATTCCGAGTTCGACTATAACTTCGGGAAAATGACAAAAAATAGATTTATCCAAGTGCTCATGCTAGTATAGCCCCTTAAACTAGTTTTAGTAGGAAGAATACATCAATTCCATATAAACACAGTCTCATTTATATCAAGGATTCTCAATGATGGAAATGCATGCTTTTAACCAAAGAATAAAAGATGGTCAACGGTTAAAAGCAAGTCGGTCAATCAATAATCAATCAACTCCCTGTTGAAATCCCCTATAGGAGCATAGGACAGAAACAGTTCTCTTCCACTAAGCGCGATCCGGAGCAACGGCATTTACTTGTCGCGATGTAGTTCCACGTGCAAATGGCATATATACTCAGTAGATGGTTTCTGTTCACTTTCTATCATTCAGTCCCCCATAACATCGCTTGTTACGGTCTTTCTCACTCCCCTCCCCATATCTTCCCATTCCCGTCAATCCTTCCCTTCATGGTTATGTTTGTGCATTGCACATAAAGGCCGAAATTGCCTATAACATATGTCATTCTGTAAAAAAAAACCTAATGCCTCAATACATAAGAACCCAATATGTACAAAACAATTTTTTTAGCCATTCTACAACTACGAAATGCAAAATGCTTTGATATTTTCCGTTTCCGGTTAAAGATTATTCTCAAAAACAATACAGCGCTGTCCGGCAATGCGGACCATTTTTTTGCGATTTTTTCCCGCCCTTTTCTGCTGAAGTTTACTTAAGTTATTGTCGGCATAGACGCCATAGAAAAAATTGTGGAAACCCAACCTCTACCAAAATCGTTGAAACCTCCCCACCTCGTCTACCACCTCCCATACAAAAGTCGCAATTTTTGATACGTATTAAAACAATTTTCAAGAAAATTTCGCAAATTATGCGTAATGTATTGCACTTTTATAAGTAGGTCATATGGCATGCAAATTACACCTTCTAGAATCATTCAAACTTTTGTTTCATTGTTTGTATAATAATTTGATTAACCAGTTTTTTTAATGTGCCGAGAAACGAAAAACCAAGATAAACCAGTAGCACCCAGTGGATTGTTTTGAAGCAAGCACTATCTGAGTGGTATTAATGGCATTGCTTCCTACCTAATCAATTTCGGTGTCCCTTAAGGATCTGTTCTATCTCACACTTTTTTCTTAGTCGTTATCAATGATCTTCTGTTGTCAACTCTCCAATCCATAGTTTTGTAAATAATAATACTCTTGACAACACCTACGAAATTTAATCCATTCATTTCCCGAACGTCCGGACTTAGGAACGCGTGCTCGCATATTTCCAAGCAAGTATAACCTCCAGTGCTTAGCTGTCGTCAGAACTCCACTATCCATCTGGCCTAAGAAATAACCGCTCATCACCATTTGCTGCGCACATTCATTCTACTAATACGAAATTATTCAACATATAGATTCAATTTCTGTTTATAAATTCTGATCATTTACGAAATTGATTGCATAAATATTGAATAAGTTTGCATCACCAGTTCTAGATAATTTTTTATCACATGATAATATTATCATATTATTCGCATATTGTTATCGGACCAAAATTAGCTCAATTATATAGTTTTTATTTTCCTTGATGGCGAAATAATGATGCAACATACCGAAAGTATGTTAAATTCAGAAATCCCGATTATACAGTTTTCATTTTCGGAATTCTTGATGGCGAAATGATTACGCAAGATACCAAAAGTATGTTGAACTCGGAAATCTCGATTATACAGTTTTCATTTTCGGAATTCTTAAAATCGAAATGATGATTCAAGCTTCAAGAAGTTTGTCCCCGAACACTAAATGAGCCACATAATGTGGGAACGTTCACGATCATAATTCGAGGAAAATAGTGCAGATGTTCCGTCACTACAGCAGAACTGCTGCCGGTTGAAGGTCTCGAACGTTTGATGAGCATGACATAGCGTGGGAACGTTCATTATAGTGCTCGACAAGCGGATTAATTTGATTCAGTGTTGAGTGGTAGATGATAAACAAGTAGAGCTCACATTTCACATTACTTTCGAGTACAGTGAAAGACCGCGGATATTTGATGAACGACTAGGACTAACATGCAACAATAAAATAATTACCTCAAGTATTATAATATTAAAAAAAAAATCTATAAAACTCATTGAAATTCCCTCGCCTTATTGTAACCCAATTTCGTACTTTATTTGTTATTTGTTTATTTCTATAACTTTGCATACATGTTGAATTTTTACAGAGGACAACTTGCGAGTACAGTAATCGAAGAGAAAACGTATAATCCACGTTTGACAAAAGATGTTGAAACATTCATTAACATAATGGAAAATTTGAATTTACCGAAACCGAAAATGATAGGTATTATAATAACTTCTGAAGAAATGTGTTTGTAACAGTATTTTACACGCTAATTGTCTATATATTTTGTCTTTATAGATATAGCAGTGCCGGCTAATGCGGAATGTGGCCTCTACAATATCCCTGAGGAGAAATAAGTTGAGTTTATATATATTTTTATGAATTGTATATTTTGGCTGAGTTTGAGACTGTTTAATTGAATACGTAAGGTGAAATAGTGAACGATTTACATTTTGTATAAAAGTATACATTTTTGAAATATATATTTTATTATTGAAGCTTTACACTATGTTTATAATTAATTAATTTAATTTAAATCCCATAAACCTGGATGTATTCCAGCTTCCTAGTGAATAACGTGTTCTCCAATACGAATATCGTGTGTGGAAATCCTGATCGGCGCAGTGTTTCAGAATCTAGAAAAATTTGACAAAATCGAAAAATTCGATTTTCGATAATGGTTCGAAATTATATTTGAATTTTGCTTAATTTTTTAAGAGCTTTTTCATTTCTGTTTCAATAATATTGCCAAATCTCCGAGGATTTAAAATTATGATTTGCGCGGACTATGTTGTTGACTTTATAGCATCCTCGAAAACCCCTATATGTGTATTTTTAATTGAATCTGACTCGTGTTTGAAACAATATCGGCCTTTTTGAATCCGTCATTTTGAGTTTCGCAATTTGAATCCCAGATTCGTTATCAGCATTCTTGAAAAACCCTATATCCGGATCCGACATCTCTTTGATATTGTGCCACATTTTTCTAGACTCTGAAACACTGCGCCGCATAAATTCTCAATGCAGAGATAAATTAGCTCACAAGCTAGGTGCTGAAAACGCAAACATGCAGTTATCTAGAAAAATATAGGCGACACAGCTGTGTTATGAATGGAGGACTGATTCTTGCATTTACTGTGCAAATTGAAGAAATATTTAATAGTGCACGTGTTTTATTTGTCACGTATCCGACGTCATTCTCTGTGGCATGCAGCGTATCTACCACCTTCCTGTTATCAGTTTAACTATTGTATAACAAGTAGAAACTGAACACTACACTTTTTGCTTTTCTCGTGCATTTTTATCATTTATTGATCGATTAAACGTTGCTACGGGTAACAGAACTATTGACAAGACATCAATTAGGTTTGTATTAATTGTTGTCAGTGATAGAATAGTTAATAGTTAGTTTAGTTTTTCCAAATTGTGCTATATTAATTTATTTTGTTGATATTGATATTTAATTACTTAAGTTTTTAGTCAAAAAACAAAACAAAAATGCCTGGAAAGAAAAAGAAAGGAAAAAAAGAGAAGAAACCAAAAGAGAACGACGATAAATTGGCAGCAGTCGACCGAACATTCTATGAGATGACCATAACGGATTTAAACAATAAATTAGCAAGACTGCGATCACATAGCGCTAAACTTGAAGAAACCAATGAAGAATTGAACGAAAAATTTAGAAAAGTGGAGGAGGACAGAATCGATATAACCGCTTACCTCGACAGAAATTTAGCAGAGAAAAAGGACATTATCAAAGAAATGAGCGAGCAATTAGTGGAACTTTCAAAAGTTCGCGAGGAAGAGGGCAAAGAAGCTGCAGCAAAAATCAAAGAATGGGAGCAGCGATTCAAAGCTACTCAGGAACAATTATCATCGGAAATAAAACTACTCAATGGAAAATTAAATTCGTTGGAAGAATTTCGCGTTCAGAAGGACGATCTTCTGGCAAAATTCGATTTTCAAGAAAGCCAATTTCGACAACAACAGCAATCACACAAAGAAATTCTGTACGAAATGGAACGAAAGATTGTTTTAGATAAATCCAATCTAAAGAAAGATGTGGAAAATCGACTGTTGAAACTGTCTGACGATTTCACAAAATCCGGTGAAATTCGAATTCAGGCATATACACAACGATTAATACGACAGAACATAGCTCTTAATAATGAAATGGATAAAATGATTAACTCTCAACGACAAAATGAATATGAAAATAAGGAAATTTGCAAAAAGATGCAAGAAATGGAAGAATTCTTTAGAACCAATGAAGCAATAAGACAGCGACTTACAAGAACATGTGAACATCAAGTAAAAATAATAGACAAATTGACCGAGCAACTCGATGTATTTAAAAGCAAATACGGTACGGCTAATCAATATAAGAAACTTTACGAAGAACAGCTTAAACGTGATACATGCGAACGTTTTACACTCAGTGATATGAAGAAGAAGCTTACGTTAATGGGTCAGAGAATTGAAATCGCTAAGTGTGAAAAGGCCAAACTTATTCATACCCTCGAAAACAATGAAGCAGAGATCGTACGTCTTACTAACATAATAAAAAATATAAAGTACGCAGTGCAATCAGCAATACGTAATATATACGAATGTGAAAGCGATAAATCCGAGCGAAAGGCGCAACGTAAGAATCTTTTATCGGAAATAATGCAAATTATTACCACTTATGCTGATCCTGCAGTACCGGTTCCGTCGGTCTCTACGATCTCAGGTGGTAGTACAATATATGGAACGGGTGCAGCCGGTTTAATGCCTCGTTCAGCATCTCTACTTGAACTTTTCAAACAGGAAGCCCGTAAATTAGTGTGTTCTGAAGAACTCGCGCCGGATACAGAAATTAAACCTTCGAGTGATAAAATCACACCAAGCTCAAGGATTATGGAATGTGAAACGTTGTTTGATGTGGAGATTGGTACTACTTTGGTGGCGTCATCAGCAAACGGAGATGAAGAAGACCTGGTTGAAGATGATTTTGATAACGAAATTGATTTTGAAATTGATTCCAAAACAACTGCTAAGTCCCCATCCACTTTGTGCACAGATGGCACAAAAGGAACCGATGATACTAGTGGAACATAGATAGATACATACATATTGTAAACTAGATATAATATTTTTTAATATTTTCGAATGCCTTAATGTAGTTGGTAGTAGATTTGCTAAAAATGGTAAAAAGACGGTTAGGTTTAAAAGCAGGCGACAAACATTATTTTACAGTATTCTTCGATTTATCAAAAAGATTTCTTACTATTTTTTATGTGCACATTTATTTATTTTGTATATTAAATAATAATAAAGTAATTTTCAAAATATATATGAATGGTAGTAATAAATTACATCTTGAAAGCAGCACTGGGTAGGAAAAGATCTTCAGTGGGGACTGTTTAACATTTTAAGTCACCGTGATTATGATGATGGCGTGTATTTCCATGCACATAATCGTAGAGTCAAATGTCCGCTCGTTGCATTCCAAATGCGAAAGATCATGACTGAAAAAAGGAGCGCAAGACCAAGTATGTACATGCAAATAGGTTCGAGCATAAGCACACAGATTGTGAAGATTTGTGCAAGATTTTTGTTACCTCGTAAGCAATGTCAGCATAGTTGGCTGAGCCGAAAAGGATATTCAGGTTCGTATAAACAAAGCAGGCATCCTTTCCTCTTTATGTAGGTAATAGATATACCCCTTCGCACGAAGCTGCGAGATTTCGACCCATGCGTCAAATCTGTATTGTTATATACATATTGAAGTGCGAAAGGGGACGCTGGATTTCAAGTAAAAAAAACAACTTCGCTTTAATTTAAAATAACCGCAAACTTTATTAATCGGTTTAAGTATAACAAGCAGTTGCGCTTTCCAAAACAAATCGACTCTTTCGCTCCCGTCAGATTTGCTGCTGTTCAGGGTTTTCAGACCTTAAACATTCAATAATCGCACCTTCTAGAGTGTACGTGTTCTTTCATTACTGTTTGTTGAGACCTTCAAAATTCCGATCGAGTCGCATAGCGTTCATGCAGGTGTTCCTTATAGTGTTCGTACGCGCAGATTAATTTGCATCAGTGCTCAGTGGCAGATGATAAGCAAGTAGAGTTAACATGTAACAATATATATTTTTTTAAGGCATCGAGTATAATTTAGGGAGTCACCCTATTATAATGCTATGCACAATTATGTCGGTC
The DNA here is from genome assembly GCA_963669355.1 of Chorisops tibialis. Lineage (NCBI taxonomy): Eukaryota > Metazoa > Arthropoda > Insecta > Diptera > Stratiomyidae > Chorisops > Chorisops tibialis. The sequence goes on along the minus strand of OY770263.1, from coordinate 193,865,913 downwards.
TAGGAATTGTAACAAAATTCAAATTAGGCGAATTTAGATGGAGAGATATGAAAGTGAAGGGGAACAATGTTTGTTAAGCGCTGCAGGTTGTACTCTTTGGGCTGGTAATGCTTTCCGTATGCTTATGGAGGTTTGCGGCGACAATGCTACATCTCAGCCAACTTGTAGATTGGAAAAAAAAAAAATTTCCGGATTTTACACTGTTTGATTTATTATATGTTTCGGTCTCTGCTGAGACCTTTATCAAACTCTGATAAAGGTCTTAGCAGAGACCTAAACGTTACACATAATAAAGCAAAAAGTGTAAAATCCGGAAATCTTTTCTTTATGGAAACATTCTCCAAACCACAATTTGTAAATATTGGTTCGAACGCTCCAAGAGTGGTGATTTCAATGTCAACGACAAAGAACGCGATGATGCCCAAAAAGTTTAAAAATTAGGGGGAAACTTGAGCAATTGCTCGATATTGTTGATCGGTTCACCGTTGGAAAACGCCTCGCAGCTCTATACCTGGTGAGGCATGCGGAGTGTAGTCCTCGTAGTACTAGGAGCTACTGAAATCGTGAGAAACTATCAATTCCCAACGACTTGAACTAATTCGTTTGAAACAAGATTTTCAAGAAAAACAGGCGGGATAGATACGAGAGGCTGATTTTGCAGCATGATAACGCTAGGCCACATGTTGGTCAACCCGAAGGGTTGAAATGGGAGTTCGCTTCCCACCGACTCTATTCTCCAAACATTGCCCCTTCAGACTAACATGCGTTCCGGTCGATGCAGTCGGTGCTAGAGTTACTGTATAGGAACGAACCCTTTCTAATTAGAGCTTGGACACCAGGTTCCAACACGAAATCGGAAATTTTCAAATCGAAAATTGTTTTTACCTTATTTTCTGCGTTCGATTTATTTTTTGTTGAAATTTTAGGTCTAAGTATTGTGGAAATTTAAACTCCCGAAAAATACTTTTCTTACTACTTTTAATGAAATCGCAACCTTTCAGCCAATTAATCGTCCGTGCAGCTTTTATGTCGGAACAGAAAGATTTAGCTAGGGGCAATTAAAAACGTGAAATACTTGAACTGCATCAAATGAGATATGGAAATCATTGATAAAATCCCTCAAGGAAAGTGGACCGACAATCAAAACGTCTGCCGAATGGAAAAATGTAAAGTTATTTTGCACATTTAAAGACAAACTAAAAGATAATTATTTTTATACTCTAGATGAAATCTGAGAGTATTATAAGTTTGCCACAAAGTTTATAACGCTAAGAAATAAGGCTCTGAGAAAGAAATGAATGATACAGAAGTTCATATAATCACTCAAAAACCTCAAAACTGAATGTCCGTTCATCCGTCTCTTCTTCCGTGCCAGTTATATGTGACTCACATCCCATATCACATCCTATTTCACACGAAATTATTGTAAAACCTAAAATAAACTCTTTGTTTAAATAGAGATTCGTTATCCCAAATAACACAAATAACACTTTGATTCCTGCCGCATGAGAAAACCAAATAACACTTAACACCTTTGATCACTACCGCCGCATGCGATCAGAGCATGAGAAAACCAAATAACATTTAATACCTTTGATCCCTACCGCCGCATGCGATCAGAGCATGAGAAAACCAAACAATCCTTATCCTAGTTTACCGATATAACGATTTGGTATATAAGCCTGAGCGAATGTTAGCTCGAGGTTCTGTTAATAACGAGAAGTCGACAAGTAAAGTTTAAGTCGTAAGTTAAGTGAAAAACAATAAAATAAATTTTTTATAATAATCAACCGATGTTTCAATTGAAATCGAAAGTAGATTCGATTAGTTTTAATTCTATCGTGACGTGAAAACGTAACTGGCGCAGTCGCAGTCAAAGGGGGGAGGAACCACCTTTGTCGTAAAACAACCTAACTCTCAGAACCCTTCTGTTAAGTCAATTTAAACGAAGTAAAACAAAAAATAATTAAATAATAACTAAAAATCAGTTACAACAGACCAAATTGCAAAGTAGAGAGCAGCCGTTTTCAAAGAACTAGCGCTCGATTCCCTGTAACGAAAGTTATTGTGGAATTCTAATACAGTGAGGGCAAGTTCCTAAATAAATAAATAAAGAGAATAAAAACACAAAATGGCACACGTTGAATACCAAGTATTAGCACTCACGTTTGAAGACCTCCTAAAAGAAGGGAGGAGAATACCAATATACAACGGCAACAATAATGAATATGCGTTGGCTGCATGGATCGACGAAGCTCAGCAGCTATTAACGTTTGCAACCGCAGGTGCAGAGAGGACATATATATTTAAACTCGTACTCAACAAGATTCAAGGAGCAGCGAGACATGCAGTTCAGAAGATTCCAAATGCAACATGGGAAACAACGAAAGATGTGTTAATTGCAACATTCGGCGTGAACGAGACATACAGCAGCCTAGTAAATCGGATTCATAAAGTAAGTACTAAAAACACTACAGAAGCATACCATACGTCAAACAACATTTTAAACGACCTTAACACAAAATTCCTACAAGACCCCAATAGAAATTCCCATCTGGAATTTAATTCAGTCTGAAATGAAGGACTCGTGCTAAATAAATTTAAATCATTACTACCTGAGTACAAATCGGTACTACTAGAAATCAAAGGATGTCAAACACTTAACCAAGCTCATAATATTCTCCAAGAGCTACAGTATAATAATGAAAGTGAAAATTACAAATATGGTTATCGGTCAAATTATCAACAAAACAATTACAGACGAAATCACAATTCAAACAACCAAAACGCTAACAGATATAGGAATCCAAATTACCAAAATAATAATTACCAACACAACAATTACCAACATAATAACAGAAATTCGACAATGACTCGTCAATACCAGACCAAATAATAATAATTATCAAAACCCCTTTAATCAACCAAAATCAAAATTACACACCTCAATCTATGCAAGTAGGAAACTCCAATAGGTTTAGGTATAACAACAATAATAACCCCAATAATAACATTCAGGAGCCGATGGATATAAATTTTCATCTGCCAGCCTCGGAAATCCCCTACCCATAATTAATCTCAGTATAGATAACGAGATTATACCAGTATTAATCGATACTGGCGCATCTATATCCAGTATATATTACAACTGTTTAAAAAATAACCCTAGAACAAAAATAGATAAACCTTTACTTATAAATAGCCTAGGAGGAACACGACAAGTTAATGAGAAGGTAAAAACAAGTATGCCAAAAGAGTTCGATCTACCTGTGACACATAAGATTTTGTGGCACATTATGGATTTTCGTGATAGACCATTTAGGGCCATTATAGGACAAAACCTGTTGCACCCCTTAAATGTTACACTGAATTTAGGAGAAGGTAGCATGGAAATTACCGGGAAAAAAATTAAAATTCTTATATGCAATCCCCGACGAGATAAATCATCAAACTGAACTTATACAATCAGATAATTCATACAGTAAATTATTTGAAGGATTAAACGAATAGGAAAGAATTTCATTAAAAAACATAACAGAATTATGATTGGGCTTAAAGCCTAATCGCTGATGACGTGTGTTTGCTTGCACATAACCGTTCGGACTTCGAGTCAAATGTTCGCTCGTTGCATTCTAAATGCAAAGAGGCGGGACTGAAAATAAATGTACGTAAATCCAAGTACATGCACATGGGTTCAAACGCAAGCACACCGATTGTTCTTAACGGCCAAGATGTGGAAGAGGTGCAAGATTTTTGTTATCTCGGAAGCATTGTCAGCATGGACGGCGGAGCCGAAAAGAATATTGAGGCTCGTCTAAATAAAGCTCGTCAGGCCTTCGGTATTCTTTCCCCTTTCTGGAGGTTAAGAGAGATCTCCCTTCGCACGAAGCTGCGAGATTTTGACGCATGCGTCAAATCTGCGTTGTTATATGGTTGTATTACGTTGAAAGTGACCGTACGACAAGAAACTACAGACTTTCGTGAACCAATGCCTCCGACGCATTTTAGGAATATTCTCACCAGAAGTGATCTCCAACGACGAACTTTGGATTACAACTGGCCAAACTAAAATAGGTACTGAGATTCAACGGCGGAAGTGGCAGTGGATCGGTCATACTTTGAGGAAACCAGAGCGAAACATCGAATTATAATCCTCAAGGAAGGGTTGATCGACCATGTAACACATGGAAGAGAGCAGTTAAGCAGGAGGCCAGAGGAATAAACAAATCCTGGCAACAGCTTAACACCGATGCTCAGGATCGAACCTTGTGGAAGAGAGTTGTTTCTGTCCGATGCCCCAAAAGGGGGTCTTAACAGGAATTTGATTGATTGATTTATATGGCTGCCGTACATTATTTGAACCAGTCACTACACTGTTTTGAGAAAGTCGTGCGAATGAGGACTGAGGAGTTGTGTGAAAGCGAATAAGGCAATGACATAATATGGAGGGCTGATGAGAGATGATGTGTCGCAATAGTGGCATACATACAATTTGTCTTACCTCAAATGAGGTATCAACTCAAATGAGGTATCAACTCAAATGAGGTATGAATGTGAAATTGTAGCACTGTCACATGGCGGGTTCGCATGCATACAATTTGTCTTAACGAGGTGCGATAGTGTTTTTCCCACATTCGCAATTTCATGTTACACCTGATTTGAGGTGAGACAAAAATGTATACATGCGAACCCGCCATTTGACTTAGTACATTTGAGGTAGGACATTGATTGGCTTGCTTCATGTTTATACCTTCCAAATAATTAAACAGTTGATTACTGAGACATATTTTACACGGAGATTGTTCCCACGTACGCATGTAGATTTTACGCATATTGGTGTGTTATTTAGAGAAGTTCTTTTCGGCATGTAACTAAGTATATACATATATGTAAACTGTGCTCATAAGAATTGGTTGAAGACCTTGAACATTCCACAAGCGACTAGCGCATAAGGATGTGTCTCGGCATCGGAATTTATGTGTGCGTGCATTTGTGGGTCTCGGCAGAGAACTCACAGGAGTTTTTTTTATTTCTACACAGTGTTGATGTTGGTTGAGCATAGTGGAAGATTGCGAACAGGCGATGAGTGACTAGGGCTGACATGTAACAATATCGTTAATTTCTGTGCTGAAATGAAATTGAACTCATTTTCAATATCAACCACAATAACGCTACGCAGGCAGCGGACGCTATAAGTTGAAGCTGAAATGTATGAAGCCATTCGCGATGTGAGGCAGCCAAGTTTTACATAGAAATCTTCGACATAAGCTCTTAGTATTCGATCATTTTTTATAAATTGTTCATAAAACAAAATATGGTGACACTCTTCGTGACGCGGCAAAATTTCACATGGGCTCTGTCGACTGCGTAGTTTTGTGAATAAAACATCACACTACAAACAGCAAAGAATAATGGTTTGGCGAAGTTTTTTTAAGTTAGTAAGATTTACGCTAAGTAATGGTAATGTGGAAAATATTAACTATTAGGTAGCTAATATTTTAGATCAAAAACTCTACTTTCCCAGCAAAATGTCTCAAAACTTGTAATATCATTGATAACTGAATGTTCAAAATTGTTGCACAAACCGCTTATTTTATAGTTTTGATGCAAATGTTATCCCCGTTGTATTATTTATTGTACAAATGAAATACGATCGAAGTAAGTGAAAAAAAATAGAACAATTTATATTTCATTTAAAAAACAATTATAGAAATAATTGTTGCGGTTTCATTACTGGAATTCAAATGGTTACCATAACTTACAACTATTTCACACAACCTAAGCAGTAAAACCGATTTAGTCGCCTTCTTTGTGCGCGGCTGTGCCGGGCTCCTGTTTAATTCGATTACTGAAAAAACGCTGAGTTAATGAAATTCACGTAGCTATATTATTGAACCTTACTCATCCACTTTTTCGTAGAAGTCTGTTAGTTTGACAACCATTTCTCGCATCTTTTCCAACTGCAGTTTCTGCAACTCGAGACTTTCCCTCATCAGTTTGATGCGTTCCTCGTGCCTTCTATTACTCTCCTTGTTCATTTGTTTAAAAGCCTTGACGATCGTTTGTGCCATCGTTGACCGTCTTCTTTTTGGAGCTGTACTGGGTTCATCTACAAAACAAATTCATTTTGGGGTTAAGCATTTTTCTTTGTAGGAATTGTGCAAAATCTTCACTTGGGTTTCGTGCTCGTTCAGATGCATTTAACACTACAGGACGACCGTTTTCATCGAATCTCACTTTAATATTGAATTTCATTTTGAATATTCGATGTTTTTAAGCTAAAAAAAAACTAAAATAAATTACTTAAGTTCACTAGACGCCAAATACAGCCGTCCACAATTAACAATAACTCTGACATCTGTCAAAATAAAAGAGCTTTATATACAGTTCAATAAAATAAGAAGAAGAAAAGTTTAAGACTCTGCTTTCTGAACTAACACTTTAACGGTTGAAAAAGTTGAAAAGAAAAGCAACAGACAACAGTTTGAATGCACTATCGAGTGTCACGTTATCGGTTTACGGAAAATCGTTCCGATAAAGTGAGACTGGGAACCCGTTCGTTTTTTTTTTGGAAAAATCATTTCCAACGGACATCACGTGGCCTTTAATAATGTATGCGCGAGTGCCTTCAGGACTGTGATATTGTGTACGCTCAGATATAAGGTCCGCAGCGTCCCGTGGGTATAATCAAGGCCCTCTAGAAATACCAGGCCGTAATGCTGAAAACGATTACGTAGAATACCAGGTTTTTCTGAACTATACCTATGGTGTCCGAGCAAGTCGGAGCTCACCCAAGTTTGAGATTTGTCAGTTTGACAATTCGATTTGACAGTCTGCTTCTGGATGTCAGGATTCGCGTTGCGCCTGTTTATCAATAATATTTAATATTTTACATTTATTCATCATTGTGCTGAAAATAAAATTAAAAACCATCAATTTTATATAAATTTACCTACCTACTACTAATCTTTCATATTGGCGCGAATCAATGCCTTCTATAGTAGAAAGCCGAGTAACTGAATCCAACAACAACACGTTGGAGTCATAACAAACATGACAGTTCCATACAAATTCGAGCGATTTTGTATGGAGCAGACACGGCGGGCTTGGTAAGAATCGCGTTTATTCTTAAATGCAGTGTTAAAGATAGTTCAGCTTTCTAAGGTACTTTATTGATAGTGCTCGGCATGTAATTATGACACGATGATATTAGTGCAATGGATTTTTAATTGAAAAAAGTGCGATCAAAGTTAAATCTCGGCTTCTCACACCGAAGAAAATCTGTCACTCATATTGTGCAGAGTTCTCCGGTTAATTTTCACACAGAAGATTTTAGAATTTTAATTATTACGAAAAAGTGTGTACTCGCGTAATATTTTCGTGCTTAATTTGAACTAATTATGCTCTTTTCTTGTTTTCGGCAAAACGTGTTTTTACGACAAGTTTGTAGAAATATAATACAGGTGGTCTTGTGAAATGGAAAAATCCATGACGTCATACCCACTGGAGTCATTCAAGATGGCCGCTACGTCAGTTCTGCCCAGCTTGAGATGTAGAAAGCATTGCGCGAATCCAACAACGAAGTTCTCCGCAAAATGTCAGTCAAGAGAACTGACAGTCAAGAGAACTGTCAAAGCACAACATCATCACTGACTTCATCAAAAACCTGCTATATTTCCTGCAGCTCAGCATTACGGCCTGGTATTTCTAGAAGGCATTGGTATAATCAAGGCCCTCTAGAAATACCAGGCCGTAATGCTGAAAACGATGACGTAGAATACCAGGTTTTTCTGAACTATACCTAAGGTGTCCGAGCAAGTCGGAGCTCACCCAAGTATGAGATTTATCAGTTTGACAATTCAATTTGACACGTCTTGGCAGTCTTTTTTATAGCTATCACAAAGAGATACTGCTCAAAGAGCTATCGCGTCGCGCCTGTTTGCCTTGATCTGAGAGCCTTATTCAGGCGACGGTCTACATGTCTTGCACGGCTGTTATCGTCCCTGAATTGGTTCGACTGTCGCGCATGGTATGCACTGCGAAAAATTGTGGCAGTCTATTTATCCGAGTTTGATGATCATATCCCGCGGGGTCATCATCTTCGATTAGTAACATCATCAATAGTTAAACGAACCAATAAATACATATGCAAGTGTTCTTCCAATCCCCAGGCAGATAGGAATTTTTGAATGGGGATTCGGATCTCTTGTTGATTTTCATTACGTTCCGATCAACCATCGGAATCACTATCGCAAATGTTTAGGAAAGATCTTGCTTTACCAACACGCGACTTTGCAAGCAAGCCGTTGAATCCCACTATCATGGCAAAAGTAGACTTACAACTCGCCTCTTCAAAATACCAACTATATATCATAATTGGTATTGATGAAATGACAGATAAGAAGCATAAAGAAATCAAGAACTTATTTTGAAATATATGAATATTATTATTCCAACGATCGGCATCAAGACCGTGATAAGCGTTTTTCTTCATATCACGGTTTTCGGGAACACATTCTTGGATCAATATAGCGTCTTTAACTAACTAATGCGTGAAAATTTTTACATAAATTAAACACAGAAAAATAAAGCCCTGAAATGCGTGAAAATTTTTACATAAATTAAACACAGAAAAATAAAGCCCTGAAATGCGTGAAAATTTTTACATAAATTAAACCCCACGCTCTGGAGCCTATAATTTACCACAATAGACAACCGAATTCAAGATTTGAAGGTATTTTCAACTTGTTCTGGCACAGTATCGCACAATACAACTTGATAGCCTACAGTAGCAAAAAGCATAGCCATTGCCCGTGATCGCCCAATTAATTCACTAAGATAGTAAAATAAAAACATCTGATTATTGCAATAAGTTCAAACCTTCCAATAGTTCCTGCATTTCTGCTGGCTTGCACATCTAATTGATCATATGGTGCATCCTTTGACCGCATATGTGTTCATCGTTTTGCTACAAATAAATCAGACATTAATAATTTCAAATCAATTTACCTTTCGTCTCGCGAATCCAATAGCGAAGAAATGTCAATTTGGGGAACTGCAATGCCTTCTATAGTAGAAAGCCGAGTAACTGAATCCAACAACAACACGTTGGAGTCATAACAAACATGACAGTTCCATACAAATTCGAGCGCTTTTGTATGGAGCAGACACGGCGGGCTTCGTAAGAATCGCGTTTATTCTTAAATGCAGTGTTAAAGATAGTTCAGCTTTCTAAGGTATTTTATTGATAGTGCTCGGCATGTAATTATGACACGTTGATTTTAGTGCAATGGATTTTTAATTGAAAAAAATGCGATCAAAGTTAAATCTCGGCTTCTCACACCGAAGAAAATCTGTCACTCATATTGTGCAGAGTTCTCCGGTTAATTTTCACACAGAAAATTGAAGAATTTTAGTTATTACGAAAAAGTGTGCACTCGCGTAATATTTTCGTGCTTAATTTGAACTAATTATGCTTTTGTGTTGTTTTCGGTAAAACGTATTCTTACGACAAGTTTGTAGAAAAATAATAAAGGTGGTCTTGTGAAATGGAAAAATCCATGACGTCATACCCACTGGAGTCATTCAAGATGGCCGCTACGTCAGTTCTGCCCAGCTTGAGATGTAGAAAGCATTGGGAACTGTCAAAGAGAACTGTCAAGGCACGACGTCGTCACTTAATAAACGCTAACGTCTTCAAAACCTGCTGTATTTCCAGCAGCTGCGGTAAAACATCTTAGCATTACGGCCTGGTATTTCTAGAGGGCCTTGACCGAACCCTATTACCAGGTGTCTTTTCTTTTCTTTTCCATAGAGTAACTCTAACTGGGGCTATGTCTCCAAGTCGAAACAAATTATCAAAAATTTCCGCACATAACCCTCTTCTAATTCCGTTCAGTATTGTATTGCTTTCTTGTTTCTCTGTCAGAGTTGAGTATCCGAAATAAATTTTGAACATTTCAATAACAATAAATGAATGAAAATGAAAAACAGTAGACATTGCAAAATTTGAAAATTTATTGCATGTTCCTAGAATTTAGTAAAAAAAATTTAAAAAAATTAACCTACAGTGCATAAAAATCGAAACATTTGTGAAAAGAAACGTTTGGTGAGCAACGATTAACAGAAAATTTAAATTTACCGCCAAGGAGCTGAAAATACGGCGAGCCAACGAACATAAGCGAAACGAGAGACAGATGTTGGTCAATGCAGTAAACAACGACAAATGTCATCGCAGTTGACTTGTCAAAGCTATAACTGAAGTGAGTAATTTCAAGTAGCGTCGGGTTTTTGCTTTGCGATTCGTTTGCTTTTAGCTTGGAAACATTTGGCGCAAACTGAATATTTTTCACTTCAACAAGCAAAAAACCAAACATAAAAAACTTCGAATGGAGTCGAATTTAAATCGAATACTTTACCAAACTCGTCATCAATTGAGCGGGCAGCTATACAAGTACACGAACGTCGTTAAAGGTAATTTTCCTAGAGTAATGAAAAGTACGGAAATAGAAAATTTCTAGTGCTCTGAGCATATGGCAAGGACTATTCTAAGATATCTGGCAGAAAATGACGTACAAGTGCGAAACTGTCGTTTGCAGTCGCCCCCTTCAGTTGAAAATTAGGGGTTAGCGAAAAACTCATTCACCAAATGCCATTGGAGTCATTCGCCCAATTTTCATGGGGCGTTTCGTTCCAGTGAACTAAGTGAGCTCAGTCTATTTGAAAGGTCTCGATTACAAATCACATTTTTCCAAGTGTAAGTGCATTTATACAGTGCGATAGAATTTTTATAATTGCATGTCAAAGACTATGGAGTTCTATAGATTTTCATAAAATTAGCAGTCAGTAGAAAATTGAAAAAAAATCTGTTTTCATCCACCTGCCCATACCCGAAAAGGAGCGAATACACCGCAGAAACTATCGACTGATTTGTTTGTTTTCCACTCATGAAAGGTTGCTCGAAACAATTACACTCAGCAGAATGCAAGAGACTCTGGCAAACCATCAAATCATCCCCGATTTTCAATTCGGTTTCACATTCATCTTTCGCTCAATCACCAACTTCAAAGGGTTACAAACTCTATGCAAACGCCTATAACTGCAAACAATGGAGAAAGGATTTGACGAACTTATACCCAAAATTATAGTAGCTGGATTTCATGAATATTATGTGAAAATGTTTGCATAGATTCTTGATGCTTTAGATTCAAAGTAAATACAGTCGGACACGATTAAGGGCAAAACACTGATTAGTGAACAGCTTCTTCTGTCCGGTTACCATTCTTTCAATATTTCTTACAAATTTGTTCTGCATAAATGCACAAATTTTTTGACCCTAATAATATACTCTTAATTCCATGCTTTGTTCTGAGCCACTATCTCGTTCGGGTAAGGTGGAATGTGTGAGTTACGCGATTATGTGCGATCAAAAACTTTGGGATTTGTAGTGATGATCATTGCGGCAATTTGATTGGCGATAGATCGTAAGTAGTATGCATTTGCTCTGCTCTTCTAATCGCAGCTCTTTTAAATTTCCAATCGCTCTTTTCAATTGCTCTTTTAAAATAGCAGTGAAAAAATCGCAGGTATGGAAAATAGCATACCGTCTCTAATAGGGAAACATCATATTTGCAAGGAATAAGTCGGAATGTACGATAGTATCGAAAAAATATGATGTGGCGGTTTGCACAATTTCGAGAATATTGGCTCAGGAGAAAAAATTCAAAAAAGTTGCAAAATTGAATGGAAATGAAGATAAGCTGTTTAAAAAAGGATGCAATGAAAATGTTGAATCGGCTGTTGCTGTATGGTTTCAATGAATTCTGTCGAAAGAATGCAGTCTAACAGGAGCTACAGTGGTCGACATTCGTATGCGCGCATTTGAAAATGTATCATATATTGTGTTCCCCACTGTAAAATAGTAATATTTTACAGTGGGGAACACAATATTCTCTATTTCTCCCTATTTTGGAATTGCTATGGATGAGTAATACACGTCAGTAAAACTGATGAAACTGACGGTATTACTTTGAAAAAAAAACGTACATATGAGCGCATCGAAGAATTATTGAGTTTTGAACGCGAAATTTAAAGGTTTTTTGCAAATTTTGATTTCAATAGCATTAAAGAATTTCCATTTGTGCAGAATATATTTTGCAATATTATTTAGTATGAGCGTTGTTTTTGGCAGCAATGCCTTCTGGGAAGTGCTTAAATGAGGCGGATCAGGTTGCCATCAATTTATGAAAGAAAAAACTTCTCGAAATTGCTACTAAACGTTGTCAATCTGAATGTGCAATCAGGAATTTCATAAAAAAAGGCAATGGTTATGACGTTAAGGCTCCAACAAAGGGCAATACAAAATTATCCTTGCGTGACAAAAGCAAAATTCGACACGAGGTAACAACAAATCGGCTGTTATTTAAGGACATATTTGAGCTTAATGTAACACCTCGTCACATTGCGCGTGTTTTAAGAACTTCGCCAAATATAGTATAGATGAAACTGCTGGTCCGAAATTGGCCTGGATTGTCTAAATAATCTAACAAATTCAATGCCCAGCCTAATTTTTAGTGTCATTCAAAATAAAGTTATTGAGGAATTCTAATAAAAGCCCTCCAGAGCTATAATCTGTACAGTGAGGACAAGTTCCTAAATAAATAAAATAAAAATATAAAATGGCACACGGTGAACAGCAAGTATTAGCACTTACGTTTGAAGATCTCCTAAAGGAAGCGAGGAGACTACCAATATACAACGGCAACAATACTGAATATGCGTTAGCTACATGGATCGAAAAAAGCTCAGCAGCTATTAACGTTTGCAACCGCAGGTGCAGAAAGGACATATATATTTAAACTTGTACTCAACAAGATTCAAGGAGCAGCGAGACATGCAGTTCAGAAGATTCCAAATGCAACATGGAAGACAACGAAAGATATGTTAATTGCAACATTCGGCGTGAACGAGACATACAGCAGCCTAGTAAATCGGATTCATAAAGTAAGTACTACAAACACTACAGAAGCATACCATACGTTAAACAACATTTTACACGACCTTAATACAAAATTCCTACAAGAACCCAATATAAATTCCCATCTGGAATTTAATTCATTACTACCTGAGTACAAATCGGTACTACTAGAAATCAAAGGATGTCAAACACTTAACCAAGCTCATAATATTCTCCAAGAGCTACACCATAATAATGAAAGTGAAAATTACAAATGTGGTTATCGGTCAAATTATCAGCAAAACAATTACAGACAAAATCACAATTCAATCAACCAAAACGCTAACAGATATAGGAATCCAAATTACCAAAATAATAATTACCAACACAACAATTAACAACATAATAACAGAAATTCGGCAAGGACTCGTCAATACCAGAACAGACCAAATAATAATAATTATCAAAACCTCTTTAATCAACCAAACCAAAATCAAAATAACACACCTCAACCTATGCAAGTAGGAAACTCCAATAGGTTTAGGTATAACAACAATAATAACCCCAATAGTAACACTCAGGAGCCGATGGATATAAATTTTCATCTGCCAGCCTCGGAAATCCTTCCAGTAATTAATCTCAGTATGGATAACGAGATTATACCAGTACTAATCGATACTGGCGCATCTATATCCAGTATATATTACAACTGTTTAAAAAATAACCCTAGAACAAAAATAGATAAACCTTTACTTATAAATAGCCTAGGAGGAACACGACAAGTTAATGAGAAGGCAAAAACAAGTATGCCAAAAGAGTTCGATCTACCTGTGACACATAAGATTTTGTGGCACATTATGGATTTTCGTGATAGACCATTTAGGGCCATTATAGGACAAAACCTGTTGCAAATGTTACACTGAATTTAGGAGAAGGTAGCATGGAAATTACCGGGAAAAAATTAAAATTCTTATATGCAATCCCCGACGAGATAAATCATCAAACTGAACTTATACAATCAGATGATTCATACAATCAATTATTTGAAGGCTTAAACAAAGAGGAAAGAATTTCATTGAAAAAGATACTCGGCGAATACGAAGATCTATTTTACAAAGAGGGCGAAAACCTCTCCTGCACAACGCAGATAAAACACGAAATTATAACAAAAAACAATAAACCTCTATACTCCAAGATATATAGATTTCAACCAACCCACGAGAAAGAAGTCGAGAAACAAATATCAGAAATGTTAGCTCAAAGAATAATCAAACCCTCTAATTCACCGTACAATGCTCCAATATGGATCGTACCAAAGAAGTTAGACAACACCAAAGAGCAAAAATGGAGAATGGTGATAGATTATCGCAAACTCAATGAAGAGACAATAGATTATAAGTTCCCAATCCCGAACATCAAATCGATATTCGATAAATTAGGCAAAGCTCAGTATTGTACGACCCTAGACTTTTCTAAGGGATTCCATCAAATCGAAGTAAGCCAAAATGATAGACACAAAACAGCATTCTCGACACCTCAGGGACATTACGAATTTACACGAATGCCGTTCGGACTGAAAAATGCATCGGCGACGTTCCAAAGGATGATAAATGAAGTTTTTAAGATAATACATCAATAAAATTTGCGTTGTATATTTAGACGATGTACTTATATTCGCAACATCATTAGATGAGATGAAGTTAAATATTGAAAAAAGTTAACACTGAACAAGCTTAAGATTCAAATAAATAAATGCAAGTTTTTCTCGAAATCAACGGAATATCTAGGACATATTCTAACTATCGACGGAATCAAACCCAATCCCAACAAAATAGAGACAATACAAAAATTGAAAATACCATCGACGCAAAAACAAATTAAATCATTTCTAGGAATAACCGGTTACTATAGGAAGTTCATAAAAAACTATGCTCAGATCGCAACTCCATTAACAGCAGCACTAAAAAAAATGCAAAAATAAATGCGAATGATACGAAATATATTTATAAATGCTTTCGAAAAACCGAAGGAATTAATAACAAATTACCCTATCCTACACTATCCTGACTTCAAAATTCAATTTACTTTAACAACTGATGCATCGGATAAAGCGATAGGAGCAGTCATTTCACAACAAGGTCACCCAATTTCCTATGCGAGCAGAACTTTAAATGAACATGAAAGAAACTACTCAACTATCGAAAAGGAATTCCTAGCGATAATATGGGCTACGAAATATTATAGACCCTACGTTTACGGAGTAAAATTTAATATAAAAACAGATCATAGACCATTAGTATGGCTGAGTAACTTAAAGGAACCTAACTCCAAATTATAGCGATGGAAAATTAAATTAAATGAGTTTAATTTTGAAATAGAATATATACAGTGTCAACTCACTACATGTCGGAATGAAAAGGAAAATTGCAATCAAAATATAAAGAATTTTTTTTTCTTTTTTTTTTAAATTTACACGTTAGCATGTTGCTTAAAGTTCTGCAATAAAAAAAGTACATCAGTATTTTAACTGTTCTTAAAAAAAAACAAAAACAAAATACACCAAAAAAAAGGCTGTGCAAAATCTAAGCAACTTTTATTAATATTTCGTGTAATAGCCGTTATTTTTTATAACAGCGGCACATCTGCGAGGCATTGATTCAACTAAATTATTTAAAATTGATATGTCAATTTTTTCCTATTCGGTTTTTAGGTTCGTAAACAATTTGTCCTTGTTTGCAAACTGTACTGTTCCCATACGCCGTTTCAATATACCGAATAAGTTTTCTATAGGATTCAAGTCGGGCGATTGTGCCGGCCAATCAAGAACTTGAATCCTTTTAGAGCTAAGCCATTCTTTAACCAACTTCGATGTGTGTTTCGGGTCATTATCATGTTGAAACACCCATCGAAGTGGCATATTCCACTCTGCATAAGGTAACATTCTAGATTCTAAGATGTCCTTGTACATGAATCTGTCCATAATTTTTGTTATTCTATGAAAGAGACCAAGACCTAATGCGAGAAACATGTCCAGACCATGACGCTTCCTCCCCCATGTTTCACCGTTTTCCTACAGAAGCGTGAATTGAGTTGTTGTCCCTTCTCACGCCTCACACGGGAGAAGCCATCAGAATTGAAGAGATTGAACTTGGATTCGTCGCTAAATAAAACGGTCTTCCATTTAGCAACTGACCAGTCAAGATGGTTTTTAGCGAATTCAAACCTAAATGATATATAAAACGATATAATAGTAAAATAATAATGTTTAAAAGTGTTGTTCGAGCAGTTTACCTTTTCCTTGCATGTCTTTTTGTTTATAGCTTTTTAGATTGAGTTCAATTGCCCGTCTGCGAACAGTGCTTGAGTTGACATTTAAGCCTAGCTCTTTTACAACTTCTTTTGACGAGATAAACGATTTTCTTTTTATCAATTGTTTAATTTTTAAGTCATCTCTAATGGTAGTTTTACGCGGCCTTCCACCAAAATTTACACTTTTCACACTACCCGTGTTTTTATATTTCGTAATCAATCTTGAAATTAAAGATTTGTTTATATTTTAACGATTTGGCAATCTCTATTTGCGTTTTTCCAGAATAATATAGCGATATTACATTTGATTTAAATCTATTATCGGATTGATCACGCTGCATTTTAAATATTATTTTTTTAGACACAATTAAACCCAAAGGGAAGACGATCTATACTGATCTAATTGACACGAACATCAGAAAGCAAAAACAACATCGGGAAATCCCCGTTATGTTTTGTTCTGGGAATCGCAGCTGCGTTTTGAAAGTTGCTTAGATTTTGCACAGCCTTTTTTTGGTGTATTTTTTTTTTTTTTAAGAACAGTTAAAATACTGATGTACTTTTTTTATTGCAGAACTTTAAGCAACATGCTAACGTGTAAATTTAAAAAAAAAGGAAAAAAAATTCTTTATATTTTTATTGCAATTTTCCTTTTCATTCCGACATGTAGTGAGTTGCTTAAGTTTTGCACTGCACTGTATATGTGACTCACATCCCATATTACATCCCATTTCACACGAAATAAGATATTGTTAAACTTAAGATAAACCCTTTGTTTAAATAGCGATTCGTTATCCCAAATAACACTCAACATCTTTGAACCCTACCACATCCGATCAGAGCATGAGAAAACCAAACAATCCTCATTCTAAGTAAGTACCCAGATAACGAATTGGCATATAAACCCAAGCGAAGGTTGGCTCGAGGTTCTTTCAATAACGATAAGTCTACATGTAAAGATAAGATCTAAGTTAAGTGAGAAATAATAAAATAAAGTTTTTATATTAAATAATCGATGTTTCAATTGAAATCGAAAGTAGATTCGATTTGTTCTAATTTTATCGTGACGTGAAAACGTAACTTGCGCTCATACGAATGTCTACCACTGTATGATTAAGGAACAGGCGAAAAAATTCGCCGAAATGAACGCCGATTTTGAAATCAATCGCGCCTTTTTTCCTCGATGGAACCGAAGACATATATTCAGTTTAACGAAATACAGAGAGAAACACTAACTGCAACTGAGCCTTCAGCGTCATATTGGGTAAAAAAGGCGATACACGAGTTCATTGAAAAATATGGTGAAAAAAAAACATTTTCAATGCTAACGTATCAGCAATAATTTTTAAAATAAGCCAACTGGCACAAAAGTTTTCTAAAATCGAATTACTCTTCTGTTTTTCAATCAGCCACATTGCTTCCGTAAAAGGTAATTCCAATACGGTACTTACTTAAAGTCAAGCTTCGATTCGAAATTACATATTTGAATTGAATTTTCATTTCATCTCAAAGAAGAGTCTAGAAGAGATATCTAGTTTCTCACTTTTCGTGTTTTCAAAATATGTGGAAGTCGGGAGCTTGGCTATGAATCTCTTCATTCATATTTTGTTTTACCTTACAATTTTTTTTTTGTGAAAAGACTTGTTACGTTGCCTCAATACAACAACTAGATAACTAAAAAATTAACCCTTTCGAGATGTGTTCCAAAAGGTATGCTTAACTTTGCTCCGTACTGTGCTACAATGGGACAACTGAAAAGCATGTTGTGTTTCGGATATCAAGTTGTTGCTGAGAATTTGTAAATAAAACGTAAAATATTTAATTAATTGTCAATATTTATTTTGTGGTCTTCAAAGTAATCCCCATCAGGTGCAACACATGCTAGCGTTTTTTCCAGTCCTCGAAACACTTTTCATAAGCACTTTTTAGTACGGCCTTCAGCTCCTTCGGCGATTTTTATTTTATGCCCTCGAAAGACTGAAAACGGGTTTCACGGAGCGATCATTTCAGTTTCGAGGATAGAAAAACGTCACATGGGGCTAAATCTGGTGAATACGGTGGTTGATTGATGCAATTTGTCGCTTTTTTAGCCGCAAATTCGGTTACAATTGAGGCTCTATGCGATGGCGCATTTTTATCGTGGAAAATACATGAATTCTCCATTCCGATGATTGTTGACTGGTTTGCATGTCAAATCCATGTCTTATCACCAGTTATGATCGCTCCATGAATGTGGGATCAGAATTCGCACGATCAAGCATGTCCAAAGTGACCTGTTTACGGTACTTTTTTTTTTAAAAATTCAGCTATATTGGAAAGAGTCGAGAAAGGACGCATTTTATGGCCAAAGTATCCACCAAAATCGAACGAACGAACTCGCAAGAGATGTCGAGCTCTGCTGCTATCTCCCTAACACTAGTATGACGATTTTCGAGCACCATTTCCTTCACTTTCTGAATGTTTTCGTCAGTTGAAGAGGTCGAAGGTCGTCCAGAACGAGGCATGTCTTCAACGACCTTTCGACCGTTCTTAAAGGCATTATACTACTCGTAGGCTCGTGTTTTTGATATTACTTAATCACCGCAAGTCTTTTCCAACATCAGCAACGATTCCGCACACGAAATTTGGTTGGAAACCAAAAATCTGTAACAAATTCTTTGTTCCATATTTGTATCCATTGTAAAAATTGCCGTGGACTATTGAGGTGTACCGATTCAACCAGCTGCTGCAAGCAAAATGATTAACAGACCGTTCTAATTTTTGGGATAATAATTAAGGACCTACCTGCTTACCAAAAAAATTTTGAAATATCATTTCCCAGAATAATTTTAATTACAAATTGCCTTTAATTTTTTGTTACAATGTATAAAGAGAATATCGATTTAAGAAAGTCTGGATTGAATCAAAGCGAGACAACCAAAATTATCTAAAATTCCTTGACAATTCATTTCACTCCATGCTCCAATGCAATGTGACACATTTATTGTGCAATAAAATAAATAACAAATTTTTTCCGCATAAATACGAGTGCCATCAAACCAAGTTGGTTATTTATGTACATTGCTGCACTAAGTTAACGAGACCTCAAAATCCTTTACAAACTTATTTTCTAATGTATTGAACTAAATATACGAATTCGAATTAAAGGTGAATGGATAATTTCGATTGAATATTTATAAAAATGCTACCAATTTTTTTTATTTCATGTACCTATAATTGATTTACATTTGATCACAATTTACTTAATTATTAATTATTTACGGCATATCCAGAGCTAGGGTATAGCCTAGTAGGTAGCGTGTTGGTCTTGTAATGCGAAGGTCGTGGGTTCAAATCCCGGTCGGCGCAATATATAATTCCAGCACATTGCCTGCTTGGATATACCTTGGTCACCTCAGTCTATGAAAATGAAAAAAATTCGTAGAATGAGGGTTGTGCGAAAAGCTAACAACCCTTCCACAATAAGTAAAAAAAAATGTTAAGAAACCTGAATATCAGGAGGCCAAGGTCCGATTTGGGCTGTAGCGCCATTGTAGAAGAAGTAGATATCCAGAGTTATCGCCATGTTTTCGATGCTTTGAAATCTTTTTATATCTTAACACATTATATAGAGATCAATTTGGAACTGCCTGCCACTTCATTAATTCGAATTGCCTAATATAATTCTTTTCTTATCGTTCTAAATACATAATTACAATAAAAATTCAAGGTTGGCAATATCGGTGGTTTACGGTCGACGCACAAGCAGGCACATTAAGCTATTACTTGTTGGATTCATCTGGGGATGATAATCCGCCTCATATTATTGGAAACTCGCCAAGGGGTCAAGTTCATTTAGCAGCAGCAGCGGTTTGTCCGAGCGACGAAGATTCTCGAACATTTACAATTAGTTGCGCTTCAGGTGATACATTGAAGCTACGAGCAGTAGACGCTCGAGCAAGGCAAGAATGGGTTGATGGTCTAAGAGCTATCGCCGAAAGTCATACCAAGGCAATGGGCGTAAATTCAACAAATCTTCCGCCCAGAGATGTATTAGCTGCTTCCGATGCTTTGGTGGATGCGAGACAACAACTTTATCAAACTGAATTATGGTGAGATTTATTTATTTAATTTTTTTTAAATATTAATTCTCATTAATTTATAAATTTTTCATTACCGACAGCAATGCCGCCTTATCCAGAGTTATCGAAAATATGAATGGACCACTAACACACACCGATCCCGATTTACTTTTAATGAAAGCGATTTCCACTGCCAGCACACAATGTTTAAATCAATGCTTGAGTTTTCTGCAGCGTCAACAGGAAATCCAAGATAATAGACCGGAATCTACAGGTGTCTTTTAGCCTTCGTTTTTTTGTCCGTCGGACTGTTCGAAGGCGATATTTTATTTAATCATATCAAATTACGGTCGGTTTATCAAGTAGATTTTATAAGAACCCACAGATTGCGCACACTAAAGGTAAGCGTTGAATAGGCTGCATCGTGCACGCGTCGCATTTATTTTTATACACGGAAAATGCTATTCGTGCGGAGCGGAGAAGTACAATCTGTTGCAAAAAAAAATCATATTGGGAATATTGGGGCCTTTGACGTTTATCTTTACAGAATATATATGTAGTTATATTCAACGGCAATATTATACTATAAATAAAAGAATAGTAATAGAACACACAATAGTAGTAGCTTGTTATGTCTATCAACTTATCAATCATTCCCTTATAATAATAAATAATAACAGTTTACTATTTCTTTTTCTTTTTTGGCTCAAATTGAATAAATCACGATAACTCTTCCAAATTACATTATTGTTGTTAAATAAACTCTTCATTATTTGGGATTTGGTGCCATTCTCTTTTCGCATTGATTCCTTAGTAGGTGAATTAATTGAACCAATACTAACTTTACTATTTAAAATGTTTGTCATCCTTTCTGGAAAAAATTATATTTTGTAATTTAAAATAAATTTTAAATATTACACACGAAAGTTGTTTGTTATTCAGGGAATATATTTTGAAGCCCGTTTCAGCGATGTTTACAATAATCCTTATTTTAAGACTGTGGAGTTAAAGTTCTGTTGGAGTAAAATGTAGAAGATATCCGTGTTTAAAGCCAAGGAAGTGGAGGACAATAATGGCCGTTTCATCTTCCATTTTCGAATCATCTTACTCAGTTCAAAAAATAAGGCGGTCATGGTATGGTGTGGAGTAGTTGACGAAAAAATAGTGGAAACAAATCAATCGTAAATAATATGTATGTAATCGGGAATTATTCTGTGACGATGATACATTTTTTGAGTTAGTTAGTTGGGAGTGCAAGGTGGCGTTGAACCATCTGATGCCGCCGTCGACCCCGACAACGAGACTATGATTTTGTCCATTTTTGTGTTTGGAGACGCGTCTCCATTGGGTAAGACGGCGTGAATTTTGTTGTTTAGACCTAGGGTTTTTGTGGCACTATACAAGCAACAAACATCCTCCCCCTCACAACCGCAGCTAGACCCGTCTTCAAGCTACCACAACGTGGTGTCGAAATAATGTTTTACTCGGCGTAAAGTTCAACTAATTTCGGAGAAAAGCCAATGTCTTTAAATTTCAGAATTTCATGAAATTTGTATGGGAGGGGTAGAAGGAGTGGCTAGATTTAGCTCGTTCACGAAATTAAAGTTTCTTTTTTGCTAAAAATGCCAGAAACAAATTTCAGCTCAAAGCGTTCGAGAGTTTCTTGTAGACAGACATGCGGACAAGCGATCACTCAGAGTCAAGGTTTCACAGGGGTTTTGTTTGCACTTGCACCTCATGGACCAACTCGAACGTCCCACCTCACCTCGACGAGATCGTAGCTCAGATTAAAGCTCGCCAGCCAAATCGCCGCTTACCCACGAAAGCGCACCTCATGGACCATTTCGCGAGAAACTCCACACTACCACCTTGAAACCTAACCCCTCCTATCTGATTTTTTGCTGTCTCCGCTGCATTTCCGCACACGTCGCATATTCAAGATCCTGCAAAAGCTTAATATTCACAAGCCTGCTGGCCCTGATGGCATTCCTCATTACCCTTAAAATGTGCTCCTCTTCTTTCACAATCTTTTTCATCTATCTTACTCTTCTGAGTGATTCTCAAGAAAGGAAGCATAGCGGACCCCGTTAACTACCGCCCGATAGCCATTACTTCAGTGCTCTCGAAAGTGATGGAAACTGCCGTCAAACGCAAAATTATTCACTAAAAGGAAGGAAAAATAGAGTATAGTTCAACGCCGCTAAAACACAGACCTGTCATCTTTCTCTTAAACGTGATGTTCCCGCGTCGTTGTCTAATTTAGCCTACAGATGATTTTATCCTTTTAGGCATAAGTTATTAACCAACTTGATTGGAGCAAGCACATCTTTAATGTTGCCATTGATGCCTCCAAACGCCTAGGTATACTTTGCAAATGCAAAAAATATTTTTCGCCTCACGACTTAGCTACTCTCTATAAGGTCTACATTCGACCTCGTTTAGAGTACAATTCGCATTTATGAACTGGGGCACCCAAAACACACCTTGCGCGGCTCGATCGAATCCAAAAACATACGTTCCGACTAATTGGAGATGAAACTGTTCCGGTTTCGATTGACTCCCTCGAGCATCGCAGAAAGGTCACTTATTCCTCCACTTCGCAATTTTCCCCGAAATACTCGTCAAACTAAACGAGCGCACGAATATACCGTCAAACCTATTCCTGCTCGTACATTGAAATTTAGACAATCATTCATTTCCCGAACGTATAGGGTCAGTCCTCCGTACTTACCGGACTCTGGATTCTTGCTGCCACCACTTCATTTTCGAACTGATGTTATTTCCATGATCCTGCAGGATCTCAATATTCACAAGTCTGCTGGGCCAGATGGCATCTTCCCTATCATTCTTAAAAACTGCGCTTCCTCTCTAGCTAAACCTCTTCGTAATCTCTACCATCTTTCATACTCTTCAGGATACTTCCTCAAATCTGGAAGGAAAGGAAAGGAAGTAAGGCGAACCCCGCTAATTACCGCCCTATATTCATTACCTCAGTGCTTTTAAAAATAATGAAAACTGCTGTAAATCGCAAGATCTTGTGGATGAAAGTCCCATTCATGATCGCCAATATGGATTTCACTTGGGTCGTTCTGCAAGTGATCTCCTGGTCTATCTTACCGAGCATTGGAGTCCCTGCATCCACAAACTTGGTGAAAGTCAAGTTCTTGCTCTTGACATCGCCAAAGCGTTTGACAGAGTTTGGCACAGATGTCTCTTAGCCAAAAAAAGGCCTTTAGTTTTAAAATTTCGTTTCTTCAATGGATTGAGAGTTTCCTTTCCGAGCGTTCTATTCGAGTCGTACTAGACGCAGTAATTTCTGCACCCTTTTCCATTGATTCCGGCGTCCCTCAGGGCTCAGTTTTATTTCCCACTCTCTTGTTAGTCTTCATAAACGACCTTCTGTCGTCAAATCTCAATACTATTCACTGTTCTGCAGATGACAGCACTCTAGATAACATCTACCAATTTGACTCTCCTCGTCCGACATTGCTGGCCTCATTTCCTAATGAGTCGATACAATCACTGGTCTGACTTCAGTTTAATCCTGGAATGGGGCAGGAAAAACAGAGTACAGTTAGAGTCCTTAAATGGCGAACAGATTTCACTTTCTGCAGACTTCACGTTACTAGGTATTCTGCGGAAGTGTAAGAAATACTTTTCAGCCTCCGAATTAGCTACCATCTATAAGGCTTATATCCGCCTACGTCTTGAGCATAACTCGGATATTTGGGCTGGGGCCTCAAAATCACACCTAGCTTTTTTTTAATAATACCTAGTTAAGTCATAAATATTGGTACACAACTAAACGCAATCATTACGAATGCAATATTGGGCGCATCCATTTCGTCTTGACTGCGATTTGACAGTTGACATTTCTGCTTCATTGCCACGTAAAAAGTGTTTGGCATCAATTGTTTACAATCATGGAATGGAGCGACATCGAAAATCGTATTGTTGTAGTTGGCCTACTAAAATGCAACATGGAAAAAGGCGATATCTTTCGGACGTTGCGACCGCTTGGAATCACTCGCAATTTTGTGTATCGTGCTGTGAAGTTGTTTGATGATACTGGTGGAATACGAAACCGACAAAGACACGGCCGTCCGCGCACTGTGAGAACTCCGAAAGCGATCAAAGCCGTGAAGAAACGAATCGACCGAAAACCGCTGCGAAAACAGAAAATCTTGCCGCGGGAAATGCAAATTTCGCAAAAATCGCATTATCAAAGAAGATTTGGGACTCATCGCGTATAAGCGACACACTGGACACCTGCTCACGGCCGTATTGAAGGGAAAACGCAAGCGAAAATCAAAAGCGTTACGCAGCCGGTACGCGAAGAACGCTCACAGACAAATTCTGTTTACTGACGAGAAAATCTTCACCGTAGAAGAATCGTTCAATAAACAGAACGACCGTCTGTATGCTCGGTCATCCAGAGAAGCACCCCAACTCATCCCGAGGGTCCAAAGAGGCCACCATCCCGCGTCTGTAATGGTATGGTGGGGAGTGAGCTACGATGACGTTACCAAGCTCCATTTTTGCGAGAAAGGAGTGAAAACATCGGCCAAAGTATATCAATCGACCGTCTTGGAACCCATTGTGAAGCCTCTGAACCAATCAATATTCGCCAACAAGCCGTGGACTTTCCAGCAAGACTCTGCTCCAGCTCACAAGGCAAAAACGACTCAACTGTGGCTCAAAAACAACGTTCCGGACTTCATATCAACGGATGATTGGCCAGCTGGTAGTCCAGACCTTAACCCGTTGGATTAAAAGTTGTGGCCCGTATTAGAGGGCATGGCTTTCTCTACTCGACACCCCAATATTGAGTCGTTGAAGCGAGCCCTTGTCCGTGTAGTGGACAATTTCCCCATGCATGAAGTGCGTCTCGCGATCGATGATTGGCCAGATCGTCTCAAGTTGTGCTGGAAGGCAAATGGAAGCCATTTCGAATAAGTTTTTCTAAGATTTGTAGCCATTGAATAACCCAATAAAAAGAAAAAAAAAAAAGTTTTGAAAAATATTAATTCGTTTTCATTTGGCGTCGATTTTTCTGTGTATCAATATTTATGACTTGACTAGGTAATAATAATAATAATTTATTTCATAATATCAATAACAATTTTAGATATAAATGTATGATTTAAATTCAATCCATCTTAAATAAACTAAATCTTACTTAAAACAAAATAATAATAATAATAATAATTTGGGTTGATTACATTACAATGAACGTTGAAGTTCACCCAAATCCGTATTACGGGTGTTCATCTGTTCATTGCAATTAACCATCACATTACAAATTAAATAAATTTAATGGATTAGTCCACATTCTATGGATAGTTTCTCAAACAGCTACGAGCTGGTATTAGGGAAATTTTCGTAATATCAAGAGATCGTATATAAGAAAATAATGAATAATCCAGATAAAGTTTAATATATTTACGATTGCTGTATAAACTTTTTTACTGCAATCTTGAGACATTTGATGTTCTTCGCCTGTCGAATATATATTGGCAAGGAGTTGTAGTATCGAATCGCTTCGTAGATGGGATCCTTCCTCAATCGGTTCGTCCTGCAATTTCGATTTCTTATCGAAGTTGCATTCCGTGTATTGTAATTGTAAATATCTGCGTTTTACGTAATGACTATTGGAGATTTTAGTCCTTGGTTTATTAAATTGTACATTAATTTTGACCTCTCTAGGTTTAATGTTTGCTGTAGGTTTAGCTCGACCATATTAAAAACACGCTCTCCGATTAATTGGAGATGAGGCTATATCGGCCTCAATAGACTCTTTCAAGCATCATCGAAATATCGGAGCACTCTGCATTTACTATAGATATTTCCATGGTAATTGCAGCAATGATCTAAAAGCCATAATACCCTCTCTACTTAATGCGCCGCGAAATATTCGCCAAGCTGCACGCTCACATGAGTATACTGTGAAGCCATTGCCGCGGAGAACAGTGAAATTCAAGCAGTCCTTTATCCCTGGGGCGACAGTGATGTAGAATTCATTACCAGGCAATCTCTTTCCAACGGAGAGCAACCTTCAACAATTTAAGAGCAACGTTCACCACCACTTCAAAATCTTTTCTCCTGTGTTTCCCTACTAATTTTCCTATATCCACTTGTTTCTCCGTACCCATGCCGACTTAACTGTTCATCGCGCATTAAAGGGTGTTACGTGTGTCGGTCGACGCCATCTATGAGCCGGCATACACAAAGAAAAAAAAAAAAACCCATACGCTACAACTCTACAAGTTGCTCAAGATATAATAATATATATATAATCACCAAAAACCCCCTTCTCCTTCCACCACCTCCCATATAAACCGCACTTTTTCATGAAATACTCTAATCGAATTTTCTCAGTACATTTAAATTTCATCGAGGTGAAAATTTGAACTCAATCCTTAATTAGCATTATTATTAACATCGGGAAAAAAAATTAACCGAGTAGCTTCACTCCATCTACTCCCTCCCATACAATGAGACACATTCCACGACTATATAACAATTCGATTTTCTTGAAAAGTGTGAATGATACAGATCTGAAATTTAAAGCATATCAATTGCATGATAATTATAGTTGTTTCTCGAAGAATCACTAAAAACCTCCCACTCCTTCTACCACCTCCCATACAAATTGCACAATTTCATTAAATTCCATGCACTAAGTTTCTCAGTACCAACTCAATTTTTGAAGCTTAAATTTGGTACAAAACATTTTTATAGCTACTCTAGCATGACGTGAAACAAATTAGTTCAGTGCTGTCACCCCTTCTACCACTCCCCATAAAAATGGGAGTATCATGCTTTCATTCTTAATAATTTATGGTTCTGATTCCAACAATATACAAACCATTTTCTTCAAAGAGCCATTAAAGTAAGCAGATTATATATCCCACATAATGTATTACTAAATTCACTCTCAAAAATTGCTTATTATTGCGATTTTTACGCGGACGAAATCGCGGGCGTTTGCTAGTTCTAAATAAATATTAAGTGCAAAACTTCAGCTCGATAAATTTTAGTTTATAATGCCTTTTTTTTCAATTTAAAGTTTTTATTTTTATATCTGGAATTTTTTTTGGCCTTTTTAAGCGTCTAAACGCTATCTAATGCCTTTTTTTTCAATTTAAAGTTTTTATTTTTATATCTGGAATTTTTTTTGGCCTTTTTAAGCGTCTAAACGCTATCTAATGCCTTTTTTTTCAATTTAAAGTTTTTTTTTTATATCTGGAATTTTTTTTGGCCTTTTCAAGCGTCTAAACGCTATCTAATGCCTTTTTTTCAATTTAAAGTTTTTTTTTTATATCTGGAATTTTTTTTGGCCTTTTAAAGCGTTTAAACGCTATCTAATGCCTTTTTTTTCAATTTAAAGTTTTTTTTTTATATCTGGAATTTTTTTTGGCCTTTTTAAGCGTCTAAACGCTATCTAATGCCTTTTTTTTCAATTTAAAGTTTTTTTTTATATCTGGAATTTTTTTTGGCCTTTTTAAGCGTTTAAACGCTATCTAATGCCTTTTTTTTTCAATTTAAAGTTTTTTTTTTTATATCTGGAATTTTTTTTGGCCTTTTTAAGCGTTTAAACGCTATCTAATGCCTTTTTTTTCAATTTAAAGTTTTTATTTTTATATCTGGAATTTTTTTTGGCCTTTTTAAGCGTTTAAACGCTATCTAATGCCTTTTTTTCAATTTAAAGTTTTGTTTTTATATCTGGAATTTTTTTTGGCCTTTTTAAGCGTCTAAACGCTATCTAATGCCTTTTTTTTCAATTTAAAGTTTTTATTTTTATATCTGGAATTTTTTTTGGCCTTTTTAAGCGTTTAAACGCTATCTAATGCCTTTTTTTTCAATTTAAAGTTTTTTTTTTATATCTGGAATTTTTTTTGGCCTTTTTAAGCGTCTAAACGCTATCTAATGCCTTTTTTTTCAATTTAAAGTTTTTATTTTTATATCTGGAATTTTTTTTGGCCTTTTTAAGCGTTTAAACGCTATCTAATGCCTTTTTCTTCAATTTAAAGTTTTTATTTTTATATCTGGAATTTTTTTTGGCCTTTTTAAGCGTCTAAACGCTATCTAATGCCTTTTTTTTCAATTTAAAGTTTTTTTTTTATATCTGGAATTTTTTTTGGCCTTTTCAAGCGTCTAAACGCTATCTAATGCCTTTTTTTCAATTTAAAAGTTTTTTTTTTATATCTGGAATTTTTTTTGGCCTTTTAAAGCGTTTAAACGCTATCTAATGCCTTTTTTTTCAATTTAAAGTTTTTTTTTTATATCTGGAATTTTTTTTGGCCTTTTTAAGCGTCTAAACGCTATCTAATGCCTTTTTTTTCAATTTAAAGTTTTTTTTTATATCTGGAATTTTTTTTGGCCTTTTTAAGCGTTTAAACGCTATCTAATGCCTTTTTTTTCAATTTAAAGTTTTTTTTTTATATCTGGAATTTTTTTTGGCCTTTTTAAGCGTCTAAACGCTATCTAATGCCTTTTTTTTCAATTTAAAGTTTTTATTTTTATATCTGGAATTTTTTTTGGCCTTTTTAAGCGTCTAAACGCTATCTAATGCCTTTTTTTTCAATTTAAAGTTTTTTTTTTATATCTGGAATTTTTTTTGGCCTTTTCAAGCGTCTAAACGCTATCTAATGCCTTTTTTTCAATTTAAAGTTTTTTTTTTATATCTGGAATTTTTTTTGGCCTTTTAAAGCGTTTAAACGCTATCTAATGCCTTTTTTTTCAATTTAAAGTTTTTTTTTTATATCTGGAATTTTTTTTGGCCTTTTTAAGCGTCTAAACGCTATCTAATGCCTTTTTTTTCAATTTAAAGTTTTTTTTTATATCTGGAATTTTTTTTGGCCTTTTTAAGCGTTTAAACGCTATCTAATGCCTTTTTTTTCAATTTAAAGTTTTTTTTTTTATATCTGGAATTTTTTTTGGCCTTTTTAAGCGTTTACACGCTATCTAATGCCTTTTTTTTCAATTTAAAGTTTCTATTTTTATATCTGGAATTTTTTTTGGCCTTTTTAAGCGTTTAAACGCTATCTAATGCCTTTTTTTCAATTTAAAGTTTTTTTTTTATATCTGGAATTTTTTTTGGCCTTTTTAAGCGTCTAAACGCTATCTAATGCCTTTTTTTTCAATTTAAAGTTTTTATTTTTATATCTGGAATTTTTTTTGGCCTTTTTAAGCGTTTAAACGCTATCTAATGCCTTTTTTTTCAATATAAAGTTTTTATTTTTATATCTGGAATTTTTTTTTGGCCTTTTTAAGCGTTTAAACGCTATCTAATGCCTTTTTTTTCAATTTAAAGTTTTTATTTTCATATCTGGAATTTTTTTTGGCCTTTTTAAGCGTCTAAACGCTATCTAATGCCTTTTTTTTCAATTTAAAGTTTTTTTTTTATATCTGGAATTTTTTTTGGCCTTTTCAAGCGTCTAAACGCTATCTAATGCCTTTTTTTTCAATTTAAAGTTTTTTTTTATATCTGGAATTTTTTTTGGCCTTTTCAAGCGTTTAAACGCTATCTAATGCCTTTTTTTTCAATTTAACGTTTTTTTTTTATATCTGGAATTTTTTTTGGCCTTTTCAAGCGTTTAAACGCTATCTAATGCCTTTTTTTTCAATTTAAAGTTTTTTTTTTATATCTGGAATTTTTTTTGGCCTTTTCAAGCGTTTAAACGCTATCTAATGCCTTTTTTTTCAATTTAAAGTTTTTTTTTTTATATCTGGAATTTTTTTTTGGCCTTTTTAAGCGTTTAAACGCTATCTAATGCCTTTTTTTCAATTTAAAGTTTTTTTTTTATATCTGGAATTTTTTTTGGCCTTTTTAAGCGTCTAAACGCTATCTAATGCCTTTTTTTTCAATTTAAAGTTTTTTTTTTATATCTGGAATTTTTTTTGGCCTTTTTAAGCGTCTAAACGCTATCTAATGCCTTTTTTTTCAATTTAAAGTTTTTATTTTTATATCTGGAATTTTTTTTGGCCTTTTTAAGCGTTTAAACGCTATCTAATGCCTTTTTTTTCAATTTAAAGTTTTTTTTTTATATCTGGAATTTTTTTTGGCCTTTTTAAGCGTCTAAACGCTATCTAATGCCTTTTTTTTCAATTTAAAGTTTTTATTTTTATTTCTGGAATTTTTTTTGGCCTTTTTAAGCGTTTAAACGCTATCTAATGCCTTTTTTTTCAATTTAAAGTTTTTATTTTTATATCTGGAATTTTTTTTTGGCCTTTTTAAGCGTTTAAACGCTATCTAATGCCTTTTTTTTCAATTAAAAGTTTTTATTTTTATATCTGGAATTTTTTTTGGCCTTTTTAAGCGTTTAAACGCTATCTAATGCCTTTTTTTTCAATTTAAAGTTTTTTTTTTTATATCTGGAATTTTTTTTTGGCCTTTTTAAGCGTTTAAACGCTATCTAATGCCTTTTTTTTCAATTTAAAGTTTTTTTTTTATATCTGGAATTTTTTTTGGCCTTTTTAAGCGTCTAAACGCTATCTTATGCCTTTTTTTTCAATTTAAAGTTTTTTTTTATATCTGGAATTTTTTTTGGCCTTTTTAAGCGTTTAAACGCTATCTAATGCCTTTTCTTTCAATTTAAAGTTTTTTTTTTTTATATATGGAATTTTTTTTGGCCTTTTTAAGCGTTTAAACGCTATCTAATGCCTTTTTTTTCAATTTAAAGTTTTTATTTTTATATCTGGAATTTTTTTTGGCCTTTTTAAGCGTTTAAACGCTATCTAATGCCTTTTTTTCAATTTAAAGTTTTTTTTTTATATCTGGAATTTTTTTTGGCCTTTTTAAGCGTCTAAACGCTATCTTATGCCTTTTTTTTCAATTTAAAGTTTTTATTTTTATATCTGGAATTTTTTTTGGCCTTTTTAAGCGTTTAAACGCTATCTAATGCCTTTTTTTCAATTTAAAGTTTTTTTTTTTATCTGGAATTTTTTTTGGCCTTTTTAAGCGTTTAAACGCTATCTAATGCCTTTTTTTTCAATTTAAAGTTTTTATTTTTATATCTGGAATTTTTTTTTGGCCTTTTTAAGCGTTTAAACGCAATCTAATGCCTTTTTTTTCAATTTAAAGTTTTTATTTTTATATCTGGAATTTTTTTTGGCCTTTTTAAGCGTTTAAACGCTATATTATGTCTTTTTTTTCAATTTAAAGTTTTTTTTTTTATATCTGGAATTTTTTTTGGCCTTTTTAAGCGTTTAAACGCTATCTAATGCCTTTTTTTTCAATTTAAAGTTTTTATTTTTATATCTCGAATTTTTTTAGGTCTTTTTAAGCGTTTAAACGCTATCTAATGCCTTTTTTTTCAATTTAAAGTTTTTTTTTTTATATCTGGAATTTTTTTTGGCCTTTTTAAGCGTCTAAAAGCTATCTAATGCCTTTTTTTTCAATTTAAAGTTTTTATTTTTATATCTGGAATTTTTTTTGGCCTTTTTAAGCGTTTAAACGCTATCTAATGCCTTTTTTTTCAATTTAAAGTTTTTATTTTTATATCTGGAATTTTTTTTTGGCCTTTTTAAGCGTTTAAACGCTATCTAATGCCTTTTTTTTTCAATTTAAAGTTTTTATTTTTATATCTCGAATTTTTTTTGGCCTTTTTAAGCGTTTAAACGCTATCTAATGCCTTTTTTTTCAATTTAAAGTTTTTATTTTTATATCTGGAATTTTTTTTTGGCCTTTTTAAGCGTTTAAACGCTATCTAATGCCTTTTTTTTCAATTTAAAGTTTTTATTTTTATATCTGGAATTTTTTTTGGCCTTTTTAAGCGTTTAAACGCTATCTAATGCCTTTTTTTTCAATTTAAAGTTTTTATTTTCATATCTGGATTTTTTTTGGCCTTTTTAAGCGTTTAAACGCTATCTAATGCCTTTTTTTTCAATTTAAAGTTTTTATTTTTATATCTGGAGTTTTTTTTGGCCTTTTTAAGCGTTTAAACGCTATCTAATGCCTTTTTTTTCAATGTAAAGTTTTTTTTTTATATCTGGAATTTTTTTTGGCCTTTTTAAGCGTTTAAACGCTATCTAATGCCTTTTTTTTCAATTTAAAGTTTTTATTTTTATATCTCGAATTTTTTTTGGCCTTTTTAAGCGTTTAAACGCTATCTAATGCCTTTTTTTTCAATTTAAAGTTTTTTTTTTTATATCTGGAATTTTTTTTGGCCTTTTTAAGCGTCTAAACGCTATCTAATGCCTTTTTTTTCAATTTAAAGTTTTTATTTTTATATCTGGAATTTTTTTTGGCCTTTTTAAGCGTTTAAACGCTATCTAATGCCTTTTTTTTCAATTTAAAGTTTTTATTTTCATATCTGGATTTTTTTTTGGCCTTTTTAAGCGTTTAAACGCTATCTAATGCCTTTTTTTTCAATTTAAAGTTTTTATTTTTATATCTGGAATTTTTTTTGGCCTTTTTAAGCGTTTAAACGCTATCTAATGCCTTTTTTTTCAATTTAAAGTTTTTATTTTTATATCTGGAATTTTTTTTGGCCTTTTTAAGCGTTTAAACGCTATCTAATGCCTTTTTTTTCAATTTAAAGTTTTTTTTTTATATCTGGAATTTTTTTTGGCCTTTTTAAGCGTTTAAACGCTATCTAATGCCTTTTTTTTCAATTTAAAGTTTTTATTTTTATATCTGGAATTTTTTTTGGCCTTTTTAAGCGTTAAAACGCTATCTAATGCCTTTTTTTTCAATTTAAAGTTTTTATTTTTATATCTGGAATTTTTTTTGGCCTTTGTAAGCGTTTAAACGCTATCTAATGCCTTTTTTTTCAATTTAAAGTTTTTATTTTTATATCTGGAATTTTTTTTGGCCTTTTTAAGCGTTTAAACGCTATCTAATGCCTTTTTTTTCAATTTAAAGTTTTTATTTTCATATCTGGATTTTTTTTTGGCCTTTTTAAGCGTTTAAACGCTATCTAATGCCTTTTTTTTCAATTTAAAGTTTTTATTTTTATATCTGGAATTTTTTTTGGCCTTTTTAAGCGTTTAAACGCTATCTAATGCCTTTTTTTTCAATTTAAAGTTTTTTTTTTTATATCTGGAATTTTTTTTGGCCTTTTTAAGCGTTTAAACGCTATCTAATGCCTTTTTTTTCAATTTAAAGTTTTTATTTTCATATCTGGATTTTTTTTTTGCCTTTTTAAGAGTTTAAACGCTATCTAATGCCTTTTTTTTCAATTTAAAGTTTTTATTTTTATATCTGGAATTTTTTTTGGCCTTTTTAAGCGTTTAAACGCTATCTAATGCCTTTTTCTTCAATTTAAAGTTTTTATTTTCATATCTGGATTTTTTTTTGGCCTTTTTAAGCGTTTAAACGCTATCTAATGCCTTTTTTTTCAATTTAAAGTTTTTATTTTCATATCTGGATTTTTTTTTGGCCTTTTTAAGCGTTTAAACGCTATCTAATGCCTTTTTTTTCAATTTAAAGTTTTTATTTTCATATCTGGATTTTTTTTTGGCCTTTTTAAGAGTTTAAACGCTATCTAATGCCTTTTTTTTCAATTTAAAGTTTTTTTTTTTATATCTGGAATTTTTTTTGGCCTTTTTAAGAGTTTAAACGCTATCTAATGCCTTTTTTTTCAATTTAAAGTTTTTATTTTTATATCTGGAATTTTTTTTGGCCTTTTTAAGCGTTTAAACGCTATCTAATGCCTTTTTCTTCAATTTAAAGTTTTTATTTTTATATCTGGAATTTTTTTTGGCCTTTTTAAGCGTTTAAACGCTATCTAATGCCTTTTTTTTCCATATAAAATTTTTTTTTTTTATATCTGGAATTTTTTTTGGCCTTTTTAAGCGTTTAAACGCTATCTAATGCCTTTTTTTTCAATTTAAAGTTTTTTTTTTTATATCTGGAATTTTTTTTGGCCTTTTTAAGCGTTTAAACGCTATCTAATGCCTTTTTTTTCAAATTAAAGTTTTTATTTTTATATCTGGAATTTTTTTTGGCCTTTTTAAGCGTTTAAACGCTATCTAATGCCTTTTTTTTCAATTTAAAGTTTTTTTTTTATATCTGGAATTTTTTTTGGCCTTTTTAAGCGTTTAAACGCTATCTAATGCCTTTTTTTTCAATTTAAAGTTTTTTTTTTTATATCTGGAATTTTTTTTGGCCTTTTTAAGCGTTTAAACGCTATCTAATGCCTTTTTTTTCAATTTAAAGTTTTTTTTTTATATCTGGAATTTTTTTTGGCCTTTTTAAGCGTTTAAACGCTATCTAATGCCTTTTTCTTCAATTTAAAGTTTTTATTTTTATATCTGGAATTTTTTTTGGCCTTTTTAAGCGTTTAAACGCTATCTAATGCCTTTTTTTTCAATTTTCAAGTTTTTATTTTTATATCTGGAATTTTTTTTGGCCTTTTTAAGCGTTTAAACGCTATCTAATGCCTTTTTTTTCAATTTAAAGTTTTTTTTTTTATATCTGGAATTTTTTTTGGCCTTTTTAAGCGTTTAAACGCTATCTAATGCCTTTTTTTTCAATTTAAAGTTTTTATTTTTATATCTGGAATTTTTTTTGGCCTTTTTAAGCGTTTAAACGCTATCTAATGCCTTTTTTTTCAATTTAAAGTTTTTTTTTTTATATCTGGAATTTTTTTTGGCCTTTTTAAGCGTTTAAACGCTATCTAATGCCTTTTTTTTCAATTTAAAGTTTTTTTTTTTATATCTGGAATTTTTTTTGGCCTTTTTAAGAGTTTAAACGCTATCTAATGCCTTTTTTTTCAATTTAAAGTTTTTATTTTCATATCTGGATTTTTTTTGCCTTTTTAAGCGTTTAAACGCTATCTAATGCATTTTTTTTTCAATTTAAAGTTTTTATTTTTATATCTGGAATTTTTTT
The DNA here is from genome assembly GCA_963669355.1 of Chorisops tibialis. Taxonomy (NCBI): domain Eukaryota; kingdom Metazoa; phylum Arthropoda; class Insecta; order Diptera; family Stratiomyidae; genus Chorisops; species Chorisops tibialis. The sequence goes on along the minus strand of OY770263.1, from coordinate 193,830,749 downwards.
TGGCCTTTTTAAGCGTTTAAACGCTATCTAATGCCTTTTTTTTCAATTTAAAGTTTTTATTTTCATATCTGGATTTTTTTTTGGCCTTTTTAAGCTTTTAAACGCTATCTAATGCATTTTTTTTCAATTTAAAGTTTTTATTTTTATATCTGGAATTTTTTTTGGCCTTTTTAAGCGTTTAAACGCTATCTAATGCCTTTTTTTTCAATTTAAAGTTTTTATTTTTATATTTGGAATTTTTTTTGGCCTTTTTAAGCGTTTAAACGCTATCTAATGCCTTTTTTTTCAATTTAAAGTTTTTTTTTTTATATCTGGAATTTTTTTTGGCCTTTTTAAGCGTTTAAACGCTATCTAATGCCTTTTTTTTCAATTTAAAGTTTTTATTTTTATATCTGGAATTTTTTTTGGCCTTTTTAAGCGTTTAAACGCTATCTAATGCCTTTTTTTTCAATTTAAAGTTTTTATTTTTATATCTGGAATTTTTTTGGCCTTTTTAAGCGTTTAAACGCTATCTAATGCCTTTTTTTTCAATTTAAAGTTTTTATTTTCATATCTGGAATTTTTTTTGGCCTTTTTAAGCGTATAAACGCTATCTAATGCCTTTTTTTTCAATTTAAAGTTTTTATTTTTATATCTGGAATTTTTTTTGGCCTTTTCAAGCGTTTAAACGCTATCTAATGCCTTTTTTTTCAATTTAAAGTTTTTTTTTTATATCTGGAATTTTTTTTTGGCCTTTTTAAGCGTTTAAACGCTATCTAATGCCTTTTTTTCAATTTAAAGTCTTTTTTTTATATCTGGAATTTTTTTTGGCCTTTTCAAGCGTTTAAACGCTATCTAATGCCTTTTTTTTCAATTTAAAGTTTTTATTTTTATATCTGGAATTTTTTTTTGGCCTTTTTAAGCGTTTAAACGCTATCTAATGCCTTTTTTTCAATTTAAAGTCTTTTTTTTATATCTGGAATTTTTTTTGGCCTTTTCAAGCGTTTAAACGCTATCTAATGCCTTTTTTTTCATTTTAAAGTTTTTTTTTTTATATCTGGAATTTTTTTTTGGCCTTTTTAAGCGTTTAAACGCTATCTAATGCCTTTTTTTCAATTTAAAGTTTTTTTTTTATATCTGGAATTTTTTTTGGCCTTTTCAAGCGTTTAAACGCTATCTAATGCCTTTTTTTTCAATTTAAAGTTTTTTTTTTTATATCTGGAATTTTTTTTTGGCCTTTTTAAGCGTTTAAACGCTATCTAATGCCTTTTTTTCAATTTAAAGTTTTTTTTTTATATCTGGAATTTTTTTTGGCCTTTTCAAGCGTTTAAACGCTATCTAATGCCTTTTTTTTCAATTTAAAGTTTTTTTTTTTATATCTGGAATTTTTTTTTGGCCTTTTTAAGCGTTTAAATGCTATCTAATGCCTTTTTTTCAATTTAAAGTTTTTTTTTTATATCTGGAATTTTTTTTGGCCTTTTCAAGCGTTTAAACGCTATCTAATGCCTTTTTTTTCAATTTAAAGTTTTTTTTTTATATCTGGAATTTTTTTTTGGCCTTTTTAAGCGTTTAAACGCTATCTAATGCCTTTTTTTCAATTTAAAGTTTTTTTTTTATATCTGGAATTTTTTTTGGCCTTTTCAAGCGTTTAAACGCTATCTAATGCCTTTTTTTTCAATTTAACGTTTTTTTTTTATATCTGGAATTTTTTTTGGCCTTTTCAAGCGTTTAAACGCTATCTAATGCCTTTTTTTTCAATTTAAAGTTTTTTTTTTATATCTGGAATTTTTTTTGGCCTTTTCAAGCGTTTAAACGCTATCTAATGCCTTTTTTTTCAATTTAAAGTTTTTTTTTTTATATCTGGAATTTTTTTTTGGCCTTTTTAAGCGTTTAAACGCTATCTAATGCCTTTTTTTCAATTTAAAGTTTTTTTTTTATATCTGGAATTTTTTTTGGCCTTTTTAAGCGTCTAAACGCTATCTAATGCCTTTTTTTTCAATTTAAAGTTTTTTTTTTATATCTGGAATTTTTTTTGGCCTTTTTAAGCGTCTAAACGCTATCTAATGCCTTTTTTTTCAATTTAAAGTTTTTATTTTTATATCTGGAATTTTTTTTGGCCTTTTTAAGCGTTTAAACGCTATCTAATGCCTTTTTTTTCAATTTAAAGTTTTTTTTTTATATCTGGAATTTTTTTTGGCCTTTTTAAGCGTCTAAACGCTATCTAATGCCTTTTTTTTCAATTTAAAGTTTTTATTTTTATTTCTGGAATTTTTTTTGGCCTTTTTAAGCGTTTAAACGCTATCTAATGCCTTTTTTTTCAATTTAAAGTTTTTATTTTTATATCTGGAATTTTTTTTTGGCCTTTTTAAGCGTTTAAACGCTATCTAATGCCTTTTTTTTCAATTTAAAGTTTTTATTTTTATATCTGGAATTTTTTTTGGCCTTTTTAGGCGTTTAAACGCTATCTAATGCCTTTTTTTTCAATTTAAAGTTTTTTTTTTTATATCTGGAATTTTTTTTTGGCCTTTTTAAGCGTTTAAACGCTATCTAATGCCTTTTTTTTCAATTTAAAGTTTTTTTTTTATATCTGGAATTTTTTTTGGCCTTTTTAAGCGTCTAAACGCTATCTTATGCCTTTTTTTTCAATTTAAAGTTTTTTTTTATATCTGGAATTTTTTTTGGCCTTTTTAAGCGTTTAAACGCTATCTAATGCCTTTTTTTTCAATTTAAAGTTTTTTTTTTTTATATCTGGAATTTTTTTTGGCCTTTTTAAGCGTTTAAACGCTATCTAATGCCTTTTTTTTCAATTTAAAGTTTTTATTTTTATATCTGGAATTTTTTTTGGCCTTTTTAAGCGTTTAAACGCTATCTAATGCCTTTTTTTCAATTTAAAGTTTTTTTTTTATATCTGGAATTTTTTTTGGCCTTTTTAAGCGTCTAAACGCTATCTAATGCCTTTTTTTTCAATTTAAAGTTTTTATTTTTATATCTGGAATTTTTTTTGGCCTTTTTAAGCGTTTAAACGCTATCTAATGCCTTTTTTTTCAATTTAAAGTTTTTTTTTTTATCTGGAATTTTTTTTGGCCTTTTTAAGCGTTTAAACGCTATCTAATGCCTTTTTTTCAATTTAAAATTTTTATTTTTATATCTGGAATTTTTTTTTGGCCTTTTTAAGCCTTTAAACGCAATCTAATGCCTTTTTTTTCAATTTAAAGTTTTTATTTTTATATCTGGAATTTTTTTTGGCCTTTTTAAGCGTTTAAACGCTATCTAATGTCTTTTTTTTCAATTTAAAGTTTTTTTTTTTATATCTGGAATTTTTTTTGGCCTTTTTAAGCGTTTAAACGCTATCTAATGCCTTTTTTTTCAATTTAAAGTTTTTATTTTTATATCTCGAATTTTTTTTGGTCTTTTTAAGCGTTTAAACGCTATCTAATGCCTTTTTTTTCAATTTAAAGTTTTTTTTTTATATCTGGAATTTTTTTTGGCCTTTTTAAGCGTCTAAACGCTATCTAATGCCTTTTTTTTCAATTTAAAGTTTTTATTTTTATATCTGGAATTTTTTTTGGCCTTTTTAAGCGTTTAAACGCTATCTAATGCCTTTTTTTTCAATTTAAAGTTTTTTTTTTATATCTGGAATTTTTGTTTGGCCTTTTTAAGCGTTTAAACGCTATCTTATGCCTTTTTTTTCAATTTAAAGTTTTTATTTTTATATCTCGAATTTTTTTTGGCCTTTTTAAGCGTTTAAACGCTATCTAATGCCTTTTTTTTCAATTTAAAGTTTTTATTTTTATATCTGGAATTTTTTTTTGGCCTTTTTAAGCGTTTAAACGCTATCTAATGCCTTTTTTTTCAATTTAAAGTTTTTATTTTTATATCTGGAATTTTTTTTGGCCTTTTTAAGCGTTTAAACGCTATCTAATGCCTTTTTTTTCAATTTAAAGTTTTTATTTTCATATCTGGATTTTTTTTTGGCCTTTTTAAGCGTTTAAACGCTATCTAATGCCTTTTTTTTCAATTTAAAGTTTTTATTTTTATATCTGGAATTTTTTTTGGCCTTTTTAAGCGTTTAAACGCTATCTAATGCTTTTTTTTTCAATTTAAAGTTTTTATTTTTATATCTCGAATTTTTTTTGGTCTTTTTAAGCGTTTAAACGCTATCTAATGCCTTTTTTTTCAATTTAAAGTTTTTTTTTTATATCTGGAATTTTTTTTGGCCTTTTTAAGCGTCTAAACGCTATCTAATGCCTTTTTTTTCAATTTAAAGTTTTTATTTTTATATCTGGAATTTTTTTTGGCCTTTTTAAGCGTTTAAACGCTATCTAATGCCTTTTTTTTCAATTTAAAGTTTTTATTTTTATATCTGGAATTTTTGTTTGGCCTTTTTAAGCGTTTAAACGCTATCTAATGCCTTTTTTTTCAATTTAAAGTTTTTATTTTTATATCTCGAATTTTTTTTGGCCTTTTTAAGCGTTTAAACGCTATCTAATGCCTTTTTTTTCAATTTAAAGTTTTTATTTTTATATCTGGAATTTTTTTTTGGCCTTTTTAAGCGTTTAAACGCTATCTTATGCCTTTTTTTTCAATTTAAAGTTTTTATTTTTATATCTGGAATTTTTTTTGGCCTTTTTAAGCGTTTAAACGCTATCTAATGCCTTTTTTTTCAATTTAAAGTTTTTATTTTCATATCTGGATTTTTTTTTGGCCTTTTTAAGCGTTTAAACGCTATCTAATGCCTTTTTTTTCAATTTAAAGTTTTTATTTTTATATCTGGAATTTTTTTTGGCCTTTTTAAGCGTTCAAACGCTATCTAATGCCTTTTTTTTCAATGTAAAGTTTTTTTTTTATATCTGGAATTTTTTTTGGCCTTTTTAAGCGTTTAAACGCTATCTAATGCCTTTTTTTTCAATTTAAAGTTTTTATTTTTATATCTCGAATTTTTTTTGGCCTTTTTAAGCGTTTAAACGCTATCTAATGCCTTTTTTTTCAATTTAAAGTTTTTTTTTTTATATCTGGAATTTTTTTTGGCCTTTTTAAGCGTCTAAACGCTATCTAATGCCTTTTTTTTCAATTTAAAGTTTTTATTTTTATATCTGGAATTTTTTTTGGCCTTTTTAAGCGTTTAAACGCTATCTAATGCCTTTTTTTTCAATTTAAAGTTTTTATTTTCATATCTGGATTTTTTTTTGGCCTTTTTAAGCGTTTAAACGCTATCTAATGCCTTTTTTTTCAATTTAAAGTTTTTATTTTTATATCTGGAATTTTTTTTGGCCTTTTTAAGCGTTTAAACGCTATCTAATGCCTTTTTTTTCAATTTAAAGTTTTTATTTTTATATCTGGAATTTTTTTTGGCCTTTTTAAGCGTTTAAACGCTATCTAATGCCTTTTTTTTCAATTTAAAGTTTTTATTTTCATATCTGGATTTTTTTTTGGCCTTTTTAAGCGTTTAAACGCTATCTAATGCCTTTTTTTTCAATTTAAAGTTTTTATTTTTATATCTGGAATTTTTTTTGGCCTTTTTAAGCGTTTAAACGCTATTTAATGCCTTTTTTTTCAATTTAAAGTTTTTATTTTTATATCTGGAATTTTTTTTGGCCTTTTTAAGCGTTTAAACGCTATCTAATGCCTTTTTTTTCAATTTAAAGTTTTTTTTTTATATCTGGAATTTTTTTTGGCCTTTTTAAGCGTTTAAACGCTATCTAATGCCTTTTTTTTCAATTTAAAGTTTTTATTTTTATATCTGGAATTTTTTTTGGCCTTTTTAAGCGTTAAAACGCTATCTAATGCCTTTTTTTTCAATTTAAAGTTTTTATTTTTATATCTGGAATTTTTTTTGGCCTTTGCAAGCGTTTAAACGCTATCTAATGCCTTTTTTTTCAATTTAAAGTTTTTATTTTTATATCTGGAATTTTTTTTGGCCTTTTTAAGCGTTTAAACGCTATTTAATGCCTTTTTTTTCAATTTAAAGTTTTTATTTTCATATCTGGATTTTTTTTTGGCCTTTTTAAGCGTTTAAACGCTATCTAATGCCTTTTTTTTCAATTTAAAGTTTTTATTTTTATATCTGGAATTTTTTTTGGCCTTTTTAAGCGTTTAAACGCTATCTAATGCCTTTTTTTTCAATTTAAAGTTTTTTTTTTTATATCTGGAATTTTTTTTGGCCTTTTTAAGCGTTTAAACGCTATCTAATGCCTTTTTTTTCAATTTAAAGTTTTTATTTTCATATCTGGATTTTTTTTTGGCCTTTTTAAGAGTTTAAACGCTATCTAATGCCTTTTTTTTCAATTTAAAGTTTTTATTTTCATATCTGGATTTTTTTTTGGCCTTTTTAAGCGTTTAAACGCTATCCAATGCCTTTTTTTTCAATTTAAAGTTTTTATTTTCATATCTGGATTTTTTTTTGGCCTTTTTAAGAGTTTAAACGCTATCTAATGCCTTTTTTTTCAATTTAAAGTTTTTTTTTTTATATCTGGAATTTTTTTTGGCCTTTTTAAGAGTTTAAACGCTATCTAATGCCTTTTTTTTCAATTTAAAGTTTTTATTTTTATATCTGGAATTTTTTTTGGCCTTTTTAAGCGTTTAAACGCTATCTAATGCCTTTTTCTTCAATTTAAAGTTTTTATTTTCATATCTGGATTTTTTTTTGGCCTTTTTAAGCGTTTAAACGCTATCTAATGCCTTTTTTTTCAATTTAAAGTTTTTATTTTCATATCTGGAATTTTTTTTGGCCTTTTTAAGCGTTAAAACGCTATCTAATGCCTTTTTTTTCAATTTAAAGTTTTTATTTTCATATCTGGAATTTTTTTTGGCCTTTTTAAGCGTTAAAACGCTATCTAATGCCTTTTTTTTCAATTTAAAGTTTTTATTTTCATATCTGGAATTTTTTTTGGCCTTTTTAAGCGTTAAAACGCTATCTAATGCCTTTTTCTTCAATTTAAAGTTTTTTTTTTTATATCTGGAATTTTTTTTGGCCTTTTTAAGAGTTTAAACGCTATCTAATGCCTTTTTTTTCAATTTAAAGTTTTTATTTTTATATCTGGAATTTTTTTTGGCCTTTTTAAGCGTTTAAACGCTATCTAATGCCTTTTTCTTCAATTTAAAGTTTTTATTTTTATATCTGGAATTTTTTTTGGCCTTTTTAAGCGTTTAAACGCTATCTAATGCCTTTTTTTTCAATTTAAAGTTTTTTTTTTTATATCTGGAATTTTTTTTGGCCTTTTTAAGCGTTTAAACGCTATCTAATGCCTTTTTTTTCAATTTAAAGTTTTTTTTTTTATATCTGGAATTTTTTTTGGCCTTTTTAAGCGTTTAAACGCTATCTAATGCCTTTTTTTTCAAATTAAAGTTTTTATTTTTATATCTGGAATTTTTTTTGGCCTTTTTAAGCGTTTAAACGCTATCTAATGCCTTTTTTTTCAATTTAAAGTTTTTTTTTTTATATCTGGAATTTTTTTTGGCCTTTTTAAGCGTTTAAACGCTATCTAATGCCTTTTTTTTCAATTTAAAGTTTTTATTTTTATATCTGGAATTTTTTTTGGCCTTTTTAAGCGTTTAAACGCTATCTAATGCCTTTTTCTTCAATTTAAAGTTTTTATTTTCATATCTGGATTTTTTTTTGGCCTTTTTAAGAGTTTAAACGCTATCTAATGCCTTTTTTTTCAAATTAAAGTTTTTTTTTTTATATCTGGAATTTTTTTTGGCCTTTTTAAGCGTTTAAACGCTATCTAATGCCTTTTTTTTCAATTTAAAGTTTTTTTTTTTATATCTGGAATTTTTTTTGGCCTTTTTAAGCGTTTAAACGCTATCTAATGCCTTTTTTTTCAATTTAAAGTTTTTTTTTTTATATCTGGAATTTTTTTTGGCCTTTTTAAGCGTTTAAACGCTATCTAATGCCTTTTTTTTCAAATTAAAGTTTTTATTTTTATATCTGGAATTTTTTTTGGCCTTTTTAAGCGTTTAAACGCTATCTAATGCCTTTTTTTTCAATTTAAAGTTTTTTTTTTTATATCTGGAATTTTTTTTGGCCTTTTTAAGCGTTTAAACGCTATCTAATGCCTTTTTTTTCAAATTAAAGTTTTTATTTTTATATCTGGAATTTTTTTTGGCCTTTTTAAGCGTTTAAACGCTATCTAATGCCTTTTTTTTCAAATTAAAGTTTTTATTTTTATATCTGGAATTTTTTTTGGCCTTTTTAAGCGTTTAAACGCTATCTAATGCCTTTTTTTTCAATTTAAAGTTTTTTTTTTTATATCTGGAATTTTTTTTGGCCTTTTTAAGCGTTTAAACGCTATCTAATGCCTTTTTTTTCAATTTAAAGTTTTTTTTTTTATATCTGGAATTTTTTTTGGCCTTTTTAAGCGTTTAAACGCTATCTAATGCCTTTTTTTTCAAATTAAAGTTTTTATTTTTATATCTGGAATTTTTTTTGGCCTTTTTAAGCGTTTAAACGCTATCTAATGCCTTTTTTTTCAATTTAAAGTTTTTTTTTTTATATCTGGAATTTTTTTTGGCCTTTTTAAGCGTTTAAACGCTATCTAATGCCTTTTTTTTCAAATTAAAGTTTTTATTTTTATATCTGGAATTTTTTTTGGCCTTTTTAAGCGTTTAAACGCTATCTAATGCCTTTTTTTTCAATTTAAAGTTTTTTTTTTTATATCTGGAATTTTTTTTGGCCTTTTTAAGCGTTTAAACGCTATCTAATGCCTTTTTTTTCAAATTAAAGTTTTTATTTTTATATCTGGAATTTTTTTTGGCCTTTTTAAGCGTTTAAACGCTATCTAATGCCTTTTTTTTCAAATTAAAGTTTTTATTTTTATATCTGGAATTTTTTTTGGCCTTTTTAAGCGTTTAAACGCTATCTAATGCCTTTTTTTTCAATTTAAAGTTTTTTTTTTTATATCTGGAATTTTTTTTGGCCTTTTTAAGCGTTTAAACGCTATCTAATGCCTTTTTTTTCAATTTAAAGTTTTTTTTTTTATATCTGGAATTTTTTTTGGCCTTTTTAAGCGTTTAAACGCTATCTAATGCCTTTTTTTTCAAATTAAAGTTTTTATTTTTATATCTGGAATTTTTTTTGGCCTTTTTAAGCGTTTAAACGCTATCTAATGCCTTTTTTTTCAATTTAAAGTTTTTTTTTTTATATCTGGAATTTTTTTTGGCCTTTTTAAGCGTTTAAACGCTATCTAATGCCTTTTTTTTCAATTTAAAGTTTTTTTTTTTATATCTGGAATTTTTTTTGGCCTTTTTAAGCGTTTAAACGCTATCTAATGCCTTTTTTTTCAATTTAAAGTTTTTATTTTCATATCTGGATTTTTTTTTGGCCTTTTTAAGAGTTTAAACGCTATCTAATGCCTTTTTTTTCAATTTAAAGTTTTTATTTTCATATCTGGATTTTTTTTTGGCCTTTTTAAGCGTTTAAACGCTATCCAATGCCTTTTTTTTCAATTTAAAGTTTTTATTTTCATATCTGGATTTTTTTTTGGCCTTTTTAAGAGTTTAAACGCTATCTAATGCCTTTTTTTTCAATTTAAAGTTTTTTTTTTTATATCTGGAATTTTTTTTGGCCTTTTTAAGAGTTTAAACGCTATCTAATGCCTTTTTTTTCAATTTAAAGTTTTTATTTTTATATCTGGAATTTTTTTTGGCCTTTTTAAGCGTTTAAACGCTATCTAATGCCTTTTTCTTCAATTTAAAGTTTTTATTTTCATATCTGGATTTTTTTTTGGCCTTTTTAAGCGTTTAAACGCTATCTAATGCCTTTTTTTTCAATTTAAAGTTTTTATTTTCATATCTGGAATTTTTTTTGGCCTTTTTAAGCGTTAAAACGCTATCTAATGCCTTTTTTTTCAATTTAAAGTTTTTATTTTCATATCTGGAATTTTTTTTGGCCTTTTTAAGCGTTAAAACGCTATCTAATGCCTTTTTTTTCAATTTAAAGTTTTTATTTTCATATCTGGAATTTTTTTTGGCCTTTTTAAGCGTTAAAACGCTATCTAATGCCTTTTTCTTCAATTTAAAGTTTTTTTTTTTATATCTGGAATTTTTTTTGGCCTTTTTAAGAGTTTAAACGCTATCTAATGCCTTTTTTTTCAATTTAAAGTTTTTATTTTTATATCTGGAATTTTTTTTGGCCTTTTTAAGCGTTTAAACGCTATCTAATGCCTTTTTCTTCAATTTAAAGTTTTTATTTTTATATCTGGAATTTTTTTTGGCCTTTTTAAGCGTTTAAACGCTATCTAATGCCTTTTTTTTCAATTTAAAGTTTTTTTTTTTATATCTGGAATTTTTTTTGGCCTTTTTAAGCGTTTAAACGCTATCTAATGCCTTTTTTTTCAATTTAAAGTTTTTTTTTTTATATCTGGAATTTTTTTTGGCCTTTTTAAGCGTTTAAACGCTATCTAATGCCTTTTTTTTCAAATTAAAGTTTTTATTTTTATATCTGGAATTTTTTTTGGCCTTTTTAAGCGTTTAAACGCTATCTAATGCCTTTTTTTTCAATTTAAAGTTTTTTTTTTTATATCTGGAATTTTTTTTGGCCTTTTTAAGCGTTTAAACGCTATCTAATGCCTTTTTTTTCAATTTAAAGTTTTTATTTTTATATCTGGAATTTTTTTTGGCCTTTTTAAGCGTTTAAACGCTATCTAATGCCTTTTTCTTCAATTTAAAGTTTTTATTTTTATATCTGGAATTTTTTTTGGCCTTTTTAAGCGTTTAAACGCTATCTAATGCCTTTTTTTTCAGTTTAAAGTTTTTTTTTTTATATCTGGAATTTTTTTTGGCCTTTTTAAGCGTTTAAACGCTATCTAATGCCTTTTTTTTCAATTTAAAGTTTTTTTTTTTATATCTGGAATTTTTTTTGGCCTTTTTAAGCGTTTAAACGCTATCTAATGCCTTTTTTTTCAAATTAAAGTTTTTATTTTTATATCTGGAATTTTTTTTGGCCTTTTTAAGCGTTTAAACGCTATCTAATGCCTTTTTTTTCAATTTAAAGTTTTTTTTTTATATCTGGAATTTTTTTTGGCCTTTTTAAGCGTTTAAACGCTATCTAATGCCTTTTTTTTCAATTTAAAGTTTTTTTTTTTATATCTGGAGTTTTTTTTGGCCTTTTTAAGCGTTTAAACGCTATCTAATGCCTTTTTTTTCAATTTAAAGTTTTTTTTTTATATCTGGAATTTTTTTTGGCCTTTTTAAGCGTTTAAACGCTATCTAATGCCTTTTTCTTCAATTTAAAGTTTTTATTTTTATATCTGGAATTTTTTTTGGCCTTTTTAAGCGTTTAAACGCTATCTAATGCCTTTTTCTTCAATTTAAAGTTTTTATTTTTATATCTGGAATTTTTTTTGGCCTTTTTAAGCGTTTAAACGCTATCTAATGCCTTTTTTTTCAAATTAAAGTTTTTATTTTTATATCTGGAATTTTTTTTGGCCTTTTTAAGCGTTTAAACGCTATCTAATGCCTTTTTTTTCAATTTAAAGTTTTTTTTTTATATCTGGAATTTTTTTTGGCCTTTTTAAGCGTTTAAACGCTATCTAATGCCTTTTTTTTCAATTTAAAGTTTTTTTTTTTATATCTGGAATTTTTTTTGGCCTTTTTAAGCGTTTAAACGCTATCTAATGCCTTTTTTTTCAATTTAAAGTTTTTTTTTTATATCTGGAATTTTTTTTGGCCTTTTTAAGCGTTTAAACGCTATCTAATGCCTTTTTCTTCAATTTAAAGTTTTTATTTTTATATCTGGAATTTTTTTTGGCCTTTTTAAGCGTTTAAACGCTATCTAATGCCTTTTTTTTCAATTTAAAGTTTTTATTTTTATATCTGGAATTTTTTTTGGCCTTTTCAAGCGTTTAAACGCTATCTAATGCCTTTTTTTTCAATTTAAAGTTTTTTTTTTATATCTGGAATTTTTTTTGGCCTTTTTAAGCGTTTAAACGCTATCTAATGCCTTTTTTTTCAATTTAAAGTTTTTTTTTTATATCTGGAATTTTTTTTGGCCTTTTTAAGCGTTTAAACGCTATCTAATGCCTTTTTCTTCAATTTAAAGTTTTTATTTTTATATCTGGAATTTTTTTTGGCCTTTTTAAGCGTTTAAACGCTATCTAATGCCTTTTTTTTCAAATTAAAGTTTTTATTTTTATATCTGGAATTTTTTTTGGCCTTTTTAAGCGTTTAAACGCTATCTAATGCCTTTTTTTTCAATTTAAAGTTTTTTTTTTATATCTGGAATTTTTTTTGGCCTTTTTAAGCGTTTAAACGCTATCTAATGCCTTTTTTTTCAATTTAAAGTTTTTTTTTTTATATCTGGAATTTTTTTTGGCCTTTTTAAGCGTTTAAACGCTATCTAATGCCTTTTTTTTCAATTTAAAGTTTTTTTTTTATATCTGGAATTTTTTTTGGCCTTTTTAAGCGTTTAAACGCTATCTAATGCCTTTTTTTTCAATTTAAAGTTTTTTTTTTATATCTGGAATTTTTTTTGGCCTTTTTAAGCGTTTAAACGCTATCTAATGCCTTTTTCTTCAATTTAAAGTTTTTATTTTTATATCTGGAATTTTTTTTGGCCTTTTTAAGCGTTTAAACGCTATCTAATGCCTTTTTTTTCAAATTAAAGTTTTTATTTTTATATCTGGAATTTTTTTTGGCCTTTTTAAGCGTTTAAACGCTATCTAATGCCTTTTTTTTCAATTTAAAGTTTTTTTTTTATATCTGGAATTTTTTTTGGCCTTTTTAAGCGTTTAAACGCTATCTAATGGCTTTTTTTTCAATTTAAAGTTTTTTTTTTTATATCTGGAATTTTTTTTGGCCTTTTTAAGCGTTTAAACGCTATCTAATGCCTTTTTTTTCAATTTAAAGTTTTTTTTTTATATCTGGAATTTTTTTTGGCCTTTTTAAGCGTTTAAACGCTATCTAATGCCTTTTTTTTCAATTTAAAGTTTTTTTTTTATATCTGGAATTTTTTTTGGCCTTTTTAAGCGTTTAAACGCTATCTAATGCCTTTTTCTTCAAATTAAAGTTTTTATTTTTATATCTGGAATTTTTTTTGGCCTTTTTAAGCGTTTAAACGCTATCTAATGCCTTTTTTTTCAATTTAAAGTTTTTTTTTTTATATCTGGAATTTTTTTTGGCCTTTTTAAGCGTTTAAACGCTATCTAATGCCTTTTTTTTCAATTTAAAGTTTTTTTTTTTATATCTGGAATTTTTTTTGGCCTTTTTAAGCGTTTAAACGCTATCTAATGCCTTTTTTTTCAATTTAAAGTTTTTTTTTTATATCTGGAATTTTTTTTGGCCTTTTTAAGCGTTTAAACGCTATCTAATGCCTTTTTCTTCAATTTAAAGTTTTTATTTTTATATCTGGAATTTTTTTTGGCCTTTTTAAGCGTTTAAACGCTATCTAATGCCTTTTTTTTCAAATTAAAGTTTTTATTTTTATATCTGGAATTTTTTTTGGCCTTTTTAAGCGTTTAAACGCTATCTAATGCCTTTTTTTTCAATTTAAAGTTTTTTTTTTATATCTGGAATTTTTTTTGGCCTTTTTAAGCGTTTAAACGCTATCTAATGCCTTTTTTTTCAATTTAAAGTTTTTTTTTTTATATCTGGAATTTTTTTTGGCCTTTTTAAGCGTTTAAACGCTATCTAATGCCTTTTTTTTCAATTTAAAGTTTTTTTTTTATATCTGGAAATTTTTTTGGCCTTTTTAAGCGTTTAAACGCTATCTAATGCCTTTTTCTTCAATTTAAAGTTTTTATTTTTATATCTGGAATTTTTTTTGGCCTTTTTAAGCGTTTAAACGCTATCTAATGCCTTTTTTTTCAATTTAAAGTTTTTATTTTTATATCTGGAATTTTTTTTGGCCTTTTTAAGCGTTTAAACGCTATCTAATGCCTTTTTCTTCAATTTAAAGTTTTTATTTTTATATCTGGAATTTTTTTTGGCCTTTTTAAGCGTTTAAACGCTATCTAATGCCTTTTTTTTCAATTTAAAGTTTTTTTTTATATCTGGAATTTTTTTTGGCCTTTTCAAGCGTTTAAACGCTATCTAATGCCTTTTTTTTCAATTTAAAGTTTTTTTTTTATATCTGGAATTTTTTTTGGCCTTTTCAAGCGTTTAAACGCTATCTAATGCCTTTTTTTTCAATTTAAAGTTTTTTTTTTATATCTGGAATTTTTTTTGGCCTTTTCAAGCGTTTAAACGCTATCTAATGCCTTTTTTTTCAATTTAAAGTTTTTTTTTTATATCTGGAATTTTTTTTTGGCCTTTTTAAGCGTTTAAACGCTATCTAATGCCTTTTTTTCAATTTAAAGTTTTTTTTTTATATCTGGAATTTTTTTTGGCCTTTTCAAGCGTTTAAACGCTATCTAATGCCTTTTTTTTCAATTTAACGTTTTTTTTTTATATCTGGAATTTTTTTTGGCCTTTTCAAGCGTTTAAACGCTATCTAATGCCTTTTTTTTCAATTTAAAGTTTTTTTTTTATATCTGGAATTTTTTTTGGCCTTTTCAAGCGTTTAAACGCTATCTAATGCCTTTTTTTTCAATTTAACGTTTTTTTTTTATATCTGGAATTTTTTTTGGCCTTTTCAAGCGTTTAAACGCTATCTAATGCCTTTTTTTTCAATTTAAAGTTTTTTTTTTTATATCTGGAATTTTTTTTTGGCCTTTTTAAGCGTTTAAACGCTATCTAATGCCTTTTTTTCAATTTAAAGTTTTTTTTTTATATCTGGAATTTTTTTTGGCCTTTTTAAGCGTCTAAACGCTATCTAATGCCTTTTTTTTCAATTTAAAGTTTTTTTTTTATATCTGGAATTTTTTTTGGCCTTTTTAAGCGTCTAAACGCTATCTAATGCCTTTTTTTTCAATTTAAAGTTTTTATTTTTATATCTGGAATTTTTTTTGGCCTTTTTAAGCGTTTAAACGCTATCTAATGCCTTTTTTTTCAATTTAAAGTTTTTTTTTTTATATCTGGAATTTTTTTTGGCCTTTTTAAGCGTTTAAACGCTATCTAATGCCTTTTTTTTCAATTTAAAGTTTTTTTTTTATATCTGGAATTTTTTTTGGCCTTTTTAAGCGTTTAAACGCTATCTAATGCCTTTTTCTTCAATTTAAAGTTTTTATTTTTATATCTGGAATTTTTTTTGGCCTTTTTAAGCGTTTAAACGCTATCTAATGCCTTTTTTTTCAATTTAAAGTTTTTATTTTTATATCTGGAATTTTTTTTGGCCTTTTTAAGCGTTTAAACGCTATCTAATGCCTTTTTTTTCAATTTAAAGTTTTTTTTTTTATATCTGGAATTTTTTTTGGCCTTTTTAAGCGTTTAAACGCTATCTAATGCCTTTTTTTTCAATTTAAAGTTTTTTTTTTTATATCTGGAATTTTTTTTGGCCTTTTTAAGAGTTTAAACGCTATCTAATGCCTTTTTTTTCAATTTAAAGTTTTTATTTTCATATCTGGATTTTTTTTGCCTTTTTAAGCGTTTAAACGCTATCTAATGCATTTTTTTTTCAATTTAAAGTTTTTATTTTTATATCTGGAATTTTTTTTGGCCTTTTTAAGCGTTTAAACGCTATCTAATGCCTTTTTTTTCAATTTAAAGTTTTTATTTTCATATCTGGATTTTTTTTTGGCCTTTTTAAGCTTTTAAACGCTATCTAATGCATTTTTTTTCAATTTAAAGTTTTTATTTTTATATCTGGAATTTTTTTTGGCCTTTTTAAGCGTTTAAACGCTATCTAATGCCTTTTTTTTCAATTTAAAGTTTTTATTTTTATATTTGGAATTTTTTTTGGCCTTTTTAAGCGTTTAAACGCTATCTAATGCCTTTTTTTTCAATTTAAAGTTTTTTTTTTTATATCTGGAATTTTTTTTTGGCCTTTTTAAGCGTTTAAACGCTATCTAATGCCTTTTTTTCAATTTAAAGTTTTTTTTTTATATCTGGAATTTTTTTTGGCCTTTTCAAGCGTTTAAACGCTATCTAATGCCTTTTTTTTCAATTTAAAGTTTTTTTTTTTATATCTGGAATTTTTTTTTGGCCTTTTTAAGCGTTTAAACGCTATCTAATGCCTTTTTTTCAATTTAAAGTTTTTTTTTTATATCTGGAATTTTTTTTGGCCTTTTCAAGCGTTTAAACGCTATCTAATGCCTTTTTTTTCAATTTAAAGTTTTTTTTTTTATATCTGGAATTTTTTTTTGGCCTTTTTAAGCGTTTAAACGCTATCTAATGCCTTTTTTTCAATTTAAAGTTTTTTTTTTATATCTGGAATTTTTTTTGGCCTTTTCAAGCGTTTAAACGCTATCTAATGCCTTTTTTTTCAATTTAAAGTTTTTTTTTTATATCTGGAATTTTTTTTTGGCCTTTTTAAGCGTTTAAACGCTATCTAATGCCTTTTTTTCAATTTAAAGTTTTTTTTTTATATCTGGAATTTTTTTTGGCCTTTTCAAGCGTTTAAACGCTATCTAATGCCTTTTTTTTCAATTTAACGTTTTTTTTTTATATCTGGAATTTTTTTTGGCCTTTTCAAGCGTTTAAACGCTATCTAATGCCTTTTTTTTCAATTTAAAGTTTTTTTTTTATATCTGGAATTTTTTTTGGCCTTTTCAAGCGTTTAAACGCTATCTAATGCCTTTTTTTTCAATTTAAAGTTTTTTTTTTTATATCTGGAATTTTTTTTTGGCCTTTTTAAGCGTTTAAACGCTATCTAATGCCTTTTTTTCAATTTAAAGTTTTTTTTTTATATCTGGAATTTTTTTTGGCCTTTTTAAGCGTCTAAACGCTATCTAATGCCTTTTTTTTCAATTTAAAGTTTTTTTTTTATATCTGGAATTTTTTTTGGCCTTTTTAAGCGTCTAAACGCTATCTAATGCCTTTTTTTTCAATTTAAAGTTTTTATTTTTATATCTGGAATTTTTTTTGGCCTTTTTAAGCGTTTATACGCTATCTAATGCCTTTTTTTTCAATTTAAAGTTTTTTTTTTATATCTGGAATTTTTTTTGGCCTTTTTAAGCGTCTAAACGCTATCTAATGCCTTTTTTTTCAATTTAAAGTTTTTATTTTTATTTCTGGAATTTTTTTTGGCCTTTTTAAGCGTTTAAACGCTATCTAATGCCTTTTTTTTCAATTTAAAGTTTTTATTTTTATATCTGGAATTTTTTTTTGGCCTTTTTAAGCGTTTAAACGCTATCTAATGCCTTTTTTTTCAATTTAAAGTTTTTATTTTTATATCTGGAATTTTTTTTGGCCTTTTTAGGCGTTTAAACGCTATCTAATGCTTTTTTTTTCAATTTAAAGTTTTTTTTTTTATATCTGGAATTTTTTTTTGGCCTTTTTAAGCGTTTAAACGCTATCTAATGCCTTTTTTTTCAATTTAAAGTTTTTTTTTTATATCTGGAATTTTTTTTGGCCTTTTTAAGCGTCTAAACGCTATCTTATGCCTTTTTTTTCAATTTAAAGTTTTTTTTTATATCTGGAATTTTTTTTGGCCTTTTTAAGCGTTTAAACGCTATCTAATGCCTTTTTTTTCAATTTAAAGTTTTTTTTTTTATATCTGGAATTTTTTTTGGCCTTTTTAAGCGTTTAAACGCTATCTAATGCCTTTTTTTTCAATTTAAAGTTTTTATTTTTATATCTGGAATTTTTTTTGGCCTTTTTAAGCGTTTAAACGCTATCTAATGCCTTTTTTTCAATTTAAAGTTTTTTTTTTATATCTGGAATTTTTTTTGGCCTTTTTAAGCGTCTAAACGCTATCTAATGCCTTTTTTTTCAATTTAAAGTTTTTATTTTTATATCTGGAATTTTTTTTGGCCTTTTTAAGCGTTTAAACGCTATCTAATGCCTTTTTTTTCAATTTAAAGTTTTTTTTTTTATCTGGAATTTTTTTTGGCCTTTTTAAGCGTTTAAACGCTATCTAATGCCTTTTTTTCAATTTAAAATTTTTATTTTTATATCTGGAATTTTTTTTTGGCCTTTTTAAGCGTTTAAACGCAATCTAATGCCTTTTTTTTCAATTTAAAGTTTTTATTTTTATATCTGGAATTTTTTTTGGCCTTTTTAAGCGTTTAAACGCTATCTAATGTCTTTTTTTTCAATTTAAGGTTTTTTTTTTTATATCTGGAATTTTTTTTGGCCTTTTTAAGCGTTTAAACGCTATCTAATGCCTTTTTTTTCAATTTAAAGTTTTTATTTTTATATCTCGAATTTTTTTTGGTCTTTTTAAGCGTTTAAACGCTATCTAATGCCTTTTTTTTCAATTTAAAGTTTTTTTTTTATATCTGGAATTTTTTTTGGCCTTTTTAAGCGTCTAAACGCTATCTAATGCCTTTTTTTTCAATTTAAAGTTTTTATTTTTATATCTGGAATTTTTTTTGGCCTTTTTAAGCGTTTAAACGCTATCTAATGCCTTTTTTTTCAATTTAAAGTTTTTTTTTTATATCTGGAATTTTTGTTTGGCCTTTTTAAGCGTTTAAACGCTATCTAATGCCTTTTTTTTCAATTTAAAGTTTTTATTTTTATATCTCGAATTTTTTTTGGCCTTTTTAAGCGTTTAAACGCTATCTAATGCCTTTTTTTTCAATTTAAAGTTTTTATTTTTATATCTGGAATTTTTTTTTGGCCTTTTTAAGCGTTTAAACGCTATCTAATGCCTTTTTTTTCAATTTAAAGTTTTTATTTTTATATCTGGAATTTTTTTTGGCCTTTTTAAGCGTTTAAACGCTATCTAATGCCTTTTTTTTCAATTTAAAGTTTTTATTTTCATATCTGGATTTTTTTTTGGCCTTTTTAAGCGTTTAAACGCTATCTAATGCCTTTTTTTTCAATTTAAAGTTTTTATTTTTATATCTGGAATTTTTTTTGGCCTTTTTAAGCGTTTAAACGCTATCTAATGCTTTTTTTTTCAATTTAAAGTTTTTATTTTTATATCTCGAATTTTTTTTGGTCTTTTTAAGCGTTTAAACGCTATCTAATGCCTTTTTTTTCAATTCAAAGTTTTTTTTTTATATCTGGAATTTTTTTTGGCCTTTTTAAGCGTCTAAACGCTATCTAATGCCTTTTTTTTCAATTTAAAGTTTTTATTTTTATATCTGGAATTTTTTTTGGCCTTTTTAAGCGTTTAAACGCTATCTAATGCCTTTTTTTTCAATTTAAAGTTTTTATTTTTATATCTGGAATTTTTGTTTGGCCTTTTTAAGCGTTTAAACGCTATCTAATGCCTTTTTTTTCAATTTAAAGTTTTTATTTTTATATCTCGAATTTTTTTTGGCCTTTTTAAGCGTTTAAACGCTATCTAATGCCTTTTTTTTCAATTTAAAGTTTTTATTTTTATATCTGGAATTTTTTTTTGGCCTTTTTAAGCGTTTAAACGCTATCTAATGCCTTTTTTTTCAATTTAAAGTTTTTATTTTTATATCTGGAATTTTTTTTGGCCTTTTTAAGCGTTTAAACGCTATCTAATGCCTTTTTTTTCAATTTAAAGTTTTTATTTTCATATCTGGATTTTTTTTTGGCCTTTTTAAGCGTTTAAACGCTATCTAATGCCTTTTTTTTCAATTTAAAGTTTTTATTTTTATATCTGGAATTTTTTTTGGCCTTTTTAAGCGTTCAAACGCTATCTAATGCCTTTTTTTTCAATGTAAAGTTTTTTTTTTATATCTGGAATTTTTTTTGGCCTTTTTAAGCGTTTAAACGCTATCTAATGCCTTTTTTTTCAATTTAAAGTTTTTATTTTTATATCTCGAATTTTTTTTGGCCTTTTTAAGCGTTTAAACGCTATCTAATGCCTTTTTTTTCAATTTAAAGTTTTTTTTTTTATATCTGGAATTTTTTTTGGCCTTTTTAAGCGTCTAAACGCTATCTAATGCCTTTTTTTTCAATTTAAAGTTTTTATTTTTATATCTGGAATTTTTTTTGGCCTTTTTAAGCGTTTAAACGCTATCTAATGCCTTTTTTTTCAATTTAAAGTTTTTATTTTCATATCTGGATTTTTTTTTGGCCTTTTTAAGCGTTTAAACGCTATCTAATGCCTTTTTTTTCAATTTAAAGTTTTTATTTTTATATCTGGATTTTTTTTTGGCCTTTTTAAGCGTTTAAACGCTATCTAATGCCTTTTTTTCAATTTAAAGTTTTTATTTTTATATCTGGAATTTTTTTTGGCCTTTTTAAGCGTTTAAACGCTATTTAATGCCTTTTTTTTCAATTTAAAGTTTTTATTTTTATATCTGGAATTTTTTTTGGCCTTTTTAAGCGTTTAAACGCTATCTAATGCCTTTTTTTTCAATTTAAAGTTTTTTTTTTATATCTGGAATTTTTTTTGGCCTTTTTAAGCGTTTAAACGCTATCTAATGCCTTTTTTTTCAATTTAAAGTTTTTATTTTTATATCTGGAATTTTTTTTGGCCTTTTTAAGCGTTAAAACGCTATCTAATGCCTTTTTTTTCAATTTAAAGTTTTTATTTTTATATCTGGAATTTTTTTTGGCCTTTGCAAGCGTTTAAACGCTATCTAATGCCTTTTTTTTCAATTTAAAGTTTTTATTTTTATATCTGGAATTTTTTTTGGCCTTTTTAAGCGTTTAAACGCTATTTAATGCCTTTTTTTTCAATTTAAAGTTTTTATTTTCATATCTGGATTTTTTTTTGGCCTTTTTAAGCGTTTAAACGCTATCTAATGCCTTTTTTTTCAATTTAAAGTTTTTATTTTTATATCTGGAATTTTTTTTGGCCTTTTTAAGCGTTTAAACGCTATCTAATGCCTTTTTTTTCAATTTAAAGTTTTTTTTTTTATATCTGGAATTTTTTTTGGCCTTTTTAAGCGTTTAAACGCTATCTAATGCCTTTTTTTTCAATTTAAAGTTTTTATTTTCATATCTGGATTTTTTTTTGGCCTTTTTAAGAGTTTAAACGCTATCTAATGCCTTTTTTTTCAATTTAAAGTTTTTATTTTCATATCTGGATTTTTTTTTGGCCTTTTTAAGCGTTTAAACGCTATCCAATGCCTTTTTTTTCAATTTAAAGTTTTTATTTTCATATCTGGATTTTTTTTTGGCCTTTTTAAGAGTTTAAACGCTATCTAATGCCTTTTTTTTCAATTTAAAGTTTTTTTTTTTATATCTGGAATTTTTTTTGGCCTTTTTAAGAGTTTAAACGCTATCTAATGCCTTTTTTTTCAATTTAAAGTTTTTATTTTTATATCTGGAATTTTTTTTGGCCTTTTTAAGCGTTTAAACGCTATCTAATGCCTTTTTCTTCAATTTAAAGTTTTTATTTTCATATCTGGATTTTTTTTTGGCCTTTTTAAGCGTTTAAACGCTATCTAATGCCTTTTTTTTCAATTTAAAGTTTTTATTTTCATATCTGGATTTTTTTTTGGCCTTTTTAAGCGTTTAAACGCTATCTAATGCCTTTTTTTTCAATTTAAAGTTTTTATTTTCATATCTGGATTTTTTTTTGGCCTTTTTAAGAGTTTAAACGCTATCTAATGCCTTTTTTTTCAATTTAAAGTTTTTTTTTTTATATCTGGAATTTTTTTTGGCCTTTTTAAGAGTTTAAACGCTATCTAATGCCTTTTTTTTCAATTTAAAGTTTTTTTTTTTATATCTGGAATTTTTTTTGGCCTTTTTAAGAGTTTAAACGCTATCTAATGCCTTTTTTTTCAATTTAAAGTTTTTATTTTCATATCTGGATTTTTTTTTGGCCTTTTTAAGCGTTTAAACGCTATCTAATGCCTTTTTTTTCAATTTAAAGTTTTTATTTTCATATCTGGATTTTTTTTTGGCCTTTTTAAGAGTTTAAACGCTATCTAATGCCTTTTTTTTCAATTTAAAGTTTTTTTTTTATATCTGGAATTTTTTTTGGCCTTTTTAAGAGTTTAAACGCTATCTAATGCCTTTTTTTTCAATTTAAAGTTTTTATTTTTATATCTGGAATTTTTTTTGGCCTTTTTAAGCGTTTAAACGCTATCTAATGCCTTTTTTTTCAATTTAAAGTTTTTTTTTTATATCTGGAATTTTTTTTGGCCTTTTTAAGCGTTTAAACGCTATCTAATGCCTTTTTTTTCAATTTAAAGTTTTTTTTTTTATATCTGGAATTTTTTTTGGCCTTTTTAAGCGTTTAAACGCTATCTAATGCCTTTTTTTTCAAATTAAAGTTTTTATTTTTATATCTGGAATTTTTTTTGGCCTTTTTAAGCGTTTAAACGCTATCTAATGCCTTTTTTTTCAATTTAAAGTTTTTTTTTTTATATCTGGAATTTTTTTTGGCCTTTTTAAGCGTTTAAACGCTATCTAATGCCTTTTTTTTCAATTTAAAGTTTTTTTTTTTATATCTGGAATTTTTTTTGGCCTTTTTAAGCGTTTAAACGCTATCTAATGCCTTTTTTTTCAATTTAAAGTTTTTATTTTTATATCTGGAATTTTTTTTGGCCTTTTTAAGCGTTTAAACGCTATCTAATGCCTTTTTCTTCAATTTAAAGTTTTTATTTTTATATCTGGAATTTTTTTTGGCCTTTTTAAGCGTTTAAACGCTATCTAATGCCTTTTTTTTCAATTTAAAGTTTTTATTTTTATATCTGGAATTTTTTTTGGCCTTTTTAAGCGTTTAAACGCTATCTAATGCCTTTTTTTTCAATTTAAAGTTTTTTTTTTTATATCTGGAATTTTTTTTGGCCTTTTTAAGCGTTTAAACGCTATCTAATGCCTTTTTTTTCAATTTAAAGTTTTTTTTTTTATATCTGGAATTTTTTTTGGCCTTTTTAAGAGTTTAAACGCTATCTAATGCCTTTTTTTTCAATTTAAAGTTTTTATTTTCATATCTGGATTTTTTTTTGGCCTTTTTAAGCGTTTAAACGCTATCTAATGCATTTTTTTTTCAATTTAAAGTTTTTATTTTTATATCTGGAATTTTTTTTGGCCTTTTTAAGCGTTTAAACGCTATCTAATGCCTTTTTTTTCAATTTAAAGTTTTTATTTTCATATCTGGATTTTTTTTGGCCTTTTTAAGCGTTAAAACGATATCTAATGCCTTTTTTTTCAATTTAAAGTTTTTATTTTTATATCTGGAATTTTTTTTGGCCTTTTTAAGCGTTTAAACGCTATCTAATGCCTTTTTTTTCAATTTAAAGTTTTTATTTTCATATCTGGATTTTTTTTTGGCCTTTTCAAGCTTTTAAACGCTATCTAATGCATTTTTTTTCAATTTAAAGTTTTTATTTTTATATCTGGAATTTTTTTTGGCCTTTTTAAGCGTTTAAACGCTATCTAATGCCTTTTTTTTCAATTTAAAATTTTTATTTTTATATTTGGAATTTTTTTTGGCCTTTTTAAGCGTTTAAACGCTATCTAATGCCTTTTTTTCAATTTAAAGTTTTTTTTTTTATATCTGGAATTTTTTTTGGCCTTTTTAAGCGTTTAAACGCTATCTAATGCCTTTTTTTTCAATTTAAAGTTTTTATTTTTATATCTGGAATTTTTTTTGGCCTTTTTAAGCGTTTAAACGCTATCTAATGCCTTTTTTTTCAATTTAAAGTTTTTATTTTTATATCTGGAATTTTTTTGGCCTTTTTAAGCGTTTAAACGCTATCTAATGCCTTTTTTTTCAATTTAAAGTTTTTATTTTCATATCTGGAATTTTTTTTGGCCTTTTTAAGCGTTTAAACGCTATCTAATGCCTTTTTTTTCAATTTAAAGTTTTTATTTTTATATCTGGAATTTTTTTTGGCCTTTTTAAGCGTTTAAACGCTATCTAATGCCTTTTTTTTCAATTTAAAGTTTTTATTTTTATATCTGGAACTTTTTTTGGCCTTTTTAAGCGTTTAAACGCTATCTAATGCCTTTTTTTCAATTTAAAGTTTTTATTTTCATATCTGGATTTTTTTTTGGCCTTTTTAAGCGTTTAAACGCTATCTAATGCCTTTTTTTTCAATTTAAAGTTTTTATTTTTATATCTGGAATTTTTTTTGGCCTTTTTAAGCGTTTAAACGCTATCTAATGCCTTTTTTTTCAATTTAAAGTTTTTTTTTTATATCTGGAAATTTTTTTGGCCTTTTTAAGCGTTTAAACGCTATCTAATGCCTTTTTTTTCAATTTAAAGTTTTTATTTTTATGTCTGGAATTTTTTTTGGCCTTTTTAAGCGTTTAAACGCTATCTAATGCCTTTTTTTTCAATTTAAAGTTTTTATTTTTATATCTGGAATTTTTTTTGGCCTTTTTAAGCGTTTAAACGCTATCTAATGCCTTTTTTTTCAATTTAAAGTTTTTTTTTTTATATCTAGAATTTTTTTTGGCCTTTTTAAGCGTTTAAACGCTATCTAATGCCTTTTTTTTCAATTTAAAGTTTTTATTCTTATATCTGGAATTTTTTTTGGCCTTTTTAACCGTTTAAACGCTATCTAATGCCTTTTTTTTCAATTTAAAGTTTTTATTTTTATATCTGGAATTTTTTTTGGCCTTTTTAAGCGTTTAAACGCTATCTAATGCCTTTTTTTTCAATTTAAAGTTTTTTTTTTTATATCTGGAATTTTTTTGGCCTTTTTAAGCGTTTAAACGCTATCTAATGCCTTTTTTTTCAATTTAAAGTTTTTATTTTCATATCTGGATTTTTTTTTGGCCTTTTTAAGCGTTTAAACGCTATCTAATGCCTTTTTTTTCAATTTAAAGTTTTTATTTTCATATCTGGAATTTTTTTTGGCCTTTTTAAGCGTTTAAACGCTATCTAATGCCTTTTTTTTCAATTTAAAGTTTTTTTTTTTAGATCTGGAATTTTTTTTGGCCTTTTTAAGCGTTTAAAGCGTTTAAACGCTATCTAATGCCTTTTTTTTCAATTTAAACTTTTTATTTTCATATCTGGATTTTTTTTGGCCTTTTTAAGAGTTTAAACGCTATCTTATGCCTTTTTTTTCAATTTAAAGTTTTTTTTTTTATATCTGGAATTTTTTTTGGCCTTTTTAAGCGTTTAAACGCTATCTAATGCCTTTTTTTTCAATTTAAAGTTTTTATTTTTATATCTGGAATTTTTTTTGGCCTTTTTAAGCGTTTAAACGCTATCTAATGCCTTTTTCTTCAATTTAAAGTTTTTATTTTTATATCTGGAATTTTTTTTGGCCTTTTTAAGCGTTTAAACGCTATCTAATGCCTTTTTTTTCAATTTAAAGTTTTTATTTTTATATCTGGAATTTTTTTTGGCCTTTTTAAGCGTTTAAACGCTATCTAATGCCTTTTTTTTCAATTTAAAGTTTTTTTTTTTATATCTGGAATTTTTTTTGGCCTTTTTAAGCGTTTAAACGCTATCTAATGCCTTTTTTTTCAATTTAAAGTTTTTTTTTTTATATCTGGAATTTTTTTTGGCCTTTTTAAGAGTTTAAACGCTATCTAATGCCTTTTTTTTCAATTTAAAGTTTTTATTTTCATATCTGGATTTTTTTTTGGCCTTTTTAAGCGTTTAAACGCTATCTAATGCATTTTTTTTTCAATTTAAAGTTTTTATTTTTATATCTGGAATTTTTTTTGGCCTTTTTAAGCGTTTAAACGCTATCTAATGCCTTTTTTTTCAATTTAAAGTTTTTATTTTCATATCTGGATTTTTTTTGGCCTTTTTAAGCGTTAAAACGATATCTAATGCCTTTTTTTTCAATTTAAAGTTTTTATTTTTATATCTGGAATTTTTTTTGGCCTTTTTAAGCGTTTAAACGCTATCTAATGCCTTTTTTTTCAATTTAAAGTTTTTATTTTCATATCTGGATTTTTTTTTGGCCTTTTCAAGCTTTTAAACGCTATCTAATGCATTTTTTTTCAATTTAAAGTTTTTATTTTTATATCTGGAATTTTTTTTGGCCTTTTTAAGCGTTTAAACGCTATCTAATGCCTTTTTTTTCAATTTAAAATTTTTATTTTTATATTTGGAATTTTTTTTGGCCTTTTTAAGCGTTTAAACGCTATCTAATGCCTTTTTTTCAATTTAAAGTTTTTTTTTTTATATCTGGAATTTTTTTTGGCCTTTTTAAGCGTTTAAACGCTATCTAATGCCTTTTTTTTCAATTTAAAGTTTTTATTTTTATATCTGGAATTTTTTTTGGCCTTTTTAAGCGTTTAAACGCTATCTAATGCCTTTTTTTTCAATTTAAAGTTTTTATTTTTATATCTGGAATTTTTTTTGGCCTTTTTAAGCGTTTAAACGCTATCTAATGCCTTTTTTTTCAATTTAAAGTTTTTATTTTTATATCTGGAACTTTTTTTGGCCTTTTTAAGCGTTTAAACGCTATCTAATGCCTTTTTTTCAATTTAAAGTTTTTATTTTCATATCTGGATTTTTTTTTGGCCTTTTTAAGCGTTTAAACGCTATCTAATGCCTTTTTTTTCAATTTAAAGTTTTTATTTTTATATCTGGAATTTTTTTTGGCCTTTTTAAGCGTTTAAACGCTATCTAATGCCTTTTTTTTCAATTTAAAGTTTTTTTTTTATATCTGGAAATTTTTTTGGCCTTTTTAAGCGTTTAAACGCTATCTAATGCCTTTTTTTTCAATTTAAAGTTTTTATTTTTATGTCTGGAATTTTTTTTGGCCTTTTTAAGCGTTTAAACGCTATCTAATGCCTTTTTTTTCAATTTAAAGTTTTTATTTTTATATCTGGAATTTTTTTTGGCCTTTTTAAGCGTTTAAACGCTATCTAATGCCTTTTTTTTCAATTTAAAGTTTTTTTTTTTATATCTAGAATTTTTTTTGGCCTTTTTAAGCGTTTAAACGCTATCTAATGCCTTTTTTTTCAATTTAAAGTTTTTATTCTTATATCTGGAATTTTTTTTGGCCTTTTTAACCGTTTAAACGCTATCTAATGCCTTTTTTTTCAATTTAAAGTTTTTATTTTTATATCTGGAATTTTTTTTGGCCTTTTTAAGCGTTTAAACGCTATCTAATGCCTTTTTTTTCAATTTAAAGTTTTTTTTTTTATATCTGGAATTTTTTTGGCCTTTTTAAGCGTTTAAACGCTATCTAATGCCTTTTTTTTCAATTTTAAGTTTTTATTTTCATATCTGGATTTTTTTTTGGCCTTTTTAAGCGTTTAAACGCTATCTAATGCCTTTTTTTTCAATTTAAAGTTTTTATTTTCATATCTGGAATTTTTTTTGGCCTTTTTAAGCGTTTAAACGCTATCTAATGCCTTTTTTTTCAATTTAAAGTTTTTTTTTTTAGATCTGGAATTTTTTTTGGCCTTTTTAAGCGTTTAAAGCGTTTAAACGCTATCTAATGCCTTTTTTTTCAATTTAAACTTTTTATTTTCATATCTGGATTTTTTTTTGGCTTTTTAAGAGTTTAAACGCTATCTTATGCCTTTTTTTTCAATTTAAAGTTTTTTTTTTTATATCTGGAATTTTTTTTGGCCTTTTTAAGAGTTTAAACGCTATCTAATGCCTTGTTTATCAATTTAAAGTTTTTATTTTTATATCTGGAATTTTTTTTGGCCTTTTTAAGCGTTTAAACGCTATCTAATGCCTTTTTCTTCAATTTAAAGTTTTTATTTTTATATCTGGAATTTTTTTTTGCCTTTTTAAGCGTTTAAACGCTATCTAATGCCTTTTTTTTCAATTTAAAGTTTTTTTTTTTATATCTGGAATTTTTTTTGGCCTTTTTAAGCGTTTAAACGCTATCTAATGCCTTTTATTTCAATTTAAAGTTTTTTTTTTTATATCTGGAATTTTTTTTGGCCTTTTTAAGCGTTTAAACGCTATCTAATGCCTTTTTTTTCAAATTAAAGTTTTTATTTTTATATCTGGAATTTTTTTTGGCCTTTTTAAGCGTTTAAACGCTATCTAATGCCTTTTTTTTCAATTTAAAGTTTTTTTTTTTATATCTGGAATTTTTTTTGGCCTTTTTAAGCGTTTAAACGCTATCTAATGCCTTTTTCTTCAATTTAAAGTTTTTATTTTTATATCTGGAATTTTTTTTGGCCTTTTTAAGCGTTTAAACGCTATCTAATGCCTTTTTTTTCAATTTAAAGTTTTTTTTTTTATATCTGGAATTTTTTTTGGCCTTTTTAAGCGTTTAAACGCTATCTAATGCCTTTTTTTTCAATTTAAAGTTTTTTTTTTTATATCTGGAATTTTTTTTGGCCTTTTTAAGCGTTTAAACGCTATCTAATGCCTTTTTCTTCAATTTAAAGTTTTTATTTTTATATCTGGAATTTTTTTTGGCCTTTTTAAGCGTTTAAACGCTATCTAATGCCTTTTTCTTCAATTTAAAGTTTTTATTTTTATATCTGGAATTTTTTTTGGCCTTTTTAAGCGTTTAAACGCTATCTAATGCCTTTTTCTTCAATTTAAAGTTTTTATTTTTATATCTGGAATTTTTTTTGGCCTTTTTAAGCGTTTAAACGCTATCTAATGCCTTTTTTTTCAATTTAAAGTTTTTATTTTTATATCTGGAATTTTTTTTGGCCTTTTTAAGCGTTTAAACGCTATCTAATGCCTTTTTTTTCAATTTAAAGTTTTTATTTTTATATCTCGAATTTTTTTTGGCCTTTTTAAGCGTTTAAACGCTATCTAATGCCTTTTTTTTCAATTTAAAGTTTTTTTTTTTATATCTGGAATTTTTTTTGGCCTTTTTAAGCGTCTAAACGCTATCTAATGCCTTTTTTTTCAATTTAAAGTTTTTATTTTTATATCTGGAATTTTTTTTGGCCTTTTTAAGCGTTTAAACGCTATCTAATGCCTTTTTTTTCAATTTAAAGTTTTTATTTTTATATCTGGAATTTTTTTTGGCCTTTTTAAGCGTTTAAACGCTATCTAATGCCTTTTTTTCAATTTAAAGTTTTTATTTTTATATCTGGAATTTTTTTTGGCCTTTTTAAGCGTTTAAACGCTATCTAATGCCTTTTTTTTCAATTTAAAGTTTTTATTTTTATATCTGGAATTTTTTTTGGCCTTTTTAAGCGTTTAAACGCTATCTAATGCCTTTTTTTTCAATTTAAAGTTTTTTTTTTTATATCTGGAATTTTTTTTGGCCTTTTTAAGCGTTTAAACGCTATCTAATGCCTTTTTTTTCAATTTAAAGTTTTTATTTTTATATCTGGAATTTTTTTTGGCCTTTTTAAGCGTTTAAACGCTATCTAATGCCTTTTTTTTCAATTTAAAGTTTTTATTTTTATATCTGGAATTTTTTTTGGCCTTTTTAAGCGTTTAAACGCTATCTAATGCCTTTTTTTTCAATTTAAAGTTTTTATTTTTATATCTGGAATTTTTTTTGGCCTTTTTAAGCGTTTAAACGCTATCTAATGCCTTTTTTTTCAATTTAAAGTTTTTATTTTTATATCTGGAATTTTTTTTGGCCTTTTTAAGCGTTTAAACGCTATCTAATGCCTTTTTTTTCAATTTAAAGTTTTTTTTTTATATCTGGAATTTTTTTTGGCCTTTTT
This sequence comes from Chorisops tibialis, assembly GCA_963669355.1. Lineage (NCBI taxonomy): Eukaryota > Metazoa > Arthropoda > Insecta > Diptera > Stratiomyidae > Chorisops > Chorisops tibialis. The sequence goes on along the minus strand of OY770263.1, from coordinate 193,801,397 downwards.
AAGCGTTTAAACGCTATCTAATGCCTTTTTTTTCAATTTAAAGTTTTTATTTTTATATCTGGAATTTTTTTTGGCCTTTTTAAGCGTTAAAACGCTATCTAATGCCTTTTTTTTCAATTTAAAGTTTTTATTTTTATATCTGGAATTTTTTTTGGCCTTTGTAAGCGTTTAAACGCTATCTAATGCCTTTTTTTTCAATTTAAAGTTTTTATTTTTATATCTGGAATTTTTTTTGGCCTTTTTAAGCGTTTAAACGCTATCTAATGCCTTTTTTTTCAATTTAAAGTTTTTATTTTCATATCTGGATTTTTTTTTGGCCTTTTTAAGCGTTTAAACGCTATCTAATGCCTTTTTTTTCAATTTAAAGTTTTTATTTTTATATCTGGAATTTTTTTTGGCCTTTTTAAGCGTTTAAACGCTATCTAATGCCTTTTTTTTCAATTTAAAGTTTTTTTTTTATATCTGGAATTTTTTTTGGCCTTTTTAAGCGTTTAAACGCTATCTAATGCCTTTTTTATCAATTTAAAGTTTTTATTTTCATATCTGGATTTTTTTTTGGCCTTTTTAAGAGTTTAAACGCTATCTAATGCCTTTTTTTTCAATTTAAAGTTTTTATTTTTATATCTGGAATTTTTTTTGGCCTTTTTAAGCGTTTAAACGCTATCTAATGCCTTTTTCTTCAATTTAAAGTTTTTATTTTCATATCTGGATTTTTTTTTGGCCTTTTTAAGCGTTTAAACGCTATCTAATGCCTTTTTTTTCAATTTAAAGTTTTTATTTTCATATCTGGATTTTTTTTGGCCTTTTTAAGCGTTTAAACGCTATCTAATGCCTTTTTTTTCAATTTAAAGTTTTTATTTTCATATCTGGATTTTTTTTTGGCCTTTTTAAGCTTTTAAACGCTATCTAATGCATTTTTTTTCAATTTAAAGTTTTTATTTTTATATCTGGAATTTTTTTTGGCCTTTTTAAGCGTTTAAACGCTATCTAATGCCTTTTTTTTCAATTTAAAGTTTTTATTTTTATATTTGGAATTTTTTTTGGCCTTTTTAAGCGTTTAAACGCTATCTAATGCCTTTTTTTTCAATTTAAAGTTTTTTTTTTATATCTGGAATTTTTTTTGGCCTTTTTAAGCGTTTAAACGCTATCTAATGCCTTTTTTTTCAATTTAAAGTTTTTATTTTCATATCTGGATTTTTTTTTGGCCTTTTTAAGCTTTTAAACGCTATCTAATGCATTTTTTTTCAATTTAAAGTTTTTATTTTTATATCTGGAATTTTTTTTGGCCTTTTTAAGCGTTTAAACGCTATCTAATGCCTTTTTTTTCAATTTAAAGTTTTTATTTTTATATTTGGAATTTTTTTTGGCCTTTTTAAGCGTTTAAACGCTATCTAATGCCTTTTTTTTCAATTTAAAGTTTTTTTTTTTATATCTGGAATTTTTTTTGGCCTTTTTAAGCGTTTAAACGCTATCTAATGCCTTTTTTTTCAATTTAAAGTTTTTATTTTCATATCTGGATTTTTTTTTGGCCTTTTTAAGCTTTTAAACGCTATCTAATGCATTTTTTTTCAATTTAAAGTTTTTATTTTTATATCTGGAATTTTTTTTGGCCTTTTTAAGCGTTTAAACGCTATCTAATGCCTTTTTTTTCAATTTAAAGTTTTTATTTTTATATTTGGAATTTTTTTTGGCCTTTTTAAGCGTTTAAACGCTATCTAATGCCTTTTTTTTCAATTTAAAGTTTTTTTTTTTATATCTGGAATTTTTTTTGGCCTTTTTAAGCGTTTAAACGCTATCTAATGCCTTTTTTTTCAATTTAAAGTTTTTATTTTCATATCTGGATTTTTTTTTGGCCTTTTTAAGCTTTTAAACGCTATCTAATGCATTTTTTTCAATTTAAAGTTTTTATTTTTATATCTGGAATTTTTTTTGGCCTTTTTAAGCGTTTAAACGCTATCTAATGCCTTTTTTTTCAATTTAAAGTTTTTATTTTTATATTTGGAATTTTTTTTGGCCTTTTTAAGCGTTTAAACGCTATCTAATGCCTTTTTTTTCAATTTAAAGTTTTTTTTTTTATATCTGGAATTTTTTTTGGCCTTTTTAAGCGTTTAAACGCTATCTAATGCCTTTTTTTTCAATTTAAAGTTTTTATTTTCATATCTGGATTTTTTTTTGGCCTTTTTAAGCTTTTAAACGCTATCTAATGCATTTTTTTTCAATTTAAAGTTTTTATTTTTATATCTGGAATTTTTTTTGGCCTTTTTAAGCGTTTAAACGCTATCTAATGCCTTTTTTTTCAATTTAAAGTTTTTATTTTTATATTTGGAATTTTTTTTGGCCTTTTTAAGCGTTTAAACGCTATCTAATGCCTTTTTTTTCAATTTAAAGTTTTTTTTTTTATATCTGGAATTTTTTTTGGCCTTTTTAAGCGTTTAAACGCTATCTAATGCCTTTTTTTTCAATTTAAAGTTTTTATTTTCATATCTGGATTTTTTTTTGGCCTTTTTAAGCTTTTAAACGCTATCTAATGCATTTTTTTTCAATTTAAAGTTTTTATTTTTATATCTGGAATTTTTTTTGGCCTTTTCAAGCGTTTAAACGCTATCTAATGCCTTTTTTTTCAATTTAAAGTTTTTATTTTTATATTTGGAATTTTTTTTGGCCTTTTTAAGCGTTTAAACGCTATCTAATGCCTTTTTTTTCAATTTAAAGTTTTTATTTTCATATCTGGATTTTTTTTTGGCCTTTTTAAGCTTTTAAACGCTATCTAATGCATTTTTTTTCAATTTAAAGTTTTTATTTTTATATCTGGAATTTTTTTTGGCCTTTTTAAGCGTTTAAACGCTATCTAATGCCTTTTTTTTCAATTTAAAGTTTTTATTTTCATATCTGGATTTTTTTTTGGCCTTTTTAAGCTTTTAAACGCTATCTAATGCATTTTTTTTCAATTTAAAGTTTTTATTTTTATATCTGGAATTTTTTTTGGCCTTTTTAAGCGTTTAAACGCTATCTAATGCCTTTTTTTTCAATTTAAAGTTTTTATTTTTATATCTGGAATTTTTTTTGGCCTTTTTAAGCGTTTAAACGCTATCTAATGCCTTTTTTTTCAATTTAAAGTTTTTATTTTCATATCTGGATTTTTTTTTGGCCTTTTTAAGCTTTTAAACGCTATCTAATGCATTTTTTTTCAATTTAAAGTTTTTATTTTTATATCTGGAATTTTTTTTGGCCTTTTTAAGCGTTTAAACGCTATCTAATGCCTTTTTTTTCAATTTAAAGTTTTTATTTTTATATTTGGAATTTTTTTTGGCCTTTTTAAGCGTCTAAACGCTATCTAATGCCTTTTTTTTCAATTTAAAGTTTTTATTTTCATATCTGGATTTTTTTTTGGCCTTTTTAAGCTTTTAAACGCTATCTAATGCATTTTTTTTCAATTTAAAGTTTTTATTTTTATATCTGGAATTTTTTTTGGCCTTTTTAAGCGTTTAAACGCTATCTAATGCCTTTTTTTTCAATTTAAAGTTTTTATTTTTATATCTGGAATTTTTTTTGGCCTTTTTAAGCGTTTAAACGCTATCTAATGCCTTTTTTTTCAATTTAAAGTTTTTATTTTTATATCTGGAACTTTTTTTGGCCTTTTTAAGCGTTTAAACGCTATCTAATGCCTTTTTTTTCAATTTAAAGTTTTTATTTTCATATCTGGATTTTTTTTTGGCCTTTTTAAGCGTTTAAACGCTATCTAATGCCTTTTTTTTCAATTTAAAGTTTTTATTTTTATATCTGGAATTTTTTTTGGCCTTTTTAAGCGTTTAAACGCTATCTAATGCCTTTTTTTTCAATTTAAAGTTTTTATTTTTATATCTGGAACTTTTTTTGGCCTTTTTAAGCGTTTAAACGCTATCTAATGCCTTTTTTTTCAATTTAAAGTTTTTATTTTCATATCTGGATTTTTTTTTGGCCTTTTTAAGCGTTTAAACGCTATCTAATGCCTTTTTTTTCAATTTAAAGTTTTTATTTTTATATCTGGAATTTTTTTTTGCCTTTTTAAGCGTTTAAACGCTATCTAATGCCTTTTTTTTCAATTTAAAGTTTTTATTTTTATATCTGGAATTTTTTTTGGCCTTTTTAAGCGTTTAAACGCTATCTAATGCCTTTTTTTTCAATTTAAAGTTTTTATTTCATATCTGGATTTTTTTTTGGCCTTTTTAAGCGTTTAAACGCTATCTAATGCCTTTTTTTTCAATTTAAAGTTTTTATTTTTATATCTGGAATTTTTTTTGGCCTTTTTAAGAGTTTAAACGCTATCTAATGCCTTTTTTTTCAATTTAAAGTTTTTATTTTCATATCTGGATTTTTTTTTGGCCTTTTTAAGCGTTTAAACGCTATCTAATGCATTTTTTTTCAATTTAAAGTTTTTATTTTTATATCTGGAATTTTTTTTGGCCTTTTTAAGCGTTTAAACGCTATCTAATGCCTTTTTTTTCAATTTAAAGTTTTTATTTTCATATCTGGATTTTTTTTTGGCCTTTTTAAGCGTTTAAACGCTATCTTATGCCTTTTTTTTCAATTTAAAGTTTTTTTTTTTATATCTGGAATTTTTTTTGGCCTTTTTAAGAGTTTAAACGCTATCTAATGCCTTTTTTTTCAATTTAAAGTTTTTATTTTCATATCTGGATTTTTTTTTGGCCTTTTTAAGCGTTTAAACGCTATCTTATGCCTTTTTTTCAATTTAAAGTTTTTATTTTTATATCTGGAATTTTTTTTGGCCTTTTTAAGCGTTTAAACGCTATCTAATGCCTTTTTTTTCAATTTAAAGTTTTTATTTTCATATCTGGATTTTTTTTTGGCCTTTTTAAGCGTTTAAACGCTATCTAATGCCTTTTTTTTCAATTTAAAGTTTTTTTTTTTATATCTGGAATTTTTTTTGGCCTTTTTAAGAGTTTAAACGCTATCTAATGCCTTTTTTTTCAATTTACAGTTTTTATTTTCATATCTGGATTTTTTTTTGGCCTTTTTAAGCGTTTAAACGCTATCTAATGCATTTTTTTTCAATGTAAAGTTTTTATTTTTATATCTGGAAATTTTTTTGGCCTTTTTAAGCGTTTAAACGCTATCTAATGCCTTTTTTTTCAATTTAAAGTTTTTATTTTCATATCTGGATTTTTTTTTGGCCTTTTTAAGCGTTTAAACGCTATCTAATGCCTTTTTTTTCAATTTAAAGTTTTTATTTTTATATCTGGAATTTTTTTTGGCCTTTTTAAGCGTTTAAACGCTATCTAATGCCTTTTTTTTCAATTTATAGTTTTTATTTTTATATCTGGAATTTTTTTTGGCCTTTTTAAGCGTTTAAACGCTATCTAATGCCTTTTTTTTCAATTTAAAGTTTTTTTTTTTATATCTGGAATTTTTTTTGGCCTTTTTAAGCGTTTAAACGCTATCTAATGCCTTTTTTTTCAATTTAAAGTTTTTATTTTCATATCTGGATTTTTTTTTGGCCTTTTTAAGCGTTTAAACGCTATCTAATGCCTTTTTTTTCAATTTAAAGTTTTTATTTTTATATCTGGAATTTTTTTTGGCCTTTTTAAGCGTTTAAACGCTATCTAATGCCTTTTTTTTCAATTTAAAGTTTTTATTTTTATATCTGGAATTTTTTTTGGCCTTTTTAAGCGTTTAAACGCTATCTAATGCCTTTTTTTTCAATTTAAAGTTTTTATTTTTATATCTGGAATTTTTTTTGGCCTTTTTAAGCGTTTAAACGCTATCTAATGCCTTTTTTTTCAATTTAAAGTTTTTATTTTTATATCTGGAATTTTTTTTGGCTTTTTTTAGCGTTTAAACGCTATCTAATGCCTTTTTTTTCAATTTAAAGTTTTTTTTTTTATATCTGGAATTTTTTTTGGCCTTTTTAAGCGTTTAAACGCTATCTAATGCCTTTTTCTTCAATTTAAAGTTTTTATTTTTATATCTGGAATTTTTTTTGGCCTTTTTAAGCGTTTAAACGCTATCTAATGCCTTTTTTATCAATTTAAAGTTTTTATTTTCATATCTGGATTTTTTTTTGGCCTTTTTAAGAGTTTAAACGCTATCTAATGCCTTTTTTTTCAATTTAAAGTTTTTATTTTTATATCTGGAATTTTTTTTGGCCTTTTTAAGCGTTTAAACGCTATCTAATGCCTTTTTCTTCAATTTAAAGTTTTTATTTTTATATTTGGAATTTTTTTTGGCCTTTTTAAGCGTTTAAACGCTATCTAATGCCTTTTTTTTCAATTTAAAGGTTTTTTTTTTATATCTGGAATTTTTGTTGGCCTTTTTAAGCGTTTAAACGCTATCTAATGCCTTTTTTTTCAATTTAAAGTTTTTATTTTCATATCTGGATTTTTTTTTGGCCTTTTTAAGCTTTTAAACGCTATCTAATGCATTTTTTTTCAATTTAAAGTTTTTATTTTTATATCTGGAATTTTTTTTGGCCTTTTTAAGCGTTTAAACGCTATCTACTGCCTTTTTTTTCAATTTAAAGTTTTTATTTTTATATTTGGAATTTTTTTTGGCCTTTTTAAGCGTTTAAACGCTATCTAATGCCTTTTTTTTCAATTTAAAGTTTTTTTTTTTATATCTGGAATTTTTTTTGGCCTTTTTAAGCGTTTAAACGCTATCTAATGCCTTTTTTTTCAATTTAAAGTTTTTATTTTCATATCTGGATTTTTTTTTGGCCTTTTTAAGCTTTTAACGCTATCTAATGCATTTTTTTTCAATTTAAAGTTTTTATTTTTATATCTGGAATTTTTTTTGGCCTTTTTAAGCGTTTAAACGCTATCTAATGCCTTTTTTTTCAATTTAAAGTTTTTATTTTTATATTTGGAATTTTTTTTGGCCTTTTTAAGCGTTTAAACGCTATCTAATGCCTTTTTTTTCAATTTAAAGTTTTTTTTTTTATATCTGGAATTTTTTTTGGCCTTTTTAAGCGTTTAAACGCTATCTAATGCCTTTTTTTTCAATTTAAAGTTTTTATTTTCATATCTGGATTTTTTTTTGGCCTTTTTAAGCTTTTAAACGCTATCTAATGCATTTTTTTTCAATTTAAAGTTTTTATTTTTATATCTGGAATTTTTTTTGGCCTTTTTAAGCGTTTAAACGCTATCTAATGCCTTTTTTTTCAATTTAAAGTTTTTATTTTTATATTTGGAATTTTTTTTGGCCTTTTTAAGCGTTTAAACGCTATCTAATGCCTTTTTTTTCAATTTAAAGTTTTTATTTTCATATCTGGATTTTTTTTTGGCCTTTTTAAGCTTTTAAACGCTATCTAATGCATTTTTTTTCAATTTAAAGTTTTTATTTTTATATCTGGAATTTTTTTTGGCCTTTTTAAGCGTTTAAACGCTATCTAATGCCTTTTTTTTCAATTTAAAGTTTTTATTTTCATATCTGGATTTTTTTTTGGCCTTTTTAAGCTTTTAAACGCTATCTAATGCATTTTTTTTCAATTTAAAGTTTTTATTTTTATATCTGGAATTTTTTTTGGCCTTTTTAAGCGTTTAAACGCTATCTAATGCCTTTTTTTTCAATTTAAAGTTTTTATTTTTATATCTGGAATTTTTTTTGGCCTTTTTAAGCGTTTAAACGCTATCTAATGCCTTTTTTTTCAATATAAAGTTTTTATTTTCATATCTTGATTTTTTTTTGGCCTTTTTAAGATTTTAAACGCTATCTAATGCATTTTTTTTCAATTTAAAGTTTTTATTTTTATATCTGGAATTTTTTTTGGCCTTTTTAAGCGTTTAAACGCTATCTAATGCCTTTTTTTTCAATTTAAAGTTTTTATTTTTATATTTGGAATTTTTTTTGGCCTTTTTAAGCGTTTAAACGCTATCTAATGCCTTTTTTTTCAATTTAAAGTTTTGATTTTCATATCTGGATTTTTTTTTGGCCTTTTTAAGCTTTTAAACGCTATCTAATGCATTTTTTTTCAATTTAAAGTTTTTATTTTTATATCTGGAATTTTTTTTGGCCTTTTTAAGCGTTTAAACGCTATCTAATGCCTTTTTTTTCAATTTAAAGTTTTTATTTTTATATCTGGAATTTTTTTTTGGCCTTTTTAAGCGTTTAAACGCTATCTAATGCCTTTTTTTTCAATTTAAAGTTTTTATTTTTATATCTGGAACTTTTTTTGGCCTTTTTAAGCGTTTAAACGCTATCTAATGCCTTTTTTTTCAATTTAAAGTTTTTATTTTCATATCTGGATTTTTTTTTGGCCTTTTTAAGCGTTTAAACGCTATCTAATGCCTTTTTTTTCAATTTAAAGTTTTTATTTTTATATCTGGAATTTTTTTTGGCCTTTTTAAGCGTTTAAACGCTATCTAATGCCTTTTTTTTCAATTTAAAGTTTTTATTTTTATATCTGGAACTTTTTTTGGCCTTTTTAAGCGTTTAAACGCTATCTAATGCCTTTTTTTTCAATTTAAAGTTTTTATTTTCATATCTGGATTTTTTTTTGGCCTTTTTAAGCGTTTAAACGCTATCTAATGCCTTTTTTTTCAATTTAAAGTTTTTATTTTTGTATCTGGAATTTTTTTTGGCCTTTTTAAGCGTTTAAACGCTATCTAATGCCTTTTTTTTCAATTTAAAGTTTTTATTTTTATATCTGGAATTTTTTTTGGCCTTTTTAAGCGTTTAAACGCTATCTAATGCCTTTTTTTTCAATTTAAAGTTTTTATTTCATATCTGGATTTTTTTTTGGCCTTTTTAAGCGTTTAAACGCTATCTAATGCCTTTTTTTTCAATTTAAAGTTTTTATTTTTATATCTGGAATTTTTTTTGGCCTTTTTAAGAGTTTAAACGCTATCTAATGCCTTTTTTTTCAATTTAAAGTTTTTATTTTCATATCTGGATTTTTTTCTGGCCTTTTTAAGCGTTTAAACGCTATCTAATGCATTTTTTTTCAATTTAAAGTTTTTATTTTTATATCTGGAATTTTTTTTGGCCTTTTTAAGCGTTTAAACGCTATCTAATGCCTTTTTTTTCAATTTAAAGTTTTTATTTTCATATCTGGATTTTTTTTTGGCCTTTTTAAGCGTTTAAACGCTATCTTATGCCTTTTTTTTCAATTTAAAGTTTTTTTTTTTATATCTGGAATTTTTTTTGGCCTTTTTAAGAGTTTAAACGCTATCTAATGCCTTTTTTTTCAATTTAAAGTTTTTATTTTCATATCTGGATTTTTTTTTGGCCTTTTTAAGCGTTTAAACGCTATCTTATGCCTTTTTTTCAATTTAAAGTTTTTATTTTTATATCTGGAATTTTTTTTGGCCTTTTTAAGCGTTTAAACGCTATCTAATGCCTTTTTTTTCAATTTAAAGTTTTTATTTTCATATCTGGATTTTTTTTTGGCCTTTTTAAGCGTTTAAACGCTATCTAATGCCTTTTTTTTCAATTTAAAGTTTTTTTTTTTATATCTGGAATTTTTTTTGGCCTTTTTAAGAGTTTAAACGCTATCTAATGCCTTTTTTTTCAATTTACAGTTTTTATTTTCATATCTGGATTTTTTTTGGGCCTTTTTAAGCGTTTAAACGCTATCTAATGCATTTTTTTTCAATTTAAAGTTTTTATTTTTATATCTGGAATTTTTTTTGGCCTTTTTAAGCGTTTAAACGCTATCTAATGCCTTTTTTTTCAATTTAAAGTTTTTATTTTCATATCTGGATTTTTTTTTGGCCTTTTTAAGCGTTTAAACGCTATCTAATGCCTTTTTTTTCAATTTAAAGTTTTTATTTTTATATCTGGAATTTTTTTTGGCCTTTTTAAGCGTTTAAACGCTATCTAATGCCTTTTTTTTCAATTTATAGTTTTTATTTTTATATCTGGAATTTTTTTTGGCCTTTTTAAGCGTTTAAACGCTATCTAATGCCTTTTTTTTCAATTTAAAGTTTTTTTTTTTATATCTGGAATTTTTTTTGGCCTTTTTAAGCGTTTAAACGCTATCTAATGCCTTTTTTTTCAATTTAAAGTTTTTATTTTCATATCTGGATTTTTTTTTGGCCTTTTTAAGCGTTTAAACGCTATCTAATGCCTTTTTTTTCAATTTAAAGTTTTTATTTTTATATCTGGAATTTTTTTTGGCCTTTTTAAGCGTTTAAACGCTATCTAATGCCTTTTTTTTCAATTTAAAGTTTTTATTTTTATATCTGGAATTTTTTTTGGCCTTTTTAAGCGTTTAAACGCTATCTAATGCCTTTTTTTTCAATTTAAAGTTTTTATTTTTATATCTGGAATTTTTTTTGGCCTTTTTAAGCGTTTAAACGCTATCTAATGCCTTTTTTTTCAATTTAAAGTTTTTATTTTTATATCTGGAATTTTTTTTGGCTTTTTTTAGCGTTTAAACGCTATCTAATGCCTTTTTTTTCAATTTAAAGTTTTTTTTTTTATATCTGGAATTTTTTTTGGCCTTTTTAAGCGTTTAAACGCTATCTAATGCCTTTTTCTTCAATTTAAATTTTTTATTTTTATATCTGGAATTTTTTTTGGCCTTTTTAAGCGTTTAAACGCTATCTAATGCCTTTTTCTTCAATTTAAAGTTTTTATTTTTATATCTGGAATTTTTTTTTGCCTTTTTAAGCGTTTAAACGCTATCTAATGCCTTTTTTTTCAATTTAAAGTTTTTTTTTTTATATCTGGAATTTTTTTTGGCCTTTTTAAGCGTTTAAACGCTATCTAATGCCTTTTATTTCAATTTAAAGTTTTTTTTTTTATATCTGGAATTTTTTTTGGCCTTTTTAAGCGTTTAAACGCTATCTAATGCCTTTTTTTTCAAATTAAAGTTTTTATTTTTATATCTGGAATTTTTTTTGGCCTTTTTAAGCGTTTAAACGCTATCTAATGCCTTTTTTTTCAATTTAAAGTTTCTTTTTTTATATCTGGAATTTTTTTTGGCCTTTTTAAGCGTTTAAACGCTATCTAATGCCTTTTTCTTCAATTTAAAGTTTTTATTTTTATATCTGGAATTTTTTTTGGCCTTTTTAAGCGTTTAAACGCTATCTAATGCCTTTTTTTTCAATTTAAAGTTTTTATTTTTATATCTCGAATTTTTTTTGGCCTTTTTAAGCGTTTAAACGCTATCTAATGCCTTTTTTTCAATTTAAAGTTTTTTTTTTTATATCTGGAATTTTTTTTGGCCTTTTTAAGCGTCTAAACGCTATCTAATGCCTTTTTTTTCAATTTAAAGTTTTTATTTTTATATCTGGAATTTTTTTTGGCCTTTTTAAGCGTTTAAACGCTATCTAATGCCTTTTTTTTCAATTTAAAGTTTTTATTTTTATATCTGGAATTTTTTTTGGCCTTTTTAAGCGTTTAAACGCTATCTAATGCCTTTTTTTTCAATTTAAAGTTTTTATTTTTATATCTGGAATTTTTTTTGGCCTTTTTAAGCGTTTAAACGCTATCTAATGCCTTTTTTTTCAATTTAAAGTTTTTATTTTTATATCTGGAATTTTTTTTGGCCTTTTTAAGCGTTTAAACGCTATCTAATGCCTTTTTTTTCAATTTAAAGTTTTTTTTTTTATATCTGGAATTTTTTTTGGCCTTTTTAAGCGTTTAAACGCTATCTAATGCCATTTTTTTCAATTTAAAGTTTTTATTTTTATATCTGGAATTTTTTTTGGCCTTTTTAAGCGTTTAAACGCTATCTAATGCCTTTTTTTTCAATTTAAAGTTTTTATTTTTATATCTGGAATTTTTTTTGGCCTTTTTAAGCGTTTAAACGCTATCTAATGCCTTTTTTTTCAATTTAAAGTTTTTTTTTTATATCTGGAATTTTTTTTGGCCTTTTTAAGCGTTTAAACGCTATCTAATGCCTTTTTTTTCAATTTAAAGTTTTTATTTTTATATCTGGAATTTTTTTTGGCCTTTTTAAGCGTTAAAACGCTATCTAATGCCTTTTTTTTCAATTTAAAGTTTTTATTTTTATATCTGGAATTTTTTTTGGCCTTTGTAAGCGTTTAAACGCTATCTAATGCCTTTTTTTTCAATTTAAAGTTTTTATTTTTATATCTGGAATTTTTTTTGGCCTTTTTAAGCGTTTAAACGCTATCTAATGCCTTTTTTTTCAATTTAAAGTTTTTATTTTCATATCTGGATTTTTTTTTTGCCTTTTTAAGCGTTTAAACGCTATCTAATGCCTTTTTTTTCAATTTAAAGTTTTTATTTTTATATCTGGAATTTTTTTTGGCCTTTTTAAGCGTTTAAACGCTATCTAATGCCTTTTTTTTCAATTTAAAGTTTTTTTTTTTATATCTGGAATTTTTTTTGGCCTTTTTAAGCGTTTAAACGCTATCTAATGCCTTTTTTTTCAATTTAAAGTTTTTATTTTCATATCTGGATTTTTTTTTGGCCTTTTTAAGAGTTTAAACGCTATCTAATGCCTTTTTTTTCAATTTAAAGTTTTTATTTTTATATCTGGAATTTTTTTTGGCCTTTTTAAGCGTTTAAACGCTATCTAATGCCTTTTTCTTCAATTTAAAGTTTTTATTTTCATATCTGGATTTTTTTTTGGCCTTTTTAAGCGTTTAAACGCTATCTAATGCCTTTTTTTTCAATTTAAAGTTTTTATTTTCATATCTGGATTTTTTTTGGCCTTTTTAAGCGTTTAAACGCTATCTAATGCCTTTTTTTTCAATTTAAAGTTTTTATTTTCATATCTGGATTTTTTTTTTGGCCTTTTTAAGAGTTTAAACGCTATCTAATGCCTTTTTTTTCAATTTAAAGTTTTTTTTTTTATATCTGGAATTTTTTTTGGCCTTTTTAAGCGTTTAAACGCTATCTAATGCCTTTTTCTTCAATTTAAAGTTTTTATTTTTATATCTGGAATTTTTTTTGGCCTTTTTAAGCGTTTAAACGCTATCTAATGCCTTTTTTTTTCAATTTAAAGTTTTTTTTTTTATATCTGGAATTTTTTTTGGCCTTTTTAAGCGTTTAAACGCTATCTAATGCCTTTTTTTTCAATTTAAAGTTTTTTTTTTTATATCTGGAATTTTTTTTGGCCTTTTTAAGAGTTTAAACGCTATCTAATGCCTTTTTTTTCAATTTAAAGTTTTTATTTTCATATCTGGATTTTTTTTTGGCCTTTTTAAGCGTTTAAACGCTATCTAATGCATTTTTTTTTCAATTTAAAGTTTTTATTTTTATATCTGGAATTTTTTTTGGCCTTTTTAAGCGTTTAAACGCTATCTAATGCCTTTTTTTTCAATTTAAAGTTTTTATTTTCATATCTGGATTTTTTTTGGCCTTTTTAAGCGTTGAAACGCTATCTAATGCCTTTTTTTTCAATTTAAAGTTTTTATTTTTATATCTGGAATTTTTTTTGGCCTTTTTAAGCGTTTAAACGCTATCTAATGCCTTTTTTTTCAATTTAAAGTTTTTATTTTCATATCTGGATTTTTTTTTGGCCTTTTTAAGCTTTTAAACGCTATCTAATGCATTTTTTCTCAATTTAAAGTTTTTATTTTTATATCTGGAATTTTTTTTGGCCTTTTTAAGCGTTTAAACGCTATCTAATGCCTTTTTTTTCAATTTAAAGTTTTTATTTTTATATTTGGAATTTTTTTTGGCCTTTTTAAGCGTTTAAACGCTATCTAATGCCTTTTTTTTCAATTTAAATTTTTTTTTTTTATATCTGGAATTTTTTTTGGCCTTTTTAAGCGTTTAAACGCTATCTAATGCCTTTTTTTTCAATTTAAAGTTTTTATTTTTATATCTGGAATTTTTTTTGGCCTTTTTAAGCGTTTAAACGCTATCTAATGCCTTTTTTTTCAATTTAAAGTTTTTATTTTTATATCTGGAATTTTTTTTGGCCTTTTTAAGCGTTTAAACGCTATCTAATGCCTTTTTTTTCAATTTAAAGTTTTTATTTTCATATCTGGAATTTTTTTTGGCCTTTTTAAGCGTTTAAACGCTACCTAATGCCTTTTTTTTCAATTTAAAGTTTTTATTTTTATATCTGGAATTTTTTTTGGCCTTTTTAAGCGTTTAAACGCTATCTAATGCCTTTTTTTTCAATTTAAAGTTTTTATTTTTATATCTGGAACTTTTTTTGGCCTTTTTAAGCGTTTAAACGCTATCTAATGCCTTTTTTTTCAATTTAAAGTTTTTATTTTCATATCTGGATTTTTTTTTGGCCTTTTTAAGCGTTTAAACGCTATCCAATGCCTTTTTTTTTCAATTTAAAGTTTTTATTTTTATATCTGGAATTTTTTTTGGCCTTTTTAAGCGTTTAAACGCTATCTAATGCCTTTTTTTTCAATTTAAAGTTTTTTTTTTTATATCTGGAATTTTTTTTGGCCTTTTTAAGCGTTTAAACGCTATCTAATGCCTTTTTTTTCAATTTAAAGTTTTTATTTTTATATCTGGAATTTTTTTTGGCCTTTTTAAGCGTTTAAACGCTATCTAATGCCTTTTTTTTCAATTTAAAGTTTTTATTTTTATATCTGGAATTTTTTTTGGCCTTTTTAAGCGTTTAAACGCTATCTAATGCCTTTTTTTTCAATTTAAAGTTTTTTGGCCTTTTTAAGCGTTTAAACGCTATCTAATGCCTTTTTTTTCAATTTAAAGTTTTTATTCTTATATCTGGAATTTTTTTGGCCTTTTTAACCGTTTAAACGCTATCTAATGCCTTTTTTTTCAATTTAAAGTTTTTATTTTTATATCTGGAATTTTTTTTGGCCTTTTTAAGCGTTTAAACGCTATCTAATGCCTTTTTTTTCAATTTAAAGTTTTTTTTTTTATATCTGGAATTTTTTTGGCCTTTTTAAGCGTTTAAACGCTATCTAATGCCTTTTTTTTCAATTTAAAGTTTTTATTTTCATATCTGGATTTTTTTTTGGCCTTTTTAAGCGTTTAAACGCTATCTAATGCCTTTTTTTTCAATTTAAAGTTTTTATTTTCATATCTGGAATTTTTTTTGGCCTTTTTAAGCGTTTAAACGCTATCTAATGCCTTTTTTTTCAATTTAAAGTTTTTTTTTTTAGATCTGGAATTTTTTTTGGCCTTTTTAAGCGTTTAAACGCTATCTAATGCCTTTTTTTTCAATTTAAAGTTTTTATTTTCATATCTGGATTTTTTTTTGGCCTTTTTAAGCGTTTAAACGCTATCTAATGCCTTTTTTTTCAATTTAAAGTTTTTATTTTTATATCTGGAATTTTTTTTGGCCTTTTTAAGCGTTTAAACGCTATCTAATGCCTTTTTTTTCAATTTAAAGTTTTTATTTTTATATCTGGAATTTTTTTTGGCCTTTTTAAGCGTTTAAACGCTATCTAATGCCTTTTTTTTCAATTTAAAGTTTTTTTTTTTATATCTGGAATTTTTTTTGGCCTTTTTAAGCGTTTAAACGCTATCTAATGCCTTTTTTTTCAATTTAAAGTTTTTATTTTCATATCTGGAATTTTTTTTGGCCTTTTTAAGCGTTTAAACGCTATCTAATGCCTTTTTTTTCAATTTAAAGTTTTTATTTTTATATCTGGAATTTTTTTTGGCCTTTTTAAGCGTTTAAACGCTATCTAATGCCTTTTTTTTCAATTTAAAGTTTTTATTTTTATATCTGGAATTTTTTTTGGCCTTTGTAAGCGTTTAAACGCTATCTAATGCCTTTTTTTTCAATTTAAAGTTTTTATTTCATATCTGGATTTTTTTTTGGCCTTTTTAAGCGTTTAAACGCTATCTAATGCCTTTTTTTTCAATTTAAAGTTTTTATTTTTATATCTGGAATTTTTTTTGGCCTTTTTAAGAGTTTAAACGCTATCTAATGCCTTTTTTTTCAATTTAAAGTTTTTATTTTCATATCTGGATTTTTTTTGGCCTTTTTAAGCGTTTAAACGCTATCAAATGCATTTTTTTTCAATTTAAAGTTTTTATTTTTATATCTGGAATTTTTTTTGGCCTTTTTAAGCGTTTAAACGCTATCTTATGCCTTTTTTTTCAATTTAAAGTTTTTTTTTTATATCTGGAATTTTTTTTGGCCTTTTTAAGAGTTTAAACGCTATCTAATGCCTTTTTTTTCAATTTAAAGTTTTTATTTTCATATCTGGATTTTTTTTTGGCCTTTTTAAGCGTTTAAACGCTATCTAATGCCTTTTTTTCAATTTAAAGTTTTTATTTTTATATCTGGAATTTTTTTTGGCCTTTTTAAGCGTTTAAACGCTATCTAATGCCTTTTTTTTCAATTTAAAGTTTTTATTTTCATATCTGGATTTTTTTTTGGCCTTTTTAAGCGTTTAAACGCTATCTAATGCCTTTTTTTCAATTTAAAGTTTTTTTTTTATATCTGGAATTTTTTTTGGCCTTTTTAAGAGTTTAAACGCTATCTAATGCCTTTTTTTTCAATTTAAAGTTTTTATTTTCATATCTGGATTTTTTTTTGGCCTTTTTAAGCGTTTAAACGCTATCTAATGCCTTTTTTTTCAATTTAAAGTTTTTATTTTCATATCTGGATTTTTTTTTGGCCTTTTTAAGCGTTTAAACGCTATCTTATGCCTTTTTTTTCAATTTAAAGTTTTTTTTTTTATATCTGGAATTTTTTTTGGCCTTTTTAAGAGTTTAAACGCTATCTAATGCCTTTTTTTTCAATTTAAAGTTTTTATTTTCATATCTGGATTTTTTTTTGGCCTTTTTAAGCGTTTAAACGCTATCTAATGCCTTTTTTTCAATTTAAAGTTTTTATTTTTATATCTGGAATTTTTTTTGGCCTTTTTAAGAGTTTAAACGCTATCTAATGCCTTTTTTTTGGCCTTTTTAAGCGTTTAAACGCTATCTAATGCCTTTTTTTCAATTTAAAGTTTTTTTTTTTATATCTGGAATTTTTTTTGGCCTTTTTAAGAGTTTAAACGCTATCTAATGCCTTTTTTTTCAATTTAAAGTTTTTATTTTCATATCTGGATTTTTTTTTGGCCTTTTTAAGCGTTTAAACGCTATCTAATGCCTTTTTTTTCAATTTAAAGTTTTTATTTTCATATCTGGATTTTTTTTTGGCCTTTTTAAGCGTTTAAACGCTATCTTATGCCTTTTTTTTCAATTTAAAGTTTTTTTTTTTATATCTGGAATTTTTTTTGGCCTTTTTAAGAGTTTAAACGCTATCTAATGCCTTTTTTTTCAATTTAAAGTTTTTATTTTCATATCTGGATTTTTTTTTGGCCTTTTTAAGCGTTTAAACGCTATCTAATGCCTTTTTTTTCAATTTAAAGTTTTTATTTTCATATCTGGATTTTTTTTTGGCCTTTTTAAGCGTTTAAACGCTATCTAATGCCTTTTTTTCAATTTAAAGTTTTTTTTTTTATATCTAGAATTTTTTTTGGCCTTTTTAAGAGTTTAAACGCTATCTAATGCCTTTTTTTTCAATTTAAAGTTTTTATTTTCATATCTGGATTTTTTTTTGGCCTTTTTAAGCGTTTAAACGCTATCTAATGCCTTTTTTTTCAATTTAAAGTTTTTATTTTCATATCTGGATTTTTTTTTGGCCTTTTTAAGCGTTTAAACGCTATCTTATGCCTTTTTTTTCAATTTAAAGTTTTTTTTTTTATATCTGGAATTTTTTTTGGCCTTTTTAAGAGTTTAAACGCTATCTAATGCCTTTTTTTTCAATTTAAAGTTTTTATTTTCATATCTGGATTTTTTTTTGGCCTTTTTAAGCGTTTAAACGCTATCTAATGCCTTTTTTTCAATTTAAAGTTTTTTTTTTTATATCTGGAATTTTTTTTGGCCTTTTTAAGAGTTTAAACGCTATCTAATGCCTTTTTTTTCAATTTAAAGTTTTTATTTTCATATCTGGATTTTTTTTTGGCCTTTTTAAGCGTTTAAACGCTATCTAATGCCTTTTTTTTCAATTTAAAGTTTTTATTTTCATATCTGGATTTTTTTTTGGCCTTTTTAAGCGTTTAAACGCTATCTTATGCCTTTTTTTTCAATTTAAAGTTTTTTTTTTTATATCTGGAATTTTTTTTGGCCTTTTTAAGAGTTTAAACGCTATCTAATGCCTTTTTTTTCAATTTAAAGTTTTTATTTTCATATCTGGATTTTTTTTTGGCCTTTTTAAGCGTTTAAACGCTATCTAATGCCTTTTTTTTCAATTTAAAGTTTTTATTTTCATATCTGGATTTTTTTTTGGCCTTTTTAAGCGTTTAAACGCTATCTTATGCCTTTTTTTTCAATTTAAAGTTTTTTTTTTTATATCTGGAATTTTTTTTGGCCTTTTTAAGAGTTTAAACGCTATCTAATGCCTTTTTTTTCAATTTAAAGTTTTTATTTTTATATCTGGAATTTTTTTTGGCCTTTTTAAGCGTTTAAACGCTATCTAATGCCTTTTTTTTCAATTTAAAGTTTTTATTTTTATATCTGGAATTTTTTTTGGCCTTTGTAAGCGTTTAAACGCTATCTAATGCCTTTTTTTTCAATTTAAAGTTTTTATTTCATATCTTGATTTTTTTTTTGGCCTTTTTAAGCGTTTAAACGCTATCTAATGCCTTTTTTTTCAATTTAAAGTTTTTATTTTTATATCTGGAATTTTTTTTGGCCTTTTTAAGAGTTTAAACGCTATCTAATGCCTTTTTTTTCAATTTAAAGTTTTTATTTTCATATCTGGATTTTTTTTGGCCTTTTTAAGCGTTTAAACGCTATCTAATGCCTTTTTTTTCAATTTAAAGTTTTTATTTTCATATCTGGATTTTTTTTTGGCCTTTTTAAGCGTTTAAACGCTATCTAATGCCTTTTTTTCAATTTAAAGTTTTTTTTTTTATATCTGGAATTTTTTTTGGCCTTTTTAAGAGTTTAAACGCTATCTAATGCCTTTTTTTTCAATTTAAAGTTTTTATTTTCATATCTGGATTTTTTTTTGGCCTTTTTAAGCGTTTAAACGCTATCTAATGCCTTTTTTTTCAATTTAAAGTTTTTATTTTCATATCTGGATTTTTTTTTGGCCTTTTTAAGCGTTTAAACGCTATCTTATGCCTTTTTTTTCAATTTAAAGTTTTTTTTTTTATATCTGGAATTTTTTTTGGCCTTTTTAAGAGTTTAAACGCTATCTAATGCCTTTTTTTTCAATTTAAAGTTTTTATTTTCATATCTGGATTTTTTTTTGGCCTTTTTAAGCGTTTAAACGCTATCTAATGCCTTTTTTTCAATTTAAAGTTTTTTTTTTTATATCTGGAATTTTTTTTGGCCTTTTTAAGAGTTTAAACGCTATCTAATGCCTTTTTTTTCAATTTAAAGTTTTTATTTTCATATCTGGATTTTTTTTTGGCCTTTTTAAGCGTTTAAACGCTATCTAATGCCTTTTTTTTCAATTTAAAGTTTTTATTTTCATATCTGGATTTTTTTTTGGCCTTTTTAAGCGTTTAAACGCTATCTTATGCCTTTTTTTTCAATTTAAAGTTTTTTTTTTTATATCTGGAATTTTTTTTGGCCTTTTTAAGAGTTTAAACGCTATCTAATGCCTTTTTTTTCAATTTAAAGTTTTTATTTTCATATCTGGATTTTTTTTTGGCCTTTTTAAGCGTTTAAACGCTATCTAATGCCTTTTTTTTCAATTTAAAGTTTTTATTTTCATATCTGGATTTTTTTTTGGCCTTTTTAAGCGTTTAAACGCTATCTTATGCCTTTTTTTTCAATTTAAAGTTTTTTTTTTTATATCTGGAATTTTTTTTGGCCTTTTTAAGAGTTTAAACGCTATCTAATGCCTTTTTTTTCAATTTAAAGTTTTTATTTTTATATCTGGAATTTTTTTTGGCCTTTTTAAGCGTTTAAACGCTATCTAATGCCTTTTTTTTCAATTTAAAGTTTTTATTTTTATATCTGGAATTTTTTTTGGCCTTTGTAAGCGTTTAAACGCTATCTAATGCCTTTTTTTTCAATTTAAAGTTTTTATTTCATATCTGGATTTTTTTTTGGCCTTTTTAAGCGTTTAAACGCTATCTAATGCCTTTTTTTTCAATTTAAAGTTTTTATTTTTATATCTGGAATTTTTTTTGGCCTTTTTAAGAGTTTAAACGCTATCTAATGCCTTTTTTTTCAATTTAAAGTTTTTATTTTCATATCTGGATTTTTTTTTGGCCTTTTTAAGCGTTTAAACGCTATCTAATGCATTTTTTTTCAATTTAAAGTTTTTATTTTTATATCTGGAATTTTTTTTGGCCTTTTTAAGCGTTTAAACGCTATCTTATGCCTTTTTTTTCAATTTAAAGTTTTTTTTTTTATATCTGGAATTTTTTTTGGCCTTTTTAAGAGTTTAAACGCTATCTAATGCCTTTTTTTTCAATTTAAAGTTTTTATTTTCATATCTGGATTTTTTTTTGGCCTTTTTAAGCGTTTAAACGCTATCTAATGCCTTTTTTTCAATTTAAAGTTTTTATTTTTATATCTGGAATTTTTTTTGGCCTTTTTAAGCGTTTAAACGCTATCTAATGCCTTTTTTTTCAATTTAAAGTTTTTATTTTCATATCTGGATTTTTTTTTGGCCTTTTTAAGCGTTTAAACGCTATCTAATGCCTTTTTTTTCAATTTAAAGTTTTTATTTTCATATCTGGATTTTTTTTTGGCCTTTTTAAGAGTTTAAACGCTATCTAATGCCTTTTTTTTCAATTTAAAGTTTTTATTTTCATATCTGGATTTTTTTTTGGCCTTTTTAAGCGTTTAAACGCTATCTAATGCCTTTTTTTTCAATTTAAAGTTTTTATTTTCATATCTGGATTTTTTTTTGGCCTTTTTAAGCGTTTAAACGCTATCTTATGCCTTTTTTTTCAATTTAAAGTTTTTTTTTTTATATCTGGAATTTTTTTTGGCCTTTTTAAGAGTTTAAACGCTATCTAATGCCTTTTTTTTCAATTTAAAGTTTTTATTTTCATATCTGGATTTTTTTTTGGCCTTTTTAAGCGTTTAAACGCTATCTAATGCCTTTTTTTCAATTTAAAGTTTTTATTTTTATATCTGGAATTTTTTTTGGCCTTTTTAAGCGTTTAAACGCTATCTAATGCCTTTTTTTTCAATTTAAAGTTTTTATTTTCATATCTGGATTTTTTTTTGGCCTTTTTAAGCGTTTAAACGCTATCTAATGCCTTTTTTTCAATTTAAAGTTTTTTTTTTTATATCTGGAATTTTTTTTGGCCTTTTTAAGAGTTTAAACGCTATCTAATGCCTTTTTTTTCAATTTACAGTTTTTATTTTCATATCTGGATTTTTTTTTGGCCTTTTTAAGCGTTTAAACGCTATCTAATGCATTTTTTTTCAATTTAAAGTTTTTATTTTTATATCTGGAATTTTTTTTGGCCTTTTTAAGCGTTTAAACGCTATCTAATGCCTTTTTTTTCAATTTAAAGTTTTTATTTTCATATCTGGATTTTTTTTTGGCCTTTTTAAGCGTTTAAACGCTATCTAATGCATTTTTTTTCAATTTAAAGTTTTTATTTTTATATCTGGAATTTTTTTTGGCCTTTTTAAGCGTTTAAACGCTATCTAATGCCTTTTTTTCAATTTAAAGTTTTTTTTTTTATATCTGGATTTTTTTTTGGCCTTTTTAAGCGTTTAAACGCTATCTAATGCCTTTTTTTTCAATTTACAGTTTTTATTTTCATATCTGGATTTTTTTTTGGCCTTTTTAAGCGTTTAAACGCTATCTTATGCATTTTTTTTCAATTTAAAGTTTTTATTTTTATATCTGGAATTTTTTTTGGCCTTTTTAAGCGTTTAAACGCTATCTAATGCCTTTTTTTCAATTTAAAGTTTTTTTTTTTATATCTGGATTTTTTTTTGGCCTTTTTAAGCGTTTAAACGCTATCTAATGCCTTTTTTTTCAATTTACAGTTTTTATTTTCATATCTGGATTTTTTTTCGGCCTTTTTAAGCGTTTAAACGCTATCTAATGCCTTTTTTTTCAATTTAAAGTTTTTATTTTCATATCTGGATTTTTTTTTGGCCTTTTTAAGAGTTTAAACGCTATCTAATGCCTTTTTTTTCAATTTACAGTTTTTATTTTCATATCTGGATTTTTTTTTGGCCTTTTTAAGCGTTTAAACGCTATCTAATGCATTTTTTTTCAATTTAAAGTTTTTATTTTTATATCTGGATTTTTTTTTGGCCTTTTTAAGCGTTTAAACGCTATCTAATGCCTTTTTTTTTCAATTTACAGTTTTTATTTTCATATCTGGATTTTTTTTTGGCCTTTTTAAGCGTTTAAACGCTATCTAATGCATTTTTTTTCAATTTAAAGTTTTTATTTTTATATCTGGAATTTTTTTTGGCCTTTTTAAGCGTTTAAACGCTATCTAAGGCTTTTTTTTCAATTTAAAGTTTTTATTTTTATATCTGGATTTTTTTTTGGCCTTTTTAAGCGTTTAAACGCTATCTAATGCCTTTTTTTTCAATTTATAGTTTTTATTTTCATATCTGGATTTTTTTTTGGCCTTTTTAAGCGTTTAAACGCTATCTAATGCATTTTTTTTCAATTTAAAGTTTTTATTTTTATATCTGGAATTTTTTTTGGCTTTTTTAAGCGTTTAAACGCTATCTAATGCCTTTTTTTTCAATTTAAAGTTTTTATTTTCATATCTGGATTTTTTTTTGGCCTTTTTAAGCGTTTAAACGCTATCTAATGCCTTTTTTTTCAATTTAAAGTTTTTATTTTTATATCTGGAATTTTTTTTGGCCTTTTTAAGCGTTTAAACGCTATCTAATGCCTTTTTTTTCAATTTAAAGTTTTTATTTTTATATCTGGAATTTTTTTTGGCCTTTTTAAGCGTTTAAACGCTATCTAATGCCTTTTTTTTCAATTTAAAGTTTTTATTTTTATATCTGGAATTTTTTTTGGCCTTTTTAAGCGTTTAAACGCTATCTAATGCCTTTTTTTCAATTTAAAGTTTTTTTTTTTATATCTGGAATTTTTTTTGGCCTTTTTAAGAGTTTAAACGCTATCTAATGCCTTTTTTTTCAATTTAAAGTTTTTATTTTTATATCTGGAATTTTTTTTGGCCTTTTTAAGCGTTTAAACGCTATCTAATGCATTTTTTTTCAATTTAAAGTTTTTATTTTTATATCTGGAATTTTTTTTGGCCTTTTTAAGCGTTTAAACGCTATCTAATGCCTTTTTTTCAATTTAAAGTTTTTTTTTTTATATCTGGATTTTTTTTTGGCCTTTTTAAGCGTTTAAACGCTATCTAATGCCTTTTTTTTCAATTTACAGTTTTTATTTTCATATCTGGATTTTTTTTTGGCCTTTTTAAGCGTTTAAACGCTATCTTATGCATTTTTTTTCAATTTAAAGTTTTTATTTTTATATCTGGAATTTTTTTTGGCCTTTTTAAGCGTTTAAACGCTATCTAATGCCTTTTTTTCAATTTAAAGTTTTTTTTTTTATATCTGGATTTTTTTTTGGCCTTTTTAAGCGTTTAAACGCTATCTAATGCCTTTTTTTTCAATTTACAGTTTTTATTTTCATATCTGGATTTTTTTTCGGCCTTTTTAAGCGTTTAAACGCTATCTAATGCCTTTTTTTTCAATTTAAAGTTTTTATTTTCATATCTGGATTTTTTTTTGGCCTTTTTAAGAGTTTAAACGCTATCTAATGCCTTTTTTTTCAATTTACAGTTTTTATTTTCATATCTGGATTTTTTTTTGGCCTTTTTAAGCGTTTAAACGCTATCTAATGCATTTTTTTTCAATTTAAAGTTTTTATTTTTATATCTGGATTTTTTTTTGGCCTTTTTAAGCGTTTAAACGCTATCTAATGCCTTTTTTTTTCAATTTACAGTTTTTATTTTCATATCTGGATTTTTTTTTGGCCTTTTTAAGCGTTTAAACGCTATCTAATGCATTTTTTTTCAATTTAAAGTTTTTATTTTTATATCTGGAATTTTTTTTGGCCTTTTTAAGCGTTTAAACGCTATCTAAGGCTTTTTTTTCAATTTAAAGTTTTTATTTTTATATCTGGATTTTTTTTTGGCCTTTTTAAGCGTTTAAACGCTATCTAATGCCTTTTTTTTCAATTTATAGTTTTTATTTTCATATCTGGATTTTTTTTTGGCCTTTTTAAGCGTTTAAACGCTATCTAATGCATTTTTTTTCAATTTAAAGTTTTTATTTTTATATCTGGAATTTTTTTTGGCTTTTTTAAGCGTTTAAACGCTATCTAATGCCTTTTTTTTCAATTTAAAGTTTTTATTTTCATATCTGGATTTTTTTTTGGCCTTTTTAAGCGTTTAAACGCTATCTAATGCCTTTTTTTTCAATTTAAAGTTTTTATTTTTATATCTGGAATTTTTTTTGGCCTTTTTAAGCGTTTAAACGCTATCTAATGCCTTTTTTTTCAATTTAAAGTTTTTATTTTTATATCTGGAATTTTTTTTGGCCTTTTTAAGCGTTTAAACGCTATCTAATGCCTTTTTTTTCAATTTAAAGTTTTTATTTTCATATCTGGATTTTTTTTTGGCCTTTTTAAGCGTTTAAACGCTATCTAATGCCTTTTTTTTCAATTTAAAGTTTTTATTTTTATATCTGGAATTTTTTTTGGCCTTTTTAAGCGTTTAAACGCTATCTAATGCCTTTTTTTTCAATTTATAGTTTTTATTTTCATATCTGGATTTTTTTTTGGCCTTTTTAAGCGTTTAAACGCTATCTAATGCATTTTTTTTCAATTTAAAGTTTTTATTTTTATATCTGGAATTTTTTTTGGCTTTTTTAAGCGTTTAAACGCTATCTAATGCCTTTTTTTCAATTTAAAGTTTTTATTTTCATATCTGGATTTTTTTTTGGCCTTTTTAAGCGTTTAAACGCTATCTAATGCCTTTTTTTTCAATTTAAAGTTTTTATTTTTATATCTGGAATTTTTTTTGGCCTTTTTAAGCGTTTAAACGCTATCTAATGCCTTTTTTTTCAATTTAAAGTTTTTATTTTTATATCTGGAATTTTTTTTGGCCTTTTTAAGCGTTTAAACGCTATCTAATGCCTTTTTTTTCAATTTAAAGTTTTTATTTTTATATCTGGAATTTTTTTTGGCCTTTTTAAGCGTTTAAACGCTATCTTATGCCTTTTTTTTCAATTTAAAGTTTTTATTTTTATATCTGGAATTTTTTTTGGCTTTTTTAAGCGTTTAAACGCTATCTAATGCTTTTTTTTTCAATTTAAAGTTTTTTTTTTTATATCTGGAATTTTTTTTGGCCTTTTTAAGCGTTTAAACGCTATCTAATGCCTTTTTTTTTCAATTTAAAGTTTTTATTTTCATATCTGGATTTTTTTTTTGGCGTTTTTAAGCGTTTAAACGCTATCTAATGCCTTTTTTTTCAATTTAAAGTTTTTATTTTTATATCTGGAATTTTTTTTGGCCTTTTTAAGCGTTTAAACGCTATCTAATGCCTTTTTTTTCAATTTAAAGTTTTTTTTTTTATATCTGGAATTTTTTTTGGCCTTTTTAAGCGTTTAAACGCTATCTAATGCCTTTTTTTTTAATTTAAATTTTTTATTTTCATATCTGGATTTTTTTTTGGCCTTTTTAAGCGTTTAAACGCTATCTAATGCCTTTTTTTTCAATTTAAAGTTTTTATTTTTATATCTGGAATTTTTTTTGGCCTTTTTAAGCGTTTAAACGCTATCTAATGCCTTTTTTTTCAATTTAAAGTTTATATTTTTATATCTGGATTTTTTTTTGGCCTTTTTAAGCGTTTAAACGCTATCTAATGCCTTTTTTTTCAATTTAAAGTTTTTATTTTTATATCTGGAATTTTTTTTGGCCTTTTTAAGTGTTTAAACGCTATCTAATGCCTTTTTTTTCAATTTAAAGTTTTTATTTTTATATCTGGAATTTTTTTTGGCCTTTTTAAGCGTTTAAACGCTATCTAATGCCTTTTTTTTCAATTTAAAGTTTTTTTTTTTATATCTGGAATTTTTTTTGGCCTTTTTAAGCGTTTAAACGCTATCTAATGCCTTTTTTTTTAATTTAAAGTTTTTATTTTCATATCTGGATTTTTTTTTGGCCTTTTTAAGCGTTTAAACGCTATCTAATGCCTTTTTTTTCAATTTAAAGTTTTTATTTTTATATCTGGAATTTTTTTTGGCCTTTTTAAGCGTTTAAACGCTATCTAATGCCTTTTTTTTCAATTTAAAGTTTTTATTTTTATATCTGGAATTTTTTTTGGCCTTTTTAAGCGTTTAAACGCTATCTAATGCCTTTTTTTTCAATTTAAAGTTTTTATTTTTATATCTGGAATTTTTTTTGGCCTTTTTAAGCGTTTAAACGCTATCTAATGCCTTTTTTTTCAATTTAAAGTTTTTATTTTTATATCTGGAATTTTTTTTGGCCTTTTTAAGCGTTTAAACGCTATCTAATGCCTTTTTTTTCAATTTAAAGTTTTTATTTTTATATCTGGAATTTTTTTTGGCCTTTTTAAGCGTTTAAACGCTATCTAATGCCTTTTTTTTCAATTTAAAGTTTTTATTTTTATATCTGGAATTTTTTTTGGCGTTTTTAAGCGTTTAAACGCTATCTAATGCCTTTTTTTTCAATTTAAAGTTTTTATTTTTATATCTGGAATTTTTTTTGGCCTTTTTAAGCGTTTAAACGCTATCTAATGCCTTTTTTTTCAATTTAAAGTTTTTTTTTTTATATCTGGAATTTTTTTTGGCCTTTTTAAGCGTTTAAACGCTATCTAATGCCTTTTTTTTTAATTTAAAGTTTTTATTTTCATATCTGGATTTTTTTTTGGCCTTTTTAAGCGTTTAAACGCTATCTAATGCCTTTTTTTTCAATTTAAAGTTTTTATTTTTATATCTGGAATTTTTTTTGGCCTTTTTAAGCGTTTAAACGCTATCTAATGCCTTTTTTTTCAATTTAAAGTTTTTATTTTTATATCTGGAATTTTTTTTGGCCTTTTTAAGCGTTCAAACGCTATCTAATGCCTTTTTTTTCAATTTAAAGTTTTTATTTTTATATCTGGAATTTTTTTTGGCCTTTTTAAGCGTTTAAACGCTATCTAATGCCTTTTTTTTCAATTTAAAGTTTTTATTTTTATATCTGGAATTTTTTTTGACCTTTTTAAGCGTTTAAACGCTATCTAATGCCTTTTTTTTCAATTTAAAGTTTTTATTTTTATATCTGGAATTTTTTTTGGCCTTTTTAAGCGTTTAAACGCTATCTAATGCCTTTTTTTTCAATTTAAAGTTTTTATTTTTATATCTGGAATTTTTTTTGGCCTTTTTAAGCGTTTAAACGCTATCTAATGCCTTTTTTTTCAATTTAAAGTTTTTATTTTTATATCTGGAATTTTTTTTGGCCTTTTTAAGCGTTTAAACGCTATCTAATGCCTTTTTTTTCAATTTAAAGTTTTTATTTTTATATCTGGAATTTTTTTTGGCGTTTTTAAGCGTTTAAACGCTATCTAATGCCTTTTTTTTCAATTTAAAGTTTTTATTTTTATATCTGGAATTTTTTTTGGCCTTTTTAAGCGTTTAAACGCTATCTAATGCCTTTTTTTTCAATTTAAAGTTTTTTTTTTTATATCTGGAATTTTTTTTGGCCTTTTTAAGCGTTTAAACGCTATCTAATGCCTTTTTTTTTAATTTAAAGTTTTTATTTTCATATCTGGATTTTTTTTTGGCCTTTTTAAGCGTTTAAACGCTATCTAATGCCTTTTTTTTCAATTTAAAGTTTTTATTTTTATATCTGGAATTTTTTTTGGCCTTTTTAAGCGTTTAAACGCTATCTAATGCCTTTTTTTTCAATTTAAAGTTTTTATTTTTATATCTGGAATTTTTTTTGGCCTTTTTAAGCGTTTAAACGCTATCTAATGCCTTTTTTTTCAATTTAAAGTTTTTATTTTTATATCTGGAATTTTTTTTGGCCTTTTTAAGCGTTTAAACGCTATCTAATGCCTTTTTTTTCAATTTAAAGTTTTTATTTTTATATCTGGAATTTTTTTTGGCCTTTTTAAGCGTTTAAACGCTATCTAATGCCTTTTTTTTCAATTTAAAGTTTTTATTTTTATATCTGGAATTTTTTTTGGCCTTTTTAAGCGTTTAAACGCTATCTAATGCCTTTTTTTTCAATTTAAAGTTTTTATTTTTATATCTGGAATTTTTTTTGGCCTTTTTAAGCGTTTAAACGCTATCTAATGCCTTTTTTTTCAATTTAAAGTTTTTATTTTTATATCTGGAATTTTTTTTGGCCTTTTTAAGCGTTTAAACGCTATCTAATGCCTTTTTTTTCAATTTAAAGTTTTTATTTTTATATCTGGAATTTTTTTTGGCGTTTTTAAGCGTTTAAACGCTATCTAATGCCTTTTTTTTCAATTTAAAGTTTTTATTTTTATATCTGGAATTTTTTTTGGCCTTTTTAAGCGTTTAAACGCTATCTAATGCCTTTTTTTTCAATTTAAAGTTTTTTTTTTTATATCTGGAATTTTTTTTGGCCTTTTTAAGCGTTTAAACGCTATCTAATGCCTTTTTTTTTAATTTAAAGTTTTTATTTTCATATCTGGATTTTTTTTTGGCCTTTTTAAGCGTTTAAACGCTATCTAATGCCTTTTTTTTCAATTTAAAGTTTTTATTTTTATATCTGGAATTTTTTTTGGCCTTTTTAAGCGTTTAAACGCTATCTAATGCCTTTTTTTTCAATTTAAAGTTTTTATTTTTATATCTGGAATTTTTTTTGGCCTTTTTAAGCGTTCAAACGCTATCTAATGCCTTTTTTTTCAATTTAAAGTTTTTATTTTTATATCTGGAATTTTTTTTGGCCTTTTTAAGCGTTTAAACGCTATCTAATGCCTTTTTTTTCAATTTAAAGTTTTTATTTTTATATCTGGAATTTTTTTTGACCTTTTTAAGCGTTTAAACGCTATCTAATGCCTTTTTTTTCAATTTAAAGTTTTTATTTTTATATCTGGAATTTTTTTTGGCCTTTTTAAGCGTTTAAACGCTATCTAATGCCTTTTTTTTCAATTTAAAGTTTTTATTTTTATATCTGGAATTTTTTTTGGCCTTTTTAAGCGTTTAAACGCTATCTAATGCCTTTTTTTTCAATTTAAAGTTTTTATTTTTATATCTGGAATTTTTTTTGGCCTTTTTAAGCGTTTAAACGCTATCTAATGCCTTTTTTTTCAATTTAAAGTTTTTATTTTTATATCTGGAATTTTTTTTGGCGTTTTTAAGCGTTTAAACGCTATCTAATGCCTTTTTTTTCAATTTAAAGTTTTTATTTTTATATCTGGAATTTTTTTTGGCCTTTTTAAGCGTTTAAACGCTATCTAATGCCTTTTTTTTCAATTTAAAGTTTTTTTTTTTATATCTGGAATTTTTTTTGGCCTTTTTAAGCGTTTAAACGCTATCTAATGCCTTTTTTTTTAATTTAAAGTTTTTATTTTCATATCTGGATTTTTTTTTGGCCTTTTTAAGCGTTTAAACGCTATCTAATGCCTTTTTTTTCAATTTAAAGTTTTTATTTTTATATCTGGAATTTTTTTTGGCCTTTTTAAGCGTTTAAACGCTATCTAATGCCTTTTTTTTCAATTTAAAGTTTTTATTTTTATATCTGGAATTTTTTTTGGCCTTTTTAAGCGTTTAAACGCTATCTAATGCCTTTTTTTTCAATTTAAAGTTTTTATTTTCATATCTGGATTTTTTGGCCTTTTTAAGCGTTTAAACGCTATCTAATGCCTTTTTTTTCAATTTAAAGTTTTTATTTTCATATCTGGATTTTTTGGCCTTTTTAAGCGTTTAAACGCTATCTAATGCCTTTTTTTTCAATTTAAAGTTTTTATTTTCATATCTGGATTTTTTGGCCTTTTTAAGCGTTTAAACGCTATCTAATGCCTTTTTTTTCAATTTAAAGTTTTTATTTTCATATCTGGATTTTTTGGCCTTTTTAAGCGTTTAAACGCTATCTAATGCCTTTTTTTCAATTTAAAGTTTTTATTTTTATATCTGGATTTTTTGGCCTTTTTAAGCGTTTAAACGCTATCTAATGCCTTTTTTTTCAATTTAAAGTTTTTATTTTCATATCTGGATTTTTTGGCCTTTTTAAGCGTTTAAACGCTATCTAATGCCTTTTTTTCAATTTAAAGTTTTTATTTTTATATCTGGATTTTTTGGCCTTTTTAAGCGTTTAAACGCTATCTAATGCCTTTTTTTTCAATTTAAAGTTTTTATTTTTATATCTGGAATTTTTTTTGGCCTTTTTAAGCGTTTAAACGCTATCTAATGCCTTTTTTTTCAATTTAAAGTTTTTATTTTCATATCTGGATTTTTTTTTGGCCTTTTTAAGCGTTTAAACGCTATCTAATGCCTTTTTTTTCAATTTAAAGTTTTTATTTTCATATCTGGATTTTTTGGCCTTTTTAAGCGTTTAAACGCTATCTAATGCCTTTTTTTTCAATTTAAAGTTTTTATTTTCATATCTGGATTTTTTGGCCTTTTTAAGCGTTTAAACGCTATCTAATGCCTTTTTTTCAATTTAAAGTTTTTATTTTTATATCTGGATTTTTTGGCCTTTTTAAGCGTTTAAACGCTATCTAATGCCTTTTTTTCAATTTAAAGTTTTTATTTTTATATCTGGATTTTTTGGCCTTTTTAAGCGTTTAAACGCTATCTAATGCCTTTTTTTCAATTTAAAGTTTTTATTTTTATATCTGGAATTTTTTTTGGCCTTTTTAAGCGCTTAAACGCTATCTAATGCCTTTTTTTTCAATTTAAAGTTTTTATTTTCATATCTGGATTTTTTTTTGGCCTTTTTAAGCGTTTAAACGCTATCTAATGCCTTTTTTTCAATTTAAAGTTTTTATTTTTATATCTGGAATTTTTTTTGGCCTTTTTAAGCGCTTAAACGCTATCTAATGCCTTTTTTTTCAATTTAAAGTTTTTATTTTCATATCTGGATTTTTTGGCCTTTTTAAGCGTTTAAACGCTATCTAATGCCTTTTTTTCAATTTAAAGTTTTTATTTTTATATCTGGATTTTTTGGCCTTTTTAAGCGTTTAAACGCTATCTAATGCCTTTTTTTCAATTTAAAGTTTTTATTTTTATATCTGGATTTTTTGGCCTTTTTAAGCGTTTAAACGCTATCTAATGCCTTTTTTTTCAATTTAAAGTTTTTATTTTTATATCTGGAATTTTTTTTGGCCTTTTTAAGCGCTTAAACGCTATCTAATGCCTTTTTTTTCAATTTTAAGTTTTTTTTTTATATCTGGAATTTTTTTTGGCCTTTTTAAGCGTTTAAACGCTATCTAGTGCCTTTTTTTTCAATTTAAAGTTTTTATTTTCATATCTGGATTTTTTTTTGGCCTTTTTAAGCGCTTAAACGCTATCTAATGCCTTTTTTTTCAATTCAAAGTTTTTATTTTCATATCTGGATTTTTTTTTGGCCTTTTTAAGCGTTTAAACGCTATCTAATGCCTTTTTTTTCAATTTAAAGTTTTTATTTTTATATCTGGAATTTTTTTTGGCCTTTTTAAGCGTTTAAACGCTATCTAATGCCTTTTTTTTCAATTTATAGTTTTTATTTTCATATCTGGATTTTTTTTTGGCCTTTTTAAGCGTTTAAACGCTATCTAATGCATTTTTTTTCAATTTAAAGTTTTTATTTTTATATCTGGAATTTTTTTTGGCTTTTTTAAGCGTTTAAACGCTATCTAATGCCTTTTTTTTCAATTTAAAGTTTTTATTTTCATATCTGGATTTTTTTTTGGCCTTTTTAAGCGTTTAAACGCTATCTAATGCCTTTTTTTTCAATTTAAAGTTTTTATTTTTATATCTGGAATTTTTTTTGGCCTTTTTAAGCGTTTAAACGCTATCTAATGCCTTTTTTTTCAATTTAAAGTTTTTATTTTTATATCTGGAATTTTTTTTGGCCTTTTTAAGCGTTTAAACGCTATCTAATGCCTTTTTTTTCAATTTAAAGTTTTTATTTTTATATCTGGAATTTTTTTTGGCCTTTTTAAGCGTTTAAACGCTATCTAATGCCTTTTTTTTCAATTTAAAGTTTTTATTTTTATATCTGGAATTTTTTTTGGCTTTTTTAAGCGTTTAAACGCTATCTAATGCTTTTTTTTTCAATTTAAAGTTTTTTTTTTTATATCTGGAATTTTTTTTGGCCTTTTTAAGCGTTTAAACGCTATCTAATGCCTTTTTTTTTCAATTTAAAGTTTTTATTTTCATATCTGGATTTTTTTTTTGGCGTTTTTAAGCGTTTAAACGCTATCTAATGCCTTTTTTTTCAATTTAAAGTTTTTATTTTTATATCTGGAATTTTTTTTGGCCTTTTTAAGCGTTTAAACGCTATCTAATGCCTTTTTTTTCAATTTAAAGTTTTTTTTTTTATATCTGGAATTTTTTTTGGCCTTTTTAAGCGTTTAAACGCTATCTAATGCCTTTTTTTTTAATTTAAATTTTTTATTTTCATATCTGGATTTTTTTTTGGCCTTTTTAAGCGTTTAAACGCTATCTAATGCCTTTTTTTTCAATTTAAAGTTTTTATTTTTATATCTGGAATTTTTTTTGGCCTTTTTAAGCGTTTAAACGCTATCTAATGCCTTTTTTTTCAATTTAAAGTTTATATTTTTATATCTGGATTTTTTTTTGGCCTTTTTAAGCGTTTAAACGCTATCTAATGCCTTTTTTTTCAATTTAAAGTTTTTATTTTTATATCTGGAATTTTTTTTGGCCTTTTTAAGTGTTTAAACGCTATCTAATGCCTTTTTTTTCAATTTAAAGTTTTTATTTTTATATCTGGAATTTTTTTTGGCCTTTTTAAGCGTTTAAACGCTATCTAATGCCTTTTTTTTCAATTTAAAGTTTTTTTTTTTATATCTGGAATTTTTTTTGGCCTTTTTAAGCGTTTAAACGCTATCTAATGCCTTTTTTTTTAATTTAAAGTTTTTATTTTCATATCTGGATTTTTTTTTGGCCTTTTTAAGCGTTTAAACGCTATCTAATGCCTTTTTTTTCAATTTAAAGTTTTTATTTTTATATCTGGAATTTTTTTTGGCCTTTTTAAGCGTTTAAACGCTATCTAATGCCTTTTTTTTCAATTTAAAGTTTTTATTTTTATATCTGGAATTTTTTTTGGCCTTTTTAAGCGTTTAAACGCTATCTAATGCCTTTTTTTTCAATTTAAAGTTTTTATTTTTATATCTGGAATTTTTTTTGGCCTTTTTAAGCGTTTAAACGCTATCTAATGCCTTTTTTTTCAATTTAAAGTTTTTATTTTTATATCTGGAATTTTTTTTGGCCTTTTTAAGCGTTTAAACGCTATCTAATGCCTTTTTTTTCAATTTAAAGTTTTTATTTTTATATCTGGAATTTTTTTTGGCCTTTTTAAGCGTTTAAACGCTATCTAATGCCTTTTTTTTCAATTTAAAGTTTTTATTTTTATATCTGGAATTTTTTTTGGCGTTTTTAAGCGTTTAAACGCTATCTAATGCCTTTTTTTTCAATTTAAAGTTTTTATTTTTATATCTGGAATTTTTTTTGGCCTTTTTAAGCGTTTAAACGCTATCTAATGCCTTTTTTTTCAATTTAAAGTTTTTTTTTTATATCTGGAATTTTTTTTGGCCTTTTTAAGCGTTTAAACGCTATCTAATGCCTTTTTTTTTAATTTAAAGTTTTTATTTTCATATCTGGATTTTTTTTTGGCCTTTTTAAGCGTTTAAACGCTATCTAATGCCTTTTTTTTCAATTTAAAGTTTTTATTTTTATATCTGGAATTTTTTTTGGCCTTTTTAAGCGTTTAAACGCTATCTAATGCCTTTTTTTTCAATTTAAAGTTTTTATTTTTATATCTGGAATTTTTTTTGGCCTTTTTAAGCGTTCAAACGCTATCTAATGCCTTTTTTTTCAATTTAAAGTTTTTATTTTTATATCTGGAATTTTTTTTGGCCTTTTTAAGCGTTTAAACGCTATCTAATGCCTTTTTTTTCAATTTAAAGTTTTTATTTTTATATCTGGAATTTTTTTTGGCCTTTTTAAGCGTTTAAACGCTATCTAATGCCTTTTTTTTCAATTTAAAGTTTTTATTTTTATATCTGGAATTTTTTTTGGCCTTTTTAAGCGTTTAAACGCTATCTAATGCCTTTTTTTTCAATTTAAAGTTTTTATTTTTATATCTGGAATTTTTTTTGGCCTTTTTAAGCGTTTAAACGCTATCTAATGCCTTTTTTTTCAATTTAAAGTTTTTATTTTTATATCTGGAATTTTTTTTGGCCTTTTTAAGCGTTTAAACGCTATCTAATGCCTTTTTTTTCAATTTAAAGTTTTTATTTTTATATCTGGAATTTTTTTTGGCGTTTTTAAGCGTTTAAACGCTATCTAATGCCTTTTTTTTCAATTTAAAGTTTTTATTTTTATATCTGGAATTTTTTTTGGCCTTTTTAAGCGTTTAAACGCTATCTAATGCCTTTTTTTTCAATTTAAAGTTTTTTTTTTTATATCTGGAATTTTTTTTGGCCTTTTTAAGCGTTTAAACGCTATCTAATGCCTTTTTTTTTAATTTAAAGTTTTTATTTTCATATCTGGATTTTTTTTTGGCCTTTTTAAGCGTTTAAACGCTATCTAATGCCTTTTTTTTCAATTTAAAGTTTTTATTTTTATATCTGGAATTTTTTTTGGCCTTTTTAAGCGTTTAAACGCTATCTAATGCCTTTTTTTTCAATTTAAAGTTT
The DNA here is from genome assembly GCA_963669355.1 of Chorisops tibialis. Taxonomy (NCBI): domain Eukaryota; kingdom Metazoa; phylum Arthropoda; class Insecta; order Diptera; family Stratiomyidae; genus Chorisops; species Chorisops tibialis. The sequence goes on along the minus strand of OY770263.1, from coordinate 193,766,745 downwards.
TTATTTTTATATCTGGAATTTTTTGTGGCCTTTTTAAGCGTTTAAACGCTATCTAATGCCTTTTTTTTCAATTTAAAGTTTTTATTTTTATATCTGGAATTTTTTTTGGCCTTTTTAAGCGTTTAAACGCTATCTAATGCCTTTTTTTTCAATTTAAAGTTTTTATTTTCATATCTGGATTTTTTGGCCTTTTTAAGCGTTTAAACGCTATCTAATGCCTTTTTTTCAATTTAAAGTTTTTATTTTTATATCTGGATTTTTTGGCCTTTTTAAGCGTTTAAACGCTATCTAATGCCTTTTTTTTCAATTTAAAGTTTTTATTTTCATATCTGGATTTTTTGGCCTTTTTAAGCGTTTAAACGCTATCTAATGCCTTTTTTTCAATTTAAAGTTTTTATTTTTATATCTGGATTTTTTGGCCTTTTTAAGCGTTTAAACGCTATCTAATGCCTTTTTTTTCAATTTAAAGTTTTTATTTTTATATCTGGAATTTTTTTTGGCCTTTTTAAGCGTTTAAACGCTATCTAATGCCTTTTTTTTCAATTTAAAGTTTTTATTTTCATATCTGGATTTTTTTTTGGCCTTTTTAAGCGTTTAAACGCTATCTAATGCCTTTTTTTTCAATTTAAAGTTTTTATTTTCATATCTGGATTTTTTGGCCTTTTTAAGCGTTTAAACGCTATCTAATGCCTTTTTTTTCAATTTAAAGTTTTTATTTTCATATCTGGATTTTTTGGCCTTTTTAAGCGTTTAAACGCTATCTAATGCCTTTTTTTCAATTTAAAGTTTTTATTTTTATATCTGGATTTTTTGGCCTTTTTAAGCGTTTAAACGCTATCTAATGCCTTTTTTTCAATTTAAAGTTTTTATTTTTATATCTGGATTTTTTGGCCTTTTTAAGCGTTTAAACGCTATCTAATGCCTTTTTTTCAATTTAAAGTTTTTATTTTTATATCTGGAATTTTTTTTGGCCTTTTTAAGCGCTTAAACGCTATCTAATGCCTTTTTTTTCAATTTAAAGTTTTTATTTTCATATCTGGATTTTTTTTTGGCCTTTTTAAGCGTTTAAACGCTATCTAATGCCTTTTTTTCAATTTAAAGTTTTTATTTTTATATCTGGAATTTTTTTTGGCCTTTTTAAGCGCTTAAACGCTATCTAATGCCTTTTTTTTCAATTTAAAGTTTTTATTTTCATATCTGGATTTTTTTGGCCTTTTTAAGCGTTTAAACGCTATCTAATGCCTTTTTTTCAATTTAAAGTTTTTATTTTTATATCTGGATTTTTTTGGCCTTTTTAAGCGTTTAAACGCTATCTAATGCCTTTTTTTCAATTTAAAGTTTTTATTTTTATATCTGGATTTTTTGGCCTTTTTAAGCGTTTAAACGCTATCTAATGCCTTTTTTTTCAATTTAAAGTTTTTATTTTTATATCTGGAATTTTTTTTGGCCTTTTTAAGCGCTTAAACGCTATCTAATGCCTTTTTTTTCAATTTTAAGTTTTTTTTTTATATCTGGAATTTTTTTTGGCCTTTTTAAGCGTTTAAACGCTATCTAGTGCCTTTTTTTTCAATTTAAAGTTTTTATTTTCATATCTGGATTTTTTTTTGGCCTTTTTAAGCGTTTAAACGCTATCTAATGCCTTTTTTTCAATTTAAAGTTTTTATTTTCATATCTGGATTTTTTTTTGGCCTTTTTAAGCGTTTAAACGCTATCTAATGCCTTTTTTTCAATTTAAAGTTTTTATTTTTATATCTGGAATTTTTTTTGGCCTTTTTAAGCGTTTAAACGCTATCTAATGCCTTTTTTTTCAATTTAAAGTTTTTATTTTCATATCTGGATTTTTTTTTGGCCTTTTTAAGCGCTTAAACGCTATCTAATGCCTTTTTTTTCAATTTAAAGTTTTTATTTTTATATCTGGAATTTTTTTTGGCCTTTTTAAGCGTTTAAACGCTATCTAATGCCTTTTTTTTCAATTTAAAGTTTTTATTTTCATATCTGGTTTTTTTTTGGCCTTTTAAAGCGTTTAAACGCTATCTAATGCCTTTTTTTTCAATTTAAAGTTTTTATTTTTCATATCTGGATTTTTTTTTGGCCTTTTTAAGCGTTTAAACGCTATCTAATGCCTTTTTTTTCAATTTAAAGTTTTTATTTTCATATCTGGATTTTTTTTTGGCCTTTTTAAGCGCTTAAACGCTATCTAATGCCTTTTTTTTCAATTTAAAGTTTTTATTTTTATATCTGGAATTTTTTTTGGCCTTTTTAAGCGTTTAAACGCTATCTAATGCCTTTTTTTTCAATTTAAAGTTTTTATTTTCATATCTGGATTTTTTTTTTGGCCTTTTTAAGCGTTTAAACGCTATCTAATGCCTTTTTTTTCAATTTAAAGTTTTTATTTTTATATCTGGAATTTTTTTTGGCCTTTTTAAGCGTTTAAACGCTATCTAATGCCTTTTTTTTCATTTAAAGTTTTTATTTTCATATCTGGTTTTTTTTTTGGCCTTTTAAAGCGTTTAAACGCTATCTAATGCCTTTTTTTTTCAATTTAAAGTTTTTATTTTTATATCTGGAATTTTTTTTGGCCTTTTTAAGCGTTTAAACGCTATCTAATGCCTTTTTTTTCAATTTAAAGTTTTTATTTTCATATCTGGATTTTTTGGCCTTTTTAAGCGTTTAAACGCTATCTAATGCCTTTTTTTCAATTTAAAGTTTTATTTTATATCTGGAATTTTTTTTGGCCTTTTTAAGCGTTTAAACGCTATCTAATGCCTTTTTTTTCAATTTAAAGTTTTTATTTTCATATCTGGATTTTTTTTTGGCCTTTTTAAGCGCTTAAACGCTATCTAATGCCTTTTTTTTTCAATTTAAAGTTTTTATTTTTATATCTGGAATTTTTTTTGGCCTTTTTAAGCGTTTTAAACGCTATCTAATGCCTTTTTTTTCAATTTAAAGTTTTTATTTTCATATCTGGATTTTTTTTGGCCTTTTTAAGCGTTTAAACGCTATCTAATGCCTTTTTTTTCAATTTAAAGTTTTTATTTTCATATCTGGATTTTTTGGCCTTTTTAAGCGTTTAAACGCTATCTAATGCCTTTTTTTTCAATTTAAAGTTTTTATTTTTATATCTGGAATTTTTTTTGGCCTTTTAAGCGTTTAAACGCTATCTAATGCCTTTTTTTTCAATTTAAAGTTTTTATTTTCATATCTGGATTTTTTTTTGCCTTTTTAAGCGTTTAAACGCTATCTAATGCCTTTTTTTCAATTTAAAGTTTTTATTTTCATATCTGGATTTTTTGGCCTTTTTAAGCGTTTAAACGCTATCTAATGCCTTTTTTTTCAATTTAAAGTTTTTATTTTCATATCTGGATTTTTTGGCCTTTTTAAGCGTTTAAACGCTATCTAATGCCTTTTTTTCAATTTAAAGTTTTATTTTTATATCTGGATTTTTTGGCCTTTTTAAGCGTTTAAACGCTATCTAATGCCTTTTTTTCAATTAAAGTTTTATTTTTATATCTGGATTTTTGGCCTTTTTAAGCGTTTAAACGCTATCTAATGCCTTTTTTTCAATTTAAAGTTTTTATTTTTATATCTGGAATTTTTTTTGGCCTTTTTAAGCGCTTAAACGCTATCTAATGCTTTTTTTTCAATTTAAAGTTTTTATTTTCATATCTGGATTTTTTTTTGGCCTTTTTTAAGCGTTTAAACGCTATCTAATGCCTTTTTTTTCAATTTAAAGTTTTTATTTTCATATCTGGATTTTTTGGCCTTTTTAAGCGTTTAAACGCTATCTAATGCCTTTTTTTCAATTTAAAGTTTTTATTTTCATATCTGGATTTTTTGGCCTTTTTAAGCGTTTAAACGCTATCTAATGCCTTTTTTTCAATTAAAGTTTTTATTTTTATATCTGGAATTTTTTTTGGCCTTTTTAAGCGTTTAAACGCTATCTAATGCCTTTTTTTTCAATTTAAAGTTTTTATTTTCATATCTGATTTTTTGGCCTTTTTAAGCGTTTAAACGCTATCTAATGCCTTTTTTTCAATTTAAAGTTTTTATTTTTATATCTGGAATTTTTTTGGCCTTTTTAAGCGTTTAAACGCTATCTAATGCCTTTTTTTTCAATTTAAAGTTTTTATTTTCATATCTGGATTTTTTTTGGCCTTTTTAAGCGCTTAAACGCTATCTAATGCCTTTTTTTTCAATTTAACAGTTTTTATTTTTATATCTGGAATTTTTTTTGGCCTTTTTAAGCGTTTAAACGCTATCTAATGCCTTTTTTTTCAATTTAAAGTTTTTATTTTCATATCTGGATTTTTTTGGCCTTTTTAAGCGTTTAAACGCTATCTAATGCCTTTTTTTTCAATTTAAAGTTTTTATTTTCATATCTGGATTTTTTGGCCTTTTTAAGCGTTTAAACGCTATCTAATGCCTTTTTTTTCAATTTAAAGTTTTTATTTTATATCTGGAATTTTTTTTGGCCTTTTTAAGCGTTTAAACGCTATCTAATGCCTTTTTTTTCAATTTAAAGTTTTTATTTTTCATATCTGGATTTTTTTTGGCCTTTTTAAGCGTTTAAACGCTATCTAATGCCTTTTTTTTCAATTTAAAGTTTTTATTTTCATATCTGGATTTTTTTGGCCTTTTTAAGCGTTTAAACGCTATCTAATGCCTTTTTTTTCAATTTAAAGTTTTTATTTTCATATCTGGATTTTTTGGCCTTTTTAAGCGTTTAAACGCTATCTAATGCCTTTTTTTCAATTTAAAGTTTTTATTTTATATCTGGATTTTTTGGCCTTTTTAAGCGTTTAAACGCTATCTAATGCCTTTTTTTCAATTTAAAGTTTTTATTTTTATATCTGGATTTTTTTGGCCTTTTTAAGCGTTTAAACGCTATCTAATGCCTTTTTTTCAATTTAAAGTTTTTATTTTATATCTGGAATTTTTTTGGCCTTTTTAAGCGCTTAAACGCTATCTAATGCCTTTTTTTTCAATTTAAAGTTTTTATTTTCATATCTGGATTTTTTTTTGGCCTTTTTAAGCGTTTAAACGCTATCTAATGCCTTTTTTTCAATTTAAAGTTTTTATTTTTATATCTGGAATTTTTTTTGGCCTTTTTAAGCGCTTAAACGCTATCTAATGCCTTTTTTTTCAATTTAAAGTTTTTATTTTCATATCTGGATTTTTTTGGCCTTTTTAAGCGTTTAAACGCTATCTAATGCCTTTTTTTTCAATTTAAAGTTTTTATTTTTATATCTGGAATTTTTTTTGGCCTTTTTAAGCGCTTAAACGCTATCTAATGCCTTTTTTTTCAATTTAAAGTTTTTATTTTATATCTGGAATTTTTTTGGCCTTTTTAAGCGTTTAAACGCTATCTAGTGCCTTTTTTTTCAATTTAAAGTTTTTATTTTCATATCTGGATTTTTTTTTGGCCTTTTTAAGCGCTTAAACGCTATCTAATGCCTTTTTTTTCAATTTAAAGTTTTTATTTTCATATCTGGATTTTTTTTGGCCTTTTTAAGCGTTTAAACGCTATCTAATGCCTTTTTTTCAATTTAAAGTTTTTATTTTTATATCTGGAATTTTTTTTGGCCTTTTTAAGCGTTTAAACGCTATCTAATGCCTTTTTTTTCAATTTAAAGTTTTTATTTTCATATCTGGATTTTTTTTTGGCCTTTTTAAGCGCTTAAAACGCTATCTAATGCCTTTTTTTTTCAATTTAAAGTTTTTATTTTTATATCTGAATTTTTTTTGGCCTTTTAAGCGTTTAAAACGCTATCTAATGCCTTTTTTTTCAATTTAAAGTTTTTATTTTCATATCTGGATTTTTTTTTGGCCTTTTAAAGCGTTTAAACGCTATCTAATGCCTTTTTTTTCAATTAAAGTTTTTATTTTCATATCTGGATTTTTTTTTGGCCTTTTTAAGCGTTTAAACGCTATCTAATGCCTTTTTTTTCAATTTAAAGTTTTTATTTTCATATCTGGATTTTTTTTTGGCCTTTTTAAGCGTTTAAACGCTATCTAATGCCTTTTTTTTCAATTTAAAGTTTTTATTTTTATATCTGGAATTTTTTTTGGCCTTTTAAGCGTTTAAACGCTATCTAATGCCTTTTTTTTCAATTTAAAGTTTTTATTTTCATATCTGGATTTTTTTTGGCCTTTTAAAGCGTTTAAACGCTATCTAATGCCTTTTTTTTCAATTTAAAGTTTTTATTTTTATATCTGGAATTTTTTTTGGCCTTTTTAAGCGTTTAAACGCTATCTAATGCCTTTTTTTTCAATTTAAAGTTTTTATTTTCATATCTGGATTTTTTTTTGGCCTTTTAAGCGTTTAAACGCTATCTAATGCCTTTTTTTTCAATTTAAAGTTTTTATTTTTATATCTGGAATTTTTTTTGGCCTTTTTAAGCGTTTTAAACGCTATCTAATGCCTTTTTTTTCAATTTAAAGTTTTTATTTTCATATCTGGATTTTTTTTGGCCTTTTAAGCGTTTAAACGCTATCTAATGCCTTTTTTTTCAATTTAAAGTTTTTATTTTTATATCTGGAATTTTTTTTGGCCTTTTTAAGCGTTTAAACGCTATCTAATGCCTTTTTTTTCAATTTAAAGTTTTTTTACTTCTTCATATCTGGATTTTTTTTTGGCCTTTTTAAGCGCTTAAACGCTATCTAATGCCTTTTTTTTCAATTTAAAGTTTTTATTTTTATATCTGAATTTTTTTGGCCTTTTTAAGCGTTTAAACGCTATCTAATGCCTTTTTTTTCAATTTAAAGTTTTTTTCAATTTAAAGTTTTTATTTTCATATCTGGATTTTTTTTGGCCTTTTTAAGCGCTTAAACGCTATCTAATGCCTTTTTTTTCAATTTAAAGTTTTTATTTTTATATCTGGAATTTTTTTTGGCCTTTTAAAGCGTTTAAACGCTATCTAATGCCTTTTTTTCAATTTAAAGTTTTTATTTTTATATCTGGAATTTTTTTTGGCCTTTTTAAGCGTTTAAACGCTATCTAATGCCTTTTTTTTCAATTTAAAGTTTTTATTTTCATATCTGGATTTTTTTTGGCCTTTTTAAGCGCTTAAACGCTATCTAATGCCTTTTTTTTCAATTTAAAGTTTTTATTTTTATATCTGGAATTTTTTTTGGCCTTTTTAAGCGTTTAAACGCTATCTAATGCCTTTTTTTTCAATTTAAAGTTTTTATTTTCATATCTGGTTTTTTTTTGGCCTTTTAAAGCGTTTAAACGCTATCTAATGCCTTTTTTTTCAATTTAAAGTTTTTATTTTCATATCTAGATTTTTTTTTGGCCTTTTTAAGCGTTTAAACGCTATCTAATGCCTTTTTTTTCAATTTAAAGTTTTTATTTTCATATCTGGATTTTTTTTTGGCCTTTTTAAGCGCTTAAACGCTATCTAATGCCTTTTTTTTCAATTTAAAGTTTTTATTTTTATATCTGGAATTTTTTTTGGCCTTTTTAAGCGTTTAAACGCTATCTAATGCCTTTTTTTTCAATTTAAAGTTTTTATTTTCATATCTGGATTTTTTTTTGGCCTTTTTAAGCGTTTAAACGCTATCTAATGCCTTTTTTTTCAATTTAAAGTTTTTATTTTTATATCTGGAATTTTTTTTGGCCTTTTTAAGCGTTTAAACGCTATCTAATGCCTTTTTTTTCAATTTAAAGTTTTTATTTTCATATCTGGTTTTTTTTTTGGCCTTTTAAAGCGTTTAAACGCTATCTAATGCCTTTTTTTTCAATTTAAAGTTTTTATTTTCATATCTGGATTTTTTTTTGGCCTTTTTAAGCGTTTAAACGCTATCTAATGCCTTTTTTTTCAATTTAAAGTTTTTATTTTTATATCTGGAATTTTTTTTTGGCCTTTTTAAGCGTTTAAACGCTATCTAATGCCTTTTTTTTCAATTTAAAGTTTTTATTTTCATATCTGGTTTTTTTTTTGGCCTTTTAAAGCGTTTAAAACGCTATCTAATGCCTTTTTTTTCAATTTAAAGTTTTTATTTTCATATCTGGATTTTTTTTTGGCCTTTTTAAGCGTTTAAACGCTATCTAATGCCTTTTTTTTCAATTTAAAGTTTTTATTTTCATATCTGGATTTTTTTTTGGCCTTTTTAAGCGTTTAAACGCTATCTAATGCCTTTTTTTTTTCAATTTAAAGTTTTTATTTTTATATCTGGAATTTTTTTTGGCCTTTTTAAGCGTTTTAAACGCTATCTAATGCCTTTTTTTCAATTTAAAGTTTTTATTTTTATATCTGGAATTTTTTTTGGCCTTTTTAAGCGCTTAAAACGCTATCTAATGCCTTTTTTTCAATTTAAAGTTTTTATTTTCATATCTGGATTTTTTTTTGGCCTTTTTAAGCGTTTAAAACGCTATCTAATGCCTTTTTTTCAATTTAAAGTTTTTATTTTTATATCTGGAATTTTTTTTGGCCTTTTTAAGCGCTTAAACGCTATCTAATGCCTTTTTTTTCAATTTAAAGTTTTTATTTTCATATCTGGATTTTTTGGCCTTTTTAAGCGTTTAAACGCTATCTAATGCCTTTTTTTTCAATTTAAAGTTTTTATTTTTATATCTGGAATTTTTTTTGGCCTTTTTAAGCGCTTAAACGCTATCTAGTGCCTTTTTTTTCAATTTAAAGTTTTTATTTTCATATCTGGATTTTTTTTTGGCCTTTTTAAGCGCTTAAACGCTATCTAATGCCTTTTTTTTCAATTTAAAGTTTTTATTTTCATATCTGGATTTTTTGGCCTTTTTAAGCGTTTAAACGCTATCTAATGCCTTTTTTTTCAATTTAAAGTTTTTATTTTTATATCTGGAATTTTTTTTGGCCTTTTTAAGCGCTTAAACGCTATCTAATGCCTTTTTTTTCAATTTTAAGTTTTTTTTTTATATCTGGAATTTTTTTTGGCCTTTTTAAGCGTTTAAACGCTATCTAGTGCCTTTTTTTTCAATTTAAAGTTTTTATTTTCATATCTGGATTTTTTTTTGGCCTTTTTAAGCGCTTAAACGCTATCTAATGCCTTTTTTTTCAATTTAAAGTTTTTATTTTCATATCTGGATTTTTTTTTGGCCTTTTTAAGCGCTTAAACGCTATCTAATGCCTTTTTTTTCAATTTAAAGTTTTTATTTTCATATCTGGATTTTTTGGCCTTTTTAAGCGTTTAAACGCTATCTAATGCCTTTTTTTCAATTTAAAGTTTTTATTTTTATATCTGGAATTTTTTTTGGCCTTTTTAAGCGCTTAAACGCTATCTAATGCCTTTTTTTCAATTTAAAGTTTTTATTTTCATATCTGGATTTTTTTTTGGCCTTTTTAAGCGTTTAAACGCTATCTAATGCCTTTTTTTCAATTTAAAGTTTTTATTTTTATATCTGGAATTTTTTTTGGCCTTTTTAAGCGCTTAAACGCTATCTAATGCCTTTTTTTTCAATTTAAAGTTTTTATTTTCATATCTGGATTTTTTGGCCTTTTTAAGCGTTTAAACGCTATCTAATGCCTTTTTTTTCAATTTAAAGTTTTTATTTTTATATCTGGAATTTTTTTTGGCCTTTTTAAGCGCTTAAACGCTATCTAGTGCCTTTTTTTTCAATTTAAAGTTTTTATTTTCATATCTGGATTTTTTTTTGGCCTTTTTAAGCGCTTAAACGCTATCTAATGCCTTTTTTTTCAATTTAAAGTTTTTATTTTCATATCTGGATTTTTTTGGCCTTTTTAAGCGTTTAAACGCTATCTAATGCCTTTTTTTTCAATTTAAAGTTTTTATTTTTATATCTGGAATTTTTTTTGGCCTTTTTAAGCGCTTAAACGCTATCTAATGCCTTTTTTTTCAATTTTAAGTTTTTTTTTTATATCTGGAATTTTTTTTGGCCTTTTTAAGCGTTTAAACGCTATCTAGTGCCTTTTTTTTCAATTTAAAGTTTTTATTTTCATATCTGGATTTTTTTTTGGCCTTTTTAAGCGCTTAAACGCTATCTAATGCCTTTTTTTTCAATTTAAAGTTTTTATTTTCATATCTGGATTTTTTTTTGGCCTTTTTAAGCGCTTAAACGCTATCTAATGCCTTTTTTTTCAATTTAAAGTTTTTATTTTCATATCTGGATTTTTTGGCCTTTTTAAGCGTTTAAACGCTATCTAATGCCTTTTTTTCAATTTAAAGTTTTTATTTTTATATCTGGAATTTTTTTTGGCCTTTTTAAGCGCTTAAACGCTATCTAATGCCTTTTTTTTCAATTTAAAGTTTTTATTTTCATATCTGGATTTTTTGGCCTTTTTAAGCGTTTAAACGCTATCTAATGCCTTTTTTTCAATTTAAAGTTTTTATTTTCATATCTGGATTTTTTGGCCTTTTTAAGCGTTTAAACGCTATCTAATGCCTTTTTTTCAATTTAAAGTTTTTATTTTTATATCTGGAATTTTTTTTGGCCTTTTTAAGCGCTTAAACGCTATCTAATGCCTTTTTTTTCAATTTAAAGTTTTTATTTTCATATCTGGATTTTTTTGGCCTTTTTAAGCGTTTAAACGCTATCTAATGCCTTTTTTTCAATTTAAAGTTTTTATTTTCATATCTGGATTTTTTGGCCTTTTTAAGCGTTTAAACGCTATCTAATGCCTTTTTTTCAATTTAAAGTTTTTATTTTTATATCTGGAATTTTTTTTGGCCTTTTTAAGCGCTTAAACGCTATCTAATGCCTTTTTTTTCAATTTAAAGTTTTTATTTTCATATCTGGATTTTTTGGCCTTTTTAAGCGTTTAAACGCTATCTAATGCCTTTTTTTCAATTTAAAGTTTTTATTTTTATATCTGGAATTTTTTTTGGCCTTTTTAAGCGCTTAAACGCTATCTAATGCCTTTTTTTTCAATTTAAAGTTTTTATTTTCATATCTGGATTTTTTGGCCTTTTTAAGCGTTTAAACGCTATCTAATGCCTTTTTTTCAATTTAAAGTTTTTATTTTTATATCTGGAATTTTTTTTGGCCTTTTTAAGCGCTTAAACGCTATCTAATGCCTTTTTTTTCAATTTAAAGTTTTTATTTTCATATCTGGATTTTTTGGCCTTTTTAAGCGTTTAAACGCTATCTAATGCCTTTTTTTCAATTTAAAGTTTTTATTTTTATATCTGGAATTTTTTTTGGCCTTTTTAAGCGCTTAAACGCTATCTAATGCCTTTTTTTTCAATTTAAAGTTTTTATTTTCATATCTGGATTTTTTGGCCTTTTTAAGCGTTTAAACGCTATCTAATGCCTTTTTTTCAATTTAAAGTTTTTATTTTCATATCTGGATTTTTTGGCCTTTTTAAGCGTTTAAACGCTATCTAATGCCTTTTTTTCAATTTAAAGTTTTTATTTTTATATCTGGAATTTTTTTTGGCCTTTTTAAGCGCTTAAACGCTATCTAATGCCTTTTTTTTCAATTTAAAGTTTTTATTTTCATATCTGGATTTTTTGGCCTTTTTAAGCGTTTAAACGCTATCTAATGCCTTTTTTTCAATTTAAAGTTTTTATTTTTATATCTGGAATTTTTTTTGGCCTTTTTAAGCGCTTAAACGCTATCTAATGCCTTTTTTTTCAATTTAAAGTTTTTATTTTCATATCTGGATTTTTTGGCCTTTTTAAGCGTTTAAACGCTATCTAATGCCTTTTTTTCAATTTAAAGTTTTTATTTTTATATCTGGAATTTTTTTTGGCCTTTTTAAGCGCTTAAACGCTATCTAATGCCTTTTTTTTCAATTTAAAGTTTTTATTTTCATATCTGGATTTTTTGGCCTTTTTAAGCGTTTAAACGCTATCTAATGCCTTTTTTTCAATTTAAAGTTTTTATTTTTATATCTGGAATTTTTTTTGGCCTTTTTAAGCGCTTAAACGCTATCTAATGCCTTTTTTTTCAATTTAAAGTTTTTATTTTCATATCTGGATTTTTTGGCCTTTTTAAGCGTTTAAACGCTATCTAATGCCTTTTTTTCAATTTAAAGTTTTTATTTTCATATCTGGATTTTTTGGCCTTTTTAAGCGTTTAAACGCTATCTAATGCCTTTTTTTCAATTTAAAGTTTTTATTTTTATATCTGGAATTTTTTTTGGCCTTTTTAAGCGCTTAAACGCTATCTAATGCCTTTTTTTTTCAATTTAAAGTTTTTATTTTCATATCTGGATTTTTTTTTGGCCTTTTTAAGCGTTTAAACGCTATCTAATGCCTTTTTTTCAATTTAAAGTTTTTATTTTTATATCTGGAATTTTTTTTGGCCTTTTTAAGCGTTTAAACGCTATCTAATGCCTTTTTTTTCAATTTAAAGTTTTTATTTTCATATCTGGATTTTTTTTTGGCCTTTTTAAGCGTTTAAACGCTATCTAATGCCTTTTTTTTCAATTTAAAGTTTTTATTTTCATATCTGGATTTTTTGGCCTTTTTAAGCGTTTAAACGCTATCTAATGCCTTTTTTTCAATTTAAAGTTTTTATTTTTATATCTGGAATTTTTTTTGGCCTTTTTAAGCGCTTAAACGCTATCTAATGCCTTTTTTTTCAATTTAAAGTTTTTATTTTCATATCTGGATTTTTTTTTGGCCTTTTTAAGCGTTTAAACGCTATCTAATGCCTTTTTTTCAATTTAAAGTTTTTATTTTTATATCTGGAATTTTTTTTGGCCTTTTTAAGCGCTTAAACGCTATCTAATGCCTTTTTTTTCAATTTAAAGTTTTTATTTTCATATCTGGATTTTTTGGCCTTTTTAAGCGTTTAAACGCTATCTAATGCCTTTTTTTTCAATTTAAAGTTTTTATTTTTATATCTGGAATTTTTTTTGGCCTTTTTAAGCGCTTAAACGCTATCTAATGCCTTTTTTTTCAATTTTAAGTTTTTTTTTTATATCTGGAATTTTTTTTGGCCTTTTTAAGCGTTTAAACGCTATCTAGTGCCTTTTTTTTCAATTTAAAGTTTTTATTTTCATATCTGGATTTTTTTTTGGCCTTTTTAAGCGCTTAAACGCTATCTAATGCCTTTTTTTTCAATTTAAAGTTTTTATTTTCATATCTGGATTTTTTTTTGGCCTTTTTAAGCGTTTAAACGCTATCTAATGCCTTTTTTTCAATTTAAAGTTTTTATTTTTATATCTGGAATTTTTTTTGGCCTTTTTAAGCGTTTAAACGCTATCTAATGCCTTTTTTTTCAATTTAAAGTTTTTATTTTCATATCTGGATTTTTTGGCCTTTTTAAGCGTTTAAACGCTATCTAATGCCTTTTTTTTCAATTTAAAGTTTTTATTTTCATATCTGGATTTTTTTTTGGCCTTTTTAAGCGCTTAAACGCTATCTAATGCCTTTTTTTTCAATTTAAAGTTTTTATTTTTATATCTGGAATTTTTTTTGGCCTTTTTAAGCGTTTAAACGCTATCTAATGCCTTTTTTTTCAATTTAAAGTTTTTATTTTCATATCTGGTTTTTTTTTTGGCCTTTTAAAGCGTTTAAACGCTATCTAATGCCTTTTTTTTCAATTTAAAGTTTTTATTTTCATATCTGGATTTTTTTTTGGCCTTTTTAAGCGTTTAAACGCTATCTAATGCCTTTTTTTTCAATTTAAAGTTTTTATTTTCATATCTGGATTTTTTGGCCTTTTTAAGCGTTTAAACGCTATCTAATGCCTTTTTTTTCAATTTAAAGTTTTTATTTTCATATCTGGTTTTTTTTTTGGCCTTTTAAAGCGTTTAAACGCTATCTAATGCCTTTTTTTTCAATTTAAAGTTTTTATTTTCATATCTGGATTTTTTTTTGGCCTTTTTAAGCGTTTAAACGCTATCTAATGCCTTTTTTTTCAATTTAAAGTTTTTATTTTTATATCTGGAATTTTTTTTGGCCTTTTTAAGCGTTTAAACGCTATCTAATGCCTTTTTTTTCAATTTAAAGTTTTTATTTTCATATCTGGTTTTTTTTTTGGCCTTTTAAAGCGTTTAAACGCTATCTAATGCCTTTTTTTTCAATTTAAAGTTTTTATTTTCATATCTGGATTTTTTTTTGGCCTTTTTAAGCGTTTAAACGCTATCTAATGCCTTTTTTTTCAATTTAAAGTTTTTATTTTCATATCTGGATTTTTTTTTGGCCTTTTTAAGCGTTTAAACGCTATCTAATGCCTTTTTTTTCAATTTAAAGTTTTTATTTTTATATCTGGAATTTTTTTTGGCCTTTTTAAGCGTTTAAACGCTATCTAATGCCTTTTTTTCAATTTAAAGTTTTTATTTTTATATCTGGAATTTTTTTTGGCCTTTTTAAGCGCTTAAACGCTATCTAATGCCTTTTTTTTCAATTTAAAGTTTTTATTTTCATATCTGGATTTTTTTTTGGCCTTTTTAAGCGTTTAAACGCTATCTAATGCCTTTTTTTCAATTTAAAGTTTTTATTTTTATATCTGGAATTTTTTTTGGCCTTTTTAAGCGCTTAAACGCTATCTAATGCCTTTTTTTTCAATTTAAAGTTTTTATTTTCATATCTGGATTTTTTGGCCTTTTTAAGCGTTTAAACGCTATCTAATGCCTTTTTTTTCAATTTAAAGTTTTTATTTTTATATCTGGAATTTTTTTTGGCCTTTTTAAGCGCTTAAACGCTATCTAATGCCTTTTTTTTCAATTTTAAGTTTTTTTTTTATATCTGGAATTTTTTTTGGCCTTTTTAAGCGTTTAAACGCTATCTAGTGCCTTTTTTTTCAATTTAAAGTTTTTATTTTCATATCTGGATTTTTTTTTGGCCTTTTTAAGCGCTTAAACGCTATCTAATGCCTTTTTTTTCAATTTAAAGTTTTTATTTTCATATCTGGATTTTTTTTTGGCCTTTTTAAGCGTTTAAACGCTATCTAATGCCTTTTTTTCAATTTAAAGTTTTTATTTTTATATCTGGAATTTTTTTTGGCCTTTTTAAGCGTTTAAACGCTATCTAATGCCTTTTTTTTCAATTTAAAGTTTTTATTTTCATATCTGGATTTTTTGGCCTTTTTAAGCGTTTAAACGCTATCTAATGCCTTTTTTTTCAATTTAAAGTTTTTATTTTCATATCTGGATTTTTTTTTGGCCTTTTTAAGCGCTTAAACGCTATCTAATGCCTTTTTTTTCAATTTAAAGTTTTTATTTTTATATCTGGAATTTTTTTTGGCCTTTTTAAGTGTTTAAACGCTATCTAATGCCTTTTTTTTCAATTTAAAGTTTTTATTTTCATATCTGGTTTTTTTTTTGGCCTTTTAAAGCGTTTAAACGCTATCTAATGCCTTTTTTTTCAATTTAAAGTTTTTATTTTCATATCTGGATTTTTTTTTGGCCTTTTTAAGCGTTTAAACGCTATCTAATGCCTTTTTTTTCAATTTAAAGTTTTTATTTTCATATCTGGATTTTTTGGCCTTTTTAAGCGTTTAAACGCTATCTAATGCCTTTTTTTTCAATTAAAAGTTTTTATTTTCATATCTGGTTTTTTTTTTGGCCTTTTAAAGCGTTTAAACTCTATCTAATGCCTTTTTTTTCAATTTAAAGTTTTTATTTTCATATCTGGATTTTTTTTTGGCCTTTTTAAGCGTTTAAACGCTATCTAATGCCTTTTTTTTCAATTTAAAGTTTTTATTTTTATATCTGGAATTTTTTTTGGCCTTTTTAAGCGTTTAAACGCTATCTAATGCCTTTTTTTTCAATTTAAAGTTTTTATTTTCATATCTGGTTTTTTTTTTGGCCTTTTAAAGCGTTTAAACGCTATCTAATGCCTTTTTTTTCAATTTAAAGTTTTTATTTTCATATCTGGATTTTTTTTTGGCCTTTTTAAGCGTTTAAACGCTATCTAATGCCTTTTTTTTCAATTTAAAGTTTTTATTTTCATATCTGGTTTTTTTTTTGGCCTTTTAAAGCGTTTAAACGCTATCTAATGCCTTTTTTTTCAATTTAAAGTTTTTATTTTCATATCTGGATTTTTTTTTGGCCTTTTTAAGCGTTTAAACGCTATCTAATGCCTTTTTTTTCAATTTAAAGTTTTTATTTTTATATCTGGAATTTTTTTTGGCCTTTTTAAGCGCTTAAACGCTATCTAATGCCTTTTTTTTCAATTTAAAGTTTTTATTTTCATATCTGGATTTTTTTTTGGCCTTTTTAAGCGTTTAAACGCTATCTAATGCCTTTTTTTTCAATTTAAAGTTTTTTTATTTATATCTGGAATTTTTTTTGGCCTTTTTAAGCGTTTAAACGCTATCTAATGCCTTTTTTTTCAATTTAAAGTTTTTATTTTCATATCTGGTTTTTTTTTGGCCTTTTTAAGCGTTTAAACGCTATCTAATGCCTTTTTTTTCAATTTAAAGTTTTTATTTTCATATCTGGATGTTTTTTTTGGCCTTTTTAAGCGTTTAAACGCTATCTAATGCCTTTTTTTTCAATTTAAAGTTTTTTTATTTATATCTGGAATTTTTTTTGGCCTTTTTAAGCGTTTAAACGCTATCTAATGCCTTTTTTTTCAATTTAAAGTTTTTATTTTCATATCTGGATTTTTTGGCCTTTTTAAGCGTTTAAACGCTATCTAATGCCTTTTTTTCAATTTAAAGTTTTTATTTTTATATCTGGAATTTTTTTTGGCCTTTTTAAGCGCTTAAACGCTATCTAATGCCTTTTTTTTCAATTTAAAGTTTTTATTTTCATATCTGGATTTTTTTTTGGCCTTTTTAAGCGTTTAAACGCTATCTAATGCCTTTTTTTTCCAATTTAAAGTTTTTATTTTTATATCTGGAATTTTTTTTGGCCTTTTTAAGCGTTTAAACGCTATCTAATGCCTTTTTTTTCAATTTAAAGTTTTTATTTTCATATCTGGTTTTTTTTTGGCCTTTTTAAGCGTTTAAACGCTATCTAATGCCTTTTTTTTCAATTTAAAGTTTTTATTTTCATATCTGGATTTTTTTTTGGCCTTTTTAAGCGTTTAAACGCTATCTAATGCCTTTTTTTTTCAATTTAAAGTTTTTTTTTTATATCTGGAATTTTTTTTGGCCTTTTTAAGCGTTTAAACGCTATCTAATGCCTTTTTTTTCAATTTAAAGTTTTTATTTTCATATCTGGATTTTTTTTGGCCTTTTTAAGCGTTTAAACGCTATCTAATGCTTTTTTTTTCAATTTAAAGTTTTTTTTTTTATATCTGGAATTTTTTTTGGCCTTTTTAAGCGTTTAAACGCTATCTAATGCCTTTTTTTTCAATTTAAAGTTTTTATTTTCATATTTGGATTTTTTTTTGGCCTTTTTAAGCGTTTAAACGCTATCTAATGCCTTTTTTTACAATTTAAAGTTTTTATTTTTATATCTGGAATTTTTTTTGGCCTTTTTAAGCGTTTAAACGCTATCTAATGCCTTTTTTTTCAATTTAAAGTTTTTTTTTTTATATCTGGAATTTTTTTTGGCCTTTTTAAGCGTTTAAACGCTATCTAATGCCTTTTTTTCAATTTAAAGTTTTTATTTTCATATCTGGATTTTTTTTTGGCCTTTTTAAGCGCTTAAACGCTATCTAATGCCTTTTTTTTCAATTTAAAGTTTTTATTTTCATATCTGGATTTTTTTTTGGCCTTTTTAAGCGTTTAAACGCTATCTAATGCCTTTTTTTTCAATTTAAAGTTTTTATTTTTATATCTGGAATTTTTTTTGGCCTTTTTAAGCGTTTAAACGCTATCTAATGCCTTTTTTTTCAATTTAAAGTTTTTTTTTTTATATCTGGAATTTTTTTTGGCCTTTTTAAGCGTTTAAACGCTATCTAATGCCTTTTTTTTCAATTTAAAGTTTTTATTTTCATATCTGGATTTTTTTTTGGCCTTTTTAAGCGTTTAAACGCTATCTAATGCCTTTTTGTTCAATTTAAAGTTTTTATTTTCATATCTGGATTTTTTTTTGGCCTTTTTAAGCGTTTACACGCTATCTAATGCCTTTTTCAATTTAAAGTTTTTATTTTTATATCTGGAATTTTTTTTGGCCTTTTTAAGCGTTTAAACGCTATCTAATGCCTTTTTTTTCAATTTAAAGTTTTTATTTTTATAACTGGAATTTTTTTTGGCCTTTTTAAGCGTTTAAACTCTATCTAATGCCTTTTTTTTCAATTTAAAGTTTTTTTTTTATATCTGGAATTTTTTTTTGCCTTTTTAAGCGTTTAAACGCTATCTAATGCCTTTTTTTTCAATTTAGAGTTTTTATTTTCATATCTGGATTTTTTTTTGGCCTTTTTAAGCGTTTAAACGCTATCTAATGCCTTTTTTTCAATTTAAAGTTTTTTTTTATATCTGGAATTTTTTTGGCCTTTTTAAGCGTTTAAACGCTATCTAATGCCTTTTTTTTTAATTTAAAGTTTTTATTTTCATATCTGGATTTTTTTTGGCCTTTTTAAGCGTTTAAACGCTATCTAATGCCTTTTTTTTCAATTTAAAGTTTTTATTTTTATATCTGGAATTTTTTTTGGCCTTTTTAAGCGTTTAAACGCTATCTAATGCCTTTTTTTCAATTTAAAGTTTTTATTTTCATATCTGGATTTTTTTTGGCCTTTTTAAGCGTTTAAACGCTATCTAATGCCTTTTTTTTCAATTTAGAGTTTTTATTTTCATATCTGGATTTTTTTTTGGCCTTTTTAAGCGTTTAAACGCTATCTAATGCCTTTTTTTCAATTTAAAGTTTTTTTTTTATATCTGGAATTTTTTTTGGCTTTTTTAAGCGTTTAAACGCTATCTAATGCCTTTTTTTTCAATTTAAAGTTTTTATTTTTATATCTGGAATTTTTTTTGGCCTTTTTAAGCGTTTAAACGCTATCTAATGCCTTTTTTTTCAATTTAAAGTTTTTATTTTTATATCTGGAATTTGTTTTGGCCTTTTTAAGCGTTTAAACGCTATCTAATGCCTTTTTTTTTTCAATTTAAAGTTTTTATTTTCATATCTGGATTTTTTTTTGGCCTTTTTAAGCGTTTAAACGCTATCTAATGCCTTTTTTTTCAATTTAGAGTTTTTATTTTCATATCTGGATTTTTTTTTGGCCTTTTTAAGCGTTTAAACGCTATCTAATGCCTTTTTTTTCAATTTAAAGTTTTTATTTTCATATCTGGATTTTTTTTTGGCCTTTTTAAGCGTTTAAACGCTATCTTATGCCTTTTTTTCAATTTAAAGTTTTTATTTTCATATCTGGATTTTTTTTTGGCCTTTTTAAGCGTTTAAACGCTATCTAATGCCTTTTTTTTTCAATTTAGAGTTTTTATTTTCATATCTGGATTTTTTTTGGCCTTTTTAAGCGTTTAAACGCTATCTAATGCCTTTTTTTTCAATTTAAAGTTTTTATTTTCATATCTGGATTTTTTTTTGGCCTTTTTAAGCGTTTAAACGCTATCTTATGCCTTTTTTTCAATTTAAAGTTTTTATTTTCATATCTGGATTTTTTTTTGGCCTTTTTAAGCGTTTAAACGCTATCTAATGCCTTTTTTTTCAATTTAGAGTTTTTATTTTCATATCTGGATTTTTTTTGGCCTTTTTAAGCGTTTAAACGCTATCTAATGCCTTTTTTTTCAATTTAAAGTTTTTATTTTTATATCTGGAATTTTTTTTGGCCTTTTTAAGCGTTTAAACGCTATCTAATGCCTTTTTTTTCAATTTAAAGTTTTTATTTTCATATCTGGTTTTTTTTTTGGCCTTTTTAAGCGTTTAAACGCTATCTAATGCCTTTTTTTTCAATTTAAAGTTTTTATTTTCATATCTGGATTTTTTTTTGGCCTTTTTAAGCGTTTAAACGCTATCTAATGCCTTTTTTTTCAATTTAAAGTTTTTTTTTTTATATCTGGATTTTTTTTGGCTTTTTTAAGCGTTTAAACGCTATCTAATGCCTTTTTTTCAATTTAAAGTTTTTATTTTTATATCTGGAATTTTTTTTGGCCTTTTTAAGCGCTTAAACGCTATCTAATGCCTTTTTTTTCAATTTAAAGTTTTTATTTTCATATCTGGATTTTTTTTTGGCCTTTTTAAGCGTTTAAACGCTATCTAATGCCTTTTTTTTCAATTTAAAGTTTTTATTTTCATATCTGGATTTTTTGGCCTTTTTAAGCGTTTAAACGCTATCTAATGCCTTTTTTTTCAATTTAAAGTTTTTATTTTCATATCTGGTTTTTTTTTTGGCCTTTTAAAGCGTTTAAACTCTAACTAATGCCTTTTTTTTCAATTTAAAGTTTTTATTTTCATATCTGGATTTTTTTTTGGCCTTTTTAAGCGTTTAAACGCTATCTAATGCCTTTTTTTTCAATTTAAAGTTTTTATTTTTATATCTGGAATTTTTTTTGGCCTTTTTAAGCGTTTAAACGCTATCTAATGCCTTTTTTTTCAATTTAAAGTTTTTATTTTCATATCTGGTTTTTTTTTTGGCCTTTTAAAGCGTTTAAACGCTATCTAATGCCTTTTTTTTCAATTTAAAGTTTTTATTTTCATATCTGGATTTTTTTTTGGCCTTTTTAAGCGTTTAAACGCTATCTAATGCCTTTTTTTTCAATTTAAAGTTTTTATTTTCATATCTGGTTTTTTTTTTGGCCTTTTAAAGCGTTTAAACGCTATCTAATGCCTTTTTTTCAATTTAAAGTTTTTATTTTCATATCTGGATTTTTTTTTGGCCTTTTTAAGCGTTTAAACGCTATCTAATGCCTTTTTTTTCAATTTAAAGTTTTTATTTTTATATCTGGAATTTTTTTTGGCCTTTTTAAGCGCTTAAACGCTATCTAATGCCTTTTTTTTCAATTTAAAGTTTTTATTTTCATATCTGGATTTTTTATTGGCCTTTTTAAGCGTTTAAACGCTATCTAATGCCTTTTTTTTCAATTTAAAGTTTTTTTATTTATATCTGGAATTTTTTTTGGCCTTTTTAAGCGTTTAAACGCTATCTAATGCCTTTTTTTTCAATTTAAAGTTTTTATTTTCATATCTGGTTTTTTTTTGGCCTTTTTAAGCGTTTAAACGCTATCTAATGCCTTTTTTTTCAATTTAAAGTTTTTATTTTCATATCTGGATGTTTTTTTTGGCCTTTTTAAGCGTTTAAACGCTATCTAATGCCTTTTTTTTCAATTTAAAGTTTTTTTATTTATATCTGGAATTTTTTTTGGCCTTTTTAAGCGTTTAAACGCTATCTAATGCCTTTTTTTCAATTTAAAGTTTTTATTTTCATATCTGGATTTTTTGGCCTTTTTAAGCGTTTAAACGCTATCTAATGCCTTTTTTTCAATTTAAAGTTTTTATTTTTATATCTGAAATTTTTTTTGGCCTTTTTAAGCGCTTAAACGCTATCTAATGCCTTTTTTTTCAATTTAAAGTTTTTATTTTCATATCTGGATTTTTTTTTGGCCTTTTTAAGCGTTTAAACGCTATCTAATGCCTTTTTTTCCAATTTAAAGTTTTTATTTTTATATCTGGAATTTTTTTTGGCCTTTTTAAGCGTTTAAACGCTATCTAATGCCTTTTTTTTCAATTTAAAGTTTTTATTTTCATATCTGGTTTTTTTTTGGCCTTTTTAAGCGTTTAAACGCTATCTAATGCCTTTTTTTTCAATTTAAAGTTTTTATTTTCATATCTGGATTTTTTTTTGGCCTTTTTAAGCGTTTAAACGCTATCTAATGCCTTTTTTTTTCAATTTAAAGTTTTTTTTTTATATCTGGAATTTTTTTTGGCCTTTTTAAGCGTTTAAACGCTATCTAATGCCTTTTTTTTCAATTTAAAGTTTTTATTTTCATATCTGGATTTTTTTTGGCCTTTTTAAGCGTTTAAACGCTATCTAATGCTTTTTTTTTCAATTTAAAGTTTTTTTTTTTATATCTGGAATTTTTTTTGGCCTTTTTAAGCGTTTAAACGCTATCTAATGCCTTTTTTTTCAATTTAAAGTTTTTATTTTCATATTTGGATTTTTTTTTGGCCTTTTTAAGCGTTTAAACGCTATCTAATGCCTTTTTTTACAATTTAAAGTTTTTATTTTTATATCTGGAATTTTTTTTGGCCTTTTTAAGCGTTTAAACGCTATCTAATGCCTTTTTTTTCAATTTAAAGTTTTTTTTTTTATATCTGGAATTTTTTTTGGCCTTTTTAAGCGTTTAAACGCTATCTAATGCCTTTTTTTCAATTTAAAGTTTTTATTTTCATATCTGGATTTTTTTTTGGCCTTTTTAAGCGCTTAAACGCTATCTAATGCCTTTTTTTTCAATTTAAAGTTTTTATTTTCATATCTGGATTTTTTTTTGGCCTTTTTAAGCGTTTAAACGCTATCTAATGCCTTTTTTTTCAATTTAAAGTTTTTATTTTTATATCTGGAATTTTTTTTGGCCTTTTTAAGGGTTTAAACGCTATCTAATGCCTTTTTTTTCAATTTAAAGTTTTTTTTTTTATATCTGGAATTTTTTTTGGCCTTTTTAAGCGTTTAAACGCTATCTAATGCCTTTTTTTTCAATTTAAAGTTTTTATTTTCATATCTGGATTTTTTTTTGGCCTTTTTAAGCGTTTAAACGCTATCTAATGCCTTTTTTTTCAATTTAAAGTTTTTATTTTCATATCTGGATTTTTTTTTGGCCTTTTTAAGCGTTTAAACGCTATCTAATGCCTTTTTCAATTTAAAGTTTTTATTTTTATATCTGGAATTTTTTTTGGCCTTTTTAAGCGTTTAAACGCTATCTAATGCCTTTTTTTTCAATTTAAAGTTTTTATTTTTATATCTGGAATTTTTTTTGGCCTTTTTAAGCGTTTAAACTCTATCTAATGCCTTTTTTTTCAATTTAAAGTTTTTTTTTTATATCTGGAATTTTTTTTTGCCTTTTTAAGCGTTTAAACGCTATCTAATGCCTTTTTTTTCAATTTAGAGTTTTTATTTTCATATCTGGATTTTTTTTTGGCCTTTTTAAGCGTTTAAACGCTATCTAATGCCTTTTTTTCAATTTAAAGTTTTTTTTTATATCTGGAATTTTTTTGGCCTTTTTAAGCGTTTAAACGCTATCTAATGCCTTTTTTTTTAATTTAAAGTTTTTATTTTCATATCTGGATTTTTTTTGGCCTTTTTAAGCGTTTAAACGCTATCTAATGCCTTTTTTTTCAATTTAAAGTTTTTATTTTTATATCTGGAATTTTTTTTGGCCTTTTTAAGCGTTTAAACGCTATCTAATGCCTTTTTTTCAATTTAAAGTTTTTATTTTCATATCTGGATTTTTTTTTGGCCTTTTTAAGCGTTTAAACGCTATCTAATGCCTTTTTTTTCAATTTAGAGTTTTTATTTTCATATCTGGATTTTTTTTTGGCCTTTTTAAGCGTTTAAACGCTATCTAATGCCTTTTTTTCAATTTAAAGTTTTTTTTTTATATCTGGAATTTTTTTTGGCTTTTTTAAGCGTTTAAACGCTATCTAATGCCTTTTTTTTCAATTTAAAGTTTTTATTTTTATATCTGGAATTTTTTTTGGCCTTTTTAAGCGTTTAAACGCTATCTAATGCCTTTTTTTTCAATTTAAAGTTTTTATTTTTATATCTGGAATTTGTTTTGGCCTTTTTAAGCGTTTAAACGCTATCTAATGCCTTTTTTTTTCAATTTAAAGTTTTTATTTTCATATCTGGATTTTTTTTTGGCCTTTTTAAGCGTTTAAACGCTATCTAATGCCTTTTTTTTCAATTTAGAGTTTTTATTTTCATATCTGGATTTTTTTTTGGCCTTTTTAAGCGTTAAACGCTATCTAATGCCTTTTTTTTCAATTTAAAGTTTTTATTTTCATATCTGGATTTTTTTTTGGCCTTTTTAAGCGTTTAAACGCTATCTTATGCCTTTTTTTCAATTTAAAGTTTTTATTTTCATATCTGGATTTTTTTTTGGCCTTTTTAAGCGTTTAAACGCTATCTAATGCCTTTTTTTTTCAATTTAGAGTTTTTATTTTCATATCTGGATTTTTTTTGGCCTTTTTAAGCGTTTAAACGCTATCTAATGCCTTTTTTTTCAATTTAAAGTTTTTATTTTCATATCTGGATTTTTTTTTGGCCTTTTTAAGCGTTTAAACGCTATCTTATGCCTTTTTTTCAATTTAAAGTTTTTATTTTCATATCTGGATTTTTTTTTGGCCTTTTTAAGCGTTTAAACGCTATCTAATGCCTTTTTTTTTCAATTTAGAGTTTTTATTTTCATATCTGGATTTTTTTTGGCCTTTTTAAGCGTTTAAACGCTATCTAATGCCTTTTTTTTCAATTTAAAGTTTTTATTTTTATATCTGGAATTTTTTTTGGCCTTTTTAAGCGTTTAAACGCTATCTAATGCCTTTTTTTTCAATTTAAAGTTTTTATTTTCATATCTGGTTTTTTTTTTGGCCTTTTTAAGCGTTTAAACGCTATCTAATGCCTTTTTTTTCAATTTAAAGTTTTTATTTTCATATCTGGATTTTTTTTTGGCCTTTTTAAGCGTTTAAACGCTATCTAATGCCTTTTTTTTCAATTTAAAGTTTTTTTTTTTATATCTGGATTTTTTTTGGCCTTTTTAAGCGTTTAAACGCTATCTAATGCCTTTTTTTCAATTTAAAGTTTTTATTTTCATATCTGGATTTTTTGGCCTTTTTAAGCGTTTAAACGCTATCTAATGCCTTTTTTTCAATTTAAAGTTTTTATTTTTATATCTGGAATTTTTTTTGGCCTTTTTAAGCGCTTAAACGCTATCTAATGCCTTTTTTTTCAATTTAAAGTTTTTATTTTCATATCTGGATTTTTTTTTGGCCTTTTTAAGCGTTTAAACGCTATCTAATGCCTTTTTTTTCAATTTAAAGTTTTTTTATTTATATCTGGAATTTTTTTTGGCCTTTTTAAGCGTTTAAACGCTATCTAATGCCTTTTTTTTCAATTTAAAGTTTTTATTTTCATATCTGGATTTTTTGGCCTTTTTAAGCGTTTAAACGCTATCTAATGCCTTTTTTTCAATTTAAAGTTTTTATTTTTATATCTGGAATTTTTTTTGGCCTTTTTAAGCGCTTAAACGCTATCTAATGCCTTTTTTTTCAATTTAAAGTTTTTATTTTCATATCTGGATTTTTTTTTGGCCTTTTTAAGCGTTTAAACGCTATCTAATGCCTTTTTTTTCAATTTAAAGTTTTTTTATTTATATCTGGAATTTTTTTTGGCCTTTTTAAGCGTTTAAACGCTATCTAATGCCTTTTTTTTCAATTTAAAGTTTTTATTTTCATATCTGGTTTTTTTTTGGCCTTTTTAAGCGTTTAAACGCTATCTAATGCCTTTTTTTTCAATTTAAAGTTTTTATTTTCATATCTGGATGTTTTTTTTGGCCTTTTTAAGCGTTTAAACGCTATCTAATGCCTTTTTTTTCAATTTAAAGTTTTTATTTTCATATCTGGAATTTTTTTTGGCCTTTTTAAGCGTTTAAACGCTATCTAATGCCTTTTTTTTCAATTTAAAGTTTTTATTTTCATATCTGGATTTTTTGGCCTTTTTAAGCGTTTAAACGCTATCTAATGCCTTTTTTTCAATTTAAAGTTTTTATTTTTATATCTGGAATTTTTTTTGGCCTTTTTAAGCGCTTAAACGCTATCTAATGCCTTTTTTTTCAATTTAAAGTTTTTATTTTCATATCTGGATTTTTTTTTGGCCTTTTTAAGCGTTTAAACGCTATCTAATGCCTTTTTTTTCAATTTAAAGTTTTTTTATTTATATCTGGAATTTTTTTTGGCCTTTTTAAGCGTTTAAACGCTATCTAATGCCTTTTTTTTCAATTTAAAGTTTTTATTTTCATATCTGGTTTTTTTTTGGCCTTTTTAAGCGTTTAAACGCTATCTAATGCCTTTTTTTTCAATTTAAAGTTTTTATTTTCATATCTGGATGTTTTTTTTGGCCTTTTAAAGCGTTTAAACGCTATCTAATGCCTTTTTTTTCAATTTAAAGTTTTTTTATTTATATCTGGAATTTTTTTTGGCCTTTTTAAGCGTTTAAACGCTATCTAATGCCTTTTTTTTCAATTTAAAGTTTTTATTTTCATATCTGGATTTTTTGGCCTTTTTAAGCGTTTAAACGCTATCTAATGCCTTTTTTTCAATTTAAAGTTTTTATTTTTATATCTGGAATTTTTTTTGGCCTTTTTAAGCGCTTAAACGCTATCTAATGCCTTTTTTTTCAATTTAAAGTTTTTATTTTCATATCTGGATTTTTTTTTGGCCTTTTTAAGCGTTTAAACGCTATCTAATGCCTTTTTTTCCAATTTAAAGTTTTTATTTTTATATCTGGAATTTTTTTTGGCCTTTTTAAGCGTTTAAACGCTATCTAATGCCTTTTTTTTCAATTTAAAGTTTTTATTTTCATATCTGGTGTTTTTTTGGCCTTTTTAAGCGTTTAAACGCTATCTAATGCCTTTTTTTTCAATTTAAAGTTTTTATTTTCATATCTGGATTTTTTTTTGGCCTTTTTAAGCGTTTAAACGCTATCTAATGCCTTTTTTTTTCAATTTAAAGTTTTTATTTTCATATCTGGATTTTTTTTGGCCTTTTTAAGCGTTTAAACGCTATCTAATGCTTTTTTTTTCAATTTAAAGTTTTTTTTTTTATATCTGGAATTTTTTTTGGCCTTTTTAAGCGTTTAAACGCTATCTAATGCCTTTTTTTTCAATTTAAAGTTTTTATTTTCATATTTGGATTTTTTTTTGGCCTTTTTAAGCGTTTAAACGCTATCTAATGCCTTTTTTTACAATTTAAAGTTTTTATTTTTATATCTGGAATTTTTTTTGGCCTTTTTAAGCGTTTAAACGCTATCTAATGCCTTTTTTTTCAATTTAAAGTTTTTTTTTTTATATCTGGAATTTTTTTTGGCCTTTTTAAGCGTTTAAACGCTATCTAATGCCTTTTTTTCAATTTAAAGTTTTTATTTTCATATCTGGATTTTTTTTTGGCCTTTTTAAGCGCTTAAACGCTATCTAATGCCTTTTTTTTCAATTTAAAGTTTTTATTTTCATATCTGGATTTTTTTTTGGCCTTTTTAAGCGTTTAAACGCTATCTAATGCCTTTTTTTTCAATTTAAAGTTTTTATTTTTATATCTGGAATTTTTTTTGGCCTTTTTAAGCGTTTAAACGCTATCTAATGCCTTTTTTTTCAATTTAAAGTTTTTTTTTTTATATCTGGAATTTTTTTTGGCCTTTTTAAGCGTTTAAACGCTATCTAATGCCTTTTTTTTCAATTTAAAGTTTTTATTTTCATATCTGGATTTTTTTTTGGCCTTTTTAAGCGTTTAAACGCTATCTAATGCCTTTTTTTTCAATTTAAAGTTTTTATTTTCATATCTGGATTTTTTTTTGGCCTTTTTAAGCGTTTAAACGCTATCTAATGCCTTTTTCAATTTAAAGTTTTTATTTTTATATCTGGAATTTTTTTTGGCCTTTTTAAGCGTTTAAACGCTATCTAATGCCTTTTTTTTCAATTTAAAGTTTTTATTTTTATGTCTGGAATTTTTTTTGGCCTTTTTAAGCGTTTAAACGCTATCTAATGCCTTTTTTTTCAATTTAAAGTTTTTTTTTTATATCTGGAATTTTTTTTTGCCTTTTTAAGCGTTTAAACGCTATCTTATGCCTTTTTTTTCAATTTAAAGTTTTTATTTTCATATCTGGATTTTTTTTTGGCCTTTTTAAGCGTTTAAACGCTATCTAATGCCTTTTTTTTCAATTTAAAGTTTTTATTTTTATATCTGGAATTTTTTTTGGCCTTTTTAAGCGTTTAAACGCTATCTAATGCCTTTTTTTTCAATTTAGAGTTTTTATTTTCATATCTGGATTTTTTTTTGGCCTTTTTAAGCGTTTAAACGCTATCTAATGCCTTTTTTCAATTTAAAGTTTTTTTTTTATATCTGGAATTTTTTTGGCCTTTTTAAGCGTTTAAACGCTATCTAATGCCTTTTTTTTTAATTTAAAGTTTTTATTTTCATATCTGGATTTTTTTTGGCCTTTTTAAGCGTTTAAACGCTATCTAATGCCTTTTTTTCAATTTAAAGTTTTTATTTTCATATCTGGATTTTTTTTTGGCCTTTTTAAGCGTTTAAACGCTATCTAATGCCTTTTTTTTCAATTTAGAGTTTTTATTTTCATATCTGGATTTTTTTTTGGCCTTTTTAAGCGTTTAAACGCTATCTAATGCCTTTTTTTCAATTTAAAGTTTTTTTTTTATATCTGGAATTTTTTTTGGCTTTTTTAAGCGTTTAAACGCTATCTAATGCCTTTTTTTTCAATTTAAAGTTTTTATTTTTATATCTGGAATTTTTTTTGGCCTTTTTAAGCGTTTAAACGCTATCTAATGCCTTTTTTTCAATTTAAAGTTTTTATTTTCATATCTGGATTTTTTTTTGGCCTTTTTAAGCGTTTAAACGCTATCTAATGCCTTTTTTTTCAATTTAGAGTTTTTATTTTCATATCTGGATTTTTTTTTGGCCTTTTTAAGCGTTTAAACGCTATCTAATGCCTTTTTTTCAATTTAAAGTTTTTTTTTTATATCTGGAATTTTTTTTGGCTTTTTTAAGCGTTTAAACGCTATCTAATGCCTTTTTTTCAATTTAAAGTTTTTTTTTTATATCTGGAATTTTTTTTGGCTTTTTTAAGCGCTTAAACGCTATCTAATGCCTTTTTTTTCAATTTAAAGTTTTTATTTTCATATCTGGATTTTTTTTTGGCCTTTTTAAGCGTTTAAACGCTATCTAATGCCTTTTTTTTCAATTTAAAGTTTTTATTTTTATATCTGGAATTTTTTTTGGCCTTTTTAAGCGTTTAAACGCTATCTAATGCCTTTTTTTTCAATTTAAAGTTTTTTTTTTTATATCTGGAATTTTTTTTGGCCTTTTTAAGCGTTTAAACGCTATCTAATGCCTTTTTTTTCAATTTAAAGTTTTTATTTTCATATCTGGATTTTTTTTTGGCCTTTTTAAGCGTTTAAACGCTATCTAATGCCTTTTTTTTCAATTTAAAGTTTTTATTTTCATATCTGGATTTTTTTTTGGCCTTTTTAAGCGTTTAAACGCTATCTAATGCCTTTTTCAATTTAAAGTTTTTATTTTTATATCTGGAATTTTTTTTGGCCTTTTTAAGCGTTTAAACGCTATCTAATGCCTTTTTTTTCAATTTAAAGTTTTTATTTTTATGTCTGGAATTTTTTTTGGCCTTTTTAAGCGTTTAAACGCTATCTAATGCCTTTTTTTTCAATTTAAAGTTTTTTTTTTATATCTGGAATTTTTTTTTGCCTTTTTAAGCGTTTAAACGCTATCTTATGCCTTTTTTTTCAATTTAAAGTTTTTATTTTCATATCTGGATTTTTTTTTGGCCTTTTTAAGCGTTTAAACGCTATCTAATGCCTTTTTTTTCAATTTAAAGTTTTTATTTTTATATCTGGAATTTTTTTTGGCCTTTTTAAGCGTTTAAACGCTATCTAATGCCTTTTTTTTCAATTTAGAGTTTTTATTTTCATATCTGGATTTTTTTTTGGCCTTTTTAAGCGTTTAAACGCTATCTAATGCCTTTTTTTCAATTTAAAGTTTTTTTTTTATATCTGGAATTTTTTTGGCCTTTTTAAGCGTTTAAACGCTATCTAATGCCTTTTTTTTTAATTTAAAGTTTTTATTTTCATATCTGGATTTTTTTTGGCCTTTTTAAGCGTTTAAACGCTATCTAATGCCTTTTTTTCAATTTAAAGTTTTTATTTTCATATCTGGATTTTTTTTTGGCCTTTTTAAGCGTTTAAACGCTATCTAATGCCTTTTTTTTCAATTTAGAGTTTTTATTTTCATATCTGGATTTTTTTTTGGCCTTTTTAAGCGTTTAAACGCTATCTAATGCCTTTTTTTCAATTTAAAGTTTTTTTTTTATATCTGGAATTTTTTTTGGCTTTTTTAAGCGTTTAAACGCTATCTAATGCCTTTTTTTTCAATTTAAAGTTTTTATTTTTATATCTGGAATTTTTTTTGGCCTTTTTAAGCGTTTAAACGCTATCTAATGCCTTTTTTTCAATTTAAAGTTTTTATTTTCATATCTGGATTTTTTTTTGGCCTTTTTAAGCGTTTAAACGCTATCTAATGCCTTTTTTTTCAATTTAGAGTTTTTATTTTCATATCTGGATTTTTTTTTGGCCTTTTTAAGCGTTTAAACGCTATCTAATGCCTTTTTTTCAATTTAAAGTTTTTTTTTTATATCTGGAATTTTTTTTGGCTTTTTTAAGCGTTTAAACGCTATCTAATGCCTTTTTTTTCAATTTAAAGTTTTTATTTTTATATCTGGAATTTTTTTTGGCCTTTTTAAGCGTTTAAACGCTATCTAATGCCTTTTTTTTCAATTTAAAGTTTTTATTTTTATATCTGGAATTTGTTTTGGCCTTTTTAAGCGTTTAAACGCTATCTAATGCCTTTTTTTTTCAATTTAAAGTTTTTATTTTCATATCTGGATTTTTTTTTGGCCTTTTTAAGCGTTTAAACGCTATCTAATGCCTTTTTTTTCAATTTAGAGTTTTTATTTTCATATCTGGATTTTTTTTTGGCCTTTTTAAGCGTTTAAACGCTATCTAATGCCTTTTTTTTCAATTTAAAGTTTTTATTTTCATATCTGGATTTTTTTTTGGCCTTTTTAAGCGTTTAAACGCTATCTAATGCCTTTTTTTTTCAATTTAGAGTTTTTATTTTCATATCTGGATTTTTTTTGGCCTTTTTAAGCGTTTAAACGCTATCTAATGCCTTTTTTTTCAATTTAAAGTTTTTATTTTCATATCTGGATTTTTTTTTGGCCTTTTGAAGCGTTTAAACGCTATCTTATGCCTTTTTTTCAATTTAAAGTTTTTATTTTCATATCTGGATTTTTTTTTGGCCTTTTTAAGCGTTTAAACGCTATCTAATGCCTTTTTTTTTCAATTTAGAGTTTTTATTTTCATATCTGGATTTTTTTTGGCCTTTTTAAGCGTTTAAACGCTATCTAATGCCTTTTTTTTCAATTTAAAGTTTTTATTTTTATATCTGGAATTTTTTTTGGCCTTTTTAAGCGTTTAAACGCTATCTAATGCCTTTTTTTTCAATTTAAAGTTTTTATTTTCATATCTGGTTTTTTTTTTTGGCCTTTTTAAGCGTTTAAACGCTATCTAATGCCTTTTTTTTCAATTTAAAGTTTTTATTTTCATATCTGGATTTTTTTTTGGCCTTTTTAAGCGTTTAAACGCTATCTAATGCCTTTTTTTTCAATTTAAAGTTTTTTTTTTTATATCTGGATTTTTTTTGGCCTTTTTAAGCGTTTAAACGCTATCTAATGCCTTTTTTTCAATTTAAAGTTTTTATTTTCATATCTGGATTTTTTGGCCTTTTTAAGCGTTTAAACGCTATCTAATGCCTTTTTTTCAATTTAAAGTTTTTATTTTTATATCTGGAATTTTTTTTGGCCTTTTTAAGCGCTTAAACGCTATCTAATGCCTTTTTTTTCAATTTAAAGTTTTTATTTTCATATCTGGATTTTTTTTTGGCCTTTTTAAGCGTTTAAACGCTATCTAATGCCTTTTTTTTCAATTTAAAGTTTTTTTATTTATATCTGGAATTTTTTTTGGCCTTTTTAAGCGTTTAAACGCTATCTAATGCCTTTTTTTTCAATTTAAAGTTTTTATTTTCATATCTGGATTTTTTTTTGGCCTTTTTAAGCGTTTAAACGCTATCTAATGCCTTTTTTTTCAATTTAAAGTTTTTATTTTCATATCTGGATTTTTTTTTGGCCTTTTTAAGCGTTTAAACGCTATCTAATGCCTTTTTCAATTTAAAGTTTTTATTTTTATATCTGGAATTTTTTTTGGCCTTTTTAAGCGTTTAAACGCTATCTAATGCCTTTTTTTTCAATTTAAAGTTTTTATTTTTATGTCTGGAATTTTTTTTGGCCTTTTTAAGCGTTTAAACGCTATCTAATGCCTTTTTTTTCAATTTAAAGTTTTTTTTTTATATCTGGAATTTTTTTTTGCCTTTTTAAGCGTTTAAACGCTATCTTATGCCTTTTTTTTCAATTTAAAGTTTTTATTTTCATATCTGGATTTTTTTTTGGCCTTTTTAAGCGTTTAAACGCTATCTAATGCCTTTTTTTTCAATTTAAAGTTTTTATTTTTATATCTGGAATTTTTTTTGGCCTTTTTAAGCGTTTAAACGCTATCTAATGCCTTTTTTTTCAATTTAGAGTTTTTATTTTCATATCTGGATTTTTTTTTGGCCTTTTTAAGCGTTTAAACGCTATCTAATGCCTTTTTTTCAATTTAAAGTTTTTTTTTTATATCTGGAATTTTTTTGGCCTTTTTAAGCGTTTAAACGCTATCTAATGCCTTTTTTTTTAATTTAAAGTTTTTATTTTCATATCTGGATTTTTTTTGGCCTTTTTAAGCGTTTAAACGCTATCTAATGCCTTTTTTTTCAATTTAAAGTTTTTATTTTTATATCTGGAATTTTTTTTGGCCTTTTTAAGCGTTTAAACGCTATCTAATGCCTTTTTTTCAATTTAAAGTTTTTATTTTCATATCTGGATTTTTTTTTGGCCTTTTTAAGCGTTTAAACGCTATCTAATGCCTTTTTTTTCAATTTAGAGTTTTTATTTTCATATCTGGATTTTTTTTTGGCCTTTTTAAGCGTTTAAACGCTATCTAATGCCTTTTTTTCAATTTAAAGTTTTTTTTTTATATCTGGAATTTTTTTTGGCTTTTTTAAGCGTTTAAACGCTATCTAATGCCTTTTTTTTCAATTTAAAGTTTTTATTTTTATATCTGGAATTTTTTTTGGCCTTTTTAAGCGTTTAAACGCTATCTAATGCCTTTTTTTTCAATTTAAAGTTTTTATTTTTATATCTGGAATTTGTTTTGGCCTTTTTAAGCGTTTAAACGCTATCTAATGCCTTTTTTTTTCAATTTAAAGTTTTTATTTTCATATCTGGATTTTTTTTTGGCCTTTTTAAGCGTTTAAACGCTATCTAATGCCTTTTTTTTCAATTTAGAGTTTTTATTTTCATATCTGGATTTTTTTTTGGCCTTTTTAAGCGTTTAAACGCTATCTAATGCCTTTTTTTTCAATTTAAAGTTTTTATTTTCATATCTGGATTTTTTTTTGGCCTTTTTAAGCGTTTAAACGCTATCTTATGCCTTTTTTTCAATTTAAAGTTTTTATTTTCATATCTGGATTTTTTTTTGGCCTTTTTAAGCGTTTAAACGCTATCTAATGCCTTTTTTTTTCAATTTAGAGTTTTTATTTTCATATCTGGATTTTTTTTGGCCTTTTTAAGCGTTTAAACGCTATCTAATGCCTTTTTTTTCAATTTAAAGTTTTTATTTTCATATCTGGATTTTTTTTTGGCCTTTTGAAGCGTTTAAACGCTATCTTATGCCTTTTTTTCAATTTAAAGTTTTTATTTTCATATCTGGATTTTTTTTTGGCCTTTTTAAGCGTTTAAACGCTATCTAATGCCTTTTTTTTTCAATTTAGAGTTTTTATTTTCATATCTGGATTTTTTTTGGCCTTTTTAAGCGTTTAAACGCTATCTAATGCCTTTTTTTTCAATTTAAAGTTTTTATTTTTATATCTGGAATTTTTTTTGGCCTTTTTAAGCGTTTAAACGCTATCTAATGCCTTTTTTTTCAATTTAAAGTTTTTATTTTCATATCTGGTTTTTTTTTTGCCTTTTTAAGCGTTTAAACGCTATCTAATGCCTTTTTTTTCAATTTAAAGTTTTTATTTTCATATCTGGTTTTTTTTTGGCCTTTTTAAGCGTTTAAACGCTATCTAATGCTTTTTTTTTCAATTTAAAGTTTTTATTTTCATATCTGGAATTTTTTTTGGCCTTTTTAAGCGTTTAAACGCTATCTAATGCCTTTTTTTTCAATTTAAAGTTTTTTTTTTTATATCTGGATTTTTTTTGGCCTTTTTAAGCGTTTAAACGCTATCTAATGCCTTTTTTTTCAATTTAAAGTTTTTATTTTCATATCTGGATTTTTTTTTGGCCTTTTTAAGCGTTTAAACGCTATCTAATGCCTTTTTTTTCAATTTAAAGTTTTTTTTTTTATATCTGGATTTTTTTTGGCCTTTTTAAGCGTTTAAACGCTATCTAATGCTTTTTTTTTCAATTTAAAGTTTTTATTTTCATATCTGGAATTTTTTTTGGCCTTTTTAAGCGTTTAAACGCTATCTAATGCCTTTTTTTTCAATTTAAAGTTTTTATTTTCATATCTGGATTTTTTTTTGGCCTTTTTAAGCGTTTAAACGCTATCTAATGCCTTTTTTTTCAATTTAAAGTTTTTATTTTCATATCTGGATTTTTTTTTGGCCTTTTTAAGCGTTTAAACGCTATCTAATGCCTTTTTTTTCAATTTAAAGTTTTTATTTTCATATCTGGATTTTTTGGCCTTTTTAAGCGTTTAAACGCTATCTAATGCCTTTTTTTCAATTTAAAGTTTTTATTTTTATATCTGGAATTTTTTTTGGCCTTTTTAAGCGCTTAAACGCTATCTAATGCCTTTTTTTTCAATTTAAAGTTTTTATTTTCATATCTGGATTTTTTTTTGGCCTTTTTAAGCGTTTAAACGCTATCTAATGCCTTTTTTTTCAATTTAGAGTTTTTATTTTCATATCTGGATTTTTTTTTGGCCTTTTTAAGCGTTTAAACGCTATCTAATGCCTTTTTTTCAATTTAAAGTTTTTTTTTTATATCTGGAATTTTTTTTGGCTTTTTTAAGCGTTTAAACGCTATCTAATGCCTTTTTTTTCAATTTAAAGTTTTTATTTTTATATCTGGAATTTTTTTTGGCCTTTTTAAGCGTTTAAACGCTATCTAATGCCTTTTTTTTCAATTTAAAGTTTTTATTTTTATATCTGGAATTTGTTTTGGCCTTTTTAAGCGTTTAAACGCTATCTAATGCCTTTTTTTTTCAATTTAAAGTTTTTATTTTCATATCTGGATTTTTTTTTGGCCTTTTTAAGCGTTTAAACGCTATCTAATGCCTTTTTTTTCAATTTAGAGTTTTTATTTTCATATCTGGATTTTTTTTTGGCCTTTTTAAGCGTTTAAACGCTATCTAATGCCTTTTTTTTCAATTTAAAGTTTTTATTTTCATATCTGGATTTTTTTTTGGCCTTTTTAAGCGTTTAAACGCTATCTTATGCCTTTTTTTCAATTTAAAGTTTTTATTTTCATATCTGGATTTTTTTTTGGCCTTTTTAAGCGTTTAAACGCTATCTAATGCCTTTTTTTTTCAATTTAGAGTTTTTATTTTCATATCTGGATTTTTTTTGGCCTTTTTAAGCGTTTAAACGCTATCTAATGCCTTTTTTTTCAATTTAAAGTTTTTATTTTCATATCTGGATTTTTTTTTGGCCTTTTGAAGCGTTTAAACGCTATCTTATGCCTTTTTTTCAATTTAAAGTTTTTATTTTCATATCTGGATTTTTTTTTGGCCTTTTTAAGCGTTTAAACGCTATCTAATGCCTTTTTTTTTCAATTTAGAGTTTTTATTTTCATATCTGGATTTTTTTTGGCCTTTTTAAGCGTTTAAACGCTATCTAATGCCTTTTTTTTCAATTTAAAGTTTTTATTTTTATATCTGGAATTTTTTTTGGCCTTTTTAAGCGTTTAAACGCTATCTAATGCCTTTTTTTTCAATTTAAAGTTTTTATTTTCATATCTGGTTTTTTTTTTGCCTTTTTAAGCGTTTAAACGCTATCTAATGCCTTTTTTTTCAATTTAAAGTTTTTATTTTCATATCTGGTTTTTTTTTGGCCTTTTTAAGCGTTTAAACGCTATCTAATGCTTTTTTTTTCAATTTAAAGTTTTTATTTTCATATCTGGAATTTTTTTTGGCCTTTTTAAGCGTTTAAACGCTATCTAATGCCTTTTTTTTCAATTTAAAGTTTTTTTTTTTATATCTGGATTTTTTTTGGCCTTTTTAAGCGTTTAAACGCTATCTAATGCCTTTTTTTTCAATTTAAAGTTTTTATTTTCATATCTGGATTTTTTTTTGGCCTTTTTAAGCGTTTAAACGCTATCTAATGCCTTTTTTTTCAATTTAAAGTTTTTTTTTTTATATCTGGATTTTTTTTGGCCTTTTTAAGCGTTTAAACGCTATCTAATGCTTTTTTTTTCAATTTAAAGTTTTTATTTTCATATCTGGAATTTTTTTTGGCCTTTTTAAGCGTTTAAACGCTATCTAATGCCTTTTTTTTCAATTTAAAGTTTTTATTTTCATATCTGGATTTTTTTTTGGCCTTTTTAAGCGTTTAAACGCTATCTAATGCCTTTTTTTTCAATTTAAAGTTTTTATTTTCATATCTGGATTTTTTTTTGGCCTTTTTAAGCGTTTAAACGCTATCTAATGCCTTTTTTTTCAATTTAAAGTTTTTATTTTCATATCTGGATTTTTTGGCCTTTTTAAGCGTTTAAACGCTATCTAATGCCTTTTTTTCAATTTAAAGTTTTTATTTTTATATCTGGAATTTTTTTTGGCCTTTTTAAGCGCTTAAACGCTATCTAATGCCTTTTTTTTCAATTTAAAGTTTTTATTTTCATATCTGGATTTTTTTTTGGCCTTTTTAAGCGTTTAAACGCTATCTAATGCCTTTTTTTTCAATTTAAAGTTTTTTTATTTATATCTGGAATTTTTTTTGGCCTTTTTAAGCGTTTAAACGCTATCTAATGCCTTTTTTTTCAATTTAAAGTTTTTATTTTCATATCTGGTTTTTTTTTGGCCTTTTTAAGCGTTTAAACGCTATCTAATGCCTTTTTTTTCAATTTAAAGTTTTTATTTTCATATCTGGATGTTTTTTTTGGCCTTTTTAAGCGTTTAAACGCTATCTAATGCCTTTTTTTTCAATTTAAAGTTTTTTTATTTATATCTGGAATTTTTTTTGGCCTTTTTAAGCGCTTAAACGCTATCTAATGCCTTTTTTTTCAATTTAAAGTTTTTATTTTCATATCTCGGTTTTTTGGCCTTTTTAAGCGTTTAAACGCTATCTAATGCCTTTTTTTCAATTTAAAGTTTTTATTTTTATATCTGGAATTTTTTTTGGCCTTTTTAAGCGCTTAAACGCTATCTAATGCCTTTTTTTTCAATTTAAAGTTTTTATTTTCATATCTGGATTTTTTTTTGGCCTTTTTAAGCGTTTAAACGCTATCTAATGCCTTTTTTTCCAATTTAAAGTTTTTATTTTTATATCTGGAATTTTTTTTGGCCTTTTTAAGCGTTTAAACGCTATCTAATGCCTTTTTTTTCAATTTAAAGTTTTTATTTTCATATCTGGTTTTTTTTTGGCCTTTTTAAGCGTTTAAACGCTATCTAATGCCTTTTTTTTCAATTTAAAGTTTTTATTTTCATATCTGGATTTTTTTTTGGCCTTTTTAAGCGTTTAAACGCTATCTAATGCCTTTTTTTTTCAATTTAAAGTTTTTTTTTTATATCTGGAATTTTTTTTGGCCTTTTTAAGCGTTTAAACGCTATCTAATGCCTTTTTTTTCAATTTAAAGTTTTTATTTTCATATCTGGATTTTTTTTGGCCTTTTTAAGCGTTTAAACGCTATCTAATGCTTTTTTTTTCAATTTAAAGTTTTTTTTTTATATCTGGAATTTTTTTTGGCCTTTTTAAGCGTTTAAACGCTATCTAATGCCTTTTTTTTCAATTTAAAGTTTTTATTTTCATATTTGGATTTTTTTTTGGCCTTTTTAAGCGTTTAAACGCTATCTAATGCCTTTTTTTACAATTTAAAGTTTTTATTTTTATATCTGGAATTTTTTTTGGCCTTTTTAAGCGTTTAAACGCTATCTAATGCCTTTTTTTTCAATTTAAAGTTTTTTTTTTTATATCTGGAATTTTTTTTGGCCTTTTTAAGCGTTTAAACGCTATCTAATGCCTTTTTTTCAATTTAAAGTTTTTATTTTCATATCTGGATTTTTTTTTGGCCTTTTTAAGCGCTTAAACGCTATCTAATGCCTTTTTTTTCAATTTAAAGTTTTTATTTTCATATCTGGATTTTTTTTTGGCCTTTTTAAGCGTTTAAACGCTATCTAATGCCTTTTTTTTCAATTTAAAGTTTTTTTTTTTATATCTGGAATTTTTTTTGGCCTTTTTAAGCGTTTAAACGCTATCTAATGCCTTTTTTTTCAATTTAAAGTTTTTATTTTCATATCTGGATTTTTTTTTGGCCTTTTTAAGCGTTTAAACGCTATCTAATGCCTTTTTTTTCAATTTAAAGTTTTTATTTTCATATCTGGATTTTTTTTTGGCCTTTTTAAGCGTTTAAACGCTATCTAATGCCTTTTTCAATTTAAAGTTTTTATTTTTATATCTGGAATTTTTTTTGGCCTTTTTAAGCGTTTAAACGCTATCTAATGCCTTTTTTTTCAATTTAAAGTTTTTATTTTTATATCTGGAATTTTTTTTGGCCTTTTTAAGCGTTTAAACGCTATCTAATGCCTTTTTTTTCAATTTAAAGTTTTTTTTTTATATCTGGAATTTTTTTTGGCCTTTTTAAGCGTTTAAACGCTATCTAATGCCTTTTTTTTCAATTTAAAGTTTTTATTTTTATATCTGGAATTTTTTTTGGCCTTTTTAAGCGTTTAAACGCTATCTAATGCCTTTTTTTACAATTTAAAGTTTTTATTTTTATATCTGGAATTTTTTTTGGCCTTTTTAAGCGTTTAAACGCTATCTAATGCCTTTTTTTTCAATTTAAAGTTTTTTTTTTTATATCTGGAATTTTTTTTGGCCTTTTTAAGCGTTTAAACGCTATCTAATGCCTTTTTTTCAATTTAAAGTTTTTATTTTCATATCTGGATTTTTTTTTGGCCTTTTTAAGCGCTTAAACGCTATCTAATGCCTTTTTTTTCAATTTAAAGTTTTTATTTTTATATCTGGAATTTTTTTTGGCCTTTTTAAGCGTTTAAACGCTATCTAATGCCTTTTTTTTCAATTTAAAGTTTTTTTTTTTATATCTGGAATTTTTTTTGGCCTTTTTAAGCGTTTAAACGCTATCTAATGCCTTTTTTTACAATTTAAAGTTTTTATTTTTATATCTGGAATTTTTTTTGGCCTTTTTAAGCGTTTAAACGCTATCTAATGCCTTTTTTTTCAATTTAAAGTTTTTTTTTTTATATCTGGAATTTTTTTTGGCCTTTTTAAGCGTTTAAACGCTATCTAATGCCTTTTTTTCAATTTAAAGTTTTTATTTTTATATCTGGAATTTTTTTTGGCCTTTTTAAGCGTTTAAACGCTATCTAATGCCTTTTTTTACAATTTAAAGTTTTTATTTTTATATCTGGAATTTTTTTTGGCCTTTTTAAGCGTTTAAACGCTATCTAATGCCTTTTTTTTCAATTTAAAGTTTTTTTTTTTATATCTGGAATTTTTTTTGGCCTTTTTAAGCGTTTAAACGCTATCTAATGCCTTTTTTTCAATTTAAAGTTTTTATTTTCATATCTGGATTTTTTTTTGGCCTTTTTAAGCGCTTAAACGCTATCTAATGCCTTTTTTTTCAATTTAAAGTTTTTATTTTCATATCTGGATTTTTTTTTGGCCTTTTTAAGCGTTTAAACGCTATCTAATGCCTTTTTCAATTTAAAGTTTTTATTTTTATATCTGGAATTTTTTTTGGCCTTTTTAAGCGTTTAAACGCTATCTAATGCCTTTTTTTTCAATTTAAAGTTTTTATTTTTATATCTGGAATTTTTTTTGGCCTTTTTAAGCGTTTAAACGCTATCTAATGCCTTTTTTTACAATTTAAAGTTTTTATTTTTATATCTGGAATTTTTTTTGGCCTTTTTAAGCGTTTAAACGCTATCTAATGCCTTTTTTTTCAATTTAAAGTTTTTTTTTTTATATCTGGAATTTTTTTTGGCCTTTTTAAGCGTTTAAACGCTATCTAATGCCTTTTTTTCAATTTAAAGTTTTTATTTTCATATCTGGATTTTTTTTTGGCCTTTTTAAGCGCTTAAACGCTATCTAATGCCTTTTTTTTCAATTTAAAGTTTTTATTTTTATATCTGGAATTTTTTTTGGCCTTTTTAAGCGTTTAAACGCTATCTAATGCCTTTTTTTTCAATTTAAAGTTTTTTTTTTTATATCTGGAATTTTTTTTGGCCTTTTTAAGCGTTTAAACGCTATCTAATGCCTTTTTTTTCAATTTAAAGTTTTTATTTTCATATCTGGATTTTTTTTTGGCCTTTTTAAGCGTTTAAACGCTATCTAATGCCTTTTTTTTCAATTTAAAGTTTTTATTTTCATATCTGGATTTTTTTTTGGCCTTTTTAAGCGTTTAAACGCTATCTAATGCCTTTTTCAATTTAAAGTTTTTATTTTTATATCTGGAATTTTTTTTGGCCTTTTTAAGCGTTTAAACGCTATCTAATGCCTTTTTTTTCAATTTAAAGTTTTTATTTTTATATCTGGAATTTTTTTTGGCCTTTTTAAGCGTTTAAACGCTATCTAATGCCTTTTTTTTCAATTTAAAGTTTTTTTTTTATATCTGGAATTTTTTTTTGCCTTTTTAAGCGTTTAAACGCTATCTTATGCCTTTTTTTTCAATTTAAAGTTTTTATTTTCATATCTGGATTTTTTTTTGGCCTTTTTAAGCGTTTAAACGCTATCTAATGCCTTTTTTTTCAATTTAAAGTTTTTATTTTTATATCTGGAATTTTTTTTGGCCTTTTTAAGCGTTTAAACGCTATCTAATGCCTTTTTTTTCAATTTAGAGTTTTTATTTTCATATCTGGATTTTTTTTTGGCCTTTTTAAGCGTTTAAACGCTATCTAATGCCTTTTTTTCAATTTAAAGTTTTTTTTTTTATATCTGGAATTTTTTTGGCCTTTTTAAGCGTTTAAACGCTATCTAATGCCTTTTTTTTTAATTTAAAGTTTTTATTTTCATATCTGGATTTTTTTTGGCCTTTTTAAGCGTTTAAACGCTATCTAATGCCTTTTTTTTCAATTTAAAGTTTTTATTTTTATATCTGGAATTTTTTTTGGCCTTTTTAAGCGTTTAAACGCTATCTAATGCCTTTTTTTCAATTTAAAGTTTTTATTTTCATATCTGGATTTTTTTTTGGCCTTTTTAAGCGTTTAAACGCTATCTAATGCCTTTTTTTTCAATTTAGAGTTTTTATTTTCATATCTGGATTTTTTTTTGGCCTTTTTAAGCGTTTAAACGCTATCTAATGCCTTTTTTTCAATTTAAAGTTTTTTTTTTATATCTGGAATTTTTTTTGGCTTTTTTAAGCGTTTAAACGCTATCTAATGCCTTTTTTTCAATTTAAAGTTTTTATTTTTATATCTGGAATTTTTTTTGGCCTTTTTAAGCGTTTAAACGCTATCTAATGCCTTTTTTTTCAATTTAAAGTTTTTATTTTCATATCTGGATTTTTTTTTGGCCTTTTTAAGCGTTTAAACGCTATCTAATGCCTTTTTTTTCAATTTAAAGTTTTTATTTTTATATCTGGAATTTGTATTGGCCTTTTTAAGCGTTTAAACGCTATCTAATGCCTTTTTTTTTCAATTTAAAGTTTTTATTTTCATATCTGGATTTTTTTTTGGCCTTTTTAAGCGTTTAAACGCTATCTAATGCCTTTTTTTTCAATTTAGAGTTTTTATTTTCATATCTGGATTTTTTTTTTGCCTTTTTAAGCGTTTAAACGCTATCTAATGCCTTTTTTTTCAATTTAAAGTTTTTATTTTCATATCTGGATTTTTTTTTGGCCTTTTTAAGCGTTTAAACGCTATCTTATGCCTTTTTTTCAATTTAAAGTTTTTATTTTCATATCTGGATTTTTTTTTGGCCTTTTTAAGCGTTTAAACGCTATCTAATGCCTTTTTTTTTCAATTTAGAGTTTTTATTTTCATATCTGGATTTTTTTTGGCCTTTTTAAGCGTTTAAACGCTATCTAATGCCTTTTTTTTTCAATTTAAAGTTTTTATTTTCATATCTGGATTTTTTTTTGGCCTTTTTAAGCGTTTAAACGCTATCTTATGCCTTTTTTTCAATTTAAAGTTTTTATTTTCATATCTGGATTTTTTTTTGGCCTTTTTAAGCGTTTAAACGCTATCTAATGCCTTTTTTTTTCAATTTAGAGTTTTTATTTTCATATCTGGATTTTTTTTGGCCTTTTTAAGCGTTTAAACGCTATCTAATGCCTTTTTTTTCAATTTAAAGTTTTTATTTTATATCTGGAATTTTTTTTGGCCTTTTTAAGCGTTTAAACGCTATCTAATGCCTTTTTTTTCAATTTAAAGTTTTTATTTTCATATCTGGTTTTTTTTTGGCCTTTTTAAGCGTTTAAACGCTATCTAATGCCTTTTTTTTCAATTTAAAGTTTTTATTTTCATATCTGGATTTTTTTTTGGCCTTTTTAAGCGTTTAAACGCTATCTAATGCCT
Organism: Chorisops tibialis; assembly: GCA_963669355.1. Lineage (NCBI taxonomy): Eukaryota > Metazoa > Arthropoda > Insecta > Diptera > Stratiomyidae > Chorisops > Chorisops tibialis. Next base: position 193,724,371 of record OY770263.1, on the reverse strand, counting down.
TTTTTTTCAATTTAAAGTTTTTTTTTTTATATCTGGATTTTTTTTGGCCTTTTTAAGCGTTTAAACGCTATCTAATGCTTTTTTTTTCAATTTAAAGTTTTTTTTTTATATCTGGAATTTTTTTTGGCCTTTTTAAGCGTTTAAACGCTATCTAATGCCTTTTTTTTCAATTTAAAGTTTTTATTTTCATATCTGGATTTTTTTTTGGCCTTTTTAAGCGTTTAAACGCTATCTAATGCCTTTTTTTACAATTTAAAGTTTTTATTTTTATATCTGGAATTTTTTTTGGCCTTTTTAAGCGTTTAAACGCTATCTAATGCCTTTTTTTTCAATTTAAAGTTTTTTTTTTCATATCTGGTTTTTTTTTGGCCTTTTTAAGCGTTTAAACGCTATCTAATGCCTTTTTTTTCAATTTAAAGTTTTTATTTTCATATCTGGATTTTTTTTTGGCCTTTTTAAGCGTTTAAACGCTATCTAATGCCTTTTTTTTCAATTTAAAGTTTTTATTTTTATATCTGGAATTTTTTTTGGCCTTTTTAAGCGTTTAAACGCTATCTAATGCCTTTTTTTTCAATTTAAAGTTTTTATTTTCATATCTGGTTTTTTTTTGGCCTTTTTAAGCGTTTAAACGCTATCTAATGCCTTTTTTTTCAATTTAATGTTTTTATTTTCATATCTGGATTTTTTTTTGGCCTTTTTAAGCGTTTAAACGCTATCTAATGCCTTTTTTTTCAATTTAAAGTTTTTATTTTTATATCTGGAATTTTTTTTGGCCTTTTTAAGCGTTTAAACGCTATCTAATGCCTTTTTTTTTCAATTTAAAGTTTTTATTTTTATATCTGGAATTTTTTTTGGCCTTTTTAAGCGTTTAAACGCTATCTAATGCCTTTTTTTTCAATTTAAAGTTTTTTTTTTCATATCTGGTTTTTTTTTGGCCTTTTTAAGCGTTTAAACGCTATCTAATGCCTTTTTTTTCAATTTAAAGTTTTTATTTTCATATCTGGATTTTTTTTTGGCCTTTTTAAGCGTTTAAACGCTATCTAATGCCTTTTTTTTCAATTTAAAGTTTTTATTTTTATATCTGGAATTTTTTTTGGCCTTTTTAAGCGTTTAAACGCTATCTAATGCCTTTTTTTTCAATTTAAAGTTTTTTTTTTCATATCTGGTTTTTTTTTGGCCTTTTTAAGCGTTTAAACGCTATCTAATGCCTTTTTTTTCAATTTAAAGTTTTTATTTTCATATCTGGATTTTTTTTGGCCTTTTTAAGCGTTTAAACGCTATCTAATGCCTTTTTTTTCAATTTAAAGTTTTTATTTTCATATCTGGTTTTTTTTTGGCCTTTTTAAGCGTTTAAACGCTATCTAATGCCTTTTTTTTCAATTTAAAGTTTTTATTTTCATATCTGGATTTTTTTTTGGCCTTTTTAAGCGTTTAAACGCTATCTAATGCCTTTTTTTTCAATTTAAAGTTTTTTTTTTTATATCTGGATTTTTTTTGGCCTTTTTAAGCGTTTAAACGCTATCTAATGCTTTTTTTTTCAATTTAAAGTTTTTTTTCTATATCTGGAATTTTTTTTGGCCTTTTTAAGCGTTTAAACGCTATCTAATGCCTTTTTTTTCAATTTAAAGTTTTTATTTTCATATCTGGATTTTTTTTTGGCCTTTTTAAGCGTTTAAACGCTATCTAATGCCTTTTTTTACAATTTAAAGTTTTTATTTTTATATCTGGAATTTTTTTTGGCCTTTTTAAGCGTTTAAACGCTATCTAATGCCTTTTTTTTCAATTTAAAGTTTTTATTTTCATATCTGGTTTTTTTTTGGCCTTTTTAAGCGTTTAAACGCTATCTAATGCCTTTTTTTTCAATTTAAAGTTTTTATTTTCATATCTGGTTTTTTTTTGGCCTTTTTAAGCGTTTAAACGCTATCTAATGCCTTTTTTTTCAATTTAAAGTTTTTATTTTCATATCTGGATTTTTTTTGGCCTTTTTAAGCGTTTAAACGCTATCTAATGCCTTTTTTTTCAATTTAAAGTTTTTATTTTTATATCTGGAATTTTTTTTGGCCTTTTTAAGCGTTTAAACGCTATCTAATGCCTTTTTTTTCAATTTAAAGTTTTTATTTTCATATCTGGTTTTTTTTTGGCCTTTTTAAGCGTTTAAACGCTATCTAATGCCTTTTTTTTCAATTTAAAGTTTTTATTTTCATATCTGGATTTTTTTTTGGCCTTTTTAAGCGTTTAAACGCTATCTAATGCCTTTTTTTTCAATTTAAAGTTTTTATTTTTATATCTGGAATTTTTTTTGGCCTTTTTAAGCGTTTAAACGCTATCTAATGCCTTTTTTTTCAATTTAAAGTTTTTATTTTCATATCTGGATTTTTTTTTGGCCTTTTTAAGCGTTTAAACGCTATCTAATGCCTTTTTTTTCAATTTAAAGTTTTTATTTTTATATCTGGAATTTTTTTTGGCCTTTTTAAGCGTTTAAACGCTATCTAATGCCTTTTTTTTCAATTTAAAGTTTTTATTTTCATATCTGGTTTTTTTTTGGCCTTTTTAAGCGTTTAAACGCTATCTAATGCCTTTTTTTTCAATTTAAAGTTTTTATTTTCATATCTGGATTTTTTTTTGGCCTTTTTAAGCGTTTAAACGCTATCTAATGCCTTTTTTTTCAATTTAAAGTTTTTATTTTTATATCTGGAATTTTTTTTGGCCTTTTTAAGCGTTTAAACGCTATCTAATGCCTTTTTTTTCAATTTAAAGTTTTTATTTTCATATCTGGATTTTTTGGCCTTTTTAAGCGTTTAAACGCTATCTAATGCCTTTTTTTTCAATTTAAAGTTTTTATTTTCATATCTGGATTTTTTTTTGGCCTTTTTAAGCGTTTAAACGCTATCTAATGCCTTTTTTTTCAATTTAAAGTTTTTTTATTTATATCTGGAATTTTTTTTGGCCTTTTTAAGCGTTTAAACGCTATCTAATGCCTTTTTTTTCAATTTAAAGTTTTTATTTTCATATCTGGATTTTTTTTTGGCCTTTTTAAGCGTTTAAACGCTATCTAATGCCTTTTTTTTCAATTTAAAGTTTTTATTTTTATATCTGGAATTTTTTTTGGCCTTTTTAAGCGTTTAAACGCTATCTAATGCCTTTTTTTTCAATTTAAAGTTTTTATTTTCATATCTGGATTTTTTGGCCTTTTTAAGCGTTTAAACGCTATCTAATGCCTTTTTTTTCAATTTAAAGTTTTTATTTTCATATCTGGATTTTTTTTTGGCCTTTTTAAGCGTTTAAACGCTATCTAATGCCTTTTTTTTCAATTTAAAGTTTTTTTATTTATATCTGGAATTTTTTTTGGCCTTTTTAAGCGTTTAAACGCTATCTAATGCCTTTTTTTTCAATTTAAAGTTTTTATTTTCATATCTGGAATTTTTTTTGGCCTTTTTAAGCGTTTAAACGCTATCTAATGCCTTTTTTTTCAATTTAAAGTTTTTATTTTCATATCTGGTTTTTTTTTGGCCTTTTTAAGCGTTTAAACGCTATCTAATGCCTTTTTTTTCAATTTAAAGTTTTTATTTTCATATCTGGATTTTTTTTTGGCCTTTTTAAGCGTTTAAACGCTATCTAATGCCTTTTTTTTTCAATTTAAAGTTTTTTTTTTATATCTGGAATTTTTTTTGGCCTTTTTAAGCGTTTAAACGCTATCTAATGCCTTTTTTTTCAATTTAAAGTTTTTATTTTCATATCTGGATTTTTTTTGGCCTTTTTAAGCGTTTAAACGCTATCTAATGCTTTTTTTTTCAATTTAAAGTTTTTTTTTTTATATCTGGAATTTTTTTTGGCCTTTTTAAGCGTTTAAACGCTATCTAATGCCTTTTTTTTCAATTTAAAGTTTTTATTTTCATATTTGGATTTTTTTTTGGCCTTTTTAAGCGTTTAAACGCTATCTAATGCCTTTTTTTACAATTTAAAGTTTTTATTTTTATATCTGGAATTTTTTTTGGCCTTTTTAAGCGTTTAAACGCTATCTAATGCCTTTTTTTTCAATTTAAAGTTTTTTTTTTTATATCTGGAATTTTTTTTGGCCTTTTTAAGCGTTTAAACGCTATCTAATGCCTTTTTTTCAATTTAAAGTTTTTATTTTCATATCTGGATTTTTTTTTGGCCTTTTTAAGCGTTTAAACGCTATCTAATGCCTTTTTTTTCAATTTAAAGTTTTTATTTTTATATCTGGAATTTTTTTTGGCCTTTTTAAGCGTTTAAACGCTATCTAATGCCTTTTTTTTCAATTTAAAGTTTTTTTTTTTATATCTGGAATTTTTTTTGGCCTTTTTAAGCGTTTAAACGCTATCTAATGCCTTTTTTTTTCAATTTAAAGTTTTTTTTTTATATCTGGAATTTTTTTTGGCCTTTTTAAGCGTTTAAACGCTATCTAATGCCTTTTTTTTCAATTTAAAGTTTTTATTTTCATATCTGGATTTTTTTTGGCCTTTTTAAGCGTTTAAACGCTATCTAATGCTTTTTTTTTCAATTTAAAGTTTTTTTTTTTATATCTGGAATTTTTTTTGGCCTTTTTAAGCGTTTAAACGCTATCTAATGCCTTTTTTTTCAATTTAAAGTTTTTATTTTCATATTTGGATTTTTTTTTGGCCTTTTTAAGCGTTTAAACGCTATCTAATGCCTTTTTTTACAATTTAAAGTTTTTATTTTTATATCTGGAATTTTTTTTGGCCTTTTTAAGCGTTTAAACGCTATCTAATGCCTTTTTTTTCAATTTAAAGTTTTTTTTTTTATATCTGGAATTTTTTTTGGCCTTTTTAAGCGTTTAAACGCTATCTAATGCCTTTTTTTCAATTTAAAGTTTTTATTTTCATATCTGGATTTTTTTTTGGCCTTTTTAAGCGCTTAAACGCTATCTAATGCCTTTTTTTTCAATTTAAAGTTTTTATTTTCATATCTGGATTTTTTTTTGGCCTTTTTAAGCGTTTAAACGCTATCTAATGCCTTTTTTTTCAATTTAAAGTTTTTATTTTTATATCTGGAATTTTTTTTGGCCTTTTTAAGCGTTTAAACGCTATCTAATGCCTTTTTTTTCAATTTAAAGTTTTTTTTTTTATATCTGGAATTTTTTTTGGCCTTTTTAAGCGTTTAAACGCTATCTAATGCCTTTTTTTTCAATTTAAAGTTTTTATTTTCATATCTGGATTTTTTTTTGGCCTTTTTAAGCGTTTAAACGCTATCTAATGCCTTTTTTTTCAATTTAAAGTTTTTATTTTCATATCTGGATTTTTTTTTGGCCTTTTTAAGCGTTTAAACGCTATCTAATGCCTTTTTAATTTAAAGTTTTTATTTTTATATCTGGAATTTTTTTTGGCCTTTTTAAGCGTTTAAACGCTATCTAATGCCTTTTTTTTCAATTTAAAGTTTTTATTTTTATGTCTGGAATTTTTTTTGGCCTTTTTAAGCGTTTAAACGCTATCTAATGCCTTTTTTTTCAATTTAAAGTTTTTTTTTTATATCTGGAATTTTTTTTTGCCTTTTTAAGCGTTTAAACGCTATCTTATGCCTTTTTTTTCAATTTAAAGTTTTTATTTTCATATCTGGATTTTTTTTGGCCTTTTTAAGCGTTTAAACGCTATCTAATGCCTTTTTTTTCAATTTAAAGTTTTTATTTTTATATCTGGAATTTTTTTTGGCCTTTTTAAGCGTTTAAACGCTATCTAATGCCTTTTTTTTCAATTTAGAGTTTTTATTTTCATATCTGGATTTTTTTTTGGCCTTTTTAAGCGTTTAAACGCTATCTAATGCCTTTTTTTCAATTTAAAGTTTTTTTTTTTATATCTGGAATTTTTTTGGCCTTTTTAAGCGTTTAAACGCTATCTAATGCCTTTTTTTTTAATTTAAAGTTTTTATTTTCATGTCTGGATTTTTTTTGGCCTTTTTAAGCGTTTAAACGCTATCTAATGCCTTTTTTTTCAATTTAAAGTTTTTATTTTTATATCTGGAATTTTTTTTGGCCTTTTTAAGCGTTTAAACGCTATCTAATGCCTTTTTTTCAATTTAAAGTTTTTATTTTCATATCTGGATTTTTTTTTGGCCTTTTTAAGCGTTTAAACGCGATCTAATGCCTTTTTTTTCAATTTAGAGTTTTTATTTTCATATCTGGATTTTTTTTTGGCCTTTTTAAGCGTTTAAACGCTATCTAATGCCTTTTTTTCAATTTAAAGTTTTTTTTTTATATCTGGAATTTTTTTTGGCTTTTTTAAGCGTTTAAACGCTATCTAATGCCTTTTTTTTCAATTTAAAGTTTTTATTTTTATATCTGGAATTTTTTTTGGCCTTTTTAAGCGTTTAAACGCTATCTAATGCCTTTTTTTTCAATTTAAAGTTTTTATTTTTATATCTGGAATTTGTTTTGGCCTTTTTAAGCGTTTAAACGCTATCTAATGCCTTTTTTTTTCAATTTAAAGTTTTTATTTTCATATCTGGATTTTTTTTTGGCCTTTTTAAGCGTTTAAACGCTATCTAATGCCTTTTTTTTCAATTTAGAGTTTTTATTTTCATATCTGGATTTTTTTTTGGCCTTTTTAAGCGTTTAAACGCTATCTAATGCCTTTTTTTTCAATTTAAAGTTTTTATTTTCATATCTGGATTTTTTTTTGGCCTTTTTAAGCGTTTAAACGCTATCTTATGCCTTTTTTTCAATTTAAAGTTTTTATTTTCATATCTGGATTTTTTTTTGGCCTTTTTAAGCGTTTAAACGCTATCTAATGCCTTTTTTTTTCAATTTAGAGTTTTTATTTTCATATCTGGATTTTTTTTGGCCTTTTTAAGCGTTTAAACGCTATCTAATGCCTTTTTTTTCAATTTAAAGTTTTTATTTTCATATCTGGATTTTTTTTTGGCCTTTTTAAGCGTTTAAACGCTATCTTATGCCTTTTTTTCAATTTAAAGTTTTTATTTTCATATCTGGATTTTTTTTTGGCCTTTTTAAGCGTTTAAACGCTATCTAATGCCTTTTTTTTTCAATTTAGAGTTTTTATTTTCATATCTGGATTTTTTTTGGCCTTTTTAAGCGTTTAAACGCTATTTAATGCCTTTTTTTTCAATTTAAAGTTTTTATTTTCATATCTGGTTTTTTTTTTGGCCTTTTTAAGCGTTTAAACGCTATCTAATGCCTTTTTTTTCAATTTAAAGTTTTTATTTTCATATCTGGATTTTTTTTTGGCCTTTTTAAGCGTTTAAACGCTATCTAATGCCTTTTTTTTCAATTTAAAGTTTTTTTTTTTATATCTGGATTTTTTTTGGCCTTTTTAAGCGTTTAAACGCTATCTAATGCCTTTTTTTCAATTTAAAGTTTTTATTTTCATATCTGGATTTTTTGGCCTTTTTAAGCGTTTAAACGCTATCTAATGCCTTTTTTTCAATTTAAAGTTTTTATTTTTATATCTGGAATTTTTTTTGGCCTTTTTAAGCGCTTAAACGCTATCTAATGCCTTTTTTTTCAATTTAAAGTTTTTATTTTCATATCTGGATTTTTTTTTGGCCTTTTTAAGCGTTTAAACGCTATCTAATGCCTTTTTTTTCAATTTAAAGTTTTTTTATTTATATCTGGAATTTTTTTTGGCCTTTTTAAGCGTTTAAACGCTATCTAATGCCTTTTTTTTCAATTTAAAGTTTTTATTTTCATATCTGGATTTTTTGGCCTTTTTAAGCGTTTAAACGCTATCTAATGCCTTTTTTTCAATTTAAAGTTTTTATTTTTATATCTGGAATTTTTTTTGGCCTTTTTAAGCGCTTAAACGCTATCTAATGCCTTTTTTTTCAATTTAAAGTTTTTATTTTCATATCTGGATTTTTTTTTGGCCTTTTTAAGCGTTTAAACGCTATCTAATGCCTTTTTTTTCAATTTAAAGTTTTTTTATTTATATCTGGAATTTTTTTTGGCCTTTTTAAGCGTTTAAACGCTATCTAATGCCTTTTTTTTCAATTTAAAGTTTTTATTTTCATATCTGGTTTTTTTTTGGCCTTTTTAAGCGTTTAAACGCTATCTAATGCCTTTTTTTTCAATTTAAAGTTTTTATTTTCATATCTGGATGTTTTTTTTGGCCTTTTTAAGCGTTTAAACGCTATCTAATGCCTTTTTTTTCAATTTAAAGTTTTTTTATTTATATCTGGAATTTTTTTTGGCCTTTTTAAGCGTTTAAACGCTATCTAATGCCTTTTTTTTCAATTTAAAGTTTTTATTTTCATATCTCGGTTTTTTGGCCTTTTTAAGCGTTTAAACGCTATCTAATGCCTTTTTTTCAATTTAAAGTTTTTATTTTTATATCTGGAATTTTTTTTTGGCCTTTTTAAGCGTTTAAACGCTATCTAATGCCTTTTTTTTCAATTTAGAGTTTTTATTTTCATATCTGGATTTTTTTTGGCCTTTTTAAGCGTTTAAACGCTATCTAATGCCTTTTTTTTCAATTTAAAGTTTTTTTTTTTATATCTGGAATTTTTTTTGGCCTTTTTAAGCGTTTAAACGCTATCTAATGCCTTTTTTTTTCAATTTAAAGTTTTTTTTTTATATCTGGAATTTTTTTTGGCCTTTTTAAGCGTTTAAACGCTATCTAATGCCTTTTTTTTCAATTTAAAGTTTTTATTTTCATATCTGGATTTTTTTTGGCCTTTTTAAGCGTTTAAACGCTATCTAATGCTTTTTTTTTCAATTTAAAGTTTTTTTTTTTATATCTGGAATTTATTTTGGCCTTTTTAAGCGTTTAAACGCTATCTAATGCCTTTTTTTTCAATTTAAAGTTTTTATTTTCATATTTGGATTTTTTTTTGGCCTTTTTAAGCGTTTAAACGCTATCTAATGCCTTTTTTTACAATTTAAAGTTTTTATTTTTATATCTGGAATTTTTTTTGGCCTTTTTAAGCGTTTAAACGCTATCTAATGCCTTTTTTTTCAATTTAAAGTTTTTTTATTTATATCTGGATTTTTTTTTGGCCTTTTTAAGCGTTTAAACGCTATCTAATGCCTTTTTTTTCAATTTAAAGTTTTTATTTTCATATCTGGTTTTTTTTTTGGCCTTTTTAAGCGTTTAAACGCTATCTAATGCCTTTTTTTTCAATTTAGAGTTTTTATTTTCATATCTGGATTTTTTTTTGGCCTTTTTAAGCGTTTAAACGCTATCTAATGCCTTTTTTTTTCAATTTAGAGTTTTTATTTTCATATCTGGATTTTTTTTGGCCTTTTTAAGCGTTTAAACGCTATCTAATGCCTTTTTTTTCAATTTAAAGTTTTTATTTTAATATCTGGTTTTTTTTTTGGCCTTTTTAAGCGTTTAAACGCTATCTAATGCCTTTTTTTTCAATTTAAAGTTTTTATTTTCATATCTGGATTTTTTTTTGGCCTTTTTAAGCGTTTAAACGCTATCTAATGCCTTTTTTTTCAATTTAAAGTTTTTTTTTTTATATCTGGATTTTTTTTGGCCTTTTTAAGCGTTTAAACGCTATCTAATGCCTTTTTTTCAATTTAAAGTTTTTATTTTCATATCTGGATTTTTTGGCCTTTTTAAGCGTTTAAACGCTATCTAATGCCTTTTTTTCAATTTAAAGTTTTTATTTTTATATCTGGAATTTTTTTTGGCCTTTTTAAGCGCTTAAACGCTATCTAATGCCTTTTTTTTCAATTTAAAGTTTTTATTTTCATATCTGGATTTTTTTTTGGCCTTTTTAAGCGTTTAAACGCTATCTAATGCCTTTTTTTTCAATTTAAAGTTTTTTTATTTATATCTGGAATTTTTTTTGGCCTTTTTAAGCGTTTAAACGCTATCTAATGCCTTTTTTTTCAATTTAAAGTTTTTATTTTCATATCTGGATTTTTTGGCCTTTTTAAGCGTTTAAACGCTATCTAATGCCTTTTTTTCAATTTAAAGTTTTTATTTTTATATCTGGAATTTTTTTTGGCCTTTTTAAGCGCTTAAACGCTATCTAATGCCTTTTTTTTCAATTTAAAGTTTTTATTTTCATATCTGGATTTTTTTTTGGCCTTTTTAAGCGTTTAAACGCTATCTAATGCCTTTTTTTTCAATTTAAAGTTTTTTTATTTATATCTGGAATTTTTTTTGGCCTTTTTAAGCGTTTAAACGCTATCTAATGCCTTTTTTTTCAATTTAAAGTTTTTATTTTCATATCTGGTTTTTTTTTGGCCTTTTTAAGCGTTTAAACGCTATCTAATGCCTTTTTTTTCAATTTAAAGTTTTTATTTTCATATCTGGATGTTTTTTTTGGCCTTTTTAAGCGTTTAAACGCTATCTAATGCCTTTTTTTTCAATTTAAAGTTTTTTTATTTATATCTGGAATTTTTTTTGGCCTTTTTAAGCGTTTAAACGCTATCTAATGCCTTTTTTTTCAATTTAAAGTTTTTATTTTCATATCTCGGTTTTTTGGCCTTTTTAAGCGTTTAAACGCTATCTAATGCCTTTTTTTCAATTTAAAGTTTTTATTTTTATATCTGGAATTTTTTTTGGCCTTTTTAAGCGCTTAAACGCTATCTAATGCCTTTTTTTTCAATTTAAAGTTTTTATTTTCATATCTGGATTTTTTTTTGGCCTTTTTAAGCGTTTAAACGCTATCTAATGCCTTTTTTTCCAATTTAAAGTTTTTATTTTTATATCTGGAATTTTTTTTGGCCTTTTTAAGCGTTTAAACGCTATCTAATGCCTTTTTTTTCAATTTAAAGTTTTTATTTTCATATCTGGTTTTTTTTTGGCCTTTTTAAGCGTTTAAACGCTATCTAATGCCTTTTTTTTCAATTTAAAGTTTTTATTTTCATATCTGGATTTTTTTTTGGCCTTTTTAAGCGTTTAAACGCTATCTAATGCCTTTTTTTTTCAATTTAAAGTTTTTTTTTTATATCTGGAATTTTTTTTGGCCTTTTTAAGCGTTTAAACGCTATCTAATGCCTTTTTTTTCAATTTAAAGTTTTTATTTTCATATCTGGATTTTTTTTGGCCTTTTTAAGCGTTTAAACGCTATCTAATGCTTTTTTTTTCAATTTAAAGTTTTTTTTTTATATCTGGAATTTTTTTTGGCCTTTTTAAGCGTTTAAACGCTATCTAATGCCTTTTTTTTCAATTTAAAGTTTTTATTTTCATATTTGGATTTTTTTTTGGCCTTTTTAAGCGTTTAAACGCTATCTAATGCCTTTTTTTACAATTTAAAGTTTTTATTTTTATATCTGGAATTTTTTTTGGCCTTTTTAAGCGTTTAAACGCTATCTAATGCCTTTTTTTTCAATTTAAAGTTTTTTTTTTTATATCTGGAATTTTTTTTGGCCTTTTTAAGCGTTTAAACGCTATCTAATGCCTTTTTTTCAATTTAAAGTTTTTATTTTCATATCTGGATTTTTTTTTGGCCTTTTTAAGCGCTTAAACGCTATCTAATGCCTTTTTTTTCAATTTAAAGTTTTTATTTTCATATCTGGATTTTTTTTTGGCCTTTTTAAGCGTTTAAACGCTATCTAATGCCTTTTTTTTCAATTTAAAGTTTTTATTTTTATATCTGGAATTTTTTTTGGCCTTTTTAAGCGTTTAAACGCTATCTAATGCCTTTTTTTTCAATTTAAAGTTTTTTTTTTTATATCTGGAATTTTTTTTGGCCTTTTTAAGCGTTTAAACGCTATCTAATGCCTTTTTTTTCAATTTAAAGTTTTTATTTTCATATCTGGATTTTTTTTTGGCCTTTTTAAGCGTTTAAACGCTATCTAATGCCTTTTTTTTCAATTTAAAGTTTTTATTTTCATATCTGGATTTTTTTTTGGCCTTTTTAAGCGTTTAAACGCTATCTAATGCCTTTTTCAATTTAAAGCTTTTATTTTTATATCTGGAATTTTTTTTGGCCTTTTTAAGCGTTTAAACGCTATCTAATGCCTTTTTTTTCAATTTAAAGTTTTTATTTTTATATCTGGAATTTTTTTTGGCCTTTTTAAGCGTTTAAACGCTATCTTATGCCTTTTTTTTCAATTTAAAGTTTTTTTTTTATATCTGGAATTTTTTTTTGCCTTTTTAAGCGTTTAAACGCTATCTTATGCCTTTTTTTTCAATTTAAAGTTTTTATTTTCATATCTGGATTTTTTTTTGGCCTTTTTAAGCGTTTAAACGCTATCTAATGCCTTTTTTTTCAATTTAAAGTTTTTATTTTTATATCTGGAATTTTTTTTGGCCTTTTTAAGCGTTTAAACGCTATCTAATGCCTTTTTTTTCAATTTAGAGTTTTTATTTTCATATCTGGATTTTTTTTTGGCCTTTTTAAGCGTTTAAACGCTATCTAATGCCTTTTTTTCAATTTAAAGTTTTTTTTTTATATCTGGAATTTTTTTGGCCTTTTTAAGCGTTTAAACGCTATCTAATGCCTTTTTTTTTAATTTAAAGTTTTTATTTTCATATCTGGATTTTTTTTGGCCTTTTTAAGCGTTTAAACGCTATCTAATGCCTTTTTTTTCAATTTAAAGTTTTTATTTTTATATCTGGAATTTTTTTTGGCCTTTTTAAGCGTTTAAACGCTATCTAATGCCTTTTTTTCAATTTAAAGTTTTTATTTTCATATCTGGATTTTTTTTGGCCTTTTTAAGCGTTTAAACGCTATCTAATGCCTTTTTTTTCAATTTAGAGTTTTTATTTTCATATCTGGATTTTTTTTTGGCCTTTTTAAGCGTTTAAACGCTATCTAATGCCTTTTTTTCAATTTAAAGTTTTTTTTTTATATCTGGAATTTTTTTTGGCTTTTTTAAGCGTTTAAACGCTATCTAATGCCTTTTTTTCAATTTAAAGTTTTTATTTTTATATCTGGAATTTTTTTTGGCCTTTTTAAGCGTTTAAACGCTATCTAATGCCTTTTTTTTCAATTTAAAGTTTTTATTTTCATATCTGGATTTTTTTTTGGCCTTTTTAAGCGTTTAAACGCTATCTAATGCCTTTTTTTTCAATTTAAAGTTTTTATTTTTATATCTGGAATTTGTTTTGGCCTTTTTAAGCGTTTAAACGCTATCTAATGCCTTTTTTTTTCAATTTAAAGTTTTTATTTTCATATCTGGATTTTTTTTTGGCCTTTTTAAGCGTTTAAACGCTATCTAATGCCTTTTTTTTCAATTTAGAGTTTTTATTTTCATATCTGGATTTTTTTTTGGCCTTTTTAAGCGTTTAAACGCTATCTAATGCCTTTTTTTTCAATTTAAAGTTTTTATTTTCATATCTGGATTTTTTTTTGGCCTTTTTAAGCGTTTAAACGCTATCTTATGCCTTTTTTTCAATTTAAAGTTTTTATTTTCATATCTGGATTTTTTTTTGGCCTTTTTAAGCGTTTAAACGCTATCTAATGCCTTTTTTTTCAATTTAGAGTTTTTATTTTCATATCTGGATTTTTTTTGGCCTTTTTAAGCGTTTAAACGCTATCTAATGCCTTTTTTTCAATTTAAAGTTTTTATTTTCATATCTGGATTTTTTTTTGGCCTTTTTAAGCGTTTAAACGCTATCTAATGCCTTTTTTTTTCAATTTAGAGTTTTTATTTTCATATCTGGATTTTTTTTGGCCTTTTTAAGCGTTTAAACGCTATCTAATGCCTTTTTTTTCAATTTAAAGTTTTTATTTTTATATCTGGAATTTTTTTTGGCCTTTTTAAGCGTTTAAACGCTATCTAATGCCTTTTTTTTCAATTTAAAGTTTTTATTTTCATATCTGGATTTTTTTTTGGCCTTTTTAAGCGTTTAAACGCTATCTTATGCCTTTTTTTCAATTTAAAGTTTTTATTTTCATATCTGGATTTTTTTTTGGCCTTTTTAAGCGTTTAAACGCTATCTAATGCCTTTTTTTTTCAATTTAGAGTTTTTATTTTCATATCTGGATTTTTTTTGGCCTTTTTAAGCGTTTAAACGCTATCTAATGCCTTTTTTTTCAATTTAAAGTTTTTATTTTTATATCTGGAATTTTTTTTGGCCTTTTTAAGCGTTTAAACGCTATCTAATGCCTTTTTTTTCAATTTAAAGTTTTTATTTTCATATCTGGTTTTTTTTTGGCCTTTTTAAGCGTTTAAACGCTATCTAATGCCTTTTTTTTCAATTTAAAGTTTTTATTTTCATATCTGGATTTTTTTTTGGCCTTTTTAAGCGTTTAAACGCTATCTAATGCCTTTTTTTTCAATTTAAAGTTTTTTTTTTTATATCTGGATTTTTTTTGGCCTTTTTAAGCGTTTAAACGCTATCTAATGCTTTTTTTTTCAATTTAAAGTTTTTTTTTTATATCTGGAATTTTTTTTGGCCTTTTTAAGCGTTTAAACGCTATCTAATGCCTTTTTTTTCAATTTAAAGTTTTTATTTTCATATCTGGATTTTTTTTTGGCCTTTTTAAGCGTTTAAACGCTATCTAATGCCTTTTTTTACAATTTAAAGTTTTTATTTTTATATCTGGAATTTTTTTTGGCCTTTTTAAGCGTTTAAACGCTATCTAATGCCTTTTTTTTCAATTTAAAGTTTTTTTTTTCATATCTGGTTTTTTTTTGGCCTTTTTAAGCGTTTAAACGCTATCTAATGCCTTTTTTTTCAATTTAAAGTTTTTATTTTCATATCTGGATTTTTTTTTGGCCTTTTTAAGCGTTTAAACGCTATCTAATGCCTTTTTTTTCAATTTAAAGTTTTTATTTTTATATCTGGAATTTTTTTTGGCCTTTTTAAGCGTTTAAACGCTATCTAATGCCTTTTTTTTCAATTTAAAGTTTTTATTTTCATATCTGGTTTTTTTTGGCCTTTTTAAGCGTTTAAACGCTATCTAATGCCTTTTTTTTCAATTTAAAGTTTTTATTTTCATATCTGGATTTTTTTTTGGCCTTTTTAAGCGTTTAAACGCTATCTAATGCCTTTTTTTTCAATTTAAAGTTTTTATTTTTATATCTGGAATTTTTTTTGGCCTTTTTAAGCGTTTAAACGCTATCTAATGCCTTTTTTTTCAATTTAAAGTTTTTATTTTTATATCTGGAATTTTTTTTGGCCTTTTTAAGCGTTTAAACGCTATCTAATGCCTTTTTTTTCAATTTAAAGTTTTTTTTTTCATATCTGGTTTTTTTTTGGCCTTTTTAAGCGTTTAAACGCTATCTAATGCCTTTTTTTTCAATTTAAAGTTTTTATTTTCATATCTGGATTTTTTTTTGGCCTTTTTAAGCGTTTAAACGCTATCTAATGCCTTTTTTTTTCAATTTAAAGTTTTTATTTTTATATCTGGAATTTTTTTTGGCCTTTTTAAGCGTTTAAACGCTATCTAATGCCTTTTTTTTCAATTTAAAGTTTTTTTTTTCATATCTGGTTTTTTTTTGGCCTTTTTAAGCGTTTAAACGCTATCTAATGCCTTTTTTTTCAATTTAAAGTTTTTATTTTCATATCTGGATTTTTTTTTGGCCTTTTTAAGCGTTTAAACGCTATCTAATGCCTTTTTTTTCAATTTAAAGTTTTTATTTTTATATCTGGAATTTTTTTTGGCCTTTTTAAGCGTTTAAACGCTATCTAATGCCTTTTTTTTCAATTTAAAGTTTTTATTTTCATATCTGGTTTTTTTTTGGCCTTTTTAAGCGTTTAAACGCTATCTAATGCCTTTTTTTTCAATTTAAAGTTTTTATTTTCATATCTGGATTTTTTTTTGGCCTTTTTAAGCGTTTAAACGCTATCTAATGCCTTTTTTTTCAATTTAAAGTTTTTATTTTTATATCTGGAATTTTTTTTGGCCTTTTTAAGCGTTTAAACGCTATCTAATGCCTTTTTTTTCAATTTAAAGTTTTTATTTTTATATCTGGAATTTTTTTTGGCCTTTTTAAGCGTTTAAACGCTATCTAATGCCTTTTTTTTCAATTTAAAGTTTTTTTTTTCATATCTGGTTTTTTTTTGGCCTTTTTAAGCGTTTAAACGCTATCTAATGCCTTTTTTTTCAATTTAGAGTTTTTATTTTCATATCTGGATTTTTTTTGGCCTTTTTAAGCGTTTAAACGCTATCTAATGCCTTTTTTTTCAATTTAAAGTTTTTATTTTTATATCTGGAATTTTTTTTGGCCTTTTTAAGCGTTTAAACGCTATCTAATGCCTTTTTTTTCAATTTAAAGTTTTTATTTTCATATCTGGTTTTTTTTTGGCCTTTTTAAGCGTTTAAACGCTATCTAATGCCTTTTTTTTCAATTTAAAGTTTTTATTTTCATATCTGGATTTTTTTTTGGCCTTTTTAAGCGTTTAAACGCTATCTAATGCCTTTTTTTTCAATTTAAAGTTTTTTTTTTTATATCTGGATTTTTTTTGGCCTTTTTAAGCGTTTAAACGCTATCTAATGCTTTTTTTTTCAATTTAAAGTTTTTTTTTTATATCTGGAATTTTTTTTGGCCTTTTTAAGCGTTTAAACGCTATCTAATGCCTTTTTTTTCAATTTAAAGTTTTTATTTTCATATCTGGATTTTTTTTTGGCCTTTTTAAGCGTTTAAACGCTATCTAATGCCTTTTTTTACAATTTAAAGTTTTTATTTTTATATCTGGAATTTTTTTTGGCCTTTTTAAGCGTTTAAACGCTATCTAATGCCTTTTTTTTCAATTTAAAGTTTTTTTTTTCATATCTGGTTTTTTTTTGGCCTTTTTAAGCGTTTAAACGCTATCTAATGCCTTTTTTTTCAATTTAAAGTTTTTATTTTCATATCTGGATTTTTTTTTGGCCTTTTTAAGCGTTTAAACGCTATCTAATGCCTTTTTTTTCAATTTAAAGTTTTTATTTTTATATCTGGAATTTTTTTTGGCCTTTTTAAGCGTTTAAACGCTATCTAATGCCTTTTTTTTCAATTTAAAGTTTTTATTTTCATATCTGGTTTTTTTTTGGCCTTTTTAAGCGTTTAAACGCTATCTAATGCCTTTTTTTTCAATTTAAAGTTTTTATTTTCATATCTGGATTTTTTTTTGGCCTTTTTAAGCGTTTAAACGCTATCTAATGCCTTTTTTTTCAATTTAAAGTTTTTATTTTTATATCTGGAATTTTTTTTGGCCTTTTTAAGCGTTTAAACGCTATCTAATGCCTTTTTTTTCAATTTAAAGTTTTTATTTTTATATCTGGAATTTTTTTTGGCCTTTTTAAGCGTTTAAACGCTATCTAATGCCTTTTTTTTCAATTTAAAGTTTTTTTTTTCATATCTGGTTTTTTTTTGGCCTTTTTAAGCGTTTAAACGCTATCTAATGCCTTTTTTTTCAATTTAAAGTTTTTATTTTCATATCTGGATTTTTTTTTGGCCTTTTTAAGCGTTTAAACGCTATCTAATGCCTTTTTTTTCAATTTAAAGTTTTTATTTTTATATCTGGAATTTTTTTTGGCCTTTTTAAGCGTTTAAACGCTATCTAATGCCTTTTTTTTCAATTTAAAGTTTTTTTTTTCATATCTGGTTTTTTTTTGGCCTTTTTAAGCGTTTAAACGCTATCTAATGCCTTTTTTTTCAATTTAAAGTTTTTATTTTCATATCTGGATTTTTTTTGGCCTTTTTAAGCGTTTAAACGCTATCTAATGCCTTTTTTTTCAATTTAAAGTTTTTATTTTTATATCTGGAATTTTTTTTGGCCTTTTTAAGCGTTTAAACGCTATCTAATGCCTTTTTTTTCAATTTAAAGTTTTTATTTTCATATCTGGTTTTTTTTTGGCCTTTTTAAGCGTTTAAACGCTATCTAATGCCTTTTTTTTCAATTTAAAGTTTTTATTTTCATATCTGGATTTTTTTTTGGCCTTTTTAAGCGTTTAAACGCTATCTAATGCCTTTTTTTTCAATTTAAAGTTTTTTTTTTTATATCTGGATTTTTTTTGGCCTTTTTAAGCGTTTAAACGCTATCTAATGCTTTTTTTTCAATTTAAAGTTTTTTTTCTATATCTGGAATTTTTTTTGGCCTTTTTAAGCGTTTAAACGCTATCTAATGCCTTTTTTTTCAATTTAAAGTTTTTATTTTCATATCTGGATTTTTTTTGGCCTTTTTAAGCGTTTAAACGCTATCTAATGCCTTTTTTTACAATTTAAAGTTTTTATTTTTATATCTGGAATTTTTTTTGGCCTTTTTAAGCGTTTAAACGCTATCTAATGCCTTTTTTTTCAATTTAAAGTTTTTATTTTCATATCTGGTTTTTTTTTGGCCTTTTTAAGCGTTTAAACGCTATCTAATGCCTTTTTTTTCAATTTAAAGTTTTTATTTTCATATCTGGTTTTTTTTTGGCCTTTTTAAGCGTTTAAACGCTATCTAATGCCTTTTTTTTCAATTTAAAGTTTTTATTTTCATATCTGGATTTTTTTTGGCCTTTTTAAGCGTTTAAACGCTATCTAATGCCTTTTTTTTCAATTTAAAGTTTTTATTTTTATATCTGGAATTTTTTTTGGCCTTTTTAAGCGTTTAAACGCTATCTAATGCCTTTTTTTTCAATTTAAAGTTTTTATTTTCATATCTGGTTTTTTTTTGGCCTTTTTAAGCGTTTAAACGCTATCTAATGCCTTTTTTTTCAATTTAAAGTTTTTATTTTCATATCTGGATTTTTTTTTGGCCTTTTTAAGCGTTTAAACGCTATCTAATGCCTTTTTTTTCAATTTAAAGTTTTTATTTTTATATCTGGAATTTTTTTTGGCCTTTTTATGCGTTTAAACGCTATCTAATGCCTTTTTTTTCAATTTAAAGTTTTTATTTTCATATCTGGATTTTTTTTTGGCCTTTTTAAGCGTTTAAACGCTATCTAATGCCTTTTTTTTCAATTTAAAGTTTTTATTTTTATATCTGGAATTTTTTTTGGCCTTTTTAAGCGTTTAAACGCTATCTAATGCCTTTTTTTTCAATTTAAAGTTTTTATTTTCATATCTGGTTTTTTTTTGGCCTTTTTAAGCGTTTAAACGCTATCTAATGCCTTTTTTTTCAATTTAAAGTTTTTATTTTCATATCTGGATTTTTTTTTGGCCTTTTTAAGCGTTTAAACGCTATCTAATGCCTTTTTTTTCAATTTAAAGTTTTTATTTTTATATCTGGAATTTTTTTTGGCCTTTTTAAGCGTTTAAACGCTATCTAATGCCTTTTTTTTCAATTTAAAGTTTTTATTTTCATATCTGGTTTTTTTTTGGCCTTTTTAAGCGTTTAAACGCTATCTAATGCCTTTTTTTTCAATTTAAAGTTTTTATTTTTATATCTGGAATTTTTTTTGGCCTTTTTAAGCGTTTAAACGCTATCTAATGCCTTTTTTTTCAATTTAAAGTTTTTATTTTTATATCTGGAATTTTTTTTGGCCTTTTTAAGCGTTTAAACGCTATCTAATGCCTTTTTTTTCAATTTAAAGTTTTTTTTTTCATATCTGGTTTTTTTTTGGCCTTTTTAAGCGTTTAAACGCTATCTTATGCCTTTTTTTTCAATTTAAAGTTTTTATTTTCATATCTGGATTTTTTTTTGGCCTTTTTAAGCGTTTAAACGCTATCTAATGCCTTTTTTTTCAATTTAAAGTTTTTATTTTTATATCTGGAATTTTTTTTGGCCTTTTTAAGCGTTTAAACGCTATCTAATGCCTTTTTTTTCAATTTAAAGTTTTTTTTTTCATATCTGGTTTTTTTTTGGCCTTTTTAAGCGTTTAAACGCTATCTAATGCCTTTTTTTTCAATTTAAAGTTTTTATTTTCATATCTGGATTTTTTTTTGGCCTTTTTAAGCGTTTAAACGCTATCTAATGCCTTTTTTTTCAATTTAAAGTTTTTATTTTTATATCTGGAATTTTTTTTGGCCTTTTTAAGCGTTTAAACGCTATCTAATGCCTTTTTTTTCAATTTAAAGTTTTTATTTTCATATCTGGTTTTTTTTTGGCCTTTTTAAGCGTTTAAACGCTATCTAATGCCTTTTTTTTCAATTTAAAGTTTTTATTTTCATATCTGGATTTTTTTTTGGCCTTTTTAAGCGTTTAAACGCTATCTAATGCCTTTTTTTTCAATTTAAAGTTTTTATTTTTATATCTGGAATTTTTTTTGGCCTTTTTAAGCGTTTAAACGCTATCTAATGCCTTTTTTTTCAATTTAAAGTTTTTATTTTTATATCTGGAATTTTTTTTGGCCTTTTTAAGCGTTTAAACGCTATCTAATGCCTTTTTTTTCAATTTAAAGTTTTTTTTTTCATATCTGGTTTTTTTTTGGCCTTTTTAAGCGTTTAAACGCTATCTAATGCCTTTTTTTTCAATTTAAAGTTTTTATTTTCATATCTGGATTTTTTTTTGGCCTTTTTAAGCGTTTAAACGCTATCTAATGCCTTTTTTTTCAATTTAAAGTTTTTATTTTTATATCTGGAATTTTTTTTGGCCTTTTTAAGCGTTTAAACGCTATCTAATGCCTTTTTTTTCAATTTAAAGTTTTTTTTTTCATATCTGGTTTTTTTTTGGCCTTTTTAAGCGTTTAAACGCTATCTAATGCCTTTTTTTTCAATTTAAAGTTTTTATTTTCATATCTGGATTTTTTTTTGGCCTTTTTAAGCGTTTAAACGCTATCTAATGCTTTTTTTTTCAATTTAAAGTTTTTATTTTCATATCTGGATTTTTTTTTGGCCTTTTTAAGCGTTTAAACGCTATCTAATGCCTTTTTTTTCAATTTAAAGTTTTTTTTTTTATATCTGGATTTTTTTTGGCCTTTTTAAGCGTTTAAACGCTATCTAATGCTTTTTTTTTCAATTTAAAGTTTTTATTTTCATATCTGGATTTTTTTTTGGCCTTTTTAAGCGTTTAAACGCTATCTAATGCCTTTTTTTACAATTTAAAGTTTTTATTTTTATATCTGGAATTTTTTTTGGCCTTTTTAAGCGTTTAAACGCTATCTAATGCCTTTTTTTTCAATTTAAAGTTTTTTTTTTTATATCTGGATTTTTTTTGGCCTTTTTAAGCGTTTAAACGCTATCTAATGCTTTTTTTTTCAATTTAAAGTTTTTATTTTCATATCTGGATTTTTTTTTGGCCTTTTTAAGCGTTTAAACGCTATCTAATGCCTTTTTTTACAATTTAAAGTTTTTATTTTTATATCTGGAATTTTTTTTGGCCTTTTTAAGCGTTTAAACGCTATCTAATGCCTTTTTTTTCAATTTAAAGTTTTTATTTTCATATCTGGATTTTTTTTGGCGTTTTTAAGCGTTTAAACGCTATCTAATGCTTTTTTTTTCAATTTAAAGTTTTTATTTTCATATCTGGATTTTTTTTTGGCCTTTTTAAGCGTTTAAACGCTATCTAATGCCTTTTTTTACAATTTAAAGTTTTTATTTTTATATCTGGAATTTTTTTTGGCCTTTTTAAGCGTTTAAACGCTATCTAATGCCTTTTTTTTCAATTTAAAGTTTTTATTTTCATATCTGGATTTTTTTTTGGCCTTTTTAAGCGTTTAAACGCTATCTAATGCCTTTTTTTTCAATTTAAAGTTTTTATTTTTATATCTGGAATTTTTTTTGGCCTTTTTAAGCGTTTAAACGCTATCTAATGCCTTTTTTTTCAATTTAAAGTTTTTTTTTTCATATCTGGTTTTTTTTTGGCCTTTTTAAGCGTTTAAACGCTATCTAATGCCTTTTTTTTCAATTTAAAGTTTTTATTTTCATATCTGGATTTTTTTTTGGCCTTTTTAAGCGTTTAAACGCTATCTAATGCCTTTTTTTTCAATTTAAAGTTTTTATTTTTATATCTGGAATTTTTTTTGGCCTTTTTAAGCGTTTAAACGCTATCTAATGCCTTTTTTTTCAATTTAAAGTTTTTTTTTTCATATCTGGTTTTTTTTTGGCCTTTTTAAGCGTTTAAACGCTATCTAATGCCTTTTTTTTCAATTTAAAGTTTTTATTTTCATATCTGGATTTTTTTTTGGCCTTTTTAAGCGTTTAAACGCTATCTAATGCCTTTTTTTTCAATTTAAAGTTTTTATTTTTATATCTGGAATTTTTTTTGGCCTTTTTAAGCGTTTAAACGCTATCTAATGCCTTTTTTTTCAATTTAAAGTTTTTTTTTTCATATCTGGTTTTTTTTTGGCCTTTTTAAGCGTTTAAACGCTATCTAATGCCTTTTTTTTAAATTTAAAGTTTTTATTTTCATATCTGGATTTTTTTTGGCCTTTTTTAGCGTTTAAACGCTATCTAATGCCTTTTTTTTCAATTTAAAGTTTTTATTTTTATATCTGGAATTTTTTTTGGCCTTTTTAAGCGTTTAAACGCTATCTAATGCCTTTTTTTTCAATTTAAAGTTTTTATTTTCATATCTGGTTTTTTTTTGGCCTTTTTAAGCGTTTAAACGCTATCTAATGCCTTTTTTTTCAATTTAAAGTTTTTATTTTCATATCTGGATTTTTTTTTGGCCTTTTTAAGCGTTTAAACGCTATCTAATGCCTTTTTTTTCAATTTAAAGTTTTTTTTTTAATATCTGGATTTTTTTTGGCCTTTTTAAGCGTTTAAACGCTATCTAATGCTTTTTTTTTCAATTTAAAGTTTTTTTTCTATATCTGGAATTTTTTTTGGCCTTTTTAAGCGTTTAAACGCTATCTAATGCCTTTTTTTTCAATTTAAAGTTTTTATTTTCATATCTGGATTTTTTTTTGGCCTTTTTAAGCGTTTAAACGCTATCTAATGCCTTTTTTTTCAATTTAAAGTTTTTTTTTTTATATCTGGATTTTTTTTGGCCTTTTTAAGCGTTTAAACGCTATCTAATGCTTTTTTTTCAATTTAAAGTTTTTATTTTCATATCTGGATTTTTTTTTGGCCTTTTTAAGCGTTTAAACGCTATCTAATGCCTTTTTTTACAATTTAAAGTTTTTATTTTTATATCTGGAATTTTTTTTGGCCTTTTTAAGCGTTTAAACGCTATCTAATGCCTTTTTTTTCAATTTAAAGTTTTTATTTTCATATCTGGATTTTTTTTTGGCCTTTTTAAGCGTTTAAACGCTATCTAATGCCTTTTTTTTCAATTTAAAGTTTTTTTTTTTATATCTGGATTTTTTTTGGCCTTTTTAAGCGTTTAAACGCTATCTAATGCTTTTTTTTTCAATTTAAAGTTTTTTTTCTATATCTGGAATTTTTTTTGGCCTTTTAAAGCGTTTAAACGCTATCTAATGCCTTTTTTTTCAATTTAAAGTTTTTATTTTCATATCTGGATTTTTTTTTGGCCTTTTTAAGCGTTTAAACGCTATCTAATGCCTTTTTTTTCAATTTAAAGTTTTTTTTTTTATATCTGGATTTTTTTTGGCCTTTTTAAGCGTTTAAACGCTATCTAATGCTTTTTTTTTCAATTTAAAGTTTTTATTTTCATATCTGGATTTTTTTTTGGCCTTTTTAAGCGTTTAAACGCTATCTAATGCCTTTTTTTACAATTTAAAGTTTTTATTTTTATATCTGGATTTTTTTTGGCCTTTTTAAGCGTTTAAACGCTATCTAATGCTTTTTTTTTCAATTTAAAGTTTTTATTTTCATATCTGGATTTTTTTTTGGCCTTTTTAAGCGTTTAAACGCTATCTAATGCCTTTTTTTTCAATTTAAAGTTTTTTTTTTTATATCTGGATTTTTTTTGGCCTTTTTAAGCGTTTAAACGCTATCTAATGCCTTTTTTTTCAATTTAAAGTTTTTTTTTTCATATCTGGTTTTTTTTTGGCCTTTTTAAGCGTTTAAACGCTATCTAATGCCTTTTTTTTCAATTTAAAGTTTTTTTTTTATATCTGGATTTTTTTTGGCCTTTTTAAGCGTTTAAACGCTATCTAATGCTTTTTTTTTCAATTTAAAGTTTTTTTTCTATATCTGGAATTTTTTTTGGCCTTTTTAAGCGTTTAAACGCTATCTAATGCCTTTTTTTTCAATTTAAAGTTTTTATTTTCATATCTGGATTTTTTTTTGGCCTTTTTAAGCGTTTAAACGCTATCTAATGCCTTTTTTTTCAATTTAAAGTTTTTATTTTCATATCTGGATTTTTTTTTGGCCTTTTTAAGCGTTTAAACGCTATCTAATGCCTTTTTTTTCAATTTAAAGTTTTTTTTTTATATCTGGATTTTTTTTGGCCTTTTTAAGCGTTTAAACGCTATCTAATGCTTTTTTTTTCAATTTAAAGTTTTTATTTTCATATCTGGATTTTTTTTTGGCCTTTTTAAGCGTTTAAACGCTATCTAATGCCTTTTTTTACAATTTAAAGTTTTTATTTTTATATCTGGAATTTTTTTTGGCCTTTTTAAGCGTTTAAACGCTATCTAATGCCTTTTTTTTCAATTTAAAGTTTTTATTTTCATATCTGGATTTTTTTTTGGCCTTTTTAAGCGTTTAAACGCTATCTAATGCCTTTTTTTTCAATTTAAAGTTTTTTTTTTTATATCTGGATTTTTTTTGGCCTTTTTAAGCGTTTAAACGCTATCTAATGCTTTTTTTTTCAATTTAAAGTTTTTTTTCTATATCTGGAATTTTTTTTGGCCTTTTTAAGCGTTTAAACGCTATCTAATGCCTTTTTTTTCAATTTAAAGTTTTTATTTTCATATCTGGATTTTTTTTTGGCCTTTTTAAGCGTTTAAACGCTATCTAATGCCTTTTTTTTCAATTTAAAGTTTTTTTTTTTATATCTGGATTTTTTTTGGCCTTTTTAAGCGTTTAAACGCTATCTAATGCTTTTTTTTTTCAATTTAAAGTTTTTTTTTTCATATCTGGATTTTTTTTTGGCCTTTTTAAGCGTTTAAACGCTATCTAATGCCTTTTTTTTCAATTTAAAGTTTTTATTTTCATATCTGGATTTTTTTTTGGCCTTTTTAAGCGTTTAAACGCTATCTAATGCTTTTTTTTTCAATTTAAAGTTTTTATTTTCATATCTGGATTTTTTTTTGGCCTTTTTAAGCGTTTAAACGCTATCTAATGCCTTTTTTTTCAATTTAAAGTTTTTTTTTTTATATCTGGATTTTTTTTGGCCTTTTTAAGCGTTTAAACGCTATCTAATGCTTTTTTTTTCAATTTAAAGTTTTTTTTCTATATCTGGAATTTTTTTTGGCCTTTTTAAGCGTTTAAACGCTATCTAATGCCTTTTTTTTCAATTTAAAGTTTTTATTTTCATATCTGGATTTTTTTTTGGCCTTTTTAAGCGTTTAAAAGCTATCTAATGCCTTTTTTTTCAATTTAAAGTTTTTTTTTTTATATCTGGATTTTTTTTGGCCTTTTTAAGCGTTTAAACGCTATCTAATGCTTTTTTTTTCAATTTAAAGTTTTTATTTTCATATCTGGATTTTTTTTTGGCCTTTTTAAGCGTTTAAACGCTATCTAATGCCTTTTTTTTCAATTTAAAGTTTTTTTTTTTATATCTGGATTTTTTTTGGCCTTTTTAAGCGTTTAAACGCTATCTAATGCCTTTTTTTTCAATTTAAAGTTTTTTTTTTTATATCTGGATTTTTTTTTGGCCTTTTTAAGCGTTTAAACGCTATCTAATGCCTTTTTTTTCAATTTAAAGTTTTTATTTTCATATCTGGATTTTTTTTTGGCCTTTTTAAGCGTTTAAACGCTATCTAATGCCTTTTTTTTCAATTTAAAGTTTTTATTTTCATATCTGGATTTTTTTTTGGCCTTTTTAAGCGTTTAAACGCTATCTAATGCTTTTTTTTTCAATTTAAAGTTTTTATTTTCATATCTGGATTTTTTTTTGGCCTTTTTAAGCGTTTAAACGCTATCTAATGCCTTTTTTTTCAATTTAAAGTTTTTATTTTCATATCTGGATTTTTTTTTGGCCTTTTTAAGCGTTTAAACGCTATCTAATGCTTTTTTTTTCAATTTAAAGTTTTTATTTTCATATCTGGATTTTTTTTTGGCCTTTTTAAGCGTTTAAACGCTATCTAATGCCTTTTTTTTCAATTTAAAGTTTTTTTTTTTATATCTGGATTTTTTTTGGCCTTTTTAAGCGTTTAAACGCTATCTAATGCTTTTTTTTTCAATTTAAAGTTTTTTTTCTATATCTGGAATTTTTTTTGGCCTTTTTAAGCGTTTAAACGCTATCTAATGCCTTTTTTTTCAATTTAAAGTTTTTATTTTCATATCTGGATTTTTTTTTGGCCTTTTTAAGCGTTTAAACGCTATCTAATGCCTTTTTTTTCAATTTAAAGTTTTTTTTTTATATCTGGATTTTTTTTGGCCTTTTTAAGCGTTTAAACGCTATCTAATGCTTTTTTTTTCAATTTAAAGTTTTTATTTTCATATCTGGATTTTTTTTTGGCCTTTTTAAGCGTTTAAACGCTATCTAATGCCTTTTTTTACAATTTAAAGTTTTTATTTTTATATCTGGAATTTTTTTTGGCCTTTTTAAGCGTTTAAACGCTATCTAATGCCTTTTTTTTCAATTTAAAGTTTTTATTTTCATATCTGGATTTTTTTTGGCCTTTTTAAGCGTTTAAACGCTATCTAATGCTTTTTTTTTCAATTTAAAGTTTTTATTTTCATATCTGGATTTTTTTTTGGCCTTTTTAAGCGTTTAAACGCTATCTAATGCCTTTTTTTACAATTTAAAGTTTTTATTTTTATATCTGGAATTTTTTTTGGCCTTTTTAAGCGTTTAAACGCTATCTAATGCCTTTTTTTTCAATTTAAAGTTTTTATTTTCATATCTGGATTTTTTTTTGGCCTTTTTAAGCGTTTAAACGCTATCTAATGCCTTTTTTTTCAATTTAAAGTTTTTTTTCTATATCTGGAATTTTTTTTGGCCTTTTTAAGCGTTTAAACGCTATCTAATGCCTTTTTTTTCAATTTAAAGTTTTTATTTTCATATCTGGATTTTTTTTGGCCTTTTTAAGCGTTTAAACGCTATCTAATGCTTTTTTTTTCAATTTAAAGTTTTTATTTTCATATCTGGATTTTTTTTTGGCCTTTTTAAGCGTTCAAACGCTATCTAATGCCTTTTTTTACAATTTAAAGTTTTTATTTTTATATCTGGAATTTTTTTTGGCCTTTTTAAGCGTTTAAACGCTATCTAATGCCTTTTTTTTCAATTTAAAGTTTTTATTTTCATATCTGGATTTTTTTTGGCCTTTTTAAGCGTTTAAACGCTATCTAATGCTTTTTTTTTCAATTTAAAGTTTTTATTTTCATATCTGGATTTTTTTTTGGCCTTTTTAAGCGTTTAAACGCTATCTAATGCCTTTTTTTACAATTTAAAGTTTTTATTTTTATATCTGGAATTTTTTTTGGCCTTTTTAAGCGTTTAAACGCTATCTAATGCCTTTTTTTTCAATTTAAAGTTTTTATTTTCATATCTGGATTTTTTTTTGGCCTTTTTAAGCGTTTAAACGCTATCTAATGCTTTTTTTTTCAATTTAAAGTTTTTTTTCTATATCTGGAATTTTTTTTGGCCTTTTTAAGCGTTTAAACGCTATCTAATGCCTTTTTTTTCAATTTAAAGTTTTTATTTTCATATCTGGATTTTTTTTGGCCTTTTTAAGCGTTTAAACGCTATCTAATGCCTTTTTTTTCAATTTAAAGTTTTTTTTTTTATATCTGGATTTTTTTTGGCCTTTTTAAGCGTTTAAACGCTATCTAATGCTTTTTTTTTCAATTTAAAGTTTTTATTTTCATATCTGGATTTTTTTTTGGCCTTTTTAAGCGTTTAAACGCTATCTAATGCCTTTTTTTTCAATTTAAAGTTTTTTTTTTTATATCTGGATTTTTTTTGGCCTTTTTAAGCGTTTAAACGCTATCTAATGCCTTTTTTTTCAATTTAAAGTTTTTTTTTTTATATCTGGATTTTTTTTTGGCCTTTTTAAGCGTTTAAACGCTATCTAATGCCTTTTTTTTCAATTTAAAGTTTTTATTTTCATATCTGGATTTTTTTTTGGCCTTTTTAAGCGTTTAAACGCTATCTAATGCCTTTTTTTTCAATTTAAAGTTTTTATTTTCATATCTGGATTTTTTTTTGGCCTTTTTAAGCGTTTAAACGCTATTTAATGCTTTTTTTTTCAATTTAAAGTTTTTATTTTCATATCTGGATTTTTTTTTGGCCTTTTTAAGCGTTTAAACGCTATCTAATGCCTTTTTTTTCAATTTAAAGTTTTTATTTTCATATCTGGATTTTTTTTTGGCCTTTTTAAGCGTTTAAACGCTATCTAATGCTTTTTTTTTCAATTTAAAGTTTTTATTTTCATATCTGGATTTTTTTTTGGCCTTTTTAAGCGTTTAAACGCTATCTAATGCCTTTTTTTTCAATTTAAAGTTTTTTTTTTTATATCTGGATTTTTTTTGGCCTTTTTAAGCGTTTAAACGCTATCTAATGCTTTTTTTTCAATTTAAAGTTTTTTTTCTATATCTGGAATTTTTTTTGGCCTTTTTAAGCGTTTAAACGCTATCTAATGCCTTTTTTTTCAATTTAAAGTTTTTATTTTCATATCTGGATTTTTTTTTGGCCTTTTTAAGCGTTTAAACGCTATCTAATGCCTTTTTTTTCAATTTAAAGTTTTTTTTTTTATATCTGGATTTTTTTTGGCCTTTTTAAGCGTTTAAACGCTATCTAATGCTTTTTTTTTCAATTTAAAGTTTTTATTTTCATATCTGGATTTTTTTTTGGCCTTTTTAAGCGTTTAAACGCTATCTAATGCCTTTTTTTACAATTTAAAGTTTTTATTTTTATATCTGGAATTTTTTTTGGCCTTTTTAAGCGTTTAAACGCTATCTAATGCCTTTTTTTTCAATTTAAAGTTTTTATTTTCATATCTGGATTTTTTTTGGTCTTTTTAAGCCTTTAAACGCTATCTAATGCTTTTTTTTTCAATTTAAAGTTTTTATTTTCATATCTGGATTTTTTTTTGGCCTTTTTAAGCGTTTAAACGCTATCTAATGCCTTTTTTTACAATTTAAAGTTTTTATTTTTATATCTGGAATTTTTTTTGGCCTTTTTAAGCGTTTAAACGCTATCTAATGCCTTTTTTTTCAATTTAAAGTTTTTATTTTCATATCTGGATTTTTTTTTGGCCTTTTTAAGCGTTTAAACGCTATCTAATGCCTTTTTTTTCAATTTAAAGTTTTTATTTTTATATCTGGAATTTTTTTTGGCCTTTTTAAGCGTTTAAACGCTATCTAATGCCTTTTTTTTCAATTTAAAGTTTTTTTTTTCATATCTGGTTTTTTTTTGGCCTTTTTAAGCGTTTAAACGCTATCTAATGCCTTTTTTTTCAATTTAAAGTTTTTATTTTCATATCTGGATTTTTTTTTGGCCTTTTTAAGCGTTTTAACGCTATCTAATGCCTTTTTTTTCAATTTAAAGTTTTTATTTTTATATCTGGAATTTTTTTTGGCCTTTTTAAGCGTTTAAACGCTATCTAATGCCTTTTTTTTCAATTTAAAGTTTTTTTTTTCATATCTGGTTTTTTTTTGGCCTTTTTAAGCGTTTAAACGCTATCTAATGCCTTTTTTTTCAATTTAAAGTTTTTATTTTCATATCTGGATTTTTTTTTGGCCTTTTTAAGCGTTTAAACGCTATCTAATGCCTTTTTTTTCAATTTAAAGTTTTTTTTTTTATATCTGGATTTTTTTTGGCCTTTTTAAGCGTTTAAACGCTATCTAATGCCTTTTTTTTCAATTTAAAGTTTTTTTTTTTATATCTGGATTTTTTTTTGGCCTTTTTAAGCGTTTAAACGCTATCTAATGCCTTTTTTTTCAATTTAAAGTTTTTATTTTCATATCTGGATTTTTTTTTGGCCTTTTTAAGCGTTTAAACGCTATCTAATGCCTTTTTTTTCAATTTAAAGTTTTTATTTTCATATCTGGATTTTTTTTTGGCCTTTTTAAGCGTTTAAACGCTATTTAATGCTTTTTTTTTCAATTTAAAGTTTTTATTTTCATATCTGGATTTTTTTTTGGCCTTTTTAAGCGTTTAAACGCTATCTAATGCCTTTTTTTTCAATTTAAAGTTTTTATTTTCATATCTGGATTTTTTTTTGGCCTTTTTAAGCGTTTAAACGCTATCTAATGCTTTTTTTTTCAATTTAAAGTTTTTATTTTCATATCTGGATTTTTTTTTGGCCTTTTTAAGCGTTTAAACGCTATCTAATGCCTTTTTTTACAATTTAAAGTTTTTATTTTTATATCTGGAATTTTTTTTGGCCTTTTTAAGCGTTTAAACGCTATCTAATGCCTTTTTTTTCAATTTAAAGTTTTTATTTTCATATCTGGATTTTTTTTTGGCCTTTTTAAGCGTTTAAACGCTATCTAATGCTTTTTTTTTCAATTTAAAGTTTTTTTTCTATATCTGGAATTTTTTTTGGCCTTTTTAAGCGTTTAAACGCTATCTAATGCCTTTTTTTTCAATTTAAAGTTTTTATTTTCATATCTGGATTTTTTTTGGCCTTTTTAAGCGTTTAAACGCTATCTAATGCCTTTTTTTTCAATTTAAAGTTTTTTTTTTTATATCTGGATTTTTTTTGGCCTTTTTAAGCGTTTAAACGCTATCTAATGCTTTTTTTTTCAATTTAAAGTTTTTATTTTCATATCTGGATTTTTTTTTGGCCTTTTTAAGCGTTTAAACGCTATCTAATGCCTTTTTTTTCAATTTAAAGTTTTTTTTTTTATATCTGGATTTTTTTTGGCCTTTTTAAGCGTTTAAACGCTATCTAATGCCTTTTTTTTCAATTTAAAGTTTTTTTTTTTATATCTGGATTTTTTTTTGGCCTTTTTAAGCGTTTAAACGCTATCTAATGCCTTTTTTTTCAATTTAAAGTTTTTATTTTCATATCTGGATTTTTTTTTGGCCTTTTTAAGCGTTTAAACGCTATCTAATGCCTTTTTTTTCAATTTAAAGTTTTTATTTTCATATCTGGATTTTTTTTTGGCCTTTTTAAGCGTTTAAACGCTATTTAATGCTTTTTTTTTCAATTTAAAGTTTTTATTTTCATATCTGGATTTTTTTTGGCCTTTTTAAGCGTTTAAACGCTATCTAATGCCTTTTTTTTCAATTTAAAGTTTTTATTTTCATATCTGGATTTTTTTTTGGCCTTTTTAAGCGTTTAAACGCTATCTAATGCTTTTTTTTTCAATTTAAAGTTTTTATTTTCATATCTGGATTTTTTTTTGGCCTTTTTAAGCGTTTAAACGCTATCTAATGCCTTTTTTTTCAATTTAAAGTTTTTTTTTTTATATCTGGATTTTTTTTGGCCTTTTTAAGCGTTTAAACGCTATCTAATGCTTTTTTTTCAATTTAAAGTTTTTTTTCTATATCTGGAATTTTTTTTGGCCTTTTTAAGCGTTTAAACGCTATCTAATGCCTTTTTTTTCAATTTAAAGTTTTTATTTTCATATCTGGATTTTTTTTTGGCCTTTTTAAGCGTTTAAACGCTATCTAATGCCTTTTTTTTCAATTTAAAGTTTTTTTTTTTATATCTGGATTTTTTTTGGCCTTTTTAAGCGTTTAAACGCTATCTAATGCTTTTTTTTTCAATTTAAAGTTTTTATTTTCATATCTGGATTTTTTTTTGGCCTTTTTAAGCGTTTAAACGCTATCTAATGCCTTTTTTTACAATTTAAAGTTTTTATTTTTATATCTGGAATTTTTTTTGGCCTTTTTAAGCGTTTAAACGCTATCTAATGCCTTTTTTTTCAATATAAAGTTTTTATTTTCATATCTGGATTTTTTTTGGTCTTTTTAAGCCTTTAAACGCTATCTAATGCTTTTTTTTTCAATTTAAAGTTTTTATTTTCATATCTGGATTTTTTTTTGGCCTTTTTAAGCGTTTAAACGCTATCTAATGCCTTTTTTTACAATTTAAAGTTTTTATTTTTATATCTGGAATTTTTTTTGGCCTTTTTAAGCGTTTAAACGCTATCTAATGCCTTTTTTTTCAATTTAAAGTTTTTATTTTCATATCTGGATTTTTTTTTGGCCTTTTTAAGCGTTTAAACGCTATCTAATGCCTTTTTTTTCAATTTAAAGTTTTTATTTTTATATCTGGAATTTTTTTTGGCCTTTTTAAGCGTTTAAACGCTATCTAATGCCTTTTTTTTCAATTTAAAGTTTTTTTTTTCATATCTGGATTTTTTTTGGCCTTTTTAAGCGTTTAAACGCTATCTAATGCTTTTTTTTTCAATTTAAAGTTTTTATTTTCATATCTGGATTTTTTTTTGGCCTTTTTAAGCGTTCAAACGCTATCTAATGCCTTTTTTTACAATTTAAAGTTTTTATTTTTATATCTGGAATTTTTTTTGGCCTTTTTAAGCGTTTAAACGCTATCTAATGCCTTTTTTTTCAATTTAAAGTTTTTATTTTCATATCTGGATTTTTTTTTGGCCTTTTTAAGCGTTTAAACGCTATCTAATGCCTTTTTTTTCAATTTAAAGTTTTTTTTCTATATCTGGAATTTTTTTTGGCCTTTTTAAGCGTTTAAACGCTATCTAATGCCTTTTTTTTCAATTTAAAGTTTTTTTTCTATATCTGGAATTTTTTTTGGCCTTTTTAAGCGTTTAAACGCTATCTAATGCCTTTTTTTTCAATTTAAAGTTTTTATTTTCATATCTGGATTTTTTTTGGCCTTTTTAAGCGTTTAAACGCTATCTAATGCTTTTTTTTTCAATTTAAAGTTTTTATTTTCATATCTGGATTTTTTTTTGGCCTTTTTAAGCGTTCAAACGCTATCTAATGCCTTTTTTTACAATTTAAAGTTTTTATTTTTATATCTGGAATTTTTTTTGGCCTTTTTAAGCGTTTAAACGCTATCTAATGCCTTTTTTTTCAATTTAAAGTTTTTTTTCTATATCTGGAATTTTTTTTGGCCTTTTTAAGCGTTTAAACGCTATCTAATGCCTTTTTTTTCAATTTAAAGTTTTTTTTCTATATCTGGAATTTTTTTTGGCCTTTTTAAGCGTTTAAACGCTATCTAATGCCTTTTTTTTCAATTTAAAGTTTTTATTTTCATATCTGGATTTTTTTTGGCCTTTTTAAGCGTTTAAACGCTATCTAATGCTTTTTTTTTCAATTTAAAGTTTTTATTTTCATATCTGGATTTTTTTTTGGCCTTTTTAAGCGTTCAAACGCTATCTAATGCCTTTTTTTACAATTTAAAGTTTTTATTTTTATATCTGGAATTTTTTTTGGCCTTTTTAAGCGTTTAAACGCTATCTAATGCCTTTTTTTTCAATTTAAAGTTTTTATTTTCATATCTGGATTTTTTTTGGCCTTTTTAAGCGTTTAAACGCTATCTAATGCTTTTTTTTCAATTTAAAGTTTTTATTTTCATATCTGGATTTTTTTTTGGCCTTTTTAAGCGTTTAAACGCTATCTAATGCCTTTTTTTACAATTTAAAGTTTTTATTTTTATATCTGGAATTTTTTTTGGCCTTTTTAAGCGTTTAAACGCTATCTAATGCCTTTTTTTTCAATTTAAAGTTTTTATTTTCATATCTGGATTTTTTTTGGCCTTTTTAAGCGTTTAAACGCTATCTAATGCTTTTTTTTTCAATTTAAAGTTTTTATTTTCATATCTGGATTTTTTTTGGCCTTTTTAAGCGTTTAAACGCTATCTAATGCTTTTTTTTTCAATTTAAAGTTTTTATTTTCATATCTGGATTTTTTTTTGGCCTTTTTAAGCGTTCAAACGCTATCTAATGCCTTTTTTTACAATTTAAAGTTTTTATTTTTATATCTGGAATTTTTTTTGGCCTTTTTAAGCGTTTAAACGCTATCTAATGCCTTTTTTTTCAATTTAAAGTTTTTATTTTCATATCTGGATTTTTTTTGGCCTTTTTAAGCGTTTAAACGCTATCTAATGCTTTTTTTTTCAATTTAAAGTTTTTATTTTCATATCTGGATTTTTTTTTGGCCTTTTTAAGCGTTTAAACGCTATCTAATGCCTTTTTTTTCAATTTAAAGTTTTTATTTTCATATCTGGATTTTTTTTTGGCCTTTTTAAGCGTTTAAACGCTATCTAATGCCTTTTTTTTCAATTTAAAGTTTTTTTTCTATATCTGGAATTTTTTTTGGCCTTTTTAAGCGTTTAAACGCTATCTAATGCCTTTTTTTTCAATTTAAAGTTTTTTTTCTATATCTGGAATTTTTTTTGGCCTTTTTAAGCGTTTAAACGCTATCTAATGCCTTTTTTTTCAATTTAAAGTTTTTATTTTCATATCTGGATTTTTTTTGGCCTTTTTAAGCGTTTAAACGCTATCTAATGCTTTTTTTTTCAATTTAAAGTTTTTATTTTCATATCTGGATTTTTTTTTGGCCTTTTTAAGCGTTCAAACGCTATCTAATGCCTTTTTTTACAATTTAAAGTTTTTATTTTTATATCTGGAATTTTTTTTGGCCTTTTTAAGCGTTTAAACGCTATCTAATGCTTTTTTTTTCAATTTAAAGTTTTTTTTCTATATCTGGAATTTTTTTTGGCCTTTTTAAGCGTTTAAACGCTATCTAATGCCTTTTTTTTCAATTTAAAGTTTTTTTTCTATATCTGGAATTTTTTTTGGCCTTTTTAAGCGTTTAAACGCTATCTAATGCCTTTTTTTTCAATTTAAAGTTTTTATTTTCATATCTGGATTTTTTTTGGCCTTTTTAAGCGTTTAAACGCTATCTAATGCTTTTTTTTTCAATTTAAAGTTTTTATTTTCATATCTGGATTTTTTTTTGGCCTTTTTAAGCGTTCAAACGCTATCTAATGCCTTTTTTTACAATTTAAAGTTTTTATTTTTATATCTGGAATTTTTTTTGGCCTTTTTAAGCGTTTAAACGCTATCTAATGCCTTTTTTTTCAATTTAAAGTTTTTATTTTCATATCTGGATTTTTTTTGGCCTTTTTAAGCGTTTAAACGCTATCTAATGCTTTTTTTTTCAATTTAAAGTTTTTATTTTCATATCTGGATTTTTTTTTGGCCTTTTTAAGCGTTTAAACGCTATCTAATGCCTTTTTTTACAATTTAAAGTTTTTATTTTTATATCTGGAATTTTTTTTGGCCTTTTTAAGCGTTTAAACGCTATCTAATGCCTTTTTTTTCAATTTAAAGTTTTTATTTTCATATCTGGATTTTTTTTTGGCCTTTTTAAGCGTTTAAACGCTATCTAATGCTTTTTTTTTCAATTTAAAGTTTTTTTTCTATATCTGGAATTTTTTTTGGCCTTTTTAAGCGTTTAAACGCTATCTAATGCCTTTTTTTTCAATTTAAAGTTTTTATTTTCATATCTGGATTTTTTTTGGCCTTTTTAAGCGTTTAAACGCTATCTAATGCCTTTTTTTTCAATTTAAAGTTTTTTTTTTTATATCTGGATTTTTTTTGGCCTTTTTAAGCGTTTAAACGCTATCTAATGCTTTTTTTTTCAATTTAAAGTTTTTATTTTCATATCTGGATTTTTTTTTGGCCTTTTTAAGCGTTTAAACGCTATCTAATGCCTTTTTTTTCAATTTAAAGTTTTTTTTTTTATATCTGGATTTTTTTTGGCCTTTTTAAGCGTTTAAACGCTATCTAATGCCTTTTTTTTCAATTTAAAGTTTTTTTTTTTATATCTGGATTTTTTTTTGGCCTTTTTAAGCGTTTAAACGCTATCTAATGCCTTTTTTTTCAATTTAAAGTTTTTATTTTCATATCTGGATTTTTTTTTGGCCTTTTTAAGCGTTTAAACGCTATCTAATGCCTTTTTTTTCAATTTAAAGTTTTTATTTTCATATCTGGATTTTTTTTTGGCCTTTTTAAGCGTTTAAACGCTATTTAATGCTTTTTTTTTCAATTTAAAGTTTTTATTTTCATATCTGGATTTTTTTTTGGCCTTTTTAAGCGTTTAAACGCTATCTAATGCCTTTTTTTTCAATTTAAAGTTTTTATTTTCATATCTGGATTTTTTTTTGGCCTTTTTAAGCGTTTAAACGCTATCTAATGCTTTTTTTTTCAATTTAAAGTTTTTATTTTCATATCTGGATTTTTTTTTGGCCTTTTTAAGCGTTTAAACGCTATCTAATGCCTTTTTTTTCAATTTAAAGTTTTTTTTTTTATATCTGGATTTTTTTTGGCCTTTTTAAGCGTTTAAACGCTATCTAATGCTTTTTTTTCAATTTAAAGTTTTTTTTCTATATCTGGAATTTTTTTTGGCCTTTTTAAGCGTTTAAACGCTATCTAATGCCTTTTTTTTCAATTTAAAGTTTTTATTTTCATATCTGGATTTTTTTTTGGCCTTTTTAAGCGTTTAAACGCTATCTAATGCCTTTTTTTTCAATTTAAAGTTTTTTTTTTTATATCTGGATTTTTTTTGGCCTTTTTAAGCGTTTAAACGCTATCTAATGCTTTTTTTTTCAATTTAAAGTTTTTATTTTCATATCTGGATTTTTTTTTGGCCTTTTTAAGCGTTTAAACGCTATCTAATGCCTTTTTTTACAATTTAAAGTTTTTATTTTTATATCTGGAATTTTTTTTGGCCTTTTTAAGCGTTTAAACGCTATCTAATGCCTTTTTTTTCAATTTAAAGTTTTTATTTTCATATCTGGATTTTTTTTGGTCTTTTTAAGCCTTTAAACGCTATCTAATGCTTTTTTTTTCAATTTAAAGTTTTTATTTTCATATCTGGATTTTTTTTTGGCCTTTTTAAGCGTTTAAACGCTATCTAATGCCTTTTTTTACAATTTAAAGTTTTTATTTTTATATCTGGAATTTTTTTTGGCCTTTTTAAGCGTTTAAACGCTATCTAATGCCTTTTTTTTCAATTTAAAGTTTTTATTTTCATATCTGGATTTTTTTTTGGCCTTTTTAAGCGTTTAAACGCTATCTAATGCCTTTTTTTTCAATTTAAAGTTTTTATTTTTATATCTGGAATTTTTTTTGGCCTTTTTAAGCGTTTAAACGCTATCTAATGCCTTTTTTTTCAATTTAAAGTTTTTTTTTTCATATCTGGTTTTTTTTTGGCCTTTTTAAGCGTTTAAACGCTATCTAATGCCTTTTTTTTCAATTTAAAGTTTTTATTTTCATATCTGGATTTTTTTTTGGCCTTTTTAAGCGTTTTAACGCTATCTAATGCCTTTTTTTTCAATTTAAAGTTTTTATTTTTATATCTGGAATTTTTTTTGGCCTTTTTAAGCGTTTAAACGCTATCTAATGCCTTTTTTTTCAATTTAAAGTTTTTTTTTTCATATCTGGTTTTTTTTTGGCCTTTTTAAGCGTTTAAACGCTATCTAATGCCTTTTTTTTCAATTTAAAGTTTTTATTTTCATATCTGGATTTTTTTTTGGCCTTTTTAAGCGTTTAAACGCTATCTAATGCCTTTTTTTTCAATTTAAAGTTTTTTTTTTTATATCTGGATTTTTTTTGGCCTTTTTAAGCGTTTAAACGCTATCTAATGCCTTTTTTTTCAATTTAAAGTTTTTTTTTTTATATCTGGACTTTTTTTTGGCCTTTTTAAGCGTTTAAACGCTATCTAATGCCTTTTTTTTCAATTTAAAGTTTTTATTTTCATATCTGGATTTTTTTTTGGCCTTTTTAAGCGTTTAAACGCTATCTAATGCCTTTTTTTTCAATTTAAAGTTTTTATTTTCATATCTGGATTTTTTTTTGGCCTTTTTAAGCGTTTAAACGCTATTTAATGCTTTTTTTTTCAATTTAAAGTTTTTATTTTCATATCTGGATTTTTTTTTGGCCTTTTTAAGCGTTTAAACGCTATCTAATGCCTTTTTTTTCAATTTAAAGTTTTTATTTTCATATCTGGATTTTTTTTTGGCCTTTTTAAGCGTTTAAACGCTATCTAATGCTTTTTTTTTCAATTTAAAGTTTTTATTTTCATATCTGGATTTTTTTTTGGCCTTTTTAAGCGTTTAAACGCTATCTAATGCCTTTTTTTACAATTTAAAGTTTTTATTTTTATATCTGGAATTTTTTTTGGCCTTTTTAAGCGTTTAAACGCTATCTAATGCCTTTTTTTTCAATTTAAAGTTTTTATTTTCATATCTGGATTTTTTTTTGGCCTTTTTAAGCGTTTAAACGCTATCTAATGCTTTTTTTTTCAATTTAAAGTTTTTTTTCTATATCTGGAATTTTTTTTGGCCTTTTTAAGCGTTTAAACGCTATCTAATGCCTTTTTTTTCAATTTAAAGTTTTTATTTTCATATCTGGATTTTTTTTGGCCTTTTTAAGCGTTTAAACGCTATCTAATGCCTTTTTTTTCAATTTAAAGTTTTTTTTTTTATATCTGGATTTTTTTTGGCCTTTTTAAGCGTTTAAACGCTATCTAATGCTTTTTTTTTCAATTTAAAGTTTTTATTTTCATATCTGGATTTTTTTTTGGCCTTTTTAAGCGTTTAAACGCTATCTAATGCCTTTTTTTTCAATTTAAAGTTTTTTTTTTTATATCTGGATTTTTTTTGGCCTTTTTAAGCGTTTAAACGCTATCTAATGCCTTTTTTTTCAATTTAAAGTTTTTTTTTTTATATCTGGATTTTTTTTTGGCCTTTTTAAGCGTTTAAACGCTATCTAATGCCTTTTTTTTCAATTTAAAGTTTTTATTTTCATATCTGGATTTTTTTTTGGCCTTTTTAAGCGTTTAAACGCTATCTAATGCCTTTTTTTTCAATTTAAAGTTTTTATTTTCATATCTGGATTTTTTTTTGGCCTTTTTAAGCGTTTAAACGCTATTTAATGCTTTTTTTTTCAATTTAAAGTTTTTATTTTCATATCTGGATTTTTTTTTGGCCTTTTTAAGCGTTTAAACGCTATCTAATGCCTTTTTTTTCAATTTAAAGTTTTTATTTTCATATCTGGATTTTTTTTTGGCCTTTTTAAGCGTTTAAACGCTATCTAATGCTTTTTTTTTCAATTTAAAGTTTTTATTTTCATATCTGGATTTTTTTTTGGCCTTTTTAAGCGTTTAAACGCTATCTAATGCCTTTTTTTTCAATTTAAAGTTTTTTTTTTTATATCTGGATTTTTTTTGGCCTTTTTAAGCGTTTAAACGCTATCTAATGCTTTTTTTTCAATTTAAAGTTTTTTTTCTATATCTGGAATTTTTTTTGGCCTTTTTAAGCGTTTAAACGCTATCTAATGCCTTTTTTTTCAATTTAAAGTTTTTATTTTCATATCTGGATTTTTTTTTGGCCTTTTTAAGCGTTTAAACGCTATCTAATGCCTTTTTTTTCAATTTAAAGTTTTTTTTTTTATATCTGGATTTTTTTTGGCCTTTTTAAGCGTTTAAACGCTATCTAATGCTTTTTTTTTCAATTTAAAGTTTTTATTTTCATATCTGGATTTTTTTTTGGCCTTTTTAAGCGTTTAAACGCTATCTAATGCCTTTTTTTACAATTTAAAGTTTTTATTTTTATATCTGGAATTTTTTTTGGCCTTTTTAAGCGTTTAAACGCTATCTAATGCCTTTTTTTTCAATTTAAAGTTTTTATTTTCATATCTGGATTTTTTTTGGTCTTTTTAAGCCTTTAAACGCTATCTAATGCTTTTTTTTTCAATTTAAAGTTTTTATTTTCATATCTGGATTTTTTTTTGGCCTTTTTAAGCGTTTAAACGCTATCTAATGCCTTTTTTTACAATTTAAAGTTTTTATTTTTATATCTGGAATTTTTTTTGGCCTTTTTAAGCGTTTAAACGCTATCTAATGCCTTTTTTTTCAATTTAAAGTTTTTATTTTCATATCTGGATTTTTTTTTGGCCTTTTTAAGCGTTTAAACGCTATCTAATGCCTTTTTTTTCAATTTAAAGTTTTTATTTTTATATCTGGAATTTTTTTTGGCCTTTTTAAGCGTTTAAACGCTATCTAATGCCTTTTTTTTCAATTTAAAGTTTTTTTTTTCATATCTGGTTTTTTTTTGGCCTTTTTAAGCGTTTAAACGCTATCTAATGCCTTTTTTTTCAATTTAAAGTTTTTATTTTCATATCTGGATTTTTTTTTGGCCTTTTTAAGCGTTTTAACGCTATCTAATGCCTTTTTTTTCAATTTAAAGTTTTTATTTTTATATCTGGAATTTTTTTTGGCCTTTTTAAGCGTTTAAACGCTATCTAATGCCTTTTTTTTCAATTTAAAGTTTTTTTTTTCATATCTGGTTTTTTTTTGGCCTTTTTAAGCGTTTAAACGCTATCTAATGCCTTTTTTTTCAATTTAAAGTTTTTATTTTCATATCTGGATTTTTTTTTGGCCTTTTTAAGCGTTTAAACGCTATCTAATGCCTTTTTTTTCAATTTAAAGTTTTTTTTTTTATATCTGGATTTTTTTTGGCCTTTTTAAGCGTTTAAACGCTATCTAATGCCTTTTTTTTCAATTTAAAGTTTTTTTTTTTATATCTGGATTTTTTTTTGGCCTTTTTAAGCGTTTAAACGCTATCTAATGCCTTTTTTTTCAATTTAAAGTTTTTATTTTCATATCTGGATTTTTTTTTGGCCTTTTTAAGCGTTTAAACGCTATCTAATGCCTTTTTTTTCAATTTAAAGTTTTTATTTTCATATCTGGATTTTTTTTTGGCCTTTTTAAGCGTTTAAACGCTATTTAATGCTTTTTTTTTCAATTTAAAGTTTTTATTTTCATATCTGGATTTTTTTTTGGCCTTTTTAAGCGTTTAAACGCTATCTAATGCCTTTTTTTTCAATTTAAAGTTTTTATTTTCATATCTGGATTTTTTTTTGGCCTTTTTAAGCGTTTAAACGCTATCTAATGCTTTTTTTTTCAATTTAAAGTTTTTATTTTCATATCTGGATTTTTTTTTGGCCTTTTTAAGCGTTTAAACGCTATCTAATGCCTTTTTTTTCAATTTAAAGTTTTTTTTTTTATATCTGGATTTTTTTTGGCCTTTTTAAGCGTTTAAACGCTATCTAATGCTTTTTTTTCAATTTAAAGTTTTTTTTCTATATCTGGAATTTTTTTTGGCCTTTTTAAGCGTTTAAACGCTATCTAATGCCTTTTTTTTCAATTTA
Organism: Chorisops tibialis; assembly: GCA_963669355.1. Taxonomy (NCBI): domain Eukaryota; kingdom Metazoa; phylum Arthropoda; class Insecta; order Diptera; family Stratiomyidae; genus Chorisops; species Chorisops tibialis. The sequence goes on along the minus strand of OY770263.1, from coordinate 193,683,516 downwards.
AAGTTTTTATTTTCATATCTGGATTTTTTTTTGGCCTTTTTAAGCGTTTAAACGCTATCTAATGCCTTTTTTTTCAATTTAAAGTTTTTTTTTTTATATCTGGATTTTTTTTGGCCTTTTTAAGCGTTTAAACGCTATCTAATGCTTTTTTTTTCAATTTAAAGTTTTTATTTTCATATCTGGATTTTTTTTTGGCCTTTTTAAGCGTTTAAACGCTATCTAATGCCTTTTTTTACAATTTAAAGTTTTTATTTTTATATCTGGAATTTTTTTTGGCCTTTTTAAGCGTTTAAACGCTATCTAATGCCTTTTTTTTCAATTTAAAGTTTTTATTTTCATATCTGGATTTTTTTTGGTCTTTTTAAGCCTTTAAACGCTATCTAATGCTTTTTTTTTCAATTTAAAGTTTTTATTTTCATATCTGGATTTTTTTTTGGCCTTTTTAAGCGTTTAAACGCTATCTAATGCCTTTTTTTACAATTTAAAGTTTTTATTTTTATATCTGGAATTTTTTTTGGCCTTTTTAAGCGTTTAAACGCTATCTAATGCCTTTTTTTTCAATTTAAAGTTTTTATTTTCATATCTGGATTTTTTTTTGGCCTTTTTAAGCGTTTAAACGCTATCTAATGCCTTTTTTTTCAATTTAAAGTTTTTATTTTTATATCTGGAATTTTTTTTGGCCTTTTTAAGCGTTTAAACGCTATCTAATGCCTTTTTTTTCAATTTAAAGTTTTTTTTTTCATATCTGGTTTTTTTTTGGCCTTTTTAAGCGTTTAAACGCTATCTAATGCCTTTTTTTTCAATTTAAAGTTTTTATTTTCATATCTGGATTTTTTTTTGGCCTTTTTAAGCGTTTTAACGCTATCTAATGCCTTTTTTTTCAATTTAAAGTTTTTATTTTTATATCTGGAATTTTTTTTGGCCTTTTTAAGCGTTTAAACGCTATCTAATGCCTTTTTTTTCAATTTAAAGTTTTTTTTTTCATATCTGGTTTTTTTTTGGCCTTTTTAAGCGTTTAAACGCTATCTAATGCCTTTTTTTTCAATTTAAAGTTTTTATTTTCATATCTGGATTTTTTTTTGGCCTTTTTAAGCGTTTAAACGCTATCTAATGCCTTTTTTTTCAATTTAAAGTTTTTATTTTTATATCTGGAATTTTTTTTGGCCTTTTTAAGCGTTTAAACGCTATCTAATGCCTTTTTTTTCAATTTAAAGTTTTTTTTTTCATATCTGGTTTTTTTTTGGCCTTTTTAAGCGTTTAAACGCTATCTAATGCCTTTTTTTTCAATTTAAAGTTTTTATTTTCATATCTGGATTTTTTTTTGGCCTTTTTAAGCGTTTAAACGCTATCTAATGCCTTTTTTTTCAGTTTAAAGTTTTTATTTTTATATCTGGAATTTTTTTTGGCCTTTTTAAGCGTTTAAACGCTATCTAATGCCTTTTTTTTCAATTTAAAGTTTTTATTTTCATATCTGGTTTTTTTTTGGCCTTTTTAAGCGTTTAAACGCTATCTAATGCCTTTTTTTTCAATTTAAAGTTTTTATTTTCATATCTGGATTTTTTTTTGGCCTTTTTAAGCGTTTAAACGCTATCTAATGCCTTTTTTTTCAATTTAAAGTTTTTTTTTTTATATCTGGATTTTTTTTGGCCTTTTTAAGCGTTTAAACGCTATCTAATGCTTTTTTTTTCAATTTAAAGTTTTTTTTCTATATCTGGAATTTTTTTTGGCCTTTTTAAGCGTTTAAACGCTATCTAATGCCTTTTTTTTCAATTTAAAGTTTTTATTTTCATATCTGGTTTTTTTTTGGCCTTTTTAAGCGTTTAAACGCTATCTAATGCCTTTTTTTTCAATTTAAAGTTTTTATTTTCATATCTGGTTTTTTTTTGGCCTTTTTAAGCGTTTAAACGCTATCTAATGCTTTTTTTTTCAATTTAAAGTTTTTTTTCTATATCTGGAATTTTTTTTGGCCTTTTTAAGCGTTTAAACGCTATCTAATGCCTTTTTTTTCAATTTAAAGTTTTTATTTTCATATCTGGTTTTTTTTTGGCCTTTTTAAGCGTTTAAACGCTATCTAATGCCTTTTTTTTCAATTTAAAGTTTTTATTTTCATATCTGGATTTTTTTTTGGCCTTTTTAAGCGTTTAAACGCTATCTAATGCCTTTTTTTTCAATTTAAAGTTTTTTTTTTTATATCTGGATTTTTTTTGGCCTTTTTAAGCGTTTAAACGCTATCTAATGCTTTTTTTTTCAATTTAAAGTTTTTTTTCTATATCTGGAATTTTTTTTGGCCTTTTTAAGCGTTTAAACGCTATCTAATGCCTTTTTTTTCAATTTAAAGTTTTTATTTTCATATCTGGATTTTTTTTTGGCCTTTTTAAGCGTTTAAACGCTATCTAATGCCTTTTTTTTCAATTTAAAGTTTTTTTTTTTATATCTGGATTTTTTTTGGCCTTTTTAAGCGTTTAAACGCTATCTAATGCTTTTTTTTTCAATTTAAAGTTTTTTTTCTATATCTGGAATTTTTTTTGGCCTTTTTAAGCGTTTAAACGCTATCTAATGCCTTTTTTTTCAATTTAAAGTTTTTATTTTCATATCTGGATTTTTTTTTGGCCTTTTTAAGCGTTTAAACGCTATCTAATGCCTTTTTTTTCAATTTAAAGTTTTTTTTTTTATATCTGGATTTTTTTTGGCCTTTTTAAGCGTTTAAACGCTATCTAATGCTTTTTTTTTCAATTTAAAGTTTTTATTTTCATATCTGGATTTTTTTTTGGCCTTTTTAAGCGTTTAAACGCTATCTAATGCCTTTTTTTACAATTTAAAGTTTTTATTTTCATATCTGGAATTTTTTTTGGCCTTTTTAAGCGTTTAAACGCTATCTAATGCCTTTTTTTTCAATTTAAAGTTTTTATTTTTATATCTGGAATTTTTTTTGGCCTTTTTAAGCGTTTAAACGCTATCTAATGCCTTTTTTTTCAATTTAAAGTTTTTTTTTTCATATCTGGTTTTTTTTTGGCCTTTTTAAGCGTTTAAACGCTATCTAATGCCTTTTTTTTCAATTTAAAGTTTTTTTTTTATATCTGGATTTTTTTTGGCCTTTTTAAGCGTTTAAACGCTATCTAATGCTTTTTTTTTCAATTTAAAGTTTTTTTTCTATATCTGGAATTTTTTTTGGCCTTTTTAAGCGTTTAAACGCTATCTAATGCCTTTTTTTTCAATTTAAAGTTTTTATTTTCATATCTGGATTTTTTTTTGGCCTTTTTAAGCGTTTAAACGCTATCTAATGCCTTTTTTTTCAATTTAAAGTTTTTATTTTCATATCTGGATTTTTTTTTGGCCTTTTTAAGCGTTTAAACGCTATCTAATGCCTTTTTTTTCAATTTAAAGTTTTTTTTTTTATATCTGGATTTTTTTTGGCCTTTTTAAGCGTTTAAACGCTATCTAATGCTTTTTTTTTCAATTTAAAGTTTTTATTTTCATATCTGGATTTTTTTTTGGCCTTTTTAAGCGTTTAAACGCTATCTAATGCCTTTTTTTACAATTTAAAGTTTTTATTTTTATATCTGGAATTTTTTTTGGCCTTTTTAAGCGTTTAAACGCTATCTAATGCCTTTTTTTTCAATTTAAAGTTTTTATTTTCATATCTGGATTTTTTTTTGGCCTTTTTAAGCGTTTAAACGCTATCTAATGCCTTTTTTTTCAATTTAAAGTTTTTTTTTTTATATCTGGATTTTTTTTGGCCTTTTTAAGCGTTTAAACGCTATCTAATGCTTTTTTTTTCAATTTAAAGTTTTTTTTCTATATCTGGAATTTTTTTTGGCCTTTTTAAGCGTTTAAACGCTATCTAATGCCTTTTTTTTCAATTTAAAGTTTTTATTTTCATATCTGGATTTTTTTTTGGCCTTTTTAAGCGTTTAAACGCTATCTAATGCCTTTTTTTTCAATTTAAAGTTTTTTTTTTTATATCTGGATTTTTTTTGGCCTTTTTAAGCGTTTAAACGCTATCTAATGCTTTTTTTTTCAATTTAAAGTTTTTATTTTCATATCTGGATTTTTTTTTGGCCTTTTTAAGCGTTTAAACGCTATCTAATGCCTTTTTTTTCAATTTAAAGTTTTTATTTTCATATCTGGATTTTTTTTTGGCCTTTTTAAGCGTTTAAACGCTATCTAATGCTTTTTTTTTCAATTTAAAGTTTTTATTTTCATATCTGGATTTTTTTTTGGCCTTTTTAAGCGTTTAAACGCTATCTAATGCCTTTTTTTTCAATTTAAAGTTTTTTTTTTTATATCTGGATTTTTTTTGGCCTTTTTAAGCGTTTAAACGCTATCTAATGCTTTTTTTTTCAATTTAAAGTTTTTTTTCTATATCTGGAATTTTTTTTGGCCTTTTTAAGCGTTTAAACGCTATCTAATGCCTTTTTTTTCAATTTAAAGTTTTTATTTTCATATCTGGATTTTTTTTTGGCCTTTTTAAGCGTTTAAACGCTATCTAATGCTTTTTTTTTCAATTTAAAGTTTTTATTTTCATATCTGGATTTTTTTTTGGCCTTTTTAAGCGTTTAAACGCTATCTAATGCCTTTTTTTTCAATTTAAAGTTTTTTTTTTTATATCTGGATTTTTTTTGGCCTTTTTAAGCGTTTAAACGCTATCTAATGCTTTTTTTTTCAATTTAAAGTTTTTATTTTCATATCTGGATTTTTTTTTGGCCTTTTTAAGCGTTTAAACGCTATCTAATGCTTTTTTTTCAATTTAAAGTTTTTATTTTCATATCTGGATTTTTTTTTGGCCTTTTTAAGCGTTTAAACGCTATCTAATGCCTTTTTTTTCAATTTAAAGTTTTTTTTTTTATATCTGGATTTTTTTTGGCCTTTTTAAGCGTTTAAACGCTATCTAATGCTTTTTTTTTCAATTTAAAGTTTTTATTTTCATATCTGGATTTTTTTTTGGCCTTTTTAAGCGTTTAAACGCTATCTAATGCCTTTTTTTTCAATTTAAAGTTTTTTTTTTTATATCTGGATTTTTTTTGGCCTTTTTAAGCGTTTAAACGCTATCTAATGCTTTTTTTTTCAATTTAAAGTTTTTTTTTTATATCTGGATTTTTTTTGGCCTTTTTAAGCGTTTAAACGCTATCTAATGCTTTTTTTTCAATTTAAAGTTTTTATTTTCATATCTGGATTTTTTTTTGGCCTTTTTAAATTTTTTCAATTTAAAGTTTTTTTTTTCATATCTGGTTTTTTTTTGGCCTTTTTAAGCGTTTAAACGCTATCTAATGCCTTTTTTTTCAATTTAAAGTTTTTTTTTTTTATATCTGGATTTTTTTTGGCCTTTTTAAGCGTTTAAACGCTATCTAATGCTTTTTTTTTCAATTTAAAGTTTTTTTTCTATATCTGGAATTTTTTTTGGCCTTTTTAAGCGTTTAAACGCTATCTAATGCCTTTTTTTTCAATTTAAAGTTTTTATTTTCATATCTGGATTTTTTTTTGGCCTTTTTAAGCGTTTAAACGCTATCTAATGCCTTTTTTTTCAATTTAAAGTTTTTATTTTCATATCTGGATTTTTTTTTGGCCTTTTTAAGCGTTTAAACGCTATCTAATGCCTTTTTTTTCAATTTAAAGTTTTTATTTTCATATCTGGATTTTTTTTGGCCTTTTTAAGCGTTTAAACGCTATCTAATGCTTTTTTTTTCAATTTAAAGTTTTTATTTTCATATCTGGATTTTTTTTTGGCCTTTTTAAGCGTTTAAACGCTATCTAATGCCTTTTTTTTCAATTTAAAGTTTTTTTTTTTATATCTGGATTTTTTTTGGCCTTTTTAAGCGTTTAAACGCTATCTAATGCTTTTTTTTTCAATTTAAAGTTTTTATTTTCATATCTGGATTTTTTTTTGGCCTTTTTAAGCGTTTAAACGCTATCTAATGCCTTTTTTTTCAATTTAAAGTTTTTTTTTTTATATCTGGATTTTTTTTGGCCTTTTTAAGCGTTTAAACGCTATCTAATGCCTTTTTTTTCAATTTAAAGTTTTTTTTTTTATATCTGGATTTTTTTTTGGCCTTTTTAAGCGTTTAAACGCTATCTAATGCCTTTTTTTTCAATTTAAAGTTTTTATTTTCATATCTGGATTTTTTTTTGGCCTTTTTAAGCGTTTAAACGCTATCTAATGCCTTTTTTTTCAATTTAAAGTTTTTATTTTCATATCTGGATTTTTTTTTGGCCTTTTTAAGCGTTTAAACGCTATCTAATGCTTTTTTTTTCAATTTAAAGTTTTTATTTTCATATCTGGATTTTTTTTTGGCCTTTTTAAGCGTTTAAACGCTATCTAATGCCTTTTTTTTCAATTTAAAGTTTTTATTTTCATATCTGGATTTTTTTTTGGCCTTTTTAAGCGTTTAAACGCTATCTAATGCTTTTTTTTTCAATTTAAAGTTTTTATTTTCATATCTGGATTTTTTTTTGGCCTTTTTAAGCGTTTAAACGCTATCTAATGCCTTTTTTTTCAATTTAAAGTTTTTTTTTTTATATCTGGATTTTTTTTGGCCTTTTTAAGCGTTTAAACGCTATCTAATGCTTTTTTTTTCAATTTAAAGTTTTTTTTCTATATCTGGAATTTTTTTTGGCCTTTTTAAGCGTTTAAACGCTATCTAATGCCTTTTTTTTCAATTTAAAGTTTTTATTTTCATATCTGGATTTTTTTTTGGCCTTTTTAAGCGTTTAAACGCTATCTAATGCCTTTTTTTTCAATTTAAAGTTTTTTTTTTTATATCTGGATTTTTTTTGGCCTTTTTAAGCGTTTAAACGCTATCTAATGCTTTTTTTTTCAATTTAAAGTTTTTATTTTCATATCTGGATTTTTTTTTGGCCTTTTTAAGCGTTTAAACGCTATCTAATGCCTTTTTTTACAATTTAAAGTTTTTATTTTTATATCTGGAATTTTTTTTGGCCTTTTTAAGCGTTTAAACGCTATCTAATGCCTTTTTTTTCAATTTAAAGTTTTTATTTTTATATCTGGAATTTTTTTTGGCCTTTTTAAGCGTTTAAACGCTATCTAATGCCTTTTTTTTCAATTTAAAGTTTTTTTTTTCATATCTGGTTTTTTTTTGGCCTTTTTAAGCGTTTAAACGCTATCTAATGCCTTTTTTTTCAATTTAAAGTTTTTTTTTTTATATCTGGATTTTTTTTGGCCTTTTTAAGCGTTTAAACGCTATCTAATGCTTTTTTTTTCAATTTAAAGTTTTTTTTCTATATCTGGAATTTTTTTTGGCCTTTTTAAGCGTTTAAACGCTATCTAATGCCTTTTTTTTCAATTTAAAGTTTTTATTTTCATATCTGGATTTTTTTTTGGCCTTTTTAAGCGTTTAAACGCTATCTAATGCCTTTTTTTTCAATTTAAAGTTTTTATTTTCATATCTGGATTTTTTTTTGGCCTTTTTAAGCGTTTAAACGCTATCTAATGCCTTTTTTTTCAATTTAAAGTTTTTTTTTTTATATCTGGATTTTTTTTGGCCTTTTTAAGCGTTTAAACGCTATCTAATGCTTTTTTTTTCAATTTAAAGTTTTTATTTTCATATCTGGATTTTTTTTTGGCCTTTTTAAGCGTTTAAACGCTATCTAATGCCTTTTTTTACAATTTAAAGTTTTTATTTTTATATCTGGAATTTTTTTTGGCCTTTTGAAGCGTTTAAACGCTATCTAATGCCTTTTTTTTCAATTTAAAGTTTTTATTTTCATATCTGGATTTTTTTTTGGCCTTTTTAAGCGTTTAAACGCTATCTAATGCCTTTTTTTTCAATTTAAAGTTTTTTTTTTTATATCTGGATTTTTTTTGGCCTTTTTAAGCGTTTAAACGCTATCTAATGCTTTTTTTTTCAATTTAAAGTTTTTTTTCTATATCTGGAATTTTTTTTGGCCTTTTTAAGCGTTTAAACGCTATCTAATGCCTTTTTTTTCAATTTAAAGTTTTTATTTTCATATCTGGATTTTTTTTTGGCCTTTTTAAGCGTTTAAACGCTATCTAATGCCTTTTTTTTCAATTTAAAGTTTTTTTTTTTATATCTGGATTTTTTTTGGCCTTTTTAAGCGTTTAAACGCTATCTAATGCTTTTTTTTTCAATTTAAAGTTTTTATTTTCATATCTGGATTTTTTTTTGGCCTTTTTAAGCGTTTAAACGCTATCTAATGCCTTTTTTTACAATTTAAAGTTTTTATTTTTATATCTGGAATTTTTTTTGGCCTTTTTAAGCGTTTAAACGCTATCTAATGCCTTTTTTTTCAATTTAAAGTTTTTATTTTTATATCTGGAATTTTTTTTGGCCTTTTAAGGCGTTTAAACGCTATCTAATGCCTTTTTTTTCAATTTAAAGTTTTTTTTTTCATATCTGGTTTTTTTTTGGCCTTTTTAAGCGTTTAAACGCTATCTAATGCCTTTTTTTTCAATTTAAAGTTTTTATTTTCATATCTGGATTTTTTTTGGCCTTTTTAAGCGTTTAAACGCTATCTAATGCCTTTTTTTTCAATTTAAAGTTTTTATTTTTATATCTGGAATTTTTTTTGGCCTTTTTAAGCGTTTAAACGCTATCTAATGCCTTTTTTTTCAATTTAAAGTTTTTTTTTTCATATCTGGTTTTTTTTTTGGCCTTTTTAAGCGTTTAAACGCTATCTAATGCCTTTTTTTTCAATTTAAAGTTTTTATTTTCATATCTGGATTTTTTTTTGGCCTTTTTAAGCGTTTAAACGCTATCTAATGCCTTTTTTTTCAATTTAAAGTTTTTATTTTTATATCTGGAATTTTTTTTGGCCTTTTTAAGCGTTTAAACGCTATCTCATGCCTTTTTTTTCAATTTAAAGTTTTTTTTTTCATATCTGGTTTTTTTTTGGCCTTTTTAAGCGTTTAAACGCTATCTAATGCCTTTTTTTTCAATTTAAAGTTTTTATTTTCATATCTGGATTTTTTTTTGGCCTTTTTAAGCGTTTAAACGCTATCTAATGCCTTTTTTTTCAATTTAAAGTTTTTATTTTTATACCTGGAATTTTTTTTGGCCTTTTTAAGCGTTTAAACGCTATCTAATGCCTTTTTTTTCAATTTAAAGTTTTTATTTTCATATCTGGTTTTTTTTTGGCCTTTTTAAGCGTTTAAACGCTATCTAATGCCTTTTTTTTCAATTTAAAGTTTTTATTTTCATATCTGGATTTTTTTTTGGCCTTTTTAAGCGTTTAAACGCTATCTAATGCCTTTTTTTTCAATTTAAAGTTTTTTTTTTTATATCTGGATTTTTTTTGGCCTTTTTAAGCGTTTAAACGCTATCTAATGCCTTTTTTTTCAATTTAAAGTTTTTATTTTCATATCTGGATTTTTTTTGGCCTTTTTAAGCGTTTAAACGCTATCTAATGCCTTTTTTTACAATTTAAAGTTTTTATTTTTATATCTGGAATTTTTTTTGGCCTTTTTAAGCGTTTAAACGCTATCTAATGCCTTTTTTTTCAATTTAAAGTTTTTATTTTCATATCTGGTTTTTTTTTGGCCTTTTTAAGCGTTTAAACGCTGTCTAATGCCTTTTTTTTCAATTTAAAGTTTTTATTTTCATATCTGGTTTTTTTTTGGCCTTTTTAAGCGTTTAAACGCTATCTAATGCCTTTTTTTTCAATTTAAAGTTTTTATTTTCATATCTGGATTTTTTTTGGCCTTTTTAAGCGTTTAAACGCTATCTAATGCCTTTTTTTACAATTTAAAGTTTTTATTTTTATATCTGGAATTTTTTTTGGCCTTTTTAAGCGTTTAAACGCTATCTAATGCCTTTTTTTTCAATTTAAAGTTTTTATTTTCATATCTGGTTTTTTTTTGGCCTTTTTAAGCGTTTAAACGCTGTCTAATGCCTTTTTTTTCAATTTAAAGTTTTTATTTTCATATCTGGTTTTTTTTTGGCCTTTTTAAGCGTTTAAACGCTATCTAATGCCTTTTTTTTCAATTTAAAGTTTTTATTTTCATATCTGGATTTTTTTTGGCCTTTTTAAGCGTTTAAACGCTATCTAATGCCTTTTTTTACAATTTAAAGTTTTTATTTTTATATCTGGAATTTTTTTTGGCCTTTTTAAGCGTTTAAACGCTATCTAATGCCTTTTTTTTCAATTTAAAGTTTTTATTTTCATATCTGGTTTTTTTTTGGCCTTTTTAAGCGTTTAAACGCTGTCTAATGCCTTTTTTTTCAATTTAAAGTTTTTATTTTCATATCTGGTTTTTTTTTGGCCTTTTTAAGCGTTTAAACGCTATCTAATGCCTTTTTTTTCAATTTAAAGTTTTTATTTTCATATCTGGATTTTTTTTGGCCTTTTTAAGCGTTTAAACGCTATCTAATGCCTTTTTTTTCAATTTAAAGTTTTTATTTTTATATCTGGAATTTTTTTTGGCCTTTTTAAGCGTTTAAACGCTATCTAATGCCTTTTTTTTCAATTTAAAGTTTTTATTTTCATATCTGGATTTTTTTTTGGCCTTTTTAAGCGTTTAAACGCTATCTAATGCCTTTTTTTTCAATTTAAAGTTTTTATTTTTATATCTGGAATTTTTTTTGGCCTTTTTAAGCGTTTAAGCGCTATCTAATGCCTTTTTTTTCAATTTAAAGTTTTTATTTTCATATCTGGTTTTTTTTGGCCTTTTTAAGCGTTTAAACGCTATCTAATGCCTTTTTTTTCAATTTAAAGTTTTTATTTTCATATCTGGATTTTTTTTGGCCTTTTTAAGCGTTTAAACGCTATCTAATGCCTTTTTTTACAATTTAAAGTTTTTATTTTTATATCTGGAATTTTTTTTGGCCTTTTTAAGCGTTTAAACGCTATCTAATGCCTTTTTTTTCAATTTAAAGTTTTTATTTTCATATCTGGTTTTTTTTTGGCCTTTTTAAGCGTTTAAACGCTGTCTAATGCCTTTTTTTTCAATTTAAAGTTTTTATTTTCATATCTGGTTTTTTTTTGGCCTTTTTAAGCGTTTAAACGCTATCTAATGCCTTTTTTTTCAATTTAAAGTTTTTATTTTCATATCTGGATTTTTTTTGGCCTTTTTAAGCGTTTAAACGCTATCTAATGCCTTTTTTTTCAATTTAAAGTTTTTATTTTCATATCTGGATTTTTTTTGGCCTTTTTAAGCGTTTAAACGCTATCTAATGCCTTTTTTTACAATTTAAAGTTTTTATTTTTATATCTGGAATTTTTTTTGGCCTTTTTAAGCGTTTAAACGCTATCTAATGCCTTTTTTTTCAATTTAAAGTTTTTATTTTCATATCTGGTTTTTTTTTGGCCTTTTTAAGCGTTTAAACGCTGTCTAATGCCTTTTTTTTCAATTTAAAGTTTTTATTTTCATATCTGGTTTTTTTTTGGCCTTTTTAAGCGTTTAAACGCTATCTAATGCCTTTTTTTTCAATTTAAAGTTTTTATTTTCATATCTGGATTTTTTTTGGCCTTTTTAAGCGTTTAAACGCTATCTAATGCCTTTTTTTTCAATTTAAAGTTTTTTTTCTATATCTGGAATTTTTTTTGGCCTTTTTAAGCGTTTAAACGCTATCTAATGCCTTTTTTTTCAATTTAAAGTTTTTATTTTCATATCTGGATTTTTTTTGGCCTTTTTAAGCGTTTAAACGCTATCTAATGCCTTTTTTTACAATTTAAAGTTTTTATTTTTATATCTGGAATTTTTTTTGGCCTTTTTAAGCGTTTAAACGCTATCTAATGCCTTTTTTTTCAATTTAAAGTTTTTATTTTCATATCTGGATTTTTTTTTGGCCTTTTTAAGCGTTTAAACGCTATCTAATGCCTTTTTTTTCAATTTAAAGTTTTTATTTTTATATCTGGAATTTTTTTTGGCCTTTTTAAGCGTTTAAGCGCTATCTAATGCCTTTTTTTTCAATTTAAAGTTTTTATTTTCATATCTGGTTTTTTTTGGCCTTTTTAAGCGTTTAAACGCTATCTAATGCCTTTTTTTTCAATTTAAAGTTTTTATTTTCATATCTGGATTTTTTTTGGCCTTTTTAAGCGTTTAAACGCTATCTAATGCCTTTTTTTACAATTTAAAGTTTTTATTTTTATATCTGGAATTTTTTTTGGCCTTTTTAAGCGTTTAAACGCTATCTAATGCCTTTTTTTTCAATTTAAAGTTTTTATTTTCATATCTGGTTTTTTTTTGGCCTTTTTAAGCGTTTAAACGCTGTCTAATGCCTTTTTTTTCAATTTAAAGTTTTTATTTTCATATCTGGTTTTTTTTTGGCCTTTTTAAGCGTTTAAACGCTATCTAATGCCTTTTTTTTCAATTTAAAGTTTTTATTTTCATATCTGGATTTTTTTTGGCCTTTTTAAGCGTTTAAACGCTATCTAATGCCTTTTTTTTCAATTTAAAGTTTTTATTTTCATATCTGGATTTTTTTTGGCCTTTTTAAGCGTTTAAACGCTATCTAATGCCTTTTTTTACAATTTAAAGTTTTTATTTTTATATCTGGAATTTTTTTTGGCCTTTTTAAGCGTTTAAACGCTATCTAATGCCTTTTTTTTCAATTTAAAGTTTTTATTTTCATATCTGGTTTTTTTTTGGCCTTTTTAAGCGTTTAAACGCTGTCTAATGCCTTTTTTTTCAATTTAAAGTTTTTATTTTCATATCTGGTTTTTTTTTGGCCTTTTTAAGCGTTTAAACGCTATCTAATGCCTTTTTTTTCAATTTAAAGTTTTTATTTTCATATCTGGATTTTTTTTGGCCTTTTTAAGCGTTTAAACGCTATCTAATGCCTTTTTTTTCAATTTAAAGTTTTTTTTCTATATCTGGAATTTTTTTTGGCCTTTTTAAGCGTTTAAACGCTATCTAATGCCTTTTTTTTCAATTTAAAGTTTTTATTTTCATATCTGGATTTTTTTTGGCCTTTTTAAGCGTTTAAACGCTATCTAATGCCTTTTTTTACAATTTAAAGTTTTTATTTTTATATCTGGAATTTTTTTTGGCCTTTTTAAGCGTTTAAACGCTATCTAATGCCTTTTTTTTCAATTTAAAGTTTTTATTTTCATATCTGGTTTTTTTTTGGCCTTTTTAAGCGTTTAAACGCTGTCTAATGCCTTTTTTTTCAATTTAAAGTTTTTATTTTCATATCTGGTTTTTTTTTGGCCTTTTTAAGCGTTTAAACGCTATCTAATGCCTTTTTTTTCAATTTAAAGTTTTTATTTTCATATCTGGATTTTTTTTGGCCTTTTTAAGCGTTTAAACGCTATCTAATGCCTTTTTTTTCAATTTAAAGTTTTTATTTTTATATCTGGAATTTTTTTTGGCCTTTTTAAGCGTTTAAACGCTATCTAATGCCTTTTTTTTCAATTTAAAGTTTTTATTTTCATATCTGGTTTTTTTTTGGCCTTTTTAAGCGTTTAAACGCTATCTAATGCCTTTTTTTTCAATTTAAAGTTTTTATTTTCATATCTGGATTTTTTTTTGGCCTTTTTAAGCGTTTAAACGCTATCTAATGCCTTTTTTTTCAATTTAAAGTTTTTATTTTTATATCTGGAATTTTTTTTGGCCTTTTTAAGCGTTTAAACGCTATCTAATGCCTTTTTTTTCAATTTAAAGTTTTTATTTTCATATCTGGATTTTTTTTTGGCCTTTTTAAGCGTTTAAACGCTATCTAATGCCTTTTTTTTCAATTTAAAGTTTTTATTTTTATATCTGGAATTTTTTTTGGCCTTTTTAAGCGTTTAAACGCTATCTAATGCCTTTTTTTTCAATTTAAAGTTTTTATTTTCATATCTGGTTTTTTTTTGGCCTTTTTAAGCGTTTAAACGCTATCTAATGCCTTTTTTTTCAATTTAAAGTTTTTATTTTCATATCTGGATTTTTTTTTGGCCTTTTTAAGCGTTTAAACGCTATCTAATGCCTTTTTTTTCAATTTAAAGTTTTTATTTTTATATCTGGAATTTTTTTTGGCCTTTTTAAGCGTTTAAACGCTATCTAATGCCTTTTTTTTCAATTTAAAGTTTTTTTTTTCATATCTGGTTTTTTTTTGGCCTTTTTAAGCGTTTAAACGCTATCTAATGCCTTTTTTTTCAATTTAAAGTTTTTATTTTTATATCTGGAATTTTTTTTGGCCTTTTTAAGCGTTTAAACGCTATCTAATGCCTTTTTTTTCAATTTAAAGTTTTTATTTTTATATCTGGAATTTTTTTTGGCCTTTTTAAGCGTTTAAACGCTATCTAATGCCTTTTTTTTCAATTTAAAGTTTTTTTTTTCATATCTGGTTTTTTTTTGGCCTTTTTAAGCGTTTAAACGCTATCTTATGCCTTTTTTTTCAATTTAAAGTTTTTATTTTCATATCTGGATTTTTTTTTGGCCTTTTTAAGCGTTTAAACGCTATCTAATGCCTTTTTTTTCAATTTAAAGTTTTTATTTTTATATCTGGAATTTTTTTTGGCCTTTTTAAGCGTTTAAACGCTATCTAATGCCTTTTTTTTCAATTTAAAGTTTTTTTTTTCATATCTGGTTTTTTTTTGGCCTTTTTAAGCGTTTAAACGCTATCTAATGCCTTTTTTTTCAATTTAAAGTTTTTATTTTCATATCTGGATTTTTTTTGGCCTTTTTAAGCGTTTAAACGCTATCTAATGCCTTTTTTTTCAATTTAAAGTTTTTATTTTTATATCTGGAATTTTTTTTGGCCTTTTTAAGCGTTTAAACGCTATCTAATGCCTTTTTTTTCAATTTAAAGTTTTTATTTTCATATCTGGTTTTTTTTTGGCCTTTTTAAGCGTTTAAACGCTATCTAATGCCTTTTTTTTCAATTTAAAGTTTTTATTTTCATATCTGGATTTTTTTTTGGCCTTTTTAAGCGTTTAAACGCTATCTAATGCCTTTTTTTTCAATTTAAAGTTTTTATTTTTATATCTGGAATTTTTTTTGGCCTTTTTAAGCGTTTAAACGCTATCTAATGCCTTTTTTTTCAATTTAAAGTTTTTATTTTTATATCTGGAATTTTTTTTGGCCTTTTTAAGCGTTTAAACGCTATCTAATGCCTTTTTTTTCAATTTAAAGTTTTTTTTTTCATATCTGGTTTTTTTTTGGCCTTTTTAAGCGTTTAAACGCTATCTAATGCCTTTTTTTTCAATTTAAAGTTTTTATTTTCATATCTGGATTTTTTTTTGGCCTTTTTAAGCGTTTAAACGCTATCTAATGCCTTTTTTTTCAATTTAAAGTTTTTATTTTTATATCTGGAATTTTTTTTGGCCTTTTTAAGCGTTTAAACGCTATCTAATGCCTTTTTTTTCAATTTAAAGTTTTTTTTTTCATATCTGGTTTTTTTTTGGCCTTTTTAAGCGTTTAAACGCTATCTAATGCCTTTTTTTTCAATTTAAAGTTTTTATTTTCATATCTGGATTTTTTTTTGGCCTTTTTAAGCGTTTAAACGCTATCTAATGCTTTTTTTTTCAATTTAAAGTTTTTATTTTCATATCTGGATTTTTTTTTGGCCTTTTTAAGCGTTTAAACGCTATCTAATGCCTTTTTTTTCAATTTAAAGTTTTTTTTTTTATATCTGGATTTTTTTTGGCCTTTTTAAGCGTTTAAACGCTATCTAATGCTTTTTTTTTCAATTTAAAGTTTTTATTTTCATATCTGGATTTTTTTTTGGCCTTTTTAAGCGTTTAAACGCTATCTAATGCCTTTTTTTACAATTTAAAGTTTTTATTTTTATATCTGGAATTTTTTTTGGCCTTTTTAAGCGTTTAAACGCTATCTAATGCCTTTTTTTTCAATTTAAAGTTTTTTTTTTTATATCTGGATTTTTTTTGGCCTTTTTAAGCGTTTAAACGCTATCTAATGCTTTTTTTTTTCAATTTAAAGTTTTTATTTTCATATCTGGATTTTTTTTTGGCCTTTTTAAGCGTTTAAACGCTATCTAATGCCTTTTTTTACAATTTAAAGTTTTTATTTTTATATCTGGAATTTTTTTTGGCCTTTTTAAGCGTTTAAACGCTATCTAATGCCTTTTTTTTCAATTTAAAGTTTTTATTTTCATATCTGGATTTTTTTTGGCCTTTTTAAGCGTTTAAACGCTATCTAATGCTTTTTTTTTCAATTTAAAGTTTTTATTTTCATATCTGGATTTTTTTTTGGCCTTTTTAAGCGTTTAAACGCTATCTAATGCCTTTTTTTACAATTTAAAGTTTTTATTTTTATATCTGGAATTTTTTTTGGCCTTTTTAAGCGTTTAAACGCTATCTAATGCCTTTTTTTTCAATTTAAAGTTTTTATTTTCATATCTGGATTTTTTTTTGGCCTTTTTAAGCGTTTAAACGCTATCTAATGCCTTTTTTTACAATTTAAAGTTTTTATTTTTATATCTGGAATTTTTTTTGGCCTTTTTAAGCGTTTAAACGCTATCTTATGCCTTTTTTTTCAATTTAAAGTTTTTATTTTCATATCTGGATTTTTTTTTGGCCTTTTTAAGCGTTTAAACGCTATCTAATGCCTTTTTTCACAATTTAAAGTTTTTATTTTTATATCTGGAATTTTTTTTGGCCTTTTTAAGCGTTTAAACGCTATCTAATGCCTTTTTTTTCAATTTAAAGTTTTTATTTTCATATCTGGTTTTTTTTTGGCCTTTTTAAGCGTTTAAACGCTATCTAATGCCTTTTTTTTCAATTTAAAGTTTTTATTTTCATATCTGGATTTTTTTTTGGCCTTTTTAAGCGTTTAAACGCTATCTAATGCCTTTTTTTTCAATTTAAAGTTTTTATTTTTATATTTGGATTTTTTTTTGGCCTTTTTAAGCGTTTAAACGCTATCTAATGCCTTTTTTTTCAATTTAAAGTTTTTTTTTTCATATCTGGTTTTTTTTGGCCTTTTTAAGCGTTTAAACGCTATCTAATGCCTTTTTTTTCAATTTAAAGTTTTTATTTTCATATCTGGATTTTTTTTTGGCCTTTTTAAGCGTTTAAACGCTATCTAATGCCTTTTTTTTCAATTTAAAGTTTTTATTTTTATATCTGGAATTTTTTTTGGCCTTTTTAAGCGTTTAAACGCTATCTAATGCCTTTTTTTTCAATTTAAAGTTTTTATTTTCATATCTGGTTTTTTTTTGGCCTTTTTAAGCGTTTAAACGCTATCTAATGCCTTTTTTTTCAATTTAAAGTTTTTATTTTCATATCTGGATTTTTTTTGGCCTTTTTAAGCGTTTAAACGCTATCTAATGCCTTTTTTTTTCAATTTAAAGTTTTTATTTTTATATCTGGAATTTTTTTTGGCCTTTTTAAGCGTTTAAACGCTATCTAATGCCTTTTTTTTCAATTTAAAGTTTTTATTTTCATATCTGGATTTTTTTTTGGCCTTTTTAAGCGTTTAAACGCTATCTAATGCCTTTTTTTTCAATTTAAAGTTTTTATTTTTATATCTGGAATTTTTTTTGGCCTTTTTAAGCGTTTAAACGCTATCTAATGCCTTTTTTTTCAATTTAAAGTTTTTATTTTCATATCTGGTTTTTTTTGGCCTTTTTAAGCGTTTAAACGCTATCTAATGCCTTTTTTTTCAATTTAAAGTTTTTATTTTCATATCTGGATTTTTTTTTGGCCTTTTTAAGCGTTTAAACGCTATCTAATGCCTTTTTTTTCAATTTAAAGTTTTTATTTTTATATCTGGAATTTTTTTGGCCTTTTTAAGCGTTTAAACGCTATCTAATGCCTTTTTTTTCAATTTAAAGTTTTTATTTTCATATCTGGTTTTTTTTTGGCCTTTTTAAGCGTTTAAACGCTATCTAATGCCTTTTTTTTCAATTTAAAGTTTTTATTTTTATATCTGGAATTTTTTTTGGCCTTTTTAAGCGTTTAAACGCTATCTAATGCCTTTTTTTACAATTTAAAGTTTTTATTTTTATATCTGGAATTTTTTTTGGCCTTTTTAAGCGTTTAAACGCTATCTTATGCCTTTTTTTTCAATTTAAAGTTTTTATTTTCATATCTGGATTTTTTTTTGGCCTTTTTAAGCGTTTAAACGCTATCTAATGCCTTTTTTCACAATTTAAAGTTTTTATTTTTATATCTGGAATTTTTTTTGGCCTTTTTAAGCGTTTAAACGCTATCTAATGCCTTTTTTTTCAATTTAAAGTTTTTATTTTCATATCTGGTTTTTTTTTGGCCTTTTTAAGCGTTTAAACGCTATCTAATGCCTTTTTTTTCAATTTAAAGTTTTTATTTTCATATCTGGATTTTTTTTTGGCCTTTTTAAGCGTTTAAACGCTATCTAATGCCTTTTTTTTCAATTTAAAGTTTTTATTTTTATATTTGGATTTTTTTTTGGCCTTTTTAAGCGTTTAAACGCTATCTAATGCCTTTTTTTTCAATTTAAAGTTTTTTTTTTCATATCTGGTTTTTTTTGGCCTTTTTAAGCGTTTAAACGCTATCTAATGCCTTTTTTTTCAATTTAAAGTTTTTATTTTCATATCTGGATTTTTTTTTGGCCTTTTTAAGCGTTTAAACGCTATCTAATGCCTTTTTTTTCAATTTAAAGTTTTTATTTTTATATCTGGAATTTTTTTTGGCCTTTTTAAGCGTTTAAACGCTATCTAATGCCTTTTTTTTCAATTTAAAGTTTTTATTTTCATATCTGGTTTTTTTTTGGCCTTTTTAAGCGTTTAAACGCTATCTAATGCCTTTTTTTTCAATTTAAAGTTTTTATTTTCATATCTGGATTTTTTTTGGCCTTTTTAAGCGTTTAAACGCTATCTAATGCCTTTTTTTTCAATTTAAAGTTTTTATTTTTATATCTGGAATTTTTTTTGGCCTTTTTAAGCGTTTAAACGCTATCTAATGCCTTTTTTTTCAATTTAAAGTTTTTATTTTCATATCTGGATTTTTTTTTGGCCTTTTTAAGCGTTTAAACGCTATCTAATGCCTTTTTTTTCAATTTAAAGTTTTTATTTTTATATCTGGAATTTTTTTTGGCCTTTTTAAGCGTTTAAGCGCTATCTAATGCCTTTTTTTTCAATTTAAAGTTTTTATTTTCATATCTGGTTTTTTTTGGCCTTTTTAAGCGTTTAAACGCTATCTAATGCCTTTTTTTTCAATTTAAAGTTTTTATTTTCATATCTGGATTTTTTTTTGGCCTTTTTAAGCGTTTAAACGCTATCTAATGCCTTTTTTTTCAATTTAAAGTTTTTATTTTTATATCTGGAATTTTTTTGGCCTTTTTAAGCGTTTAAACGCTATCTAATGCCTTTTTTTTCAATTTAAAGTTTTTATTTTCATATCTGGTTTTTTTTTGGCCTTTTTAAGCGTTTAAACGCTATCTAATGCCTTTTTTTTCAATTTAAAGTTTTTATTTTTATATCTGGAATTTTTTTTGGCCTTTTTAAGCGTTTAAACGCTATCTAATGCCTTTTTTTTCAATTTAAAGTTTTTATTTTTATATCTGGAATTTTTTTTGGCCTTTTTAAGCGTTTAAACGCTATCTAATGCCTTTTTTTTCAATTTAAAGTTTTTTTTTTCATATCTGGTTTTTTTTTGGCCTTTTTAAGCGTTTAAACGCTATCTAATGCCTTTTTTTTCAATTTAAAGTTTTTATTTTCATATCTGGATTTTTTTTTGGCCTTTTTAAGCGTTTAAACGCTATCTAATGCCTTTTTTTTCAATTTAAAGTTTTTATTTTTATATCTGGAATTTTTTTTGGCCTTTTTAAGCGTTTAAACGCTATCTAATGCCTTTTTTTTCAATTTAAAGTTTTTTTCTTCATATCTGGTTTTTTTTTGGCCTTTTTAAGCGTTTAAACGCTATCTAATGCCTTTTTTTCAATTTAAAGTTTTTATTTTCATATCTGGATTTTTTTTTGGCCTTTTTAAGCGTTTAAACGCTATCTAATGCCTTTTTTTTCAATTTAAAGTTTTTATTTTTATATCTGGAATTTTTTTTGGCCTTTTTAAGCGTTTAAACGCTATCTAATGCCTTTTTTTTCAATTTAAAGTTTTTATTTTCATATCTGGTTTTTTTTTGGCCTTTTTAAGCGTTTAAACGCTATCTAATGCCTTTTTTTTCAATTTAAAGTTTTTATTTTCATATCTGGATTTTTTTTTGGCCTTTTTAAGCGTTTAAACGCTATCTAATGCCTTTTTTTTCAATTTAAAATTTTTATTTTTATATCTGGAATTTTTTTTGGCCTTTTTAAGCGTTTAAACGCTATCTAATGCCTTTTTTTTCAATTTAAAGTTTTTATTTTTATATCTGGAATTTTTTTTGGCCTTTTTAAGCGTTTAAACGCTATCTAATGCCTTTTTTTTCAATTTAAAGTTTTTTTTTTCATATCTGGTTTTTTTTTGGCCTTTTTAAGCGTTTAAACGCTATCTAATGCCTTTTTTTTCAATTTAAAGTTTTTATTTTCATATCTGGATTTTTTTTTGGCCTTTTTAAGCGTTTAAACGCTATCTTATGCCTTTTTTTTCAATTTAAAGTTTTTATTTTTATATCTGGAATTTTTTTTGGCCTTTTTAAGCGTTTAAACGCTATCTAATGCCTTTTTTTTCAATTTAAAGTTTTTTTTTTCATATCTGGTTTTTTTTTGGCCTTTTTAAGCGTTTAAACGCTATCTAATGCCTTTTTTTTCAATTTAAAGTTTTTATTTTCATATCTGGATTTTTTTTTGGCCTTTTTAAGCGTTTAAACGCTATCTAATGCCTTTTTTTTCAATTTAAAGTTTTTATTTTTATATCTGGAATTTTTTTTGGCCTTTTTAAGCGTTTAAACGCTATCTAATGCCTTTTTTTTCAATTTAAAGTTTTTATTTTCATATCTGGTTTTTTTTTGGCCTTTTTAAGCGTTTAAACGCTATCTAATGCCTTTTTTTTCAATTTAAAGTTTTTATTTTCATATCTGGATTTTTTTTTGGCCTTTTTAAGCGTTTAAACGCTATCTAATGCCTTTTTTTTCAATTTAAAGTTTTTTTTTTTATATCTGGATTTTTTTTGGCCTTTTTAAGCGTTTAAACGCTATCTAATGCTTTTTTTTTCAATTTAAAGTTTTTTTTTTATATCTGGAATTTTTTTTGGCCTTTTTAAGCGTTTAAACGCTATCTAATGCCTTTTTTTTCAATTTAAAGTTTTTATTTTCATATCTGGATTTTTTTTTGGATTTTTTAAGCGTTTAAACGCTATCTAATGCCTTTTTTTACAATTTAAAGTTTTTATTTTTATATCTGGAATTTTTTTTGGCCTTTTTAAGCGTTTAAACGCTATCTAATGCCTTTTTTTTCAATTTAAAGTTTTTATTTTCATATCTGGTTTTTTTTTGGCCTTTTTAAGCGTTTAAACGCTATCTAATGCCTTTTTTTTCAATTTAAAGTTTTTATTTTCATATCTGGTTTTTTTTTGGCCTTTTTAAGCGTTTAAACGCTATCTAATGCCTTTTTTTTCAATTTAAAGTTTTTATTTTCATATCTGGATTTTTTTTTGGCCTTTTTAAGCGTTTAAACGCTATCTAATGCCTTTTTTTTCAATTTAAAGTTTTTATTTTTATATCTGGAATTTTTTTTGGCCTTTTTAAGCGTTTAAACGCTATCTAATGCCTTTTTTTTCAATTTAAAGTTTTTTTTTTCATATCTGGTTTTTTTTTGGCCTTTTTAAGCGTTTAAACGCTATCTAATGCCTTTTTTTTCAATTTAAAGTTTTTATTTTCATATCTGGATTTTTTTTTGGCCTTTTTAAGCGTTTAAACGCTATCTAATGCCTTTTTTTTCAATTTAAAGTTTTTATTTTTATATCTGGAATTTTTTTTGGCCTTTTTAAGCGTTTAAACGCTATCTAATGCCTTTTTTTTCAATTTAAAGTTTTTATTTCCATATCTGGTTTTTTTTTGGCCTTTTTAAGCGTTTAAACGCTATCTAATGCCTTTTTTTTCAATTTAAAGTTTTTATTTTCATATCTGGATTTTTTTTTGGCCTTTTTAAGCGTTTAAACGCTATCTAATGCCTTTTTTTTCAATTTAAAGTTTTTATTTTTATATCTGGAATTTTTTTTGGCCTTTTTAAGCGTTTAAACGCTATCTAATGCCTTTTTTTTCAATTTAAAGTTTTTATTTTCATATCTGGATTTTTTTTTGGCCTTTTTAAGCGTTTAAACGCTATCTAATGCCTTTTTTTTCAATTTAAAGTTTTTATTTTTATATCTGGAATTTTTTTTGGCCTTTTTAAGCGTTTAAACGCTATCTCATGCCTTTTTTTTCAATTTAAAGTTTTTATTTTCATATCTGGTTTTTTTTTGGCCTTTTTAAGCGTTTAAACGCTATCTAATGCCTTTTTTTTCAATTTAAAGTTTTTATTTTCATATCTGGTTTTTTTTTGGCCTTTTTAAGCGTTTAAACGCTATCTAATGCCTTTTTTTTCAATTTAAAGTTTTTATTTTCATATCTGGATTTTTTTTGGCCTTTTTAAGCGTTTAAACGCTATCTAATGCCTTTTTTTTCAATTTAAAGTTTTTATTTTTATATCTGGAATTTTTTTTGGCCTTTTTAAGCGTTTAAACGCTATCTAATGCCTTTTTTTTCAATTTAAAGTTTTTATTTTCATATCTGGTTTTTTTTTGGCCTTTTTAAGCGTTTAAACGCTATCTAATGCCTTTTTTTTCAATTTAAAGTTTTTATTTTCATATCTGGATTTTTTTTTGGCCTTTTTAAGCGTTTAAACGCTATCTAATGCCTTTTTTTTCAATTTAAAGTTTTTATTTTTATATCTGGAATTTTTTTTGGCCTTTTTAAGCGTTTAAACGCTATCTAATGCCTTTTTTTTCAATTTAAAGTTTTTATTTTTATATCTGGAATTTTTTTTGGCCTTTTTAAGCGTTTAAACGCTATCTAATGCCTTTTTTTTCAATTTAAAGTTTTTATTTTCATATCTGGTTTTTTTTTGGCCTTTTTAAGCGTTTAAACGCTATCTAATGCCTTTTTTTTCAATTTAAAGTTTTTATTTTCATATCTGGATTTTTTTTTGGCCTTTTTAAGCGTTTAAACGCTATCTAATGCCTTTTTTTTCAATTTAAAGTTTTTATTTTCATATCTGGATTTTTTTTTGGCCTTTTTAAGCGTTTAAACGCTATCTAATGCCTTTTTTTTCAATTTAAAGTTTTTATTTTTATATCTGGAATTTTTTTTGGCCTTTTTAAGCGTTTAAACGCTATCTAATGCCTTTTTTTTCAATTTAAAGTTTTTATTTTCATATCTGGTTTTTTTTTGGCCTTTTTAAGCGTTCAAACGCTATCTAATGCCTTTTTTTTCAATTTAAAGTTTTTATTTTCATATCTGGATTTTTTTTTGGCCTTTTTAAGCGTTTAAACGCTATCTAATGCCTTTTTTTTCAATTTAAAGTTTTTATTTTTATATCTGGAATTTTTTTTGGCCTTTTTAAGCGTCTAAACGCTATCTAATGCCTTTTTTTTCAATTTAAAGTTTTTATTTTCATATCTGGTTTTTTTTTGGCCTTTTTAAGCGTTTAAACGCTATCTAATGCCTTTTTTTTCAATTTAAAGTTTTTATTTTTATATCTGGAATTTTTTTTGGCCTTTTTAAGCGTTTAAACGCTATCTAATGCCTTTTTTTTCAATTTAAAGTTTTTATTTTTATATCTGGAATTTTTTTTGGCCTTTTTAAGCGTTTAAACGCTATCTAATGCCTTTTTTTTCAATTTAAAGTTTTTTTTTTCATATCTGGTTTTTTTTTGGCCTTTTTAAGCGTTTAAACGCTATCTAATGCCTTTTTTTTCAATTTAAAGTTTTTATTTTCATATCTGGATTTTTTTTTGGCCTTTTTAAGCGTTTAAACGCTATCTAATGCCTTTTTTTTCAATTTAAAGTTTTTATTTTTATATCTGGAATTTTTTTTGGCCTTTTTAAGCGTTTAAACGCTATCTAATGCCTTTTTTTTCAATTTAAAGTTTTTTTTTTCATATCTGGTTTTTTTTTGGCCTTTTTAAGCGTTTAAACGCTATCTAATGCCTTTTTTTTCAATTTAAAGTTTTTATTTTCATATCTGGATTTTTTTTTGGCCTTTTTAAGCGTTTAAACGCTATCTAATGCCTTTTTTTTCAATTTAAAGTTTTTATTTTTATATCTGGAATTTTTTTTGGCCTTTTTAAGCGTTTAAACGCTATCTAATGCCTTTTTTTTCAATTTAAAGTTTTTATTTTCATATCTGGTTTTTTTTTGGCCTTTTTAAGCGTTTAAACGCTATCTAATGCCTTTTTTTTCAATTTAAAGTTTTTATTTTCATATCTGGATTTTTTTTTGGCCTTTTTAAGCGTTTAAACGCTATCTAATGCCTTTTTTTTTCAATTTAAAGTTTTTATTTTTATATCTGGAATTTTTTTTGGCCTTTTTAAGCGTTTAAACGCTATCTAATGCCTTTTTTTTCAATTTAAAGTTTTTATTTTTATATCTGGAATTTTTTTTGGCCTTTTTAAGCGTTTAAACGCTATCTAATGCCTTTTTTTTCAATTTAAAGTTTTTTTTTTCATATCTGGTTTTTTTTTGGCCTTTTTAAGCGTTTAAACGCTATCTAATGCCTTTTTTTTCAATTTAAAGTTTTTATTTTCATATCTGGATTTTTTTTTGGCCTTTTTAAGCGTTTAAACGCTATCTAATGCCTTTTTTTTCAATTTAAAGTTTTTATTTTTATATCTGGAATTTTTTTTGGCCTTTTTAAGCGTTTAAACGCTATCTAATGCCTTTTTTTTCAATTTAAAGTTTTTATTTTCATATCTGGTTTTTTTTTGGCCTTTTTAAGCGTTTAAACGCTATCTAATGCCTTTTTTTTCAATTTAAAGTTTTTATTTTCATATCTGGATTTTTTTTTGGCCTTTTTAAGCGTTTAAACGCTATCTAATGCCTTTTTTTTCAATTTAAAGTTTTTTTTTTATATCTGGATTTTTTTTGGCCTTTTTAAGCGTTTAAACGCTATCTAATGCTTTTTTTTTCAATTTAAAGTTTTTATTTTCATATCTGGATTTTTTTTTGGCCTTTTTAAGCGTTTAAACGCTATCTAATGCCTTTTTTTACAATTTAAAGTTTTTATTTTTATATCTGGAATTTTTTTTGGCCTTTTTAAGCGTTTAAACGCTATCTAATGCCTTTTTTTTCAATTTAAAGTTTTTATTTTCATATCTGGATTTTTTTTTGGCCTTTTTAAGCGTTTAAACGCTATCTAATGCCTTTTTTTACAATTTAAAGTTTTTATTTTTATATCTGGAATTTTTTTTGGCCTTTTTAAGCGTTTAAACGCTATCTAATGCCTTTTTTTTCAATTTAAAGTTTTTATTTTCATATCTGGATTTTTTTTTGGCCTTTTTAAGCGTTTAAACGCTATCTAATGCCTTTTTTTACAATTTAAAGTTTTTATTTTTATATCTGGAATTTTTTTTGGCCTTTTTAAGCGTTTAAACGCTATCTAATGCCTTTTTTTTCAATTTAAAGTTTTTATTTTCATATCTGGATTTTTTTTTGGCCTTTTTAAGCGTTTAAACGCTATCTAATGCCTTTTTTTACAATTTAAAGTTTTTATTTTTATATCTGGAATTTTTTTTGGCCTTTTTAAGCGTTTAAACGCTATCTAATGCCTTTTTTTTCAATTTAAAGTTTTTATTTTCATATCTGGTTTTTTTTTTGCCTTTTTAAGCTTTTAAACGCTATCTAATGCCTTTTTTTTCAATTTAAAGTTTTTATTTTCATATCTGGTTTTTTTTTGGCCTTTTTAAGCGTTTAAATGCTATCTAATGCCTTTTTTTTCAATTTAAAGTTTTTATTTTTATATCTGGAATTTTTTTTGGCCTTTTTAAGCGTTTAAACGCTATCTAATGCCTTTTTTTTCAATTTAAAGTTTTTATTTTTATATCTGGAATTTTTTTTGGCCTTTTTAAGCGTTTAAACGCTATCTAATGCCTTTTTTTTCAATTTAAAGTTTTTTTTTTCATATCTGGTTTTTTTTTGGCCTTTTTAAGCGTTTAAACGCTATCTAATGCCTTTTTTTTCAATTTAAAGTTTTTATTTTCATATCTGGATTTTTTTTTGGCCTTTTTAAGCGTTTAAACGCTATCTAATGCCTTTTTTTTCAATTTAAAGTTTTTATTTTTATATCTGGAATTTTTTTTGGCCTTTTTAAGCGTTTAAACGCTATCTAATGCCTTTTTTTTCAATTTAAAGTTTTTTTTTTCATATCTGGTTTTTTTTTGGCCTTTTTAAGCGTTTAAACGCTATCTAATGCCTTTTTTTTCAATTTAAAGTTTTTATTTTCATATCTGGATTTTTTTTTGGCCTTTTTAAGCGTTTAAACGCTATCTAATGCCTTTTTTTTCAATTTAAAGTTTTTATTTTCATATCTGGATTTTTTTTTGGCCTTTTTAAGCGTTTAAACGCTATCTAATGCCTTTTTTTTTCAATTTAAAGTTTTTATTTTTATATCTGGAATTTTTTTTGGCCTTTTTAAGCGTTTAAACGCTATCTAATGCCTTTTTTTTCAATTTAAAGTTTTTATTTTTATATCTGGAATTTTTTTTGGCCTTTTTAAGCGTTTAAACGCTATCTAATGCCTTTTTTTTCAATTTAAAGTTTTTTTTTTCATATCTGGTTTTTTTTTGGCCTTTTTAAGCGTTTAAACGCTATCTAATGCCTTTTTTTTCAATTTAAAGTTTTTATTTTCATATCTGGATTTTTTTTTGGCCTTTTTAAGCGTTTAAACGCTATCTAATGCCTTTTTTTTTCAATTTAAAGTTTTTATTTTTATATCTGGAATTTTTTTTGGCCTTTTTAAGCGTTTAAACGCTATCTAATGCCTTTTTTTTCAATTTAAAGTTTTTATTTTTATATCTGGAATTTTTTTTGGCCTTTTTAAGCGTTTAAACGCTATCTAATGCCTTTTTTTTCAATTTAAAGTTTTTTTTTTCATATCTGGTTTTTTTTTGGCCTTTTTAAGCGTTTAAACGCTATCTAATGCCTTTTTTTTCAATTTAAAGTTTTTATTTTCATATCTGGATTTTTTTTTGGCCTTTTTAAGCGTTTAAACGCTATCTAATGCCTTTTTTTTCAATTTAAAGTTTTTATTTTTATATCTGGAATTTTTTTTGGCCTTTTTAAGCGTTTAAACGCTATCTAATGCCTTTTTTTTCAATTTAAAGTTTTTATTTTCATATCTGGTTTTTTTTTGGCCTTTTTAAGCGTTTAAACGCTATCTAATGCCTTTTTTTTCAATTTAAAGTTTTTATTTTCATATCTGGATTTTTTTTTGGCCTTTTTAAGCGTTTAAACGCTATCTAATGCCTTTTTTTTCAATTTAAAGTTTTTTTTTTTATATCTGGATTTTTTTTGGCCTTTTTAAGCGTTTAAACGCTATCTAATGCTTTTTTTTTCAATTTAAAGTTTTTATTTTCATATCTGGAATTTTTTTTGGCCTTTTTAAGCGTTTAAACGCTATCTAATGCCTTTTTTTTCAATTTAAAGTTTT
The DNA here is from genome assembly GCA_963669355.1 of Chorisops tibialis. Lineage (NCBI taxonomy): Eukaryota > Metazoa > Arthropoda > Insecta > Diptera > Stratiomyidae > Chorisops > Chorisops tibialis. The sequence continues at coordinate 193,656,063 of OY770263.1, read as the reverse complement.
TATTTTCATATCTGGTTTTTTTTTGGCCTTTTTAAGCGTTTAAACGCTATCTAATGCCTTTTTTTTCAATTTAAAGTTTTTATTTTCATATCTGGATTTTTTTTTGGCCTTTTTAAGCGTTTAAACGCTATCTAATGCCTTTTTTTTCAATTTAAAGTTTTTTTTTTTATATCTGGATTTTTTTTGGCCTTTTTAAGCGTTTAAACGCTATCTAATGCCTTTTTTTTCAATTTAAAGTTTTTATTTTCATATCTGGATTTTTTTTTGGCCTTTTTAAGCGTTTAAACGCTATCTAATGCCTTTTTTTTCAATTTAAAGTTTTTTTTTTTATATCTGGATTTTTTTTGGCCTTTTTAAGCGTTTAAACGCTATCTAATGCTTTTTTTTTCAATTTAAAGTTTTTATTTTTATATCTGGAATTTTTTTTGGCCTTTTTAAGCGTTTAAACGCTATCTAATGCCTTTTTTTTCAATTTAAAGTTTTTTTTTTCATATCTGGTTTTTTTTTGGCCTTTTTAAGCGTTTAAACGCTATCTAATGCCTTTTTTTTCAATTTAAAGTTTTTATTTTCATATCTGGATTTTTTTTTGGCCTTTTTAAGCGTTTAAACGCTATCTAATGCCTTTTTTTTCAATTTAAAGTTTTTATTTTTATATCTGGAATTTTTTTTGGCCTTTTTAAGCGTTTAAACGCTATCTAATGCCTTTTTTTTCAATTTAAAGTTTTTATTTTCATATCTGGTTTTTTTTTTGCCTTTTTAAGCGTTTAAACGCTATCTAATGCCTTTTTTTTCAATTTAAAGTTTTTATTTTCATATCTGGTTTTTTTTTGGCCTTTTTAAGCGTTTAAACGCTATCTAATGCCTTTTTTTTCAATTTAAAGTTTTTATTTTTATATCTGGAATTTTTTTTGGCCTTTTTAAGCGTTTAAACGCTATCTAATGCCTTTTTTTTCAATTTAAAGTTTTTATTTTTATATCTGGAATTTTTTTTGGCCTTTTTAAGCGTTTAAACGCTATCTAATGCCTTTTTTTTCAATTTAAAGTTTTTTTTTTCATATCTGGTTTTTTTTTGGCCTTTTTAAGCGTTTAAACGCTATCTAATGCCTTTTTTTTCAATTTAAAGTTTTTATTTTCATATCTGGATTTTTTTTTGGCCTTTTTAAGCGTTTAAACGCTATCTAATGCCTTTTTTTTCAATTTAAAGTTTTTATTTTCATATCTGGTTTTTTTTTTGCCTTTTTAAGCGTTTAAACGCTATCTAATGCCTTTTTTTTCAATTTAAAGTTTTTATTTTCATATCTGGTTTTTTTTTGGCCTTTTTAAGCGTTTAAACGCTATCTAATGCCTTTTTTTTCAATTTAAAGTTTTTATTTTTATATCTGGAATTTTTTTTGGCCTTTTTAAGCGTTTAAACGCTATCTAATGCCTTTTTTTTCAATTTAAAGTTTTTATTTTTATATCTGGAATTTTTTTTGGCCTTTTTAAGCGTTTAAACGCTATCTAATGCCTTTTTTTTCAATTTAAAGTTTTTTTTTTCATATCTGGTTTTTTTTTGGCCTTTTTAAGCGTTTAAACGCTATCTAATGCCTTTTTTTTCAATTTAAAGTTTTTATTTTTATATCTGGAATTTTTTTTGGCCTTTTTAAGCGTTTAAACGCTATCTAATGCCTTTTTTTTCAATTTAAAGTTTTTTTTTTCATATCTGGTTTTTTTTTGGCCTTTTTAAGCGTTTAAACGCTATCTAATGCCTTTTTTTTCAATTTAAAGTTTTTATTTTCATATCTGGATTTTTTTTTGGCCTTTTTAAGCGTTTAAACGCTATCTAATGCCTTTTTTTTCAATTTAAAGTTTTTATTTTTATATCTGGAATTTTTTTTGGCCTTTTTAAGCGTTTAAACGCTATCTAATGCCTTTTTTTTCAATTTAAAGTTTTTTTTTTCATATCTGGTTTTTTTTTGGCCTTTTTAAGCGTTTAAACGCTATCTAATGCCTTTTTTTTCAATTTAAAGTTTTTATTTTCATATCTGGATTTTTTTTTGGCCTTTTTAAGCGTTTAAACGCTATCTAATGCCTTTTTTTTCAATTTAAAGTTTTTATTTTTATATCTGGAATTTTTTTTGGCCTTTTTAAGCGTTTAAACGCTATCTAATGCCTTTTTTTTCAATTTAAAGTTTTTTTTTCATATCTGGTTTTTTTTTGGCCTTTTTAAGCGTTTAAACGCTATCTAATGCCTTTTTTTTCAATTTAAAGTTTTTATTTTTATATCTGGAATTTTTTTTGGCCTTTTTAAGCGTTTAAACGCTATCTAATGCCTTTTTTTTCAATTTAAAGTTTTTTTTTTCATATCTGGTTTTTTTTTGGCCTTTTTAAGCGTTTAAACGCTATCTAATGCCTTTTTTTTCAATTTAAAGTTTTTATTTTCATATCTGGATTTTTTTTTGGCCTTTTTAAGCGTTTAAACGCTATCTAATGCCTTTTTTTTCAATTTAAAGTTTTTATTTTTATATCTGGATTTTTTTTTGGCCTTTTTAAGCGTTTAAACGCTATCTAATGCCTTTTTTTACAATTTAAAGTTTTTATTTTTATATCTGGAATTTTTTTTGGCCTTTTTAAGCGTTTAAACGCTATCTAATGCCTTTTTTTTCAATTTAAAGTTTTTATTTTCATATCTGGTTTTTTTTTTGCCTTTTTAAGCGTTTAAACGCTATCTAATGCCTTTTTTTTCAATTTAAAGTTTTTATTTTCATATCTGGTTTTTTTTTGGCCTTTTTAAGCGTTTAAACGCTATCTAATGCCTTTTTTTTCAATTTAAAGTTTTTATTTTTATATCTGGAATTTTTTTTGGCCTTTTTAAGCGTTTAAACGCTATCTAATGCCTTTTTTTTCAATTTAAAGTTTTTTTTTTATATCTGGAATTTTTTTTGGCCTTTTTAAGCGTTTAAACGCTATCTAATGCCTTTTTTTTCAATTTAAAGTTTTTATTTTCATATCTGGATTTTTTTTTGGCCTTTTTAAGCGTTTAAACGCTATCTAATGCCTTTTTTTTCAATTTAAAGTTTTTATTTTCATATCTGGATTTTTTTTTGGCCTTTTTAAGCGTTTAAACGCTATCTAATGCCTTTTTTTTCAATTTAAAGTTTTTTTTTTTATATCTGGAATTTTTTTTGGCCTTTTTAAGCGTTTAAACGCTATCTAATGCCTTTTTTTTCAATTTAAAGTTTTTATTTTCATATCTGGATTTTTTTTTGGCCTTTTTAAGCGTTTAAACGCTATCTAATGCCTTTTTTTTCAATTTAAAGTTTTTATTTTTATATCTGGAATTTTTTTTGGCCTTTTTAAGCGTTTAAACGCTATCTAATGCCTTTTTTTTCAATTTAAAGTTTTTTTTTTATATCTGGAATTTTTTTTGGCCTTTTTAAGCGTTTAAACGCTATCTAATGCCTTTTTTTTCAATTTAAAGTTTTTATTTTCATATCTGGATTTTTTTTTGGCCTTTTTAAGCGTTTAAACGCTATCTAATGCCTTTTTTTTCAATTTAAAGTTTTTATTTTTATATCTGGAATTTTTTTTGGCCTTTTTAAGCGTTTAAACGCTATCTAATGCCTTTTTTTTCAATTTAAAGTTTTTATTTTTATATCTGGAATTTTTTTTGGCCTTTTTAAGTGTTTAAACGCTATCTAATGCCTTTTTTTTTCAATTTAAAGTTTTTATTTTTATATCTGGAATTTTTTTTGGCCTTTTTAAGCGTTTAAACGCTATCTAATGCCTTTTTTTTCAATTTAAAGTTTTTTTTTTTATATCTGGAATTTTTTTTGGCCTATTTAAGCGTTTAAAACGCTATTTTATGCCTTTTTTTTCAATTTAAAGTTTTTATTTTCATATCTGGATTTTTTTTTGGCCTTTTTAAGCGTTTAAACGCTATCTAATGCCTTTTTTTTCAATTTAAAGTTTTTATTTTTATATCTGGAATTTTTTTTGGCCTTTTTAAGCGTTTGAACGCTATCTAATGCCTTTTTTTTCAATTTAAAGTTTTTATTTTTATATCTGGAATTTTTTTTGGCCTTTTTAAGCGTTTAAACGCTATCTAATGCCTTTTTTTTCAATTTAAATTTTTTTTTTTATATCTGGAATTTTTTTTGGCCTTTTTAAGCGTTTAAACGCTATCTAATGCCTTTTGTTTCAATTTAAAGTTTTTATTTTTATATTTGGAATTTTTTTTGGCCTTTTTAAGCGTTTAAACGCTATCTAATGCCTTTTTTTTCAATTTAAAGTTTTTATTTTTATATCTGGAATTTTTTTTGGCCTTTTTAAGCGTTTAAACGCTATCTAATGCCTTTTTTTTCAATTTAAAGTTTTTATTTTTATATCTGGAATTTTTTTTGGCCTTTTTAAGCGTTTGAACGCTATCTAATGCCTTTTTTTTCAATTTAAAGTTTTTATTTTTATATCTGGAATTTTTTCTGGCCTTTTTAAGCGTTTAAACGCTATCTAATGCCTTTTTTTTCAATTTAAAGTTTTTTTTTTCATATCTGGAATTTTTTTTGGCCTTTTTAAGCGTTTAAACGCTATCTAATGCCTTTTTTTTCAATTTAAAGTTTTTATTTTTATATCTGGAATTTTTTTTGGCCTTTTTAAGTGTTTAAACGCAATCTAATGCCTTTTTTTCAATTTAAAGTTTTTTTTTTATATCTGGAATTTTTTTTGGCCTTTTTAAGCGTTTAAACGCTATCTAATGCCTTTTTTTTTCAATTTAAAGTTTTTATTTTCATATCTGGATTTTTTTTTGGCCTTTTTAAGCGTTTAAACGCTATCTAATGCCTTTTTTTTCAATTTAAAGTTTTTATTTTCATATCTGGATTTTTTTTTGGCCTTTTTAAGCGTTTAAACGCTATCTAATGCCTTTTTTTTCAATTTAAAGTTTTTTTTTTATATCTGGAATTTTTTTTGGCCTTTTTAAGCGTTTAAACGCTATCTAATGCCTTTTTTTTCAATTTAAAGTTTTTATTTTCATATCTGGATTTTTTTTGGCCTTTTTAAGCGTTTAAACGCTATCTAATGCCTTTTTTTTCAATTTAAAGTTTTTATTTTTATATCTGGAATTTTTTTTGGCCTTTTTAAGCGTTTAAACGCTATCTAATGCCTTTTTTTTCAATTTAAAGTTTTTATTTTTATATCTGGAATTTTTTTTGGCCTTTTTAAGTGTTTAAACGCTATCTAATGCCTTTTTTTTCAATTTAAAGTTTTTATTTTTATATCTGGAATTTTTTTTGGCCTTTTTAAGCGTTTAAACGCTATCTAATGCCTTTTTTTTCAATTTAAAGTTTTTATTTTTATATCTGGAATTTTTTTTGGCCTTTTTAAGTGTTTAAACGCAATCTAATGCCTTTTTTTTCAATTTAAAGTTTTTATTTTTATATCTGGAATTTTTTTTGGCCTTTTTAAGCGTTTAAACGCTATCTAATGCCTTTTTTTTCAATTTAAAGTTTTTATTTTTATATCTGAAATTTTTTTTGGCCTTTTTAAGCGTTTAAACGCTATCTAATGCCTTTTTTTTCAATTTAAAGTTTTTATTTTCATATCTGGATTTTTTTTTGGCCTTTTTAAGCGTTTAAACGCTATCTAATGCCTTTTTTTTCAATTTAAAGTTTTTATTTTCATATCTGGATTTTTTTTTGGCCTTTTTAAGCGTTTAAACGCTATCTAATGCCTTTTTTTTCAATTTAAAGTTTTTATTTTTATATCTGGAATTTTTTTTGGCCTTTTTAAGCGTTTAAACGCTATCTAATGCCTTTTTTTTCAATTTAAAGTTTTTTTTTTTATATCTGGAATTTTTTTTGGCCTTTTTAAGCGTTTAAACGCTATCTAATGCCTTTTTTTTCAATTTAAAGTTTTTATTTTCATATCTGGATTTTTTTTTGGCCTTTTTAAGCGTTTAAACGCTATCTAATGCCTTTTTTTTCAATTTAAAGTTTTTATTTTCATATCTGGATTTTTTTTTGGCCTTTTTAAGCGTTTAAACGCTATCTAATGCCTTTTTTTCAATTTAAAGTTTTTATTTTTATATCTGGAATTTTTTTTGGCCTTTTTAAGCGTTTAAACGCTATCTAATGCCTTTTTTTTCAATTTAAAGTTTTTTTTTTATATCTGGAATTTTTTTTGGCCTTTTTAAGCGTTTAAACGCTATCTAATGCCTTTTTTTTCAATTTAAAGTTTTTATTTTCATATCTGGATTTTTTTTTGGCCTTTTTAAGCGTTTAAACGCTATCTAATGCCTTTTTTTTCAATTTAAAGTTTTTATTTTTATATCTGGAATTTTTTTTGGCCTTTTTAAGCGTTTAAACGCTATCTAATGCCTTTTTTTTCAATTTAAAGTTTTTATTTTTATATCTGGAATTTTTTTTGGCCTTTTTAAGTGTTTAAACGCTATCTAATGCCTTTTTTTTTCAATTTAAAGTTTTTATTTTTATATCTGGAATTTTTTTTGGCCTTTTTAAGCGTTTAAACGCTATCTAATGCCTTTTTTTTCAATTTAAAGTTTTTTTTTTTATATCTGGAATTTTTTTTGGCCTATTTAAGCGTTTAAACGCTATTTTATGCCTTTTTTTTCAATTTAAAGTTTTTATTTTCATATCTGGATTTTTTTTTGGCCTTTTTAAGCGTTTAAACGCTATCTAATGCCTTTTTTTTCAATTTAAAGTTTTTATTTTTATATCTGGAATTTTTTTTGGCCTTTTTAAGCGTTTAAACGCTATCTAATGCCTTTTTTTTCAATTTAAAGTTTTTTTTTTATATCTGGAATTTTTTTTGGCCTTTTTAAGCGTTTAAACGCTATCTAATGCCTTTTTTTTCAATTTAAAGTTTTTATTTTCATATCTGGATTTTTTTTTGGCCTTTTTAAGCGTTTAAACGCTATCTAATGCCTTTTTTTTCAATTTAAAGTTTTTATTTTTATATCTGGAATTTTTTTTGGCCTTTTTAAGCGTTTAAACGCTATCTAATGCCTTTTTTTTCAATTTAAAGTTTTTTTTTTTATATCTGGAATTTTTTTTGGCCTATTTAAGCGTTTAAACGCTATTTTATGCCTTTTTTTTCAATTTAAAGTTTTTATTTTCATATCTGGATTTTTTTTTGGCCTTTTTAAGCGTTTAAACGCTATCTAATGCCTTTTTTTTCAATTTAAAGTTTTTATTTTTATATCTGGAATTTTTTTTGGCCTTTTTAAGCGTTTGAACGCTATCTAATGCCTTTTTTTTCAATTTAAAGTTTTTATTTTTATATCTGGAATTTTTTTTGGCCTTTTTAAGCGTTTAAACGCTATCTAATGCCTTTTTTTTCAATTTAAAGTTTTTTTTTTATATCTGGAATTTTTTTTGGCCTTTTTAAGCGTTTAAACGCTATCTAATGCCTTTTGTTTCAATTTAAAGTTTTTATTTTTATATTTGGAATTTTTTTTGGCCTTTTTAAGCGTTTAAACGCTATCTAATGCCTTTTTTTTCAATTTAAAGTTTTTATTTTTATATCTGGAATTTTTTTTGGCCTTTTTAAGCGTTTAAACGCTATCTAATGCCTTTTTTTTCAATTTAAAGTTTTTATTTTTATATCTGGAATTTTTTTTGGCCTTTTTAAGCGTTTGAACGCTATCTAATGCCTTTTTTTTCAATTTAAAGTTTTTATTTTTATATCTGGAATTTTTTCTGGCCTTTTTAAGCGTTTAAACGCTATCTAATGCCTTTTTTTTCAATTTAAAGTTTTTTTTTTCATATCTGGAATTTTTTTTGGCCTTTTTAAGCGTTTAAACGCTATCTAATGCCTTTTTTTTCAATTTAAAGTTTATATTTTTATATCTGGAATTTTTTTTGGCCTTTTTAAGCGTTTAAACGCTATCTAATGCCTTTTTTTTCAATTTAAAGTTTTTATTTTTATATCTGGAATTTTTTTTGGCCTTTTTAAGCGTTTAAACGCTATCTTATGCCTTTTTTTTCAATTTAAAGATTTTTTTTTTATATCTGGAATTTTTTTTGGCCTTTTTAAGCGTTTAAACGCTATCTAATGCCTTTTTTTTCAATTTAAAGTTTTTATTTTTATATCTGGAATTTTTTTTGGCCTTTTTAAGCGTTTAAACGCTATCTAATGCCTTTTTTTTCAATTTAAAGTTTTTATTTTCATATCTGGATTTTTTTTGGCCTTTTTAAGCGTTTAAACGCTATCTAATGCCTTTTTTTTTCAATTTAAAGTTTTTATTTTCATATCTGGATTTTTTTTTGGCCTTTTTAAGCGTTTAAACGCTATCTAATGCCTTTTTTTTCAATTTAAAGTTTTTATTTTCATATCTGGATTTTTTTTTGGCCTTTTTAAGCGTTTAAACGCTATCTAATGCCTTTTTTTTCAATTTAAAGTTTTTATTTTTATATCTGGAATTTTTTTTGGCCTTTTTAAGCGTTTAAACGCTATCTAGTGCCTTTTTTTTCAATTTAAAGTTTTTATTTTTATATCTGGAATTTTTTTTGGCCTTTTTAAGCGTTTAAACGCTATCTAATGCCTTTTTTTTCAATTTAAAGTTTTTTTTTTATATCTGGAATTTTTTTTGGCCTTTTTAAGCGTTTAAACGCTATCTAATGCCTTTTTTTTCAATTTAAAGTTTTTATTTTCATATCTGGATTTTTTTTTGGCCTTTTTAAGCGTTTAAACGCTATCTAATGCCTTTTTTTTCAATTTAAAGTTTTTTTTTTATATCTGGAATTTTTTTTGGCCTTTTTAAGCGTTTAAACGCTATCTAGTGCCTTTTTTTTCAATTTAAAGTTTTTATTTTCATATCTGGATTTTTTTTGGCCTTTTTAAGCGTTTAAACGCTATCTAATGCCTTTTTTTTCAATTTAAAGTTTTTATTTTTATATCTGGAATTTTTTTTGGCCTTTTTAAGCGTTTAAACGCTATCTAATGCCTTTTTTTTCAATTTAAAGTTTTTATTTTTATATCTGGAATTTTTTTTGGCCTTTTTAAGTGTTTAAACGCTATCTAATGCCTTTTTTTTCAATTTAAAGTTTTTATTTTTATATCTGGAATTTTTTTTGGCCTTTTTAAGCGTTTAAACGCTATCTAATGCCTTTTTTTTCAATTTAAAGTTTTTATTTTTATATCTGGAATTTTTTTTGGCCTTTTTAAGTGTTTAAACGCAATCTAATGCCTTTTTTTCAATTTAAAGTTTTTTTTTTATATCTGGAATTTTTTTTGGCCTTTTTAAGCGTTTAAACGCTATCTAATGCCTTTTTTTTTCAATTTAAAGTTTTTATTTTCATATCTGGATTTTTTTTTGGCCTTTTTAAGCGTTTAAACGCTATCTAATGCCTTTTTTTTCAATTTAAAGTTTTTATTTTCATATCTGGATTTTTTTTTGGCCTTTTTAAGCGTTTAAACGCTATCTAATGCCTTTTTTTTCAATTTAAAGTTTTTTTTTTATATCTGGAATTTTTTTTGGCCTTTTTAAGCGTTTAAACGCTATCTAATGCCTTTTTTTTCAATTTAAAGTTTTTATTTTCATATCTGGATTTTTTTTGGCCTTTTTAAGCGTTTAAACGCTATCTAATGCCTTTTTTTTCAATTTAAAGTTTTTATTTTTATATCTGGAATTTTTTTTGGCCTTTTTAAGCGTTTAAACGCTATCTAATGCCTTTTTTTTCAATTTAAAGTTTTTATTTTTATATCTGGAATTTTTTTTGGCCTTTTTAAGTGTTTAAACGCAATCTAATGCCTTTTTTTCAATTTAAAGTTTTTTTTTTATATCTGGAATTTTTTTTGGCCTTTTTAAGCGTTTAAACGCTATCTAATGCCTTTTTTTTTCAATTTAAAGTTTTTATTTTTATATCTGGAATTTTTTTTGGCCTTTTTAAGCGTTTAAACGCTATCTTATGCCTTTTTTTTCAATTTAAAGATTTTTTTTTTATATCTGGAATTTTTTTTGGCCTTTTTAAGCGTTTAAACGCTATCTAATGCCTTTTTTTTCAATTTAAAGTTTTTATTTTTATATCTGGAATTTTTTTTGGCCTTTTTAAGCGTTTAAACGCTATCTAATGCCTTTTTTTTCAATTTAAAGTTTTTATTTTCATATCTGGATTTTTTTTGGCCTTTTTAAGCGTTTAAACGCTATCTAATGCCTTTTTTTTTCAATTTAAAGTTTTTATTTTCATATCTGGATTTTTTTTTGGCCTTTTTAAGCGTTTAAACGCTATCTAATGCCTTTTTTTTCAATTTAAAGTTTTTATTTTCATATCTGGATTTTTTTTTGGCCTTTTTAAGCGTTTAAACGCTATCTAATGCCTTTTTTTTCAATTTAAAGTTTTTATTTTTATATCTGGAATTTTTTTTGGCCTTTTTAAGCGTTTAAAAGCTATCTAGTGCCTTTTTTTTCAATTTAAAGTTTTTTTTTTATATCTGGAATTTTTTTTGGCCTTTTTAAGCGTTTAAACGCTATCTAATGCCTTTTTTTTCAATTTAAAGTTTTTATTTTCATATCTGGATTTTTTTTGGCCTTTTTAAGCGTTTAAACGCTATCTAATGCCTTTTTTTTCAATTTAAAGTTTTTATTTTTATATCTGGAATTTTTTTTGGCCTTTTTAAGCGTTTAAACGCTATCTAATGCCTTTTTTTTCAATTTAAAGTTTTTATTTTTATATCTGGAATTTTTTTTGGCCTTTTTAAGTGTTTAAACGCTATCTAATGCCTTTTTTTTCAATTTAAAGTTTTTATTTTTATATCTGGAATTTTTTTTGGCCTTTTTAAGCGTTTAAACGCTATCTAATGCCTTTTTTTTCAATTTAAAGTTTTTATTTTTATATCTGGAATTTTTTTTGGCCTTTTTAAGTGTTTAAACGCAATCTAATGCCTTTTTTTCAATTTAAAGTTTTTTTTTTATATCTGGAATTTTTTTTGGCCTTTTTAAGCGTTTAAACGCTATCTAATGCCTTTTTTTTTCAATTTAAAGTTTTTATTTTCATATCTGGATTTTTTTTTGGCCTTTTTAAGCGTTTAAACGCTATCTAATGCCTTTTTTTTCAATTTAAAGTTTTTATTTTCATATCTGGATTTTTTTTTGGCCTTTTTAAGCGTTTAAACGCTATCTAATGCCTTTTTTTTCAATTTAAAGTTTTTTTTTTATATCTGGAATTTTTTTTGGCCTTTTTAAGCGTTTAAACGCTATCTAATGCCTTTTTTTTCAATTTAAAGTTTTTATTTTCATATCTGGATTTTTTTTGGCCTTTTTAAGCGTTTAAACGCTATCTAATGCCTTTTTTTTCAATTTAAAGTTTTTATTTTTATATCTGGAATTTTTTTTGGCCTTTTTAAGCGTTTAAACGCTATCTAATGCCTTTTTTTTCAATTTAAAGTTTTTATTTTTATATCTGGAATTTTTTTTGGCCTTTTTAAGTGTTTAAACGCTATCTAATGCCTTTTTTTTCAATTTAAAGTTTTTATTTTTATATCTGGAATTTTTTTTGGCCTTTTTAAGCGTTTAAACGCTATCTAATGCCTTTTTTTTCAATTTAAAGTTTTTATTTTTATATCTGGAATTTTTTTTGGCCTTTTTAAGTGTTTAAACGCAATCTAATGCCTTTTTTTTCAATTTAAAGTTTTTATTTTTATATCTGGAATTTTTTTTGGCCTTTTTAAGCGTTTAAACGCTATCTAATGCCTTTTTTTTCAATTTAAAGTTTTTATTTTTATATCTGAAATTTTTTTTGGCCTTTTTAAGCGTTTAAACGCTATCTAATGCCTTTTTTTTCAATTTAAAGTTTTTATTTTCATATCTGGATTTTTTTTTGGCCTTTTTAAGCGTTTAAACGCTATCTAATGCCTTTTTTTTCAATTTAAAGTTTTTATTTTCATATCTGGATTTTTTTTTGGCCTTTTTAAGCGTTTAAACGCTATCTAATGCCTTTTTTTTCAATTTAAAGTTTTTATTTTTATATCTGGAATTTTTTTTGGCCTTTTTAAGCGTTTAAACGCTATCTAATGCCTTTTTTTTCAATTTAAAGTTTTTTTTTTTATATCTGGAATTTTTTTTGGCCTTTTTAAGCGTTTAAACGCTATCTAATGCCTTTTTTTTCAATTTAAAGTTTTTATTTTCATATTTGGATTTTTTTTTGGCCTTTTTAAGCGTTTAAACGCTATCTAATGCCTTTTTTTTCAATTTAAAGTTTTTATTTTCATATCTGGATTTTTTTTTGGCCTTTTTAAGCGTTTAAACGCTATCTAATGCCTTTTTTTCAATTTAAAGTTTTTATTTTTATATCTGGAATTTTTTTTGGCCTTTTTAAGCGTTTAAACGCTATCTAATGCCTTTTTTTTCAATTTAAAGTTTTTTTTTTATATCTGGAATTTTTTTTGGCCTTTTTAAGCGTTTAAACGCTATCTAATGCCTTTTTTTTCAATTTAAAGTTTTTATTTTCATATCTGGATTTTTTTTTGGCCTTTTTAAGCGTTTAAACGCTATCTAATGCCTTTTTTTTCAATTTAAAGTTTTTATTTTTATATCTGGAATTTTTTTTGGCCTTTTTAAGCGTTTAAACGCTATCTAATGCCTTTTTTTTCAATTTAAAGTTTTTATTTTTATATCTGGAATTTTTTTTGGCCTTTTTAAGTGTTTAAACGCTATCTAATGCCTTTTTTTTTCAATTTAAAGTTTTTATTTTTATATCTGGAATTTTTTTTGGCCTTTTTAAGCGTTTAAACGCTATCTAATGCCTTTTTTTTCAATTTAAAGTTTTTTTTTTTATATCTGGAATTTTTTTTGGCCTATTTAAGCGTTTAAACGCTATTTTATGCCTTTTTTTTCAATTTAAAGTTTTTATTTTCATATCTGGATTTTTTTTTGGCCTTTTTAAGCGTTTAAACGCTATCTAATGCCTTTTTTTTCAATTTAAAGTTTTTATTTTTATATCTGGAATTTTTTTTGGCCTTTTTAAGCGTTTAAACGCTATCTAATGCCTTTTTTTTCAATTTAAAGTTTTTTTTTTATATCTGGAATTTTTTTTGGCCTTTTTAAGCGTTTAAACGCTATCTAATGCCTTTTTTTTCAATTTAAAGTTTTTATTTTCATATCTGGATTTTTTTTTGGCCTTTTTAAGCGTTTAAACGCTATCTAATGCCTTTTTTTTCAATTTAAAGTTTTTATTTTCATATCTGGATTTTTTTTTGGCCTTTTTAAGCGTTTAAACGCTATCTAATGCCTTTTTTTTCAATTTAAAGTTTTTTTTTTTATATCTGGAATTTTTTTTGGCCTTTTTAAGCGTTTAAACGCTATCTAATGCCTTTTTTTTTCAATTTAAAGTTTTTATTTTCATATCTGGATTTTTTTTTGGCCTTTTTAAGCGTTTAAACGCTATCTAATGCCTTTTTTTTCAATTTAAAGTTTTTATTTTTATATCTGGAATTTTTTTTGGCCTTTTTAAGCGTTTAAACGCTATCTAATGCCTTTTTTTTCAATTTAAAGTTTTTTTTTTATATCTGGAATTTTTTTTGGCCTTTTTAAGCGTTTAAACGCTATCTAATGCCTTTTTTTTCAATTTAAAGTTTTTATTTTCATATCTGGATTTTTTTTTGGCCTTTTTAAGCGTTTAAACGCTATCTAATGCCTTTTTTTTCAATTTAAAGTTTTTATTTTTATATCTGGAATTTTTTTTGGCCTTTTTAAGCGTTTAAACGCTATCTAATGCCTTTTTTTTCAATTTAAAGTTTTTATTTTTATATCTGGAATTTTTTTTGGCCTTTTTAAGTGTTTAAACGCTATCTAATGCCTTTTTTTTTCAATTTAAAGTTTTTATTTTTATATCTGGAATTTTTTTTGGCCTTTTTAAGCGTTTAAACGCTATCTAATGCCTTTTTTTTCAATTTAAAGTTTTTTTTTTTATATCTGGAATTTTTTTTGGCCTATTTAAGCGTTTAAACGCTATCTAATGCCTTTTTTTTCAATTTAAAGTTTTTATTTTTATATCTGGAATTTTTTTTGGCCTTTTTAAGCGTTTGAACGCTATCTAATGCCTTTTTTTTCAATTTAAAGTTTTTATTTTTATATCTGGAATTTTTTTTGGCCTTTTTAAGCGTTTAAACGCTATCTAATGCCTTTTTTTTCAATTTAAAGTTTTTTTTTTATATCTGGAATTTTTTTTGGCCTTTTTAAGCGTTTAAACGCTATCTAATGCCTTTTGTTTCAATTTAAAGTTTTTATTTTTATATTTGGAATTTTTTTTGGCCTTTTTAAGCGTTTAAACGCTATCTAATGCCTTTTTTTTCAATTTAAAGTTTTTATTTTTATATCTGGAATTTTTTTTGGCCTTTTTAAGCGTTTAAACGCTATCTAATGCCTTTTTTTTCAATTTAAAGTTTTTATTTTTATATCTGGAATTTTTTTTGGCCTTTTTAAGCGTTTGAACGCTATCTAATGCCTTTTTTTTCAATTTAAAGTTTTTATTTTTATATCTGGAATTTTTTCTGGCCTTTTTAAGCGTTTAAACGCTATCTAATGCCTTTTTTTTCAATTTAAAGTTTTTTTTTTCATATCTGGAATTTTTTTTGGCCTTTTTAAGCGTTTAAACGCTATCTAATGCCTTTTTTTTCAATTTAAAGTTTATATTTTTATATCTGGAATTTTTTTTGGCCTTTTTAAGCGTTTAAACGCTATCTAATGCCTTTTTTTTCAATTTAAAGTTTTTATTTTTATATCTGGAATTTTTTTTGGCCTTTTTAAGCGTTTAAACGCTATCTTATGCCTTTTTTTTCAATTTAAAGATTTTTTTTTTATATCTGGAATTTTTTTTGGCCTTTTTAAGCGTTTAAACGCTATCTAATGCCTTTTTTTTCAATTTAAAGTTTTTATTTTTATATCTGGAATTTTTTTTGGCCTTTTTAAGCGTTTAAACGCTATCTAATGCCTTTTTTTTCAATTTAAAGTTTTTATTTTCATATCTGGATTTTTTTTGGCCTTTTTAAGCGTTTAAACGCTATCTAATGCCTTTTTTTTTCAATTTAAAGTTTTTATTTTCATATCTGGATTTTTTTTTGGCCTTTTTAAGCGTTTAAACGCTATCTAATGCCTTTTTTTTCAATTTAAAGTTTTTATTTTTATATCTGGATTTTTTTTTGGCCTTTTTAAGCGTTTGAACGCTATCTAATGCCTTTTTTTTCAATTTAAAGTTTTTATTTTTATATCTGGAATTTTTTTTGGCCTTTTTAAGCGTTTGAACGCTATCTAATGCCTTTTTTTTCAATTTAAAGTTTTTATTTTTATATCTGGAATTTTTTTTGGCCTTTTTAAGCGTTTAAACGCTATCTAATGCCTTTTTTTTCAATTTAAAGTTTTTTTTTTATATCTGGAATTTTTTTTGGCCTTTTTAAGCGTTTAAACGCTATCTAATGCCTTTTGTTTCAATTTAAAGTTTTTATTTTTATATTTGGAATTTTTTTTGGCCTTTTTAAGCGTTTAAACGCTATCTAATGCCTTTTTTTTCAATTTAAAGTTTTTATTTTTATATCTGGAATTTTTTTTGGCCTTTTTAAGCGTTTAAACGCTATCTAATGCCTTTTTTTTCAATTTAAAGTTTTTATTTTTATATCTGGAATTTTTTTTGGCCTTTTTAAGCGTTTGAACGCTATCTAATGCCTTTTTTTTCAATTTAAAGTTTTTATTTTCATATCTGGATTTTTTTTTGGCCTTTTTAAGCGTTTAAACGCTATCTAATGCCTTTTTTTTCAATTTAAAGTTTTTATTTTTATATCTGGAATTTTTTTTGGCCTTTTTAAGCGTTTGAACGCTATCTAATGCCTTTTTTTTCAATTTAAAGTTTTTATTTTTATATCTGGAATTTTTTTTGGCCTTTTTAAGCGTTTAAACGCTATCTAATGCCTTTTTTTTCAATTTAAAGTTTTTTTTTTATATCTGGAATTTTTTTTGGCCTTTTTAAGCGTTTAAACGCTATCTAATGCCTTTTGTTTCAATTTAAAGTTTTTATTTTTATATTTGGAATTTTTTTTGGCCTTTTTAAGCGTTTAAACGCTATCTAATGCCTTTTTTTTCAATTTAAAGTTTTTATTTTTATATCTGGAATTTTTTTTGGCCTTTTTAAGCGTTTAAACGCTATCTAATGCCTTTTTTTTCAATTTAAAGTTTTTATTTTTATATCTGGAATTTTTTTTGGCCTTTTTAAGCGTTTGAACGCTATCTAATGCCTTTTTTTTCAATTTAAAGTTTTTATTTTTATATCTGGAATTTTTTCTGGCCTTTTTAAGCGTTTAAACGCTATCTAATGCCTTTTTTTTCAATTTAAAGTTTTTTTTTTCATATCTGGAATTTTTTTTGGCCTTTTTAAGCGTTTAAACGCTATCTAATGCCTTTTTTTTCAATTTAAAGTTTTTATTTTTATATCTGGAATTTTTTCTGGCCTTTTTAAGCGTTTAAACGCTATCTAATGCCTTTTTTTTCAATTTAAAGTTTTTTTTTTCATATCTGGAATTTTTTTTGGCCTTTTTAAGCGTTTAAACGCTATCTAATGCCTTTTTTTTCAATTTAAAGTTTATATTTTTATATCTGGAATTTTTTTTGGCCTTTTTAAGCGTTTAAACGCTATCTAATGCCTTTTTTTTCAATTTAAAGTTTTTTTTTTCATATCTGGAATTTTTTTTGGCCTTTTTAAGCGTTTAAACGCTATCTAATGCCTTTTTTTTCAATTTAAAGTTTATATTTTTATATCTGGAATTTTTTTTGGCCTTTTTAAGCGTTTAAACGCTATCTAATGCCTTTTTTTTCAATTTAAAGTTTTTTTTTTTATATCTGGAATTTTTTTTGGCCTTTTTAAGCGTTTAAACGCTATCTAATGCCTTTTTTTTCAATTTAAAGTTTTTATTTTTATATCTGGAATTTTTTTTGGCCTTTTTAAGCGTTTAAACGCTATCTAATGCCTTTTTTTTCAATTTAAAGTTTTTATTTTCATATCTGGATTTTTTTTGGCCTTTTTAAGCGTTTAAACGCTATCTAATGCCTTTTTTTTTCAATTTAAAGTTTTTATTTTCATATCTGGATTTTTTTTTGGCCTTTTTAAGCGTTTAAACGCTATCTAATGCCTTTTTTTTCAATTTAAAGTTTTTATTTTCATATCTGGATTTTTTTTTGGCCTTTTTAAGCGTTTAAACGCTATCTAATGCCTTTTTTTTCAATTTAAAGTTTTTATTTTTATATCTGGAATTTTTTTTGGCCTTTTTAAGCGTTTAAACGCTATCTAGTGCCTTTTTTTTCAATTTAAAGTTTTTATTTTTATATCTGGAATTTTTTTTGGCCTTTTTAAGCGTTTAAACGCTATCTAATGCCTTTTTTTTCAATTTAAAGTTTTTTTTTTATATCTGGAATTTTTTTTGGCCTTTTTAAGCGTTTAAACGCTATCTAATGCCTTTTTTTTCAATTTAAAGTTTTTATTTTCATATCTGGATTTTTTTTTGGCCTTTTTAAGCGTTTAAACGCTATCTAATGCCTTTTTTTTCAATTTAAAGTTTTTTTTTTATATCTGGAATTTTTTTTGGCCTTTTTAAGCGTTTAAACGCTATCTAATGCCTTTTTTTTCAATTTAAAGTTTTTATTTTCATATCTGGATTTTTTTTGGCCTTTTTAAGCGTTTAAACGCTATCTAATGCCTTTTTTTTCAATTTAAAGTTTTTATTTTTATATCTGGAATTTTTTTTGGCCTTTTTAAGCGTTTAAACGCTATCTAATGCCTTTTTTTTCAATTTAAAGTTTTTATTTTTATATCTGGAATTTTTTTTGGCCTTTTTAAGTGTTTAAACGCTATCTAATGCCTTTTTTTTCAATTTAAAGTTTTTATTTTTATATCTGGAATTTTTTTTGGCCTTTTTAAGCGTTTAAACGCTATCTAATGCCTTTTTTTTCAATTTAAAGTTTTTATTTTTATATCTGGAATTTTTTTTGGCCTTTTTAAGCGTTTAAACGCTATCTAATGCCTTTTTTTTCAATTTAAAGTTTTTATTTTCATATCTGGATTTTTTTTTGGCCTTTTTAAGCGTTTAAACGCTATCTAATGCCTTTTTTTTCAATTTAAAGTTTTTATTTTTATATCTGGAATTTTTTTTGGCCTTTTTAAGCGTTTAAACGCTATCTAGTGCCTTTTTTTTCAATTTAAAGTTTTTATTTTTATATCTGGAATTTTTTTTGGCCTTTTTAAGCGTTTAAACGCTATCTAATGCCTTTTTTTTCAATTTAAAGTTTTTTTTTTATATCTGGAATTTTTTTTGGCCTTTTTAAGCGTTTAAACGCTATCTAATGCCTTTTTTTTCAATTTAAAGTTTTTATTTTCATATCTGGATTTTTTTTTGGCCTTTTTAAGCGTTTAAACGCTATCTAATGCCTTTTTTTTCAATTTAAAGTTTTTATTTTCATATCTGGATTTTTTTTTGGCCTTTTTAAGCGTTTAAACGCTATCTAATGCCTTTTTTTTCAATTTAAAGTTTTTATTTTCATATCTGGTTTTTTTTTGGCCTTTTTAAGCGTTTAAACGCTATCTAATGCCTTTTTTTTCAATTTAAAGTTTTTATTTTTATATCTGGAATTTTTTTTGGCCTTTTTAAGCGTTTAAACGCTATCTAATGCCTTTTTTTTCAATTTAAAGTTTTTATTTTTATATCTGGAATTTTTTTTGGCCTTTTTAAGCGTTTAAACGCTATCTAATGCCTTTTTTTTCAATTTAAAGTTTTTTTTTTCATATCTGGTTTTTTTTTGGCCTTTTTAAGCGTTTAAACGCTATCTAATGCCTTTTTTTTCAATTTAAAGTTTTTATTTTCATATCTGGATTTTTTTTTGGCCTTTTTAAGCGTTTAAACGCTATCTAATGCCTTTTTTTTCAATTTAAAGTTTTTATTTTTATATCTGGAATTTTTTTTGGCCTTTTTAAGCGTTTAAACGCTATCTAATGCCTTTTTTTTCAATTTAAAGTTTTTTTTTTCATATCTGGATTTTTTTTGGCCTTTTTAAGCGTTTAAACGCTATCTAATGCCTTTTTTTTCAATTTAAAGTTTTTATTTTTATATCTGGAATTTTTTTTGGCCTTTTTAAGCGTTTAAACGCTATCTAATGCCTTTTTTTTCAATTTAAAGTTTTTATTTTTATATCTGGAATTTTTTTTGGCCTTTTTAAGTGTTTAAACGCTATCTAATGCCTTTTTTTTCAATTTAAAGTTTTTATTTTTATATCTGGAATTTTTTTTGGCCTTTTTAAGCGTTTAAACGCAATCTAATGCCTTTTTTTCAATTTAAAGTTTTTTTTTTATATCTGGAATTTTTTTTGGCCTTTTTAAGCGTTTAAACGCTATCTAATGCCTTTTTTTTTCAATTTAAAGTTTTTATTTTCATATCTGGATTTTTTTTTGGCCTTTTTAAGCGTTTAAACGCTATCTAATGCCTTTTTTTTCAATTTAAAGTTTTTATTTTCATATCTGGATTTTTTTTTGGCCTTTTTAAGCGTTTAAACGCTATCTAATGCCTTTTTTTTCAATTTAAAGTTTTTATTTTTATATCTGGAATTTTTTTTGGCCTTTTTAAGCGTTTAAACGCTATCTAATGCCTTTTTTTTCAATTTAAAGTTTTTATTTTCATATCTGGTTTTTTTTTGGCCTTTTTAAGCGTTTAAACGCTATCTAATGCCTTTTTTTTCAATTTAAAGTTTTTATTTTCATATCTGGTTTTTTTTTGGCCTTTTTAAGCGTTTAAACGCTATCTAATGCCTTTTTTTTCAATTTAAAGTTTTTATTTTCATATCTGGTTTTTTTTTGGCCTTTTTAAGCGTTTAAACGCTATCTAATGCCTTTTTTTTCAATTTAAAGTTTTTATTTTTATATCTGGAATTTTTTTTGGCCTTTTTAAGCGTTTAAACGCTATCTAATGCCTTTTTTTTCAATTTAAAGTTTTTTTTTTCATATCTGGATTTTTTTTGGCCTTTTTAAGCGTTTAAACGCTATCTAATGCCTTTTTTTTCAATTTAAAGTTTTTATTTTTATATCTGGAATTTTTTTTGGCCTTTTTAAGCGTTTAAACGCTATCTAATGCCTTTTTTTTCAATTTAAAGTTTTTATTTTTATATCTGGAATTTTTTTTGGCCTTTTTAAGTGTTTAAACGCTATCTAATGCCTTTTTTTTCAATTTAAAGTTTTTATTTTTATATCTGGAATTTTTTTTGGCCTTTTTAAGCGTTTAAACGCAATCTAATGCCTTTTTTTCAATTTAAAGTTTTTTTTTTATATCTGGAATTTTTTTTGGCCTTTTTAAGCGTTTAAACGCTATCTAATGCCTTTTTTTTTCAATTTAAAGTTTTTATTTTCATATCTGGATTTTTTTTTGGCCTTTTTAAGCGTTTAAACGCTATCTAATGCCTTTTTTTTCAATTTAAAGTTTTTATTTTCATATCTGGATTTTTTTTTGGCCTTTTTAAGCGTTTAAACGCTATCTAATGCCTTTTTTTTCAATTTAAAGTTTTTATTTTTATATCTGGAATTTTTTTTGGCCTTTTTAAGCGTTTAAACGCTATCTAATGCCTTTTTTTTCAATTTAAAGTTTTTATTTTCATATCTGGTTTTTTTTTGGCCTTTTTAAGCGTTTAAACGCTATCTAATGCCTTTTTTTTCAATTTAAAGTTTTTATTTTTATATCTGGAATTTTTTTTGGCCTTTTTAAGCGTTTAAACGCTATCTAATGCCTTTTTTTTCAATTTAAAGTTTTTATTTTCATATCTGGATTTTTTTTGGCCTTTTTAAGCGTTTAAACGCTATCTAATGCTTTTTTTTTCAATTTAAAGTTTTTATTTTTATATCTGGAATTTTTTTTGGCCTTTTTAAGCGTTTAAACGCTATCTAATGCCTTTTTTTTCAATTTAAAGTTTTTTTTTTCATATCTGGTTTTTTTTTGGCCTTTTTAAGCGTTTAAACGCTATCTAATGCCTTTTTTTTCAATTTAAAGTTTTTATTTTCATATCTGGATTTTTTTTTGGCCTTTTTAAGCGTTTAAACGCTATCTAATGCCTTTTTTTTCAATTTAAAGTTTTTATTTTTATATCTGGAATTTTTTTTGGCCTTTTTAAGCGTTTAAACGCTATCTAATGCCTTTTTTTTCAATTTAAAGTTTTTATTTTCATATCTGGTTTTTTTTTGGCCTTTTTAAGCGTTTAAACGCTATCTAATGCCTTTTTTTTCAATTTAAAGTTTTTATTTTTATATCTGGAATTTTTTTTGGCCTTTTTAAGCGTTTAAACGCTATCTAATGCCTTTTTTTCAATTTAAAGTTTTTTTTTTCATATCTGGTTTTTTTTTGGCCTTTTTAAGCGTTTAAACGCTATCTAATGCCTTTTTTTTCAATTTAAAGTTTTTATTTTCATATCTGGATTTTTTTTTGGCCTTTTTAAGCGTTTAAACGCTATCTAATGCCTTTTTTTTCAATTTAAAGTTTTTATTTTCATATCTGGTTTTTTTTTGGCCTTTTTAAGCGTTTAAACGCTATCTAATGCCTTTTTTTTCAATTTAAAGTTTTTATTTTTATATCTGGAATTTTTTTTGGCCTTTTTAAGCGTTTAAACGCTATCTAATGCCTTTTTTTTCAATTTAAAGTTTTTTTTTTCATATCTGGTTTTTTTTTGGCCTTTTTAAGCGTTTAAACGCTATCTAATGCCTTTTTTTTCAATTTAAAGTTTTTATTTTCATATCTGGTTTTTTTTTGGCCTTTTTAAGCGTTTAAACGCTATCTAATGCCTTTTTTTTCAATTTAAAGTTTTTATTTTTATATCTGGAATTTTTTTTGGCCTTTTTAAGCGTTTAAACGCTATCTAATGCCTTTTTTTTCAATTTAAAGTTTTTTTTTTCATATCTGGTTTTTTTTTGGCCTTTTTAAGCGTTTAAACGCTATCTAATGCCTTTTTTTTCAATTTAAAGTTTTTATTTTCATATCTGGATTTTTTTTTGGCCTTTTTAAGCGTTTAAACGCTATCTAATGCCTTTTTTTTCAATTTAAAGTTTTTATTTTCATATCTGGTTTTTTTTTGGCCTTTTTAAGCGTTTAAACGCTATCTAATGCCTTTTTTTTACAATTTAAAGTTTTTATTTTTATATCTGGAATTTTTTTTGGCCTTTTTAAGCGTTTAAACGCTATCTAATGCCTTTTTTTTCAATTTAAAGTTTTTATTTTCATATCTGGATTTTTTTTTGGCCTTTTTAAGCGTTTAAACGCTATCTAATGCCTTTTTTTACAATTTAAAGTTTTTATTTTTATATCTGGAATTTTTTTTGGCCTTTTTAAGCGTTTAAACGCTATCTAATGCCTTTTTTTTCAATTTAAAGTTTTTATTTTCATATCTGGATTTTTTTTTGGCCTTTTTAAGCGTTTAAACGCTATCTAATGCCTTTTTTTACAATTTAAAGTTTTTATTTTTATATCTGGAATTTTTTTTGGCCTTTTTAAGCGTTTAAACGCTATCTAATGCCTTTTTTTTCAATTTAAAGTTTTTATTTTCATATCTGGTTTTTTTTTGGCCTTTTTAAGCGTTTAAACGCTATCTAATGCCTTTTTTTTCAATTTAAAGTTTTTATTTTCATATCTGGTTTTTTTTTGGCCTTTTTAAGCGTTTAAACGCTATCTAATGCCTTTTTTTTCAATTTAAAGTTTTTATTTTCATATCTGGTTTTTTTTTGGCCTTTTTAAGCGTTTAAACGCTATCTAATGCCTTTTTTTTCAATTTAAAGTTTTTATTTTCATATCTGGATTTTTTTTTGGCCTTTTTAAGCGTTTAAACGCTATCTAATGCCTTTTTTTTCAATTTAAAGTTTTTATTTTCATATCTGGATTTTTTTTTGGCCTTTTTAAGCGTTTAAACGCTATCTAATGCCTTTTTTTTCAATTTAAAGTTTTTATTTTCATATCTGGATTTTTTTTTGGCCTTTTTAAGCGTTTAAACGCTATCTAATGCCTTTTTTTACAATTTAAAGTTTTTATTTTTATATCTGGAATTTTTTTTGGCCTTTTTAAGCGTTTAAACGCTATCTAATGCCTTTTTTTTCAATTTAAAGTTTTTATTTTCATATCTGGTTTTTTTTTGGCCTTTTTAAGCGTTTAAACGCTATCTAATGCCTTTTTTTTCAATTTAAAGTTTTTATTTTCATATCTGGTTTTTTTTTGGCCTTTTTAAGCGTTTAAACGCTATCTAATGCCTTTTTTTTCAATTTAAAGTTTTTATTTTCATATCTGGTTTTTCTTTGGCCTTTTTAAGCGTTTAAACGCTATCTAATGCCTTTTTTTTCAATTTAAAGTTTTTATTTTCATATCTGGATTTTTTTTTGGCCTTTTTAAGCGTTTAAACGCTATCTAATGCCTTTTTTTTCAATTTAAAGTTTTTATTTTCATATCTGGATTTTTTTTTGGCCTTTTTAAGCGTTTAAACGCTATCTAATGCCTTTTTTTTCAATTTAAAGTTTTTATTTTCATATCTGGATTTTTTTTTGGCCTTTTTAAGCGTTTAAACGCTATCTAATGCCTTTTTTTACAATTTAAAGTTTTTATTTTTATATCTGGAATTTTTTTTGGCCTTTTTAAGCGTTTAAACGCTATCTAATGCCTTTTTTTTCAATTTAAAGTTTTTATTTTCATATCTGGATTTTTTTTTGGCCTTTTTAAGCGTTTAAACGCTATCTAATGCCTTTTTTTACAATTTAAAGTTTTTATTTTTATATCTGGAATTTTTTTTGGCCTTTTTAAGCGTTTAAACGCTATCTAATGCCTTTTTTTTCAATTTAAAGTTTTTATTTTTATATCTGGAATTTTTTTTGGCCTTTTTAAGCGTTTAAACGCTATCTAATGCCTTTTTTTTCAATTTAAAGTTTTTATTTTTATATCTGGAATTTTTTTTGGCCTTTTTAAGTGTTTAAACGCAATCTAATGCCTTTTTTTTCAATTTAAAGTTTTTATTTTTATATCTGGAATTTTTTTTGGCCTTTTTAAGCGTTTAAACGCTATCTAATGCCTTTTTTTTCAATTTAAAGTTTTTATTTTTATATCTGAAATTTTTTTTGGCCTTTTTAAGCGTTTAAACGCTATCTAATGCCTTTTTTTTCAATTTAAAGTTTTTTTTTTATATCTGGAATTTTTTTTGGCCTTTTTAAGCGTTTAAACGCTATCTAATGCCTTTTTTTTCAATTTAAAGTTTTTATTTTCATATCTGGATTTTTTTTTGGCCTTTTTAAGCGTTTAAACGCTATCTAATGCCTTTTTTTTCAATTTAAAGTTTTTTTTTTATATCTGGAATTTTTTTTGGCCTTTTTAAGCGTTTAAACGCTATCTAATGCCTTTTTTTTCAATTTAAAGTTTTTATTTTCATATCTGGATTTTTTTTGGCCTTTTTAAGCGTTTAAACGCTATCTAATGCCTTTTTTTTCAATTTAAAGTTTTTATTTTTATATCTGGAATTTTTTTTGGCCTTTTTAAGCGTTTAAACGCTATCTAATGCCTTTTTTTTCAATTTAAAGTTTTTATTTTTATATCTGGAATTTTTTTTGGCCTTTTTAAGTGTTTAAACGCTATCTAATGCCTTTTTTTTCAATTTAAAGTTTTTATTTTTATATCTGGAATTTTTTTTGGCCTTTTTAAGCGTTTAAACGCTATCTAATGCCTTTTTTTTCAATTTAAAGTTTTTATTTTTATATCTGGAATTTTTTTTGGCCTTTTTAAGTGTTTAAACGCAATCTAATGCCTTTTTTTCAATTTAAAGTTTTTTTTTTATATCTGGAATTTTTTTTGGCCTTTTTAAGCGTTTAAACGCTATCTAATGCCTTTTTTTTTCAATTTAAAGTTTTTATTTTCATATCTGGATTTTTTTTTGGCCTTTTTAAGCGTTTAAACGCTATCTAATGCCTTTTTTTTCAATTTAAAGTTTTTATTTTCATATCTGGATTTTTTTTTGGCCTTTTTAAGCGTTTAAACGCTATCTAATGCCTTTTTTTTCAATTTAAAGTTTTTATTTTTATATCTGGAATTTTTTTTGGCCTTTTTAAGCGTTTAAACGCTATCTAATGCCTTTTTTTTCAATTTAAAGTTTTTATTTTCATATCTGGTTTTTTTTTGGCCTTTTTAAGCGTTTAAACGCTATCTAATGCCTTTTTTTTCAATTTAAAGTTTTTATTTTCATATCTGGTTTTTTTTTGGCCTTTTTAAGCGTTTAAACGCTATCTAATGCCTTTTTTTTCAATTTAAAGTTTTTATTTTCATATCTGGTTTTTTTTTGGCCTTTTTAAGCGTTTAAACGCTATCTAATGCCTTTTTTTTCAATTTAAAGTTTTTATTTTCATATCTGGATTTTTTTTTGGCCTTTTTAAGCGTTTAAACGCTATCTAATGCCTTTTTTTTCAATTTAAAGTTTTTATTTTTATATCTGGAATTTTTTTTGGCCTTTTTAAGCGTTTAAACGCTATCTAATGCCTTTTTTTTCAATTTAAAGTTTTTATTTTCATATCTGGTTTTTTTTTGGCCTTTTTAAGCGTTTAAACGCTATCTAATGCCTTTTTTTTCAATTTAAAGTTTTTATTTTTATATCTGGAATTTTTTTTGGCCTTTTTAAGCGTTTAAACGCTATCTAATGCCTTTTTTTTCAATTTAAAGTTTTTATTTTCATATCTGGATTTTTTTTGGCCTTTTTAAGCGTTTAAACGCTATCTAATGCTTTTTTTTTCAATTTAAAGTTTTTATTTTTATATCTGGAATTTTTTTTGGCCTTTTTAAGCGTTTAAACGCTATCTAATGCCTTTTTTTTCAATTTAAAGTTTTTTTTTTCATATCTGGTTTTTTTTTGGCCTTTTTAAGCGTTTAAACGCTATCTAATGCCTTTTTTTTCAATTTAAAGTTTTTATTTTCATATCTGGATTTTTTTTGGCCTTTTTAAGCGTTTAAACGCTATCTAATGCCTTTTTTTTCAATTTAAAGTTTTTATTTTTATATCTGGAATTTTTTTTGGCCTTTTTAAGCGTTTAAACGCTATCTAATGCCTTTTTTTTCAATTTAAAGTTTTTATTTTCATATCTGGTTTTTTTTTGGCCTTTTTAAGCGTTTAAACGCTATCTAATGCCTTTTTTTTCAATTTAAAGTTTTTATTTTTATATCTGGAATTTTTTTTGGCCTTTTTAAGCGTTTAAACGCTATCTAATGCCTTTTTTTTCAATTTAAAGTTTTTTTTTTCATATCTGGTTTTTTTTTGGCCTTTTTAAGCGTTTAAACGCTATCTAATGCCTTTTTTTTCAATTTAAAGTTTTTATTTTCATATCTGGATTTTTTTTTGGCCTTTTTAAGCGTTTAAACGCTATCTAATGCCTTTTTTTTCAATTTAAAGTTTTTATTTTTATATCTGGAATTTTTTTTGGCCTTTTTAAGCGTTTAAACGCTATCTAATGCCTTTTTTTTCAATTTAAAGTTTTTATTTTTATATCTGGAATTTTTTTTGGCCTTTTTAAGTGTTTAAACGCTATCTAATGCCTTTTTTTTCAATTTAAAGTTTTTATTTTTATATCTGGAATTTTTTTTGGCCTTTTTAAGCGTTTAAACGCTATCTAATGCCTTTTTTTTCAATTTAAAGTTTTTATTTTCATATCTGGATTTTTTTTTGGCCTTTTTAAGCGTTTAAACGCTATCTAATGCCTTTTTTTTCAATTTAAAGTTTTTATTTTCATATCTGGATTTTTTTTTGGCCTTTTTAAGCGTTTAAACGCTATCTAATGCCTTTTTTTTCAATTTAAAGTTTTTATTTTTATATCTGGAATTTTTTTTGGCCTTTTTAAGCGTTTAAACGCTATCTAATGCCTTTTTTTTCAATTTAAAGTTTTTATTTTTATATCTGGAATTTTTTTTGGCCTTTTTAAGCGTTTGAACGCTATCTAATGCCTTTTTTTTCAATTTAAAGTTTTTATTTTTATATCTGGAATTTTTTTTGGCCTTTTTAAGCGTTTAAACGCTATCTAATGCCTTTTTTTTCAATTTAAAGTTTTTTTTTTATATCTGGAATTTTTTTTGGCCTTTTTAAGCGTTTAAACGCTATCTAATGCCTTTTTTTTCAATTTAAAGTTTTTATTTTTATATCTGGAATTTTTTTTGGCCTTTTTAAGCGTTTGAACGCTATCTAATGCCTTTTTTTTCAATTTAAAGTTTTTTTTTTTATATCTGGAATTTTTTTTGGCCTATTTAAGCGTTTAAACGCTATTTTATGCCTTTTTTTTCAATTTAAAGTTTTTATTTTCATATCTGGATTTTTTTTTGGCCTTTTTAAGCGTTTAAACGCTATCTAATGCCTTTTTTTTCAATTTAAAGTTTTTTTTTTATATCTGGAATTTTTTTTGGCCTTTTTAAGCGTTTAAACGCTATCTAATGCCTTTTTTTTCAATTTAAAGTTTTTATTTTCATATCTGGATTTTTTTTGGCCTTTTTAAGCGTTTAAACGCTATCTAATGCCTTTTTTTTCAATTTAAAGTTTTTATTTTTATATCTGGAATTTTTTTTGGCCTTTTTAAGCGTTTAAACGCTATCTAATGCCTTTTTTTTCAATTTAAAGTTTTTATTTTTATATCTGGAATTTTTTTTGGCCTTTTTAAGTGTTTAAACGCTATCTAATGCCTTTTTTTTCAATTTAAAGTTTTTATTTTTATATCTGGAATTTTTTTTGGCCTTTTTAAGCGTTTAAACGCTATCTAATGCCTTTTTTTTCAATTTAAAGTTTTTATTTTTATATCTGGAATTTTTTTTGGCCTTTTTAAGTGTTTAAACGCAATCTAATGCCTTTTTTTTCAATTTAAAGTTTTTATTTTTATATCTGGAATTTTTTTTGGCCTTTTTAAGCGTTTAAACGCTATCTAATGCCTTTTTTTTCAATTTAAAGTTTTTATTTTTATATCTGAAATTTTTTTTGGCCTTTTTAAGCGTTTAAACGCTATCTAATGCCTTTTTTTTCAATTTAAAGTTTTTATTTTCATATCTGGATTTTTTTTTGGCCTTTTTAAGCGTTTAAACGCTATCTAATGCCTTTTTTTTCAATTTAAAGTTTTTATTTTCATATCTGGATTTTTTTTTGGCCTTTTTAAGCGTTTAAACGCTATCTAATGCCTTTTTTTTCAATTTAAAGTTTTTATTTTTATATCTGGAATTTTTTTTGGCCTTTTTAAGCGTTTAAACGCTATCTAATGCCTTTTTTTTCAATTTAAAGTTTTTTTTTTTATATCTGGAATTTTTTTTGGCCTTTTTAAGCGTTTAAACGCTATCTAATGCCTTTTTTTTCAATTTAAAGTTTTTATTTTCATATCTGGATTTTTTTTTGGCCTTTTTAAGCGTTTAAACGCTATCTAATGCCTTTTTTTTCAATTTAAAGTTTTTATTTTCATATCTGGATTTTTTTTTGGCCTTTTTAAGCGTTTAAACGCTATCTAATGCCTTTTTTTCAATTTAAAGTTTTTATTTTTATATCTGGAATTTTTTTTGGCCTTTTTAAGCGTTTAAACGCTATCTAATGCCTTTTTTTTCAATTTAAAGTTTTTTTTTTATATCTGGAATTTTTTTTGGCCTTTTTAAGCGTTTAAACGCTATCTAATGCCTTTTTTTTCAATTTAAAGTTTTTATTTTCATATCTGGATTTTTTTTTGGCCTTTTTAAGCGTTTAAACGCTATCTAATGCCTTTTTTTTCAATTTAAAGTTTTTATTTTTATATCTGGAATTTTTTTTGGCCTTTTTAAGCGTTTAAACGCTATCTAATGCCTTTTTTTTCAATTTAAAGTTTTTATTTTTATATCTGGAATTTTTTTTGGCCTTTTTAAGTGTTTAAACGCTATCTAATGCCTTTTTTTTTCAATTTAAAGTTTTTATTTTTATATCTGGAATTTTTTTTGGCCTTTTTAAGCGTTTAAACGCTATCTAATGCCTTTTTTTTCAATTTAAAGTTTTTTTTTTTATATCTGGAATTTTTTTTGGCCTATTTAAGCGTTTAAACGCTATTTTATGCCTTTTTTTTCAATTTAAAGTTTTTATTTTCATATCTGGATTTTTTTTTGGCCTTTTTAAGCGTTTAAACGCTATCTAATGCCTTTTTTTTCAATTTAAAGTTTTTATTTTTATATCTGGAATTTTTTTTGGCCTTTTTAAGCGTTTAAACGCTATCTAATGCCTTTTTTTTCAATTTAAAGTTTTTTTTTTATATCTGGAATTTTTTTTGGCCTTTTTAAGCGTTTAAACGCTATCTAATGCCTTTTTTTTCAATTTAAAGTTTTTATTTTCATATCTGGATTTTTTTTTGGCCTTTTTAAGCGTTTAAACGCTATCTAATGCCTTTTTTTTCAATTTAAAGTTTTTATTTTCATATCTGGATTTTTTTTTGGCCTTTTTAAGCGTTTAAACGCTATCTAATGCCTTTTTTTTCAATTTAAAGTTTTTTTTTTTATATCTGGAATTTTTTTTGGCCTTTTTAAGCGTTTAAACGCTATCTAATGCCTTTTTTTTCAATTTAAAGTTTTTATTTTCATATCTGGATTTTTTTTTGGCCTTTTTAAGCGTTTAAACGCTATCTAATGCCTTTTTTTTCAATTTAAAGTTTTTATTTTTATATCTGGAATTTTTTTTGGCCTTTTTAAGCGTTTAAACGCTATCTAATGCCTTTTTTTTCAATTTAAAGTTTTTTTTTTATATCTGGAATTTTTTTTGGCCTTTTTAAGCGTTTAAACGCTATCTAATGCCTTTTTTTTCAATTTAAAGTTTTTATTTTCATATCTGGATTTTTTTTTGGCCTTTTTAAGCGTTTAAACGCTATCTAATGCCTTTTTTTTCAATTTAAAGTTTTTATTTTTATATCTGGAATTTTTTTTGGCCTTTTTAAGCGTTTAAACGCTATCTAATGCCTTTTTTTTCAATTTAAAGTTTTTATTTTTATATCTGGAATTTTTTTTGGCCTTTTTAAGTGTTTAAACGCTATCTAATGCCTTTTTTTTTCAATTTAAAGTTTTTATTTTTATATCTGGAATTTTTTTTGGCCTTTTTAAGCGTTTGAACGCTATCTAATGCCTTTTTTTTCAATTTAAAGTTTTTTTTTTTATATCTGGAATTTTTTTTGGCCTATTTAAGCGTTTAAACGCTATTTTATGCCTTTTTTTTCAATTTAAAGTTTTTATTTTCATATCTGGATTTTTTTTTGGCCTTTTTAAGCGTTTAAACGCTATCTAATGCCTTTTTTTTCAATTTAAAGTTTTTATTTTTATATCTGGAATTTTTTTTGGCCTTTTTAAGCGTTTGAACGCTATCTAATGCCTTTTTTTTCAATTTAAAGTTTTTATTTTTATATCTGGAATTTTTTTTGGCCTTTTTAAGCGTTTAAACGCTATCTAATGCCTTTTTTTTCAATTTAAAGTTTTTTTTTTATATCTGGAATTTTTTTTGGCCTTTTTAAGCGTTTAAACGCTATCTAATGCCTTTTTTTTCAATTTAAAGTTTTTATTTTTATATCTGGAATTTTTTTTGGCCTTTTTAAGCGTTTGAACGCTATCTAATGCCTTTTTTTTCAATTTAAAGTTTTTATTTTTATATCTGGAATTTTTTTTGGCCTTTTTAAGCGTTTAAACGCTATCTAATGCCTTTTGTTTCAATTTAAAGTTTTTATTTTTATATCTGGAATTTTTTTTGGCCTTTTTAAGCGTTTAAACGCTATCTAATGCCTTTTTTTTCAATTTAAAGTTTTTATTTTTATATCTGGAATTTTTTTTGGCCTTTTTAAGCGTTTGAACGCTATCTAATGCCTTTTTTTTCAATTTAAAGTTTTTATTTTTATATCTGGAATTTTTTCTGGCCTTTTTAAGCGTTTAAACGCTATCTAATGCCTTTTTTTTCAATTTAAAGTTTTTTTTTTCATATCTGGAATTTTTTTTGGCCTTTTTAAGCGTTTAAACGCTATCTAATGCCTTTTTTTTCAATTTAAAGTTTATATTTTTATATCTGGAATTTTTTTTGGCCTTTTTAAGCGTTTAAACGCTATCTAATGCCTTTTTTTTCAATTTAAAGTTTTTATTTTTATATCTGGAATTTTTTTTGGCCTTTTTAAGCGTTTAAACGCTATCTTATGCCTTTTTTTTCAATTTAAAGATTTTTTTTTTATATCTGGAATTTTTTTTGGCCTTTTTAAGCGTTTAAACGCTATCTAATGCCTTTTTTTTCAATTTAAAGTTTTTATTTTTATATCTGGAATTTTTTTTGGCCTTTTTAAGCGTTTAAACGCTATCTAATGCCTTTTTTTTCAATTTAAAGTTTTTATTTTCATATCTGGATTTTTTTTGGCCTTTTTAAGCGTTTAAACGCTATCTAATGCCTTTTTTTTTCAATTTAAAGTTTTTATTTTCATATCTGGATTTTTTTTTGGCCTTTTTAAGCGTTTAAACGCTATCTAATGCCTTTTTTTTCAATTTAAAGTTTTTATTTTCATATCTGGATTTTTTTTTGGCCTTTTTAAGCGTTTAAACGCTATCTAATGCCTTTTTTTTCAATTTAAAGTTTTTATTTTTATATCTGGAATTTTTTTTGGCCTTTTTAAGCGTTTAAACGCTATCTAGTGCCTTTTTTTTCAATTTAAAGTTTTTTTTTTATATCTGGAATTTTTTTTGGCCTTTTTAAGCGTTTAAACGCTATCTAATGCCTTTTTTTCAATTTAAAGTTTTTATTTTCATATCTGGATTTTTTTTGGCCTTTTTAAGCGTTTAAACGCTATCTAATGCCTTTTTTTTCAATTTAAAGTTTTTATTTTTATATCTGGAATTTTTTTTGGCCTTTTTAAGCGTTTAAACGCTATCTAATGCCTTTT
The DNA here is from genome assembly GCA_963669355.1 of Chorisops tibialis. Lineage (NCBI taxonomy): Eukaryota > Metazoa > Arthropoda > Insecta > Diptera > Stratiomyidae > Chorisops > Chorisops tibialis. The sequence continues at coordinate 193,624,177 of OY770263.1, read as the reverse complement.
TTTTCAATTTAAAGTTTTTATTTTTATATCTGGAATTTTTTTTGGCCTTTTTAAGTGTTTAAACGCTATCTAATGCCTTTTTTTTCAATTTAAAGTTTTTATTTTTATATCTGGAATTTTTTTTGGCCTTTTTAAGCGTTTAAACGCTATCTAATGCCTTTTTTTTTCAATTTAAAGTTTTTATTTTTATATCTGGAATTTTTTTTGGCCTTTTTAAGTGTTTAAACGCAATCTAATGCCTTTTTTTCAATTTAAAGTTTTTTTTTTATATCTGGAATTTTTTTTGGCCTTTTTAAGCGTTTAAACGCTATCTAATGCCTTTTTTTTTCAATTTAAAGTTTTTATTTTCATATCTGGATTTTTTTTTGGCCTTTTTAAGCGTTTAAACGCTATCTAATGCCTTTTTTTTCAATTTAAAGTTTTTATTTTCATATCTGGATTTTTTTTGGCCTTTTTAAGCGTTTAAACGCTATCTAATGCCTTTTTTTTCAATTTAAAGTTTTTTTTTTATATCTGGAATTTTTTTTGGCCTTTTTAAGCGTTTAAACGCTATCTAATGCCTTTTTTTTCAATTTAAAGTTTTTATTTTCATATCTGGATTTTTTTTGGCCTTTTTAAGCGTTTAAACGCTATCTAATGCCTTTTTTTTCAATTTAAAGTTTTTATTTTTATATCTGGAATTTTTTTTGGCCTTTTTAAGCGTTTAAACGCTATCTAATGCCTTTTTTTTCAATTTAAAGTTTTTATTTTTATATCTGGAATTTTTTTTGGCCTTTTTAAGTGTTTAAACGCTATCTAATGCCTTTTTTTTCAATTTAAAGTTTTTATTTTTATATCTGGAATTTTTTTTGGCCTTTTTAAGCGTTTAAACGCTATCTAATGCCTTTTTTTTCAATTTAAAGTTTTTATTTTTATATCTGGAATTTTTTTTGGCCTTTTTAAGTGTTTAAACGCAATCTAATGCCTTTTTTTTCAATTTAAAGTTTTTATTTTTATATCTGGAATTTTTTTTGGCCTTTTTAAGCGTTTAAACGCTATCTAATGCCTTTTTTTTCAATTTAAAGTTTTTATTTTTATATCTGAAATTTTTTTTGGCCTTTTTAAGCGTTTAAACGCTATCTAATGCCTTTTTTTTCAATTTAAAGTTTTTATTTTCATATCTGGATTTTTTTTTGGCCTTTTTAAGCGTTTAAACGCTATCTAATGCCTTTTTTTTCAATTTAAAGTTTTTATTTTCATATCTGGATTTTTTTTGGCCTTTTTAAGCGTTTAAACGCTATCTAATGCCTTTTTTTTCAATTTAAAGTTTTTATTTTTATATCTGGAATTTTTTTTGGCCTTTTTAAGCGTTTAAACGCTATCTAATGCCTTTTTTTTCAATTTAAAGTTTTTTTTTTTATATCTGGAATTTTTTTTGGCCTTTTTAAGCGTTTAAACGCTATCTAATGCCTTTTTTTTCAATTTAAAAGTTTTTATTTTCATATCTGGATTTTTTTTTGGCCTTTTTAAGCGTTTAAACGCTATCTAATGCCTTTTTTTTCAATTTAAAGTTTTTATTTTCATATCTGGATTTTTTTTTGGCCTTTTTAAGCGTTTAAACGCTATCTAATGCCTTTTTTTTCAATTTAAAGTTTTTATTTTTATATCTGAAATTTTTTTTGGCCTTTTTAAGCGTTTAAACGCTATCTAATGCCTTTTTTTTCAATTTAAAGTTTTTATTTTCATATCTGGATTTTTTTTTGGCCTTTTTAAGCGTTTAAACGCTATCTAATGCCTTTTTTTTCAATTTAAAGTTTTTATTTTCATATCTGGATTTTTTTTTGGCCTTTTTAAGCGTTTAAACGCAATCTAATGCCTTTTTTTTCAATTTAAAGTTTTTATTTTTATATCTGGAATTTTTTTTGGCCTTTTTAAGCGTTTAAACGCTATCTAATGCCTTTTTTTTCAATTTAAAGTTTTTATTTTCATATCTGGATTTTTTTTTGGCCTTTTTAAGCGTTTAAACGCTATCTAATGCCTTTTTTTTCAATTTAAAGTTTTTATTTTCATATCTGGATTTTTTTTTGGCCTTTTTAAGCGTTTAAACGCAATCTAATGCCTTTTTTTTCAATTTAAAGTTTTTATTTTTATATCTGGAATTTTTTTTGGCCTTTTTAAGCGTTTAAACGCTATCTAATGCCTTTTTTTTCAATTTAAAGTTTTTATTTTTATATCTGAAATTTTTTTTGGCCTTTTTAAGCGTTTAAACGCTATCTAATGCCTTTTTTTTCAATTTAAAGTTTTTATTTTCATATCTGGATTTTTTTTTGGCCTTTTTAAGCGTTTAAACGCTATCTAATGCCTTTTTTTTCAATTTAAAGTTTTTATTTTCATATCTGGATTTTTTTTTGGCCTTTTTAAGCGTTTAAACGCTATCTAATGCCTTTTTTTTCAATTTAAAGTTTTTATTTTTATATCTGGAATTTTTTTTGGCCTTTTTAAGCGTTTAAACGCTATCTAATGCCTTTTTTTTCAATTTAAAGTTTTTATTTTCATATCTGGATTTTTTTTTGGCCTTTTTAAGCGTTTAAACGCTATCTAATGCCTTTTTTTTCAATTTAAAGTTTTTATTTTCATATCTGGATTTTTTTTTGGCCTTTTTAAGCGTTTAAACGCAATCTAATGCCTTTTTTTTCAATTTAAAGTTTTTATTTTTATATCTGGAATTTTTTTTGGCCTTTTTAAGCGTTTAAACGCTATCTAATGCCTTTTTTTTCAATTTAAAGTTTTTATTTTTATATCTGAAATTTTTTTTGGCCTTTTTAAGCGTTTAAACGCTATCTAATGCCTTTTTTTTCAATTTAAAGTTTTTATTTTCATATCTGGATTTTTTTTTGGCCTTTTTAAGCGTTTAAACGCTATCTAATGCCTTTTTTTTCAATTTAAAGTTTTTATTTTCATATCTGGATTTTTTTTTGGCCTTTTTAAGCGTTTAAACGCTATCTAATGCCTTTTTTTTCAATTTAAAGTTTTTTTTTTTATATCTGGAATTTTTTTTGGCCTTTTTAAGCGTTTAAACGCTATCTAATGCCTTTTTTTTCAATTTAAAGTTTTTTTTTTATATCTGGAATTTTTTTTGGCCTTTTTAAGCGTTTAAACGCTATCTAATGCCTTTTTTTTCAATTTAAAGTTTTTATTTTCATATCTGGATTTTTTTTTGGCCTTTTTAAGCGTTTAAACGCTATCTAATGCCTTTTTTTTCAATTTAAAGTTTTTATTTTTATATCTGGAATTTTTTTTGGCCTTTTTAAGCGTTTAAACGCTATCTAATGCCTTTTTTTTCAATTTAAAGTTTTTATTTTTATATCTGGAATTTTTTTTGGCCTTTTTAAGTGTTTAAACGCTATCTAATGCCTTTTTTTTTCAATTTAAAGTTTTTATTTTTATATCTGGAATTTTTTTTGGCCTTTTTAAGCGTTTAAACGCTATCTAATGCCTTTTTTTTCAATTTAAAGTTTTTTTTTTTATATCTGGAATTTTTTTTGGCCTATTTAAGCGTTTAAACGCTATTTTATGCCTTTTTTTTCAATTTAAAGTTTTTATTTTCATATCTGGATTTTTTTTTGGCCTTTTTAAGCGTTTAAACGCTATCTAATGCCTTTTTTTTCAATTTAAAGTTTTTATTTTTATATCTGGAATTTTTTTTGGCCTTTTTAAGCGTTTAAACGCTATCTAATGCCTTTTTTTTCAATTTAAAGTTTTTTTTTTATATCTGGAATTTTTTTTGGCCTTTTTAAGCGTTTAAACGCTATCTAATGCCTTTTTTTTCAATTTAAAGTTTTTATTTTCATATCTGGATTTTTTTTTGGCCTTTTTAAGCGTTTAAACGCTATCTAATGCCTTTTTTTTCAATTTAAAGTTTTTATTTTCATATCTGGATTTTTTTTTGGCCTTTTTAAGCGTTTAAACGCTATCTAATGCCTTTTTTTTCAATTTAAAGTTTTTTTTTTTATATCTGGAATTTTTTTTGGCCTTTTTAAGCGTTTAAACGCTATCTAATGCCTTTTTTTTCAATTTAAAGTTTTTATTTTCATATCTGGATTTTTTTTTGGCCTTTTTAAGCGTTTAAACGCTATCTAATGCCTTTTTTTTCAATTTAAAGTTTTTATTTTTATATCTGGAATTTTTTTTGGCCTTTTTAAGCGTTTAAACGCTATCTAATGCCTTTTTTTTCAATTTAAAGTTTTTTTTTTATATCTGGAATTTTTTTTGGCCTTTTTAAGCGTTTAAACGCTATCTAATGCCTTTTTTTTCAATTTAAAGTTTTTATTTTCATATCTGGATTTTTTTTTGGCCTTTTTAAGCGTTTAAACGCTATCTAATGCCTTTTTTTTCAATTTAAAGTTTTTATTTTTATATCTGGAATTTTTTTTGGCCTTTTTAAGCGTTTAAACGCTATCTAATGCCTTTTTTTTCAATTTAAAGTTTTTATTTTTATATCTGGAATTTTTTTTGGCCTTTTTAAGTGTTTAAACGCTATCTAATGCCTTTTTTTTTCAATTTAAAGTTTTTATTTTTATATCTGGAATTTTTTTTGGCCTTTTTAAGCGTTTAAACGCTATCTAATGCCTTTTTTTTCAATTTAAAGTTTTTTTTTTTATATCTGGAATTTTTTTTGGCCTATTTAAGCGTTTAAACGCTATTTTATGCCTTTTTTTTCAATTTAAAGTTTTTATTTTCATATCTGGATTTTTTTTTGGCCTTTTTAAGCGTTTAAACGCTATCTAATGCCTTTTTTTTCAATTTAAAGTTTTTATTTTTATATCTGGAATTTTTTTTGGCCTTTTTAAGCGTTTGAACGCTATCTAATGCCTTTTTTTTCAATTTAAAGTTTTTTTTTTATATCTGGAATTTTTTTTGGCCTTTTTAAGCGTTTAAACGCTATCTAATGCCTTTTGTTTCAATTTAAAGTTTTTATTTTTATATTTGGAATTTTTTTTGGCCTTTTTAAGCGTTTAAACGCTATCTAATGCCTTTTTTTTCAATTTAAAGTTTTTATTTTTATATCTGGAATTTTTTTTGGCCTTTTTAAGCGTTTAAACGCTATCTAATGCCTTTTTTTTCAATTTAAAGTTTTTATTTTTATATCTGGAATTTTTTTTGGCCTTTTTAAGCGTTTGAACGCTATCTAATGCCTTTTTTTTCAATTTAAAGTTTTTATTTTTATATCTGGAATTTTTTCTGGCCTTTTTAAGCGTTTAAACGCTATCTAATGCCTTTTTTTTCAATTTAAAGTTTTTTTTTTCATATCTGGAATTTTTTTTGGCCTTTTTAAGCGTTTAAACGCTATCTAATGCCTTTTTTTTCAATTTAAAGTTTATATTTTTATATCTGGAATTTTTTTTGGCCTTTTTAAGCGTTTAAACGCTATCTAATGCCTTTTTTTTCAATTTAAAGTTTTTATTTTTATATCTGGAATTTTTTTTGGCCTTTTTAAGCGTTTAAACGCTATCTTATGCCTTTTTTTCAATTTAAAGATTTTTTTTTTATATCTGGAATTTTTTTTGGCCTTTTTAAGCGTTTAAACGCTATCTAATGCCTTTTTTTTCAATTTAAAGTTTTTATTTTTATATCTGGAATTTTTTTTGGCCTTTTTAAGCGTTTAAACGCTATCTAATGCCTTTTTTTTCAATTTAAAGTTTTTATTTTCATATCTGGATTTTTTTTGGCCTTTTTAAGCGTTTAAACGCTATCTAATGCCTTTTTTTTTCAATTTAAAGTTTTTATTTTCATATCTGGATTTTTTTTTGGCCTTTTTAAGCGTTTAAACGCTATCTAATGCCTTTTTTTTCAATTTAAAGTTTTTATTTTCATATCTGGATTTTTTTTTGGCCTTTTTAAGCGTTTAAACGCTATCTAATGCCTTTTTTTTCAATTTAAAGTTTTTATTTTTATATCTGGAATTTTTTTTGGCCTTTTTAAGCGTTTAAACGCTATCTAGTGCCTTTTTTTTCAATTTAAAGTTTTTATTTTTATATCTGGAATTTTTTTTGGCCTTTTTAAGCGTTTAAACGCTATCTAATGCCTTTTTTTTCAATTTAAAGTTTTTTTTTTATATCTGGAATTTTTTTTGGCCTTTTTAAGCGTTTAAACGCTATCTAATGCCTTTTTTTTCAATTTAAAGTTTTTATTTTCATATCTGGATTTTTTTTTGGCCTTTTTAAGCGTTTAAACGCTATCTAATGCCTTTTTTTTCAATTTAAAGTTTTTTTTTTATATCTGGAATTTTTTTTGGCCTTTTTAAGCGTTTAAACGCTATCTAATGCCTTTTTTTTCAATTTAAAGTTTTTATTTTCATATCTGGATTTTTTTTGGCCTTTTTAAGCGTTTAAACGCTATCTAATGCCTTTTTTTTCAATTTAAAGTTTTTATTTTTATATCTGGAATTTTTTTTGGCCTTTTTAAGCGTTTAAACGCTATCTAATGCCTTTTTTTTCAATTTAAAGTTTTTATTTTTATATCTGGAATTTTTTTTGGCCTTTTTAAGTGTTTAAACGCTATCTAATGCCTTTTTTTTCAATTTAAAGTTTTTATTTTTATATCTGGAATTTTTTTTGGCCTTTTTAAGCGTTTAAACGCTATCTAATGCCTTTTTTTTCAATTTAAAGTTTTTATTTTTATATCTGGAATTTTTTTTGGCCTTTTTAAGTGTTTAAACGCAATCTAATGCCTTTTTTTCAATTTAAAGTTTTTTTTTTATATCTGGAATTTTTTTTGGCCTTTTTAAGCGTTTAAACGCTATCTAATGCCTTTTTTTTTCAATTTAAAGTTTTTATTTTCATATCTGGATTTTTTTTTGGCCTTTTTAAGCGTTTAAACGCTATCTAATGCCTTTTTTTTCAATTTAAAGTTTTTATTTTCATATCTGGATTTTTTTTTGGCCTTTTTAAGCGTTTAAACGCTATCTAATGCCTTTTTTTTCAATTTAAAGTTTTTTTTTTATATCTGGAATTTTTTTTGGCCTTTTTAAGCGTTTAAACGCTATCTAATGCCTTTTTTTTCAATTTAAAGTTTTTATTTTCATATCTGGATTTTTTTTGGCCTTTTTAAGCGTTTAAACGCTATCTAATGCCTTTTTTTTCAATTTAAAGTTTTTATTTTTATATCTGGAATTTTTTTTGGCCTTTTTAAGCGTTTAAACGCTATCTAATGCCTTTTTTTTCAATTTAAAGTTTTTATTTTTATATCTGGAATTTTTTTTGGCCTTTTTAAGTGTTTAAACGCTATCTAATGCCTTTTTTTTCAATTTAAAGTTTTTATTTTTATATCTGGAATTTTTTTTGGCCTTTTTAAGCGTTTAAACGCTATCTAATGCCTTTTTTTTCAATTTAAAGTTTTTATTTTTATATCTGGAATTTTTTTTGGCCTTTTTAAGTGTTTAAACGCAATCTAATGCCTTTTTTTTCAATTTAAAGTTTTTATTTTTATATCTGGAATTTTTTTTGGCCTTTTTAAGCGTTTAAACGCTATCTAATGCCTTTTTTTTCAATTTAAAGTTTTTATTTTTATATCTGAAATTTTTTTTGGCCTTTTTAAGCGTTTAAACGCTATCTAATGCCTTTTTTTTCAATTTAAAGTTTTTATTTTCATATCTGGATTTTTTTTTGGCCTTTTTAAGCGTTTAAACGCTATCTAATGCCTTTTTTTTCAATTTAAAGTTTTTATTTTCATATCTGGATTTTTTTTTGGCCTTTTTAAGCGTTTAAACGCTATCTAATGCCTTTTTTTTCAATTTAAAGTTTTTATTTTTATATCTGGAATTTTTTTTGGCCTTTTTAAGCGTTTAAACGCTATCTAATGCCTTTTTTTTCAATTTAAAGTTTTTTTTTTTATATCTGGAATTTTTTTTGGCCTTTTTAAGCGTTTAAACGCTATCTAATGCCTTTTTTTTCAATTTAAAGTTTTTATTTTCATATCTGGATTTTTTTTTGGCCTTTTTAAGCGTTTAAACGCTATCTAATGCCTTTTTTTTCAATTTAAAGTTTTTATTTTCATATCTGGATTTTTTTTTGGCCTTTTTAAGCGTTTAAACGCTATCTAATGCCTTTTTTTCAATTTAAAGTTTTTATTTTTATATCTGGAATTTTTTTTGGCCTTTTTAAGCGTTTAAACGCTATCTAATGCCTTTTTTTTCAATTTAAAGTTTTTTTTTTATATCTGGAATTTTTTTTGGCCTTTTTAAGCGTTTAAACGCTATCTAATGCCTTTTTTTTCAATTTAAAGTTTTTATTTTCATATCTGGATTTTTTTTTGGCCTTTTTAAGCGTTTAAACGCTATCTAATGCCTTTTTTTTCAATTTAAAGTTTTTATTTTTATATCTGGAATTTTTTTTGGCCTTTTTAAGCGTTTAAACGCTATCTAATGCCTTTTTTTTCAATTTAAAGTTTTTATTTTTATATCTGGAATTTTTTTTGGCCTTTTTAAGTGTTTAAACGCTATCTAATGCCTTTTTTTTTCAATTTAAAGTTTTTATTTTTATATCTGGAATTTTTTTTGGCCTTTTTAAGCGTTTAAACGCTATCTAATGCCTTTTTTTTCAATTTAAAGTTTTTTTTTTTATATCTGGAATTTTTTTTGGCCTATTTAAGCGTTTAAACGCTATTTTATGCCTTTTTTTTCAATTTAAAGTTTTTATTTTCATATCTGGATTTTTTTTTGGCCTTTTTAAGCGTTTAAACGCTATCTAATGCCTTTTTTTTCAATTTAAAGTTTTTATTTTTATATCTGGAATTTTTTTTGGCCTTTTTAAGCGTTTAAACGCTATCTAATGCCTTTTTTTTCAATTTAAAGTTTTTATTTTTATATCTGGAATTTTTTTTGGCCTTTTTAAGTGTTTAAACGCTATCTAATGCCTTTTTTTTCAATTTAAAGTTTTTATTTTTATATCTGGAATTTTTTTTGGCCTTTTTAAGCGTTTAAACGCTATCTAATGCCTTTTTTTTCAATTTAAAGTTTTTTTTTTTATATCTGGAATTTTTTTTGGCCTATTTAAGCGTTTAAACGCTATTTTATGCCTTTTTTTTCAATTTAAAGTTTTTATTTTCATATCTGGATTTTTTTTTGGCCTTTTTAAGCGTTTAAACGCTATCTAATGCCTTTTTTTTCAATTTAAAGTTTTTTTTTTTATATCTGGATTTTTTTTGGCCTTTTTAAGCGTTTAAACGCTATCTAATGCCTTTTTTTTCAATTTAAAGTTTTTATTTTCATATCTGGAATTTTTTTTGGCCTTTTTAAGCGTTTAAACGCTATCTAATGCCTTTTTTTCAATTTAAAGTTTTTATTTTTATATCTGGAATTTTTTTTGGCCTTTTTAAGCGTTTAAACGCTATCTAATGCCTTTTTTTCAATTTAAAGTTTTTATTTTTATATCTGGATTTTTTTTTGGCCTTTTTAAGCGTTTAAACGCTATCTAATGCCTTTTTTTTCAATTTAAAGTTTTTATTTTCATATCTGGATTTTTTTTTGGCCTTTTTAAGCGTTTAAACGCTATCTAATGCCTTTTTTTTCAATTTAAAGTTTTTTTTTTTATATCTGGAATTTTTTTTGGCCTTTTTAAGCGTTTAAACGCTATCTAGTGCCTTTTTTTTCAATTTAAAGTTTTTTTTTTATATCTGGAATTTTTTTTGGCCTTTTTAAGCGTTTAAACGCTATCTAATGCCTTTTTTTTCAATTTAAAGTTTTTATTTTTATATCTGGAATTTTTTTTGGCCTTTTTAAGCGTTTAAACGCTATCTAATGCCTTTTTTTCAATTTAAAGTTTTTATTTTTATATCTGGAATTTTTTTTGGCCTTTTTAAGCGTTTAAACGCTATCTAATGCCTTTTTTTTCAATTTAAAGTTTTTTTTTTATATCTGGAATTTTTTTTGGCCTTTTTAAGCGTTTAAACGCTATCTAATGCCTTTTTTTTCAATTTAAAGTTTTTATTTTCATATCTGGATTTTTTTTTGGCCTTTTTAAGTGTTTAAACGCTATCTAATGCCTTTTTTTTCAATTTAAAGTTTTTATTTTCATATCTGGATTTTTTTTTGGCCTTTTTAAGCGTTTAAACGCTATCTAATGCCTTTTTTTCAATTTAAAGTTTTTATTTTCATATCTGGATTTTTTTTTGCCTTTTTAAGCGTTTAAACGCTATCTAATGCCTTTTTTTCAATTTAAAGTTTTTTTTTTATATCTGGAATTTTTTTTGGCCTTTTTAAGCGTTTAAACGCTATCTAATGCCTTTTTTTTTCAATTTAAAGTTTTTATTTTCATATCTGGATTTTTTTTTGGCCTTTTTAAGCGTTTAAACGCTATCTAATGCCTTTTTTTTCAATTTAAAGTTTTTATTTTCATATCTGGATTTTTTTTTGGCCTTTTTAAGCGTTTAAACGCTATCTAATGCCTTTTTTTCAATTTAAAGTTTTTATTTTTATATCTGGAATTTTTTTTGGCCTTTTTAAGCGTTTAAACGCTATCTAATGCCTTTTTTTCAATTTAAAGTTTTTATTTTTATATCTGGATTTTTTTTTGGCCTTTTTAAGCGTTTAAACGCTATCTAATGCCTTTTTTTTCAATTTAAAGTTTTTATTTTCATATCTGGATTTTTTTTTGGCCTTTTTAAGCGTTTAAACGCTATCTAATGCCTTTTTTTTCAATTTAAAGTTTTTATTTTCATATCTGGATTTTTTTTTGGCCTTTTTAAGCGTTTAAACGCTATCTAATGCCTTTTTTTCAATTTAAAGTTTTTATTTTTATATCTGGAATTTTTTTTGGCCTTTTTAAGCGTTTAAACGCTATCTAATGCCTTTTTTTTCAATTTAAAGTTTTTATTTTCATATCTGGATTTTTTTTTGCCTTTTTAAGCGTTTAAACGCTATCTAATGCCTTTTTTTCAATTTAAAGTTTTTTTTTTATATCTGGAATTTTTTTTGGCCTTTTTAAGCGTTTAAACGCTATCTAATGCCTTTTTTTTTCAATTTAAAGTTTTTATTTTCATATCTGGATTTTTTTTTGGCCTTTTTAAGCGTTTAAACGCTATCTAATGCCTTTTTTTTCAATTTAAAGTTTTTATTTTCATATCTGGATTTTTTTTTGGCCTTTTTAAGCGTTTAAACGCTATCTAATGCCTTTTTTTTCAATTTAAAGTTTTTTTTTTATATCTGGAATTTTTTTTGGCCTTTTTAAGCGTTTAAACGCTATCTAATGCCTTTTTTTTCAATTTAAAGTTTTTATTTTCATATCTGGATTTTTTTTGGCCTTTTTAAGCGTTTAAACGCTATCTAATGCCTTTTTTTTCAATTTAAAGTTTTTATTTTTATATCTGGAATTTTTTTTGGCCTTTTTAAGCGTTTAAACGCTATCTAATGCCTTTTTTTTCAATTTAAAGTTTTTATTTTTATATCTGGAATTTTTTTTGGCCTTTTTAAGCGTTTAAACGCTATCTAATGCCTTTTTTTTCAATTTAAAGTTTTTATTTTTATATCTGGAATTTTTTTTGGCCTTTTTAAGTGTTTAAACGCTATCTAATGCCTTTTTTTTCAATTTAAAGTTTTTATTTTTATATCTGGAATTTTTTTTGGCCTTTTTAAGCGTTTAAACGCTATCTAATGCCTTTTTTTTCAATTTAAAGTTTTTATTTTTATATCTGGAATTTTTTTTGGCCTTTTTAAGTGTTTAAACGCAATCTAATGCCTTTTTTTTCAATTTAAAGTTTTTATTTTTATATCTGGAATTTTTTTTGGCCTTTTTAAGCGTTTAAACGCTATCTAATGCCTTTTTTTTCAATTTAAAGTTTTTATTTTTATATCTGAAATTTTTTTTGGCCTTTTTAAGCGTTTAAACGCTATCTAATGCCTTTTTTTTCAATTTAAAGTTTTTATTTTCATATCTGGATTTTTTTTTGGCCTTTTTAAGCGTTTAAACGCTATCTAATGCCTTTTTTTTCAATTTAAAGTTTTTATTTTCATATCTGGATTTTTTTTTGGCCTTTTTAAGCGTTTAAACGCTATCTAATGCCTTTTTTTCAATTTAAAGTTTTTATTTTTATATCTGGATTTTTTTTTGGCCTTTTTAAGCGTTTAAACGCTATCTAATGCCTTTTTTTTCAATTTAAAGTTTTTATTTTCATATCTGGATTTTTTTTTGGCCTTTTTAAGCGTTTAAACGCTATCTAATGCCTTTTTTTTCAATTTAAAGTTTTTATTTTCATATCTGGATTTTTTTTTGGCCTTTTTAAGCGTTTAAACGCTATCTAATGCCTTTTTTTTCAATTTAAAGTTTTTATTTTCATATCTGGATTTTTTTTTGGCCTTTTTAAGCGTTTAAACGCTATCTAATGCCTTTTTTTCAATTTAAAGTTTTTATTTTTATATCTGGAATTTTTTTTGGCCTTTTTAAGCGTTTAAACGCTATCTAATGCCTTTTTTTTCAATTTAAAGTTTTTATTTTTATATCTGAAATTTTTTTTGGCCTTTTTAAGCGTTTAAACGCTATCTAATGCCTTTTTTTTCAATTTAAAGTTTTTATTTTCATATCTGGATTTTTTTTTGGCCTTTTTAAGCGTTTAAACGCTATCTAATGCCTTTTTTTTCAATTTAAAGTTTTTATTTTCATATCTGGAATTTTTTTTGGCCTTTTTAAGCGTTTAAACGCTATCTAATGCCTTTTTTTCAATTTAAAGTTTTTATTTTTATATCTGGAATTTTTTTTGGCCTTTTTAAGCGTTTAAACGCTATCTAATGCCTTTTTTTCAATTTAAAGTTTTTATTTTTATATCTGGATTTTTTTTTGGCCTTTTTAAGCGTTTAAACGCTATCTAATGCCTTTTTTTTCAATTTAAAGTTTTTATTTTCATATCTGGATTTTTTTTTGGCCTTTTTAAGCGTTTAAACGCTATCTAATGCCTTTTTTTTCAATTTAAAGTTTTTTTTTTTATATCTGGAATTTTTTTTGGCCTTTTTAAGCGTTTAAACGCTATCTAGTGCCTTTTTTTTCAATTTAAAGTTTTTTTTTTATATCTGGAATTTTTTTTGGCCTTTTTAAGCGTTTAAACGCTATCTAATGCCTTTTTTTTCAATTTAAAGTTTTTATTTTTATATCTGGAATTTTTTTTGGCCTTTTTAAGCGTTTAAACGCTATCTAATGCCTTTTTTTCAATTTAAAGTTTTTATTTTTATATCTGGAATTTTTTTTGGCCTTTTTAAGCGTTTAAACGCTATCTAATGCCTTTTTTTTCAATTTAAAGTTTTTTTTTTATATCTGGAATTTTTTTTGGCCTTTTTAAGCGTTTAAACGCTATCTAATGCCTTTTTTTTCAATTTAAAGTTTTTATTTTCATATCTGGATTTTTTTTTGGCCTTTTTAAGTGTTTAAACGCTATCTAATGCCTTTTTTTTCAATTTAAAGTTTTTATTTTCATATCTGGATTTTTTTTTGGCCTTTTTAAGCGTTTAAACGCTATCTAATGCCTTTTTTTTCAATTTAAAGTTTTTATTTTCATATCTGGATTTTTTTTTGCCTTTTTAAGCGTTTAAACGCTATCTAATGCCTTTTTTTCAATTTAAAGTTTTTTTTTTATATCTGGAATTTTTTTTGGCCTTTTTAAGCGTTTAAACGCTATCTAATGCCTTTTTTTTTCAATTTAAAGTTTTTATTTTCATATCTGGATTTTTTTTTGGCCTTTTTAAGCGTTTAAACGCTATCTAATGCCTTTTTTTTCAATTTAAAGTTTTTATTTTCATATCTGGATTTTTTTTTGGCCTTTTTAAGCGTTTAAACGCTATCTAATGCCTTTTTTTTCAATTTAAAGTTTTTTTTTTATATCTGGAATTTTTTTTGGCCTTTTTAAGCGTTTAAACGCTATCTAATGCCTTTTTTTTCAATTTAAAGTTTTTATTTTCATATCTGGATTTTTTTTGGCCTTTTTAAGCGTTTAAACGCTATCTAATGCCTTTTTTTTCAATTTAAAGTTTTTATTTTTATATCTGGAATTTTTTTTGGCCTTTTTAAGCGTTTAAACGCTATCTAATGCCTTTTTTTTCAATTTAAAGTTTTTATTTTTATATCTGGAATTTTTTTTGGCCTTTTTAAGCGTTTAAACGCTATCTAATGCCTTTTTTTTCAATTTAAAGTTTTTATTTTTATATCTGGAATTTTTTTTGGCCTTTTTAAGTGTTTAAACGCTATCTAATGCCTTTTTTTTCAATTTAAAGTTTTTATTTTTATATCTGGAATTTTTTTTGGCCTTTTTAAGCGTTTAAACGCTATCTAATGCCTTTTTTTTCAATTTAAAGTTTTTATTTTTATATCTGGAATTTTTTTTGGCCTTTTTAAGTGTTTAAACGCAATCTAATGCCTTTTTTTTCAATTTAAAGTTTTTATTTTTATATCTGGAATTTTTTTTGGCCTTTTTAAGCGTTTAAACGCTATCTAATGCCTTTTTTTTCAATTTAAAGTTTTTATTTTTATATCTGAAATTTTTTTTGGCCTTTTTAAGCGTTTAAACGCTATCTAATGCCTTTTTTTTCAATTTAAAGTTTTTATTTTCATATCTGGATTTTTTTTTGGCCTTTTTAAGCGTTTAAACGCTATCTAATGCCTTTTTTTTCAATTTAAAGTTTTTATTTTCATATCTGGATTTTTTTTTGGCCTTTTTAAGCGTTTAAACGCTATCTAATGCCTTTTTTTTCAATTTAAAGTTTTTATTTTTATATCTGGAATTTTTTTTGGCCTTTTTAAGCGTTTAAACGCTATCTAATGCCTTTTTTTTCAATTTAAAGTTTTTTTTTTTATATCTGGAATTTTTTTTGGCCTTTTTAAGCGTTTAAACGCTATCTAATGCCTTTTTTTTCAATTTAAAGTTTTTATTTTCATATCTGGATTTTTTTTTGGCCTTTTTAAGCGTTTAAACGCTATCTAATGCCTTTTTTTTCAATTTAAAGTTTTTATTTTCATATCTGGATTTTTTTTTGGCCTTTTTAAGCGTTTAAACGCTATCTAATGCCTTTTTTTCAATTTAAAGTTTTTATTTTTATATCTGGAATTTTTTTTGGCCTTTTTAAGCGTTTAAACGCTATCTAATGCCTTTTTTTTCAATTTAAAGTTTTTTTTTTATATCTGGAATTTTTTTTGGCCTTTTTAAGCGTTTAAACGCTATCTAATGCCTTTTTTTTCAATTTAAAGTTTTTATTTTCATATCTGGATTTTTTTTTGGCCTTTTTAAGCGTTTAAACGCAATCTAATGCCTTTTTTTTCAATTTAAAGTTTTTATTTTTATATCTGGAATTTTTTTTGGCCTTTTTAAGCGTTTAAACGCTATCTAATGCCTTTTTTTTCAATTTAAAGTTTTTATTTTTATATCTGGAATTTTTTTTGGCCTTTTTAAGTGTTTAAACGCTATCTAATGCCTTTTTTTTTCAATTTAAAGTTTTTATTTTTATATCTGGAATTTTTTTTGGCCTTTTTAAGCGTTTAAACGCTATCTAATGCCTTTTTTTTCAATTTAAAGTTTTTTTTTTTATATCTGGAATTTTTTTTGGCCTATTTAAGCGTTTAAACGCTATTTTATGCCTTTTTTTTCAATTTAAAGTTTTTATTTTCATATCTGGATTTTTTTTTGGCCTTTTTAAGCGTTTAAACGCTATCTAATGCCTTTTTTTTCAATTTAAAGTTTTTATTTTTATATCTGGAATTTTTTTTGGCCTTTTTAAGCGTTTGAACGCTATCTAATGCCTTTTTTTTCAATTTAAAGTTTTTATTTTTATATCTGGAATTTTTTTTGGCCTTTTTAAGCGTTTAAACGCTATCTAATGCCTTTTTTTTCAATTTAAAGTTTTTTTTTTATATCTGGAATTTTTTTTGGCCTTTTTAAGCGTTTAAACGCTATCTAATGCCTTTTGTTTCAATTTAAAGTTTTTATTTTTATATTTGGAATTTTTTTTGGCCTTTTTAAGCGTTTAAACGCTATCTAATGCCTTTTTTTTCAATTTAAAGTTTTTATTTTTATATCTGGAATTTTTTTTGGCCTTTTTAAGCGTTTAAACGCTATCTAATGCCTTTTTTTTCAATTTAAAGTTTTTATTTTTATATCTGGAATTTTTTTTGGCCTTTTTAAGCGTTTGAACGCTATCTAATGCCTTTTTTTTCAATTTAAAGTTTTTATTTTTATATCTGGAATTTTTTCTGGCCTTTTTAAGCGTTTAAACGCTATCTAATGCCTTTTTTTTCAATTTAAAGTTTTTTTTTTCATATCTGGAATTTTTTTTGGCCTTTTTAAGCGTTTAAACGCTATCTAATGCCTTTTTTTTCAATTTAAAGTTTATATTTTTATATCTGGAATTTTTTTTGGCCTTTTTAAGCGTTTAAACGCTATCTAATGCCTTTTTTTTCAATTTAAAGTTTTTATTTTTATATCTGGAATTTTTTTTGGCCTTTTTAAGCGTTTAAACGCTATCTTATGCCTTTTTTTTCAATTTAAAGATTTTTTTTTTATATCTGGAATTTTTTTTGGCCTTTTTAAGCGTTTAAACGCTATCTAATGCCTTTTTTTTCAATTTAAAGTTTTTATTTTTATATCTGGAATTTTTTTTGGCCTTTTTAAGCGTTTAAACGCTATCTAATGCCTTTTTTTTCAATTTAAAGTTTTTATTTTCATATCTGGATTTTTTTTGGCCTTTTTAAGCGTTTAAACGCTATCTAATGCCTTTTTTTTTCAATTTAAAGTTTTTATTTTCATATCTGGATTTTTTTTTGGCCTTTTTAAGCGTTTAAACGCTATCTAATGCCTTTTTTTTCAATTTAAAGTTTTTATTTTTATATCTGGATTTTTTTTTGGCCTTTTTAAGCGTTTAAACGCTATCTAATGCCTTTTTTTTCAATTTAAAGTTTTTATTTTCATATCTGGATTTTTTTTTTGGCCTTTTTAAGCAATTAAACGCTATCTAATGCCTTTTTTTTCAATTTAAAGTTTTTATTTTTATATCTGGATTTTTTTTTGGCCTTTTTAAGCGTTTAAACGCTATCTAGTGCCTTTTTTTTCAATTTAAAGTTTTTTTTTTATATCTGGAATTTTTTTTGGCCTTTTTAAGCGTTTAAACGCTATCTAATGCCTTTTTTTTCAATTTAAAGTTTTTATTTTTATATCTGGAATTTTTTTTGGCCTTTTTAAGCGTTTAAACGCTATCTAATGCCTTTTTTTCAATTTAAAGTTTTTATTTTTATATCTGGAATTTTTTTTGGCCTTTTTAAGCGTTTAAACGCTATCTAATGCCTTTTTTTTCAATTTAAAGTTTTTTTTTTATATCTGGAATTTTTTTTGGCCTTTTTAAGCGTTTAAACGCTATCTAATGCCTTTTTTTTCAATTTAAAGTTTTTATTTTCATATCTGGATTTTTTTTTTGGCCTTTTTAAGCGTTTAAACGCTATCTAATGCCTTTTTTTTCAATTTAAAGTTTTTATTTTCATATCTGGATTTTTTTTTGGCCTTTTTAAGTGTTTAAACGCTATCTAGTGCCTTTTTTTTCAATTTAAAGTTTTTATTTTCATATCTGGATTTTTTTTTGGGCTTTTTAAGCGTTTAAACGCTATCTAATGCCTTTTTTTTCAATTTAAAGTTTTTATTTTCATATCTGGATTTTTTTTGGCCTTTTTAAGCGTTTAAACGCTATCTAATGCCTTTTTTTCAATTTAAAGTTTTTTTTTTATATCTGGAATTTTTTTTGGCCTTTTTAAGCGTTTAAACGCTATCTAATGCCTTTTTTTTCAATTTAAAGTTTTTATTTTCATATCTGGATTTTTTTTTGGCCTTTTTAAGCGTTTAAACGCTATCTAATGCCTTTTTTTTCAATTTAAAGTTTTTATTTTCATATCTGGATTTTTTTTTGGCCTTTTTAAGCGTTTAAACGCTATCTAATGCCTTTTTTTTCATTTTAAAGTTTTTTTTTTATATCTGGAATTTTTTTTGGCCTTTTTAAGCGTTTAAACGCTATCTAATGCCTTTTTTTTCAATTTAAAGTTTTTATTTTCATATCTGGATTTTTTTTGGCCTTTTTAAGCGTTTAAACGCTATCTAATGCCTTTTTTTTCAATTTAAAGTTTTTATTTTTATATCTGGAATTTTTTTTGGCCTTTTTAAGCGTTTAAACGCTATCTAATGCCTTTTTTTTCAATTTAAAGTTTTTATTTTTATATCTGGAATTTTTTTTGGCCTTTTTAAGTGTTTAAACGCTATCTAATGCCTTTTTTTTCAATTTAAAGTTTTTATTTTTATATCTGGAATTTTTTTTGGCCTTTTTAAGCGTTTAAACGCTATCTTATGCCTTTTTTTTCAATTTAAAGTTTTTTTTTTATATCTGGAATTTTTTTTGGCCTTTTTAAGCGTTTAAACGCTATCTAATGCCTTTTTTTTCAATTTAAAGTTTTTATTTTTATATCTGGAATTTTTTTTGGCCTTTTTAAGCGTTTAAACGCTATCTAATGCCTTTTTTTTCAATTTAAAGTTTTTATTTTTATATCTGGAATTTTTTTTGGCCTTTTTAAGCGTTTAAACGCTATCTAATGTCTTTTTTTTCAATTTAAAGTTTTTATTTTCATATCTGGATTTTTTTTTGGCCTTTTTAAGCGTTTAAACGCTATCTAATGCCTTTTTTTTCAATTTAAAGTTTTTATTTTCATATCTGGATTTTTTTTTGGCCTTTTTAAGCGTTTAAACGCTATCTAATGCCTTTTTTTTCAATTTAAAGTTTTTATTTTTATATCTGGAATTTTTTTTGGCCTTTTTAAGCGTTTAAACGCTATCTAATGCCTTTTTTTTCAATTTAAAGTTTTTTTTTTTATATCTGGAATTTTTTTTGGCCTTTTTAAGCGTTTAAACGCTATCTAATGCCTTTTTTTTCAATTTAAAGTTTTTATTTTCATATCTGGATTTTTTTTTGGCCTTTTTAAGCGTTTAAACGCTATCTAATGCCTTTTTTTTCAATTTAAAGTTTTTATTTTTATATCTGGAATTTTTTTTGGCCTTTTTAAGCGTTTAAACGCTATCTAATGCCTTTTTTTTCAATTTAAAGTTTTTTTTTTTATATCTGGAATTTTTTTTGGCCTTTTTAAGCGTTTAAACGCTATCTAATGCCTTTTTTTTCAATTTAAAGTTTTTATTTTCATATCTGGATTTTTTTTTGGCCTTTTTAAGCGTTTACACGCTATCTAATGCCTTTTTTTTCAATTTAAAGTTTTTATTTTCATATCTGGATTTTTTTTTGGCCTTTTTAAGCGTTTAAACGCTATCTAATGCCTTTTTTTTCAATTTAAAGTTTTTATTTTCATATCTGGATTTTTTTTTGGCCTTTTTAAGCGTTTACACGCTATCTAATGCCTTTTTTTTCAATTTAAAGTTTTTATTTTCATATCTGGATTTTTTTTTGGCCTTTTTAAGCGTTTAAACGCTATCTAATGCCTTTTTTTTCAATTTAAAGTTTTTATTTTTATATCTGGAATTTTTTTTGGCCTTTTTAAGCGTTTAAACGCCATCTAATGCCTTTTTTTTTTATATCTGGATTTTTTTTTGGCCTTTTTAAGCGTTTAAACGCTATCTAATGCCTTTTTTTTCAATTTAAAGTTTTTATTTTTATATCTGGATTTTTTTTTGGCCTTTTTAAGCGTTTAAACGCTATCTAATGCCTTTTTTTTCAATTTAAAGTTTTTATTTTCATATCTGGATTTTTTTTTGGCCTTTTTAAGCGTTTAAACGCTATCTAATGCCTTTTTTTTCAATTTAAAGTTTTTATTTTTATATCTGGATTTTTTTTTGGCCTTTTTAAGCGTTTAAACGCTATCTAGTGCCTTTTTTTTTAATTTAAAGTTTTTTTTTATATCTGGAATTTTTTTTGGCCTTTTTAAGCGTTTAAACGCTATCTAATGCCTTTTTTTTCAATTTAAAGTTTTTATTTTCATATCTGGATTTTTTTTTGGCCTTTTTAAGCGTTTAAACGCTATCTAATGCCTTTTTTTTCAATTTGAAGTTTTTATTTTTATATCTGGATTTTTTTTTGGCCTTTTTAAGCGTTTAAACGCTATCTAATGCCTTTTTTTTCAATTTAAAGTTTTTTTTTTATATCTGGAATTTTTTTGGCCTTTTTAAGCGTTTAAACGCTATCTAAAGCCTTTTTTTTCAATTTAAAGTTTTTATTTTCATATCTGGATTTTTTTTGGCCTTTTTAAGCGTTGAAACGCTATCTAATGCCTTTTTTTTCAATTTAAAGTTTTTATTTTTATATCTGGAATTTTTTTTGGCCTTTTTAAGCGTTTAAACGCTATCTAATGCCTTTTTTTCAATTTAAAGTTTTTTTTTTTATATCTGGAATTTTTTTTGGCCTTTTTAAGCGTTTAAACGCTATCTAATGCCTTTTTTTTCAATTTAAAGTTTTTATTTTCATATCTGGATTTTTTTTTGGCCTTTTTAAGCGTTTAAACGCTATCTAATGCCTTTTTTTTCAATTTAAAGTTTTTATTTTTATATCTGGAATTTTTTTTGGCCTTTTTAAGCGTTTAAACGCTATCTAATGCCTTTTTTTTCAATTTAAAGTTTTTTTTTGTATATCTGGAGTTTTTTTTGGCCTTTTTAAGCGTTTAAACGCTATCTAATGCCTTTTTTTTTCAATTTAAAGTTTTTATTTTCATATCTGGATTTTTTTTTGGCCTTTTTAAGCGTTTAAACGCTATCTAATGCCTTTTTTTCCAATTTAAAGTTTTTATTTTTATATCTGGATTTTTTTTTGGCCTTTTTAAGCGTTTAAACGCTATCTAATGCCTTTTTTTTCAATTTAAAGTTTTTTTTTTATATCTGGAATTTTTTTTGGCCTTTTTAAGCGTTTAAACGCTATCTAATGCCTTTTTTTTCAATTTAAAGTTTATATTTTTATATCTGGAATTTTTTTTGGCCTTTTTAAGCGTTTAAACGCTATCTAATGCCTTTTTTTTCAATTTAAAGTTTTTATTTTTATATCTGGATTTTTTTTTGGCCTTTTTAAGCGTTTAAACGCTATCTAATGCCTTTTTTTTCAATTTAAAGTTTTTATTTTCATATCTGGATTTTTTTTTGGCCTTTTTAAGCGTTTAAACGCTATCTAATGCCTTTTTTTTCAATTTAAAGTTTTTATTTTTATATCTGGATTTTTTTTTGGCCTTTTTAAGCGTTTAAACGCTATCTAATGCCTTTTTTTTCAATTTAAAGTTTTTTTTTTATATCTGGAATTTTTTTTGGCCTTTTTAAGCGTTTAAACGCTATCTAATGCCTTTTTTTTTCAATTTAAAGTTTTTATTTTCATATCTGGATTTTTTTTTGGCCTTTTTAAGCGTTTAAACGCTATCTAATGCCTTTTTTTTCAATTTAAAGTTTTTATTTTCATATCTGGATTTTTTTTTGGCCTTTTTAAGCGTTTAAACGCTATCTAATGCCTTTTTTTTCAATTTAAAGTTTTTATTTTCATATCTGGATTTTTTTTTGGCCTTTTTAAGCGTTTAAACGCTATCTAATGCCTTTTTTTTCAATTTAAAGTTTTTTTTTTTTATATCTGGAATTTTTTTTGGCCTTTTTAAGCGTTTAAACGCTATCTAGTGCCTTTTTTTTTCAATTTAAAGTTTTTTTTTTATATCTGGAATTTTTTTTGGCCTTTTTAAGCGTTTAAACGCTATCTAATGCCTTTTTTTTCAATTTAAAGTTTTTATTTTCATATCTGGATTTTTTTTTGGCCTTTTTAAGCGTTTAAACGCTATCTAATGCCTTTTTTTTCAATTTAAAGTTTTTATTTTTATATCTGGATTTTTTTTTGGCCTTTTTAAGCGTTTAAACGCTATCTAATGCCTTTTTTTTCAATTTAAAGTTTTTATTTTCATATCTGGATTTTTTTTGGCCTTTTTAAGCGTTTAAACGCTATCTAATGCCTTTTTTTCAATTTAAAGTTTTTATTTTTATATCTGGATTTTTTTTTGGCCTTTTTAAGCGTTTAAACGCTATCTAATGCCTTTTTTTCAATTTAAAGTTTTTATTTTTATATCTGGAATTTTTTTTGGCCTTTTTAAGCGTTTAAACGCTATCTAATGCCTTTTTTTCAATTTAAAGTTTTTATTTTTATATTTGGAATTTTTTTTGGCCTTTTTAAGCGTTTAAACGCTATCTAATGCCTTTTTTTTCAATTTAAAGTTTTTATTTTCATATCTGGATTTTTTTTTGGCCTTTTTAAGCGTTTAAACGCTATCTAATGCCTTTTTTTCAATTTAAAGTTTTTATTTTCATATCTGGAATTTTTTTTGGCCTTTTTAAGCGTTTAAACGCTATCTAATGCCTTTTTTTTTCAATTTAAAGTTTTTATTTTTATATCTGGAATTTTTTTTGGCCTTTTTAAGCGTTTAAACGCTATCTAATGCCTTTTTTTCAATTTAAAGTTTTTTTTTTTATATCTGGAATTTTTTGGCCTTTTTAAGCGTTTAAACGCTATCTTATGCCTTTTTTTTCAATTTAAAGTTTTTATTTTTATATCTGAAATTTTTTTTGGCCTTTTTAAGCGTTTAAACGCTATCTAATGCCTTTTTTTTCAATTTAAAGTTTTTATTTTTATATCTGGAATTTTTTTTGGCCTTTTTAAGCGTTTAAACGCTATCTAATGCCTTTTTTTTCAATTTAAAGTTTTTATTTTTATATCTGGAATTTTTTTTGGCCTTTTTAAGCGTTTAAACGCTATCTAATGCCTTTTTTTTCAATTTAAAGTTTTTATTTTTATATCTGGAATTTTTTTTGGTCTTTTTAAGCGTTTAAACGCTATCTAATGCCTTTTTTTTCAATTTAAAGTTTTTATTTTTATATCTGGAATTTTTTTTGGCCTTTTTAAGCGTTTAAACGCTATCTAATGCCTTTTTTTTCAATTTAAAGTTTTTATTTTTATATCTGGAATTTTTTTTGGCCTTTTTAAGCGTTTAAACGCTATCTAATGCCTTTTTTTTCAATTTAAAGTTTTTATTTTTATATCTGGAATTTTTTTTGGCCTTTTTAAGCGTTTGAACGCTATCTAATGCCTTTTTTTTCAATTTAAAGTTTTTATTTTTATATCTGGAATTTTTTTTGGCCTTTTTAAGCGTTTAAACGCTATCTAATGCCTTTTTTTTCAATTTAAAGTTTTTTTTTTTATATCTGGAATTTTTTTTGGCCTTTTTAAGCGTTTAAACGCTATCTAATGCCTTTTGTTTCAATTTAAAGTTTTTATTTTTATATCTGGAATTTTTTTTGGCCTTTTTAAGCGTTTAAACGCTATCTAATGCCTTTTTTTTCAATTTAAAGTTTTTATTTTTATATCTGGAATTTTTTTTGGCCTTTTTAAGCGTTTAAACGCTATCTAATGCCTTTTTTTTCAATTTAAAGTTTTTATTTTTATATCTGGAATTTTTTTTGGCCTTTTTAAGCGTTTGAACGCTATCTAATGCCTTTTTTTTCAATTTAAAGTTTTTATTTTTATATCTGGAATTTTTTTTGGCCTTTTTAAGCGTTTAAACGCTATCTAATGCCTTTTTTTTCAATTTAAAGTTTTTTTTTTCATATCTGGAATTTTTTTTGGCCTTTTTAAGCGTTTAAACGCTATCTAATGCCTTTTTTTCAATTTAAAGTTTATATTTTTATATCTGGAATTTTTTTTGGCCTTTTTAAGCGTTTAAACGCTATCTAATGCCTTTTTTTTCAATTTAAAGTTTTTATTTTTATATCTGGAATTTTTTTTGGCCTTTTTAAGCGTTTAAACGCTATCTTATGCCTTTTTTTTCAATTTAAAGATTTTTTTTTTATATCTGGAATTTTTTTTGGCCTTTTTAAGCGTTTAAACGCTATCTAATGCCTTTTTTTTCAATTTAAAGTTTTTATTTTTATATCTGGAATTTTTTTTGGCCTTTTTAAGCGTTTAAACGCTATCTAATGCCTTTTTTTTCAATTTAAAGTTTTTATTTTCATATCTGGATTTTTTTTGGCCTTTTTAAGCGTTTAAACGCTATCTAATGCCTTTTTTTTCAATTTAAAGTTTTTATTTTCATATCTGGATTTTTTTTTGGCCTTTTTAAGCGTTTAAACGCTATCTAATGCCTTTTTTTTCAATTTAAAGTTTTTATTTTTATATCTGGATTTTTTTTTGGCCTTTTTAAGCGTTTAAACGCTATCTAATGCCTTTTTTTTCAATTTAAAGTTTTTATTTTTATATCTGGATTTTTTTTTTGGCCTTTTTAAGCGTTTAAACGCTATCTAATGCCTTTTTTTTCAATTTAAAGTTTTTATTTTCATATCTGGATTTTTTTTTGGCCTTTTTAAGCGTTTAAACGCTATCTAATGCCTTTTTTTTCAATTTAAAGTTTTTATTTTCATATCTGGATTTTTTTTGGCCTTTTTAAGCGTTTAAACGCTATCTAATGCCTTTTTTTCAATTTAAAGTTTTTTTTTTATATCTGGAATTTTTTTTGGCCTTTTTAAGCGTTTAAACGCTATCTAATGCCTTTTTTTTCAATTTAAAGTTTTTATTTTCATATCTGGATTTTTTTTTGGCCTTTTTAAGCGTTTAAACGCTATCTAATGCCTTTTTTTTCAATTTAAAGTTTTTATTTTCATATCTGGATTTTTTTTTGGCCTTTTTAAGCGTTTAAACGCTATCTAATGCCTTTTTTTTCAATTTAAAGTTTTTTTTTTATATCTGGAATTTTTTTTGGCCTTTTTAAGCGTTTAAACGCTATCTAATGCCTTTTTTTTCAATTTAAAGTTTTTATTTTCATATCTGGATTTTTTTTGGCCTTTTTAAGCGTTTAAACGCTATCTAATGCCTTTTTTTTCAATTTAAAGTTTTTATTTTTATATCTGGAATTTTTTTTGGCCTTTTTAAGCGTTTAAACGCTATCTAATGCCTTTTTTTTCAATTTAAAGTTTTTATTTTTATATCTGGAATTTTTTTTGGCCTTTTTAAGTGTTTAAACGCTATCTAATGCCTTTTTTTTCAATTTAAAGTTTTTATTTTTATATCTGGAATTTTTTTTGGCCTTTTTAAGCGTTTAAACGCTATCTAATGCCTTTTTTTTCAATTTAAAGTTTTTTTTTTATATCTGGAATTTTTTTTGGCCTTTTTAAGCGTTTAAACGCTATCTAATGCCTTTTTTTTCAATTTAAAGTTTTTATTTTTATATCTGGAATTTTTTTTGGCCTTTTTAAGCGTTTAAAACGCTATCTAATGCCTTTTTTTTCAATTTAAAGTTTTTATTTTTATATCTGGAATTTTTTTTGGCCTTTTTAAGCGTTTAAACGCTATCTAATGTCTTTTTTTTCAATTTAAAGTTTTTATTTTCATATCTGGATTTTTTTTTGGCCTTTTTAAGCGTTTAAACGCTATCTAATGCCTTTTTTTTCAATTTAAAGTTTTTTTTTTATATCTGGAATTTTTTTTGGCCTTTTTAAGCGTTTAAACGCTATCTAATGCCTTTTTTTTCAATTTAAAGTTTTTATTTTTATATCTGGATTTTTTTTTGGCCTTTTTAAGTGTTTAAACGCTATCTAATGCCTTTTTTTTCAATTTAAAGTTTTTATTTTCATATCTGGAATTTTTTTTGGCCTTTTTAAGCGTTTAAACGCTATCTAATGCCTTTTTTTCAATTTAAAGTTTTTATTTTTATATCTGGAATTTTTTTTGGCCTTTTTAAGCGTTTAAACGCTATCTAATGCCTTTTTTTTCAATTTAAAGTTTTTATTTTTATATCTGGAATTTTTTTTGGCCTTTTTAAGCGTTTAAACGCTATCTAATGCCTTTTTTTTCAATTTAAAGTTTTTTTTTTATATCTGGAATTTTTTTTGGCCTTTTTAAGCGTTTAAACGCTATCTAATGCCTTTTTTTTCAATTTAAAGTTTTTATTTTCATATCTGGATTTTTTTTTGGCCTTTTTAAGTGTTTAAACGCTATCTAATGCCTTTTTTTTCAATTTAAAGTTTTTATTTTCATATCTGGAATTTTTTTTGGCCTTTTTAAGCGTTTAAACGCTATCTAATGCCTTTTTTTCAATTTAAAGTTTTTATTTTTATATCTGGAATTTTTTTTGGCCTTTTTAAGCGTTTAAACGCTATCTAATGCCTTTTTTTCAATTTAAAGTTTTTATTTTTATATCTGGATTTTTTTTTGGCCTTTTTAAGCGTTTAAACGCTATCTAATGCCTTTTTTTTCAATTTAAAGTTTTTATTTTCATATCTGGATTTTTTTTTGGCCTTTTTAAGCGTTTAAACGCTATCTAATGCCTTTTTTTTCAATTTAAAGTTTTTTTTTTTATATCTGGAATTTTTTTTGGCCTTTTTAAGCGTTTAAACGCTATCTAGTGCCTTTTTTTTCAATTTAAAGTTTTTTTTTTATATCTGGAATTTTTTTTGGCCTTTTTAAGCGTTTAAACGCTATCTAATGCCTTTTTTTTCAATTTAAAGTTTTTATTTTTATATCTGGAATTTTTTTTTGCCTTTTTAAGCGTTTAAACGCTATCTAATGCCTTTTTTTCAATTTAAAGTTTTTATTTTTATATCTGGAATTTTTTTTGGCCTTTTTAAGCGTTTAAACGCTATCTAATGCCTTTTTTTTCAATTTAAAGTTTTTTTTTTATATCTGGAATTTTTTTTGGCCTTTTTAAGCGTTTAAACGCTATCTAATGCCTTTTTTTTCAATTTAAAGTTTTTATTTTCATATCTGGATTTTTTTTTGGCCTTTTTAAGTGTTTAAACGCTATCTAATGCCTTTTTTTTCAATTTAAAGTTTTTATTTTCATATCTGGATTTTTTTTTGGCCTTTTTAAGCGTTTAAACGCTATCTAATGCCTTTTTTTTCAATTTAAAGTTTTTATTTTCATATCTGGATTTTTTTTTGCCTTTTTAAGCGTTTAAACGCTATCTAATGCCTTTTTTTCAATTTAAAGTTTTTTTTTTATATCTGGAATTTTTTTTGGCCTTTTTAAGCGTTTAAACGCTATCTAATGCCTTTTTTTTTCAATTTAAAGTTTTTATTTTCATATCTGGATTTTTTTTTGGCCTTTTTAAGCGTTTAAACGCTATCTAATGCCTTTTTTTTTCAATTTAAAGTTTTTATTTTCATATCTGGATTTTTTTTTGGCCTTTTTAAGCGTTTAAACGCTATCTAATGCCTTTTTTTTCAATTTAAAGTTTTTTTTTTATATCTGGAATTTTTTTTGGCCTTTTTAAGCGTTTAAACGCTATCTAATGCCTTTTTTTTCAATTTAAAGTTTTTATTTTCATATCTGGATTTTTTTTGGCCTTTTTAAGCGTTTAAACGCTATCTAATGCCTTTTTTTTCAATTTAAAGTTTTTATTTTTATATCTGGAATTTTTTTTGGCCTTTTTAAGCGTTTAAACGCTATCTAATGCCTTTTTTTTCAATTTAAAGTTTTTATTTTTATATCTGGAATTTTTTTTGGCCTTTTTAAGTGTTTAAACGCTATCTAATGCCTTTTTTTTCAATTTAAAGTTTTTATTTTTATATCTGGAATTTTTTTTGGCCTTTTTAAGCGTTTAAACGCTATCTAATGCCTTTTTTTTCAATTTAAAGTTTTTATTTTTATATCTGGAATTTTTTTTGGCCTTTTTAAGTGTTTAAACGCAATCTAATGCCTTTTTTTTCAATTTAAAGTTTTTATTTTTATATCTGGAATTTTTTTTGGCCTTTTTAAGCGTTTAAACGCTATCTAATGCCTTTTTTTTCAATTTAAAGTTTTTATTTTTATATCTGAAATTTTTTTTGGCCTTTTTAAGCGTTTAAACGCTATCTAATGCCTTTTTTTTCAATTTAAAGTTTTTATTTTCATATCTGGATTTTTTTTTGGCCTTTTTAAGCGTTTAAACGCTATCTAATGCCTTTTTTTTCAATTTAAAGTTTTTATTTTCATATCTGGATTTTTTTTTGGCCTTTTTAAGCGTTTAAACGCTATCTAATGCCTTTTTTTTCAATTTAAAGTTTTTATTTTTATATCTGGAATTTTTTTTGGCCTTTTTAAGCGTTTAAACGCTATCTAATGCCTTTTTTTTCAATTTAAAGTTTTTTTTTTTATATCTGGAATTTTTTTTGGCCTTTTTAAGCGTTTAAACGCTATCTAATGCCTTTTTTTTCAATTTAAAGTTTTTATTTTCATATCTGGATTTTTTTTTGGCCTTTTTAAGCGTTTAAACGCTATCTAATGCCTTTTTTTTCAATTTAAAGTTTTTATTTTCATATCTGGATTTTTTTTGGCCTTTTTAAGCGTTTAAACGCTATCTAATGCCTTTTTTTCAATTTAAAGTTTTTATTTTTATATCTGGAATTTTTTTTGGCCTTTTTAAGCGTTTAAACGCTATCTAATGCCTTTTTTTTCAATTTAAAGTTTTTTTTTTATATCTGGAATTTTTTTTGGCCTTTTTAAGCGTTTAAACGCTATCTAATGCCTTTTTTTTCAATTTAAAGTTTTTATTTTCATATCTGGATTTTTTTTTGGCCTTTTTAAGCGTTTAAACGCTATCTAATGCCTTTTTTTTCAATTTAAAGTTTTTATTTTTATATCTGGAATTTTTTTTGGCCTTTTTAAGCGTTTAAACGCTATCTAATGCCTTTTTTTTCAATTTAAAGTTTTTATTTTTATATCTGGAATTTTTTTTGGCCTTTTTAAGTGTTTAAACGCTATCTAATGCCTTTTTTTTTCAATTTAAAGTTTTTATTTTTATATCTGGAATTTTTTTTGGCCTTTTTAAGCGTTTAAACGCTATCTAATGCCTTTTTTTTCAATTTAAAGTTTTTTTTTTTATATCTGGAATTTTTTTTGGCCTATTTAAGCGTTTAAACGCTATTTTATGCCTTTTTTTTCAATTTAAAGTTTTTATTTTCATATCTGGATTTTTTTTTGGCCTTTTTAAGCGTTTAAACGCTATCTAATGCCTTTTTTTTCAATTTAAAGTTTTTATTTTTATATCTGGAATTTTTTTTGGCCTTTTTAAGCGTTTAAACGCTATCTAATGCCTTTTTTTTCAATTTAAAGTTTTTATTTTTATATCTGGAATTTTTTTTGGCCTTTTTAAGTGTTTAAACGCTATCTAATGCCTTTTTTTTCAATTTAAAGTTTTTATTTTTATATCTGGAATTTTTTTTGGCCTTTTTAAGCGTTTAAACGCTATCTAATGCCTTTTTTTTCAATTTAAAGTTTTTTTTTTTATATCTGGAATTTTTTTTGGCCTATTTAAGCGTTTAAACGCTATTTTATGCCTTTTTTTTCAATTTAAAGTTTTTATTTTCATATCTGGATTTTTTTTTGGCCTTTTTAAGCGTTTAAACGCTATCTAATGCCTTTTTTTTCAATTTAAAGTTTTTATTTTTATATCTGGAATTTTTTTTGGCCTTTTTAAGCGTTTAAACGCTATCTAATGCCTTTTTTTTCAATTTAAAGTTTTTTTTTTTATATCTGGAATTTTTTTTGGCCTATTTAAGCGTTTAAACGCTATTTTATGCCTTTTTTTTCAATTTAAAGTTTTTATTTTCATATCTGGATTTTTTTTTGGCCTTTTTAAGCGTTTAAACGCTATCTAATGCCTTTTTTTTCAATTTAAAGTTTTTATTTTTATATCTGGAATTTTTTTTGGCCTTTTTAAGCGTTTAAACGCTATCTAATGCCTTTTTTTTCAATTTAAAGTTTTTATTTTCATATCTGGATTTTTTTTTGGCCTTTTTAAGCGTTTAAACGCTTTCTAATGCCTTTTTTTTCAATTTAAAGTTTTTATTTTTATATCTGGAATTTTTTTTGGCCTTTTTAAGCGTTTAAACGCTATCTAATGCCTTTTTTTTCAATTTAAAGTTTTTATTTTCATATCTGGATTTTTTTTTGGCCTTTTTAAGCGTTTAAACGCTATCTAATGCCTTTTTTTTCAATTTAAAGTTTTTATTTTTATATCTGGAATTTTTTTTGGCCTTTTTAAGCGTTTAAACGCTATCTAATGCCTTTTTTTTCAATTTAAAGTTTTTATTTTCATATCTGGATTTTTTTTTGGCCTTTTTAAGCGTTTAAACGCTATCTAATGCCTTTTTTTTCAATTTAAAGTTTTTATTTTTATATCTGGAATTTTTTTTGGCCTTTTTAAGCGTTTAAACGCTATCTAATGCCTTTTTTTTCAATTTAAAGTTTTTATTTTCATATCTGGATTTTTTTTTGGCCTTTTTAAGCGTTTAAACGCTATCTAATGCCTTTTTTTTCAATTTAAAGTTTTTATTTTTATATCTGGAATTTTTTTTGGCCTTTTTAAGCGTTTAAACGCTATCTAATGCCTTTTTTTCAATTTAAAGTTTTTATTTTCATATCTGGATTTTTTTTTGGCCTTTTTAAGCGTTTAAACGCTATCAAATGCCTTTTTTTTCAATTTAAAGTTTTTATTTTTATATCTGGAATTTTTTTTGGCCTTTTTAAGCGTTTAAACGCTATCTAATGCCTTTTTTTCAATTTAAAGTTTTTATTTTCATAGCTGGATTTTTTTTTGGCCTTTTTAAGCGTTTAAACGCTATCTAATGCCTTTTTTTTCAATTTAAAGTTTTTATTTTTATATCTGGAATTTTTTTTGGCCTTTTTAAGCGTTTAAACGCTATCTAATGCCTTTTTTTTCAATTTAAAGTTTTTATTTTCATATCTGGATTTGTTTTTGGCCTTTTTAAGCGTTTAAACGCTATCTAATGCCTTTTTTTTTTCAATTTAAAGTTTTTATTTTCATATCTGGATTTTTTTTTGGCCTTTTTAAGCGTTTAAACGCTATCTAATGCCTTTTTTTTCAATTTAAAGTTTTTATTTTTATATCTGGAATTTTTTTTGGCCTTTTTAAGCGTTTAAACGCTATCTAATGCCTTTTTTTTCAATTTAAAGTTTTTTTTTTATATCTGGAATTTTTTTTGGCCTTTTTAAGCGTTTAAACGCTATCTAATGCCTTTTTTTTCAATTTAAAGTTTTTATTTTCATATCTGGATTTTTTTTTGGCCTTTTTAAGCGTTTAAACGCTATCTAATGCCTTTTTTGTCAATTTAAAGTTTTTATTTTTATATCTGAAATTTTTTTTGGCCTTTTTAAGCGTTTAAACGCTATCTAATGCCTTTTTTTTCAATTTAAAGTTTTTATTTTCATATCTGGATTTTTTTTTGGCCTTTTTAAGCGTTTAAACGCTATCTAATGCCTTTTTTTTCAATTTAAAGTTTTTATTTTCATATCTGGATTTTTTTTGGCCTTTTTAAGCGTTTAAACGCTATCTAATGCCTTTTTTTTCAATTTAAAGTTTTTTTTTTTATATCTGGAATTTTTTTTGGCCTTTTTAAGCGTTTAAACGCTATCTAATGCCTTTTTTTTCAATTTAAAGTTTTTATTTTCATATCTGGATTTTTTTTTGGCCGTTTTAAGCGTTTAAACGCTATCTAATGCCTTTTTTTCAATTTAAAGTTTTTATTTTCATATCTGGATTTTTTTTTGGCCTTTTTAAGCGTTTAAACGCTATCTAATGCCTTTTTTTTCAATATAAAGTTTTTATTTTTATATCTGGAATTTTTTTTGGCCTTTTTAAGCGTTTAAACGCTATCTAATGCCTTTTTTTTCAATTTAAAGTTTTTATTTTTATATCTGGAATTTTTTTTGGCCTTTTTAAGCGTTTAAACGCTATCTAATGCCTTTTTTTTCAATTTAAAGTTTTTTTTTTATATCTGGAATTTTTTTTGGCCTTTTTAAGCGTTTAAACGCTATCTAATGCCTTTTTTTTCAATTTAAAGTTTTTATTTTCATATCTGGATTTTTTTTTGGCCTTTTTAAGCGTTTAAACGCTATCTAATGCCTTTTTTTTCAATTTAAAGTTTTTATTTTTATATCTGGAATTTTTTTTGGCCTTTTTAAGTGTTTAAACGCTATCTAATGCCTTTTTTTTCAATTTAAAGTTTTTATTTTTATATCTGGAATTTTTTTTGGCCTTTTTAAGCGTTTAAACGCTATCTAATGCCTTTTTTTTCAATTTAAAGTTTTTATTTTTATATCTAGAATTTTTTTTGGCCTTTTTAAGCGTTTAAACGCTATCTAATGCCTTTTTTTTCAATTTAAAGTTTTTATTTTTATATCTGGAATTTTTTTTGGCCTTTTTAAGTGTTTAAACGCTATCTAATGCCTTTTTTTTCAATTTAAAGTTTTTATTTTTATATCTGGAATTTTTTTTGGCCTTTTTAAGCGTTTAAACGCTATCTAATGCCTTTTTTTTCAATTTAAAGTTTTTATTTTTATATCTGAAATTTTTTTTGGCCTTTTTAAGCGTTTAAACGCTATCTAATGCCTTTTTTTTCAATTTAAAGTTTTTATTTTCATATCTGGATTTTTTTTTGGCCTTTTTAAGCGTTTAAACGCTATCTAATGCCTTTTTTTTCAATTTAAAGTTTTTATTTTCATATCTGGATTTTTTTTTGGCCTTTTTAAGCGTTTAAACGCTATCTAATGCCTTTTTTTTCAATTTAAAGTTTTTTTTTTTATATCTGGAATTTTTTTTGGCCTTTTTAAGCGTTTAAACGCTATCTAATGCCTTTTTTTTCAATTTAAAGTTTTTATTTTCATATCTGGATTTTTTTTTGGCCTTTTTAAGCGTTTAAACGCTATCTAATGCCTTTTTTTCAATTTAAAGTTTTTATTTTCATATCTGGATTTTTTTTTGGCCTTTTTAAGCGTTTAAACGCTATCTAATGCCTTTTTTTTCAATTTAAAGTTTTTATTTTTATATCTGGAATTTTTTCTGGCCTTTTTAAGCGTTTAAACGCTATCTAATGCCTTTTTTTCAATTTAAAGTTTTTATTTTTATATCTGGAATTTTTTTTGGCCTTTTTAAGCGTTTAAACGCTATCTAATGCCTTTTTTTTTCAATTTAAAGTTTTTATTTTTATATCTGGAATTTTTTTTGGCCTTTTTAAGCGTTTAAACGCTATCTTATGCCTTTTTTTTCAATTTAAAGTTTTTATTTTTATATCTGGAATTTTTTTTGGCCTTTTTAAGTGTTTAAACGCTATCTAATGCCTTTTTTTTCAATTTAAAGTTTTTATTTTTATATCTGGAATTTTTTTTGGCCTTTTTAAGCGTTTAAACGCTATCTAATGCCTTTTTTTTCAATTTAAAGTTTTTTTTTTTATATCTGGAATTTTTTTTGGCCTATTTAAGCGTTTAAACGCTATTTTATGCCTTTTTTTTCAATTTAAAGTTTTTATTTTCATATCTGGATTTTTTTTTGGCCTTTTTAAGCGTTTAAACGCTATCTAATGCCTTTTTTTTCAATTTAAAGTTTTTATTTTTATATCTGGAATTTTTTTTGGCCTTTTTAAGCGTTTAAACGCTATCTAATGCCTTTTTTTTCAATTTAAAGTTTTTATTTTCATATCTGGATTTTTTTTTGGCCTTTTTAAGCGTTTAAACGCTATCTAATGCCTTTTTTTTCAATTTAAAGTTTTTATTTTTATATCTGGAATTTTTTTTGGCCTTTTTAAGCGTTTAAACGCTATCTAATGCCTTTTTTTTCAATTTAAAGTTTTTATTTTCATATCTGGATTTTTTTTTGGCCTTTTTAAGCGTTTAAACGCTATCTAATGCCTTTTTTTTCAATTTAAAGTTTTTATTTTTATATCTGGAATTTTTTTTGGCCTTTTTAAGCGTTTAAACGCTATCTAGTGCCTTTTTTTTCAATTTAAAGTTTTTATTTTCATATCTGGATTTTTTTTTGGCCTTTTTAAGCGTTTAAACGCTATCTAATGCCTTTTTTTTCAATTTAAAGTTTTTATTTTTATATCTGGAATTTTTTTTAACCTTTTTAAGCGTTTAAACGCTATCTAATGCCTTTTTTTCAATTTAAAGTTTTTATTTTCATATCTGGATTTTTTTTTGGCCTTTTTAAGCGTTTAAACGCTATCTAATGCCTTTTTTTTCAATTTAAAGTTTTTATTTTTATATCTGGAATTTTTTTTGGCCTTTTTAAGCGTTTAAACGCTATCTAATGCCTTTTTTTTCAATTTAAAGTTTTTATTTTCATATCTGGATTTTTTTTTGGCCTTTTTAAGCGTTTAAACGCTATCTAATGCCTTTTTTTTCAATTTAAAGTTTTTATTTTTATATCTGGAATTTTTTTTGGCCTTTTTAAGCGTTTAAACGCTATCTAATGCCTTTTTTTTCAATTTAAAGTTTTTATTTTCATATCTGGATTTTTTTTTGGCCTTTTTAAGCGTTTAAACGCTATCTAATGCCTTTTTTTTCAATTTAAAGTTTTTATTTTTATATCTGGAATTTTTTTTGGCCTTTTTAAGCGTTTAAACGCTATCTAATGCCTTTTTTTTCAATTTAAAGTTTTTATTTTCATATCTGGATTTTTTTTTGGCCTTTTTAAGCGTTTAAACGCTTTCTGATGCCTTTTTTTTCAATTTAAAGTTTTTATTTTTATATCTGGAATTTTTTTTGGCCTTTTTAAGCGTTTAAACGCTATCTAATGCCTTTTTTTTCAATTTAAAGTTTTTATTTTCATATCTGGATTTTTTTTTGGCCTTTTTAAGCGTTTAAACGCTATCTAATGCCTTTTTTTTCAATTTAAAGTTTTTATTTTTATATCTGGAATTTTTTTTGGCCTTTTTAAGCGTTTAAACGCTATCTAATGCCTTTTTTTTCAATTTAAA
This sequence comes from Chorisops tibialis, assembly GCA_963669355.1. Lineage (NCBI taxonomy): Eukaryota > Metazoa > Arthropoda > Insecta > Diptera > Stratiomyidae > Chorisops > Chorisops tibialis. The sequence goes on along the minus strand of OY770263.1, from coordinate 193,589,439 downwards.
GTTTTTATTTTCATATCTGGATTTGTTTTTGGCCTTTTTAAGCGTTTAAAAGCTATCTAATGCCTTTTTTTTCAATTTAAAGTTTTTATTTTCATATCTGGATTTTTTTTTGGCCTTTTTAAGCGTTTAAACGCTATCTAATGCCTTTTTTTTCAATTTAAAGTTTTTATTTTTATATCTGGAATTTTTTTTGGCCTTTTTAAGCGTTTAAACGCTATCTAATGCCTTTTTTTTCAATTTAAAGTTTTTTTTTATATCTGGAATTTTTTTTGGCCTTTTTAAGCGTTTAAACGCTATCTAATGCCTTTTTTTTCAATTTAAAGTTTTTATTTTCATATCTGGATTTTTTTTTGGACTTTTTAAGCGTTTAAACGCTATCTAATGCCTTTTTTGTCAATTTAAAGTTTTTATTTTTATATCTGAAATTTTTTTTGGCCTTTTTAAGCGTTTAAACGCTATCTAATGCCTTTTTTTTCAATTTAAAGTTTTTATTTTCATATCTGGATTTTTTTTTGGCCTTTTTAAGCGTTTAAACGCTATCTAATGCCTTTTTTTTCAATTTAAAGTTTTTATTTTCATATCTGGATTTTTTTTTGGCCTTTTTAAGCGTTTAAACAATATCTAATGCCTTTTTTTTCAATTTAAAGTTTTTTTTTATATCTGGAATTTTTTTTGGCCTTTTTAAGCGTTTAAACGCTATCTAATGCCTTTTTTTTCAATTTAAAGTTTTTATTTTCATATCTGGATTTTTTTTTGGCCTTTTTAAGCGTTTAAACGCTATCTAATGCCTTTTTCTTCAATTTAAAGTTTTTTTTTTATATCTGGAATTTTTTTTGGCCTTTTTAAGCGTTTAAACGCTATCTAATGCCTTTTTTTCAATTTAAAGTTTTTATTTTCATATCTGGATTTTTTTTTGGCCTTTTTAAGCGTTTAAACGCTATCTAATGCCTTTTTTTTCAATTTAAAGTTTTTATTTTTATATCTGGAATTTTTTTTGGCCTTTTTAAGCGTTTAAACGCTATCTAATGCCTTTTTTTTCAATTTAAAGTTTTTATTTTTATATCTGGAATTTTTTTTGGCCTTTTTAAGCGTTTAAACGCTATCTAATGCCTTTTTTTTCAATTTAAAGTTTTTTTTTTATATCTGGAATTTTTTTTGGCCTTTTTAAGCGTTTAAACGCTATCTAATGCCTTTTTTTTCAATTTAAAGTTTTTATTTTCATATCTGGATTTTTTTTTGGCCTTTTTAAGCGTTTAAACGCTATCTAATGCCTTTTTTTTCAATTTAAAGTTTTTATTTTTATATCTGGAATTTTTTTTGGCCTTTTTAAGCGTTTAAACGCTATCTAATGCCTTTTTTTTCAATTTAAAGTTTTTATTTTCATATCTGGATTTTTTTTTGGCCTTTTTAAGCGTTTAAACGCTATCTAATGCCTTTTTTTTCAATTTAAAGTTTTTATTTTTATATCTGGAATTTTTTTTGGCCTTTTTAAGCGTTTAAACGCTATCTAATGCCTTTTTTTTCAATTTAAAGTTTTTATTTTCATATCTGGATTTTTTTTTGGCCTTTTTAAGCGTTTAAACGCTATCTAATGCCTTTTTTTTCAATTTAAAGTTTTTATTTTTATATCTGGAATTTTTTTTGGCCTTTTTAAGCGTTTAAACGCTATCTAATGCCTTTTTTTTCAATTTAAAGTTTTTATTTTCATATCTGGATTTTTTTTTGGCCTTTTTAAGCGTTTAAACGCTTTCTGATGCCTTTTTTTTCAATTTAAAGTTTTTATTTTTATATCTGGAATTTTTTTTGGCCTTTTTAAGCGTTTAAACGCTATCTAATGCCTTTTTTTTCAATTTAAAGTTTTTATTTTCATATCTGGATTTTTTTTTGGCCTTTTTAAGCGTTTAAACGCTATCTAATGCCTTTTTTTTCAATTTAAAGTTTTTATTTTTATATCTGGAATTTTTTTTGGCCTTTTTAAGCGTTTAAACGCTATCTAATGCCTTTTTTTTCAATTTAAAGTTTTTATTTTCATATCTGGATTTGTTTTTGGCCTTTTTAAGCGTTTAAAAGCTATCTAATGCCTTTTTTTTCAATTTAAAGTTTTTATTTTCATATCTGGATTTTTTTTTGGCCTTTTTAAGCGTTTAAACGCTATCTAATGCCTTTTTTTTCAATTTAAAGTTTTTATTTTTATATCTGGAATTTTTTTTGGCCTTTTTAAGCGTTTAAACGCTATCTAATGCCTTTTTTTTCAATTTAAAGTTTTTTTTTATATCTGGAATTTTTTTTGGCCTTTTTAAGCGTTTAAACGCTATCTAATGCCTTTTTTTTCAATTTAAAGTTTTTATTTTCATATCTGGATTTTTTTTTGGCCTTTTTAAGCGTTTAAACGCTATCTAATGCCTTTTTTTTCAATTTAAAGTTTTTATTTTTATATCTGGAATTTTTTTTAACCTTTTTAAGCGTTTAAACGCTATCTAATGCCTTTTTTTCAATTTAAAGTTTTTATTTTCATATCTGGATTTTTTTTTGGCCTTTTTAAGCGTTTAAACGCTATCTAATGCCTTTTTTTTCAATTTAAAGTTTTTTTTTATATCTGGAATTTTTTTTGGCCTTTTTAAGCGTTTAAACGCTATCTAATGCCTTTTTTTTCAATTTAAAGTTTTTATTTTTATATCTGGAATTTTTTTTAACCTTTTTAAGCGTTTAAACGCTATCTAATGCCTTTTTTTCAATTTAAAGTTTTTATTTTCATATCTGGATTTTTTTTTGGCCTTTTTAAGCGTTTAAACGCTATCTAATGCCTTTTTTTTCAATTTAAAGTTTTTATTTTTATATCTGGAATTTTTTTTGGCCTTTTTAAGCGTTTAAACGCTATCTAATGCCTTTTTTTTCAATTTAAAGTTTTTATTTTCATATCTGGATTTTTTTTTGGCCTTTTTAAGCGTTTAAACGCTATCTAATGCCTTTTTTTTCAATTTAAAGTTTTTATTTTTATATCTGGAATTTTTTTTGGCCTTTTTAAGCGTTTAAACGCTATCTAATGCCTTTTTTTTCAATTTAAAGTTTTTATTTTCATATCTGGATTTTTTTTTGGCCTTTTTAAGCGTTTAAACGCTATCTAATGCCTTTTTTTTCAATTTAAAGTTTTTATTTTTATATCTGGAATTTTTTTTGGCCTTTTTAAGCGTTTAAACGCTATCTAATGCCTTTTTTTTCAATTTAAAGTTTTTATTTTCATATCTGGATTTTTTTTTGGCCTTTTTAAGCGTTTAAACGCTTTCTGATGCCTTTTTTTTCAATTTAAAGTTTTTATTTTTATATCTGGAATTTTTTTTGGCCTTTTTAAGCGTTTAAACGCTATCTAATGCCTTTTTTTTCAATTTAAAGTTTTTATTTTCATATCTGGATTTTTTTTTGGCCTTTTTAAGCGTTTAAACGCTATCTAATGCCTTTTTTTTCAATTTAAAGTTTTTATTTTTATATCTGGAATTTTTTTTGGCCTTTTTAAGCGTTTAAACGCTATCTAATGCCTTTTTTTTCAATTTAAAGTTTTTATTTTCATATCTGGATTTGTTTTTGGCCTTTTTAAGCGTTTAAAAGCTATCTAATGCCTTTTTTTTCAATTTAAAGTTTTTATTTTCATATCTGGATTTTTTTTTGGCCTTTTTAAGCGTTTAAACGCTATCTAATGCCTTTTTTTTCAATTTAAAGTTTTTATTTTTATATCTGGAATTTTTTTTGGCCTTTTTAAGCGTTTAAACGCTATCTAATGCCTTTTTTTTCAATTTAAAGTTTTTTTTTATATCTGGAATTTTTTTTGGCCTTTTTAAGCGTTTAAACGCTATCTAATGCCTTTTTTTTCAATTTAAAGTTTTTATTTTCATATCTGGATTTTTTTTTGGACTTTTTAAGCGTTTAAACGCTATCTAATGCCTTTTTTGTCAATTTAAAGTTTTTATTTTTATATCTGAAATTTTTTTTGGCCTTTTTAAGCGTTTAAACGCTATCTAATGCCTTTTTTTTCAATTTAAAGTTTTTATTTTCATATCTGGATTTTTTTTTGGCCTTTTTAAGCGTTTAAACGCTATCTAATGCCTTTTTTTTCAATTTAAAGTTTTTATTTTCATATCTGGATTTTTTTTTGGCCTTTTTAAGCGTTTAAACAATATCTAATGCCTTTTTTTTCAATTTAAAGTTTTTTTTTATATCTGGAATTTTTTTTGGCCTTTTTAAGCGTTTAAACGCTATCTAATGCCTTTTTTTTCAATTTAAAGTTTTTATTTTCATATCTGGATTTTTTTTTGGCCTTTTTAAGCGTTTAAACGCTATCTAATGCCTTTTTCTTCAATTTAAAGTTTTTTTTTTATATCTGGAATTTTTTTTGGCCTTTTTAAGCGTTTAAACGCTATCTAATGCCTTTTTTTCAATTTAAAGTTTTTATTTTCATATCTGGATTTTTTTTTGGCCTTTTTAAGCGTTTAAACGCTATCTAATGCCTTTTTTTTCAATTTAAAGTTTTTATTTTTATATCTGGAATTTTTTTTGGCCTTTTTAAGCGTTTAAACGCTATCTAATGCCTTTTTTTTCAATTTAAAGTTTTTATTTTTATATCTGGAATTTTTTTTGGCCTTTTTAAGCGTTTAAACGCTATCTAATGCCTTTTTTTTCAATTTAAAGTTTTTTTTTTATATCTGGAATTTTTTTTGGCCTTTTTAAGCGTTTAAACGCTATCTAATGCCTTTTTTTTCAATTTAAAGTTTTTATTTTCATATCTGGATTTTTTTTTGGCCTTTTTAAGCGTTTAAACGCTATCTAATGCCTTTTTTTTCAATTTAAAGTTTTTATTTTTATATCTGGAATTTTTTTTGGCCTTTTTAAGCGTTTAAACGCTATCTAATGCCTTTTTTTTCAATTTAAAGTTTTTATTTTCATATCTGGATTTTTTTTTGGCCTTTTTAAGCGTTTAAACGCTATCTAATGCCTTTTTTTTCAATTTAAAGTTTTTATTTTTATATCTGGAATTTTTTTTGGCCTTTTTAAGCGTTTAAACGCTATCTAATGCCTTTTTTTTCAATTTAAAGTTTTTATTTTCATATCTGGATTTTTTTTTGGCCTTTTTAAGCGTTTAAACGCTATCTAATGCCTTTTTTTTCAATTTAAAGTTTTTATTTTTATATCTGGAATTTTTTTTGGCCTTTTTAAGCGTTTAAACGCTATCTAATGCCTTTTTTTTCAATTTAAAGTTTTTATTTTCATATCTGGATTTTTTTTTGGCCTTTTTAAGCGTTTAAACGCTTTCTGATGCCTTTTTTTTCAATTTAAAGTTTTTATTTTTATATCTGGAATTTTTTTTGGCCTTTTTAAGCGTTTAAACGCTATCTAATGCCTTTTTTTTCAATTTAAAGTTTTTATTTTCATATCTGGATTTTTTTTTGGCCTTTTTAAGCGTTTAAACGCTATCTAATGCCTTTTTTTTCAATTTAAAGTTTTTATTTTTATATCTGGAATTTTTTTTGGCCTTTTTAAGCGTTTAAACGCTATCTAATGCCTTTTTTTTCAATTTAAAGTTTTTATTTTCATATCTGGATTTGTTTTTGGCCTTTTTAAGCGTTTAAAAGCTATCTAATGCCTTTTTTTTCAATTTAAAGTTTTTATTTTCATATCTGGATTTTTTTTTGGCCTTTTTAAGCGTTTAAACGCTATCTAATGCCTTTTTTTTCAATTTAAAGTTTTTATTTTTATATCTGGAATTTTTTTTGGCCTTTTTAAGCGTTTAAACGCTATCTAATGCCTTTTTTTTCAATTCAAAGTTTTTTTTTATATCTGGAATTTTTTTTGGCCTTTTTAAGCGTTTAAACGCTATCTAATGCCTTTTTTTTCAATTTAAAGTTTTTATTTTCATATCTGGATTTTTTTTTGGACTTTTTAAGCGTTTAAACGCTATCTAATGCCTTTTTTGTCAATTTAAAGTTTTTATTTTTATATCTGAAATTTTTTTTGGCCTTTTTAAGCGTTTAAACGCTATCTAATGCCTTTTTTTTCAATTTAAAGTTTTTATTTTCATATCTGGATTTTTTTTTGGCCTTTTTAAGCGTTTAAACGCTATCTAATGCCTTTTTTTTCAATTTAAAGTTTTTATTTTCATATCTGGATTTTTTTTTGGCCTTTTTAAGCGTTTAAACAATATCTAATGCCTTTTTTTTCAATTTAAAGTTTTTTTTTATATCTGGAATTTTTTTTGGCCTTTTTAAGCGTTTAAACGCTATCTAATGCCTTTTTTTTCAATTTAAAGTTTTTATTTTCATATCTGGATTTTTTTTTGGCCTTTTTAAGCGTTTAAACGCTATCTAATGCCTTTTTCTTCAATTTAAAGTTTTTTTTTTATATCTGGAATTTTTTTTGGCCTTTTTAAGCGTTTAAACGCTATCTAATGCCTTTTTTTCAATTTAAAGTTTTTATTTTCATATCTGGATTTTTTTTTGGCCTTTTTAAGCGTTTAAACGCTATCTAATGCCTTTTTTTTCAATTTAAAGTTTTTATTTTTATATCTGGAATTTTTTTTGGCCTTTTTAAGCGTTTAAACGCTATCTAATGCCTTTTTTTTCAATTTAAAGTTTTTATTTTTATATCTGGAATTTTTTTTGGCCTTTTTAAGCGTTTAAACGCTATCTAATGCCTTTTTTTTCAATTTAAAGTTTTTTTTTTATATCTGGAATTTTTTTTGGCCTTTTTAAGCGTTTAAACGCTATCTAATGCCTTTTTTTTCAATTTAAAGTTTTTATTTTCATATCTGGATTTTTTTTTGGCCTTTTTAAGCGTTTAAACGCTATCTAATGCCTTTTTTTTCAATTTAAAGTTTTTATTTTTATATCTGGAATTTTTTTTGGCCTTTTTAAGCGTTTAAACGCTATCTAAAGCCTTTTTTTTCAATTTAAAGTTTTTATTTTTATATCTGGAATTTTTTTTGGCCTTTTTAAGTGTTTAAACGCTATCTAATGCCTTTTTTTTCAATTTAAAGTTTTTATTTTTATATCTGGAATTTTTTTTGGCCTTTTTAAGCGTTTAAACGCTATCTAATGCCTTTTTTTTCAATTTAAAGTTTTTTTTTTTATATCTGGAATTTTTTTTGGCCTATTTAAGCGTTTAAACGCTATTTTATGCCTTTTTTTTCAATTTAAAGTTTTTATTTTCATATCTGGATTTTTTTTTGGCCTTTTTAAGCGTTTAAACGCTATTTAATGCCTTTTTTTTCAATTTAAAGTTTTTATTTTCATATCTGGATTTTTTTTTGGCCTTTTTAAGCGTTTAAACGCTATCTAATGCCTTTTTTTTCAATTTAAAGTTTTTATTTTTATATCTGGAATTTTTTTGGCCTTTTTAAGCGTTTAAACGCTATCTAATGCCTTTTTTTTCAATTTAAAGTTTTTATTTTCATATCTGGATTTTTTTTTGACCTTTTTAAGCGTTTAAACGCTATCTAATGCCTTTTTTTTCAATTTAAAGTTTTTATTTTTATATCTGGAATTTTTTTTGGCCTTTTTAAGCGTTTAAACGCTATCTAATGCCTTTTTTTTCAATTTAAAGTTTTTTTTTTATATCTGGAATTTTTTTTGGCCTTTTTAAGCGTTTAAACGCTATCTAATGCCTTTTTTTTCAATTTAAAGTTTTTATTTTTATATCTGGAATTTTTTTTGGCCTTTTTAAGCGTTTAAACGCTATCTAATGCCTTTTTTTTCAATTTAAAGTTTTTTTTTTATATCTGGAATTTTTTTTGGCCTTTTTAAGCGTTTAAACGCTATCTAATGCCTTTTTTTTCAATTTAAAGTTTTTATTTTTATATCTGGAATTTTTTTTGGCCTTTTTAAGTGTTTAAACGCTATCTAATGCCTTTTTTTTCAATTTAAAGTTTTTATTTTTATATCTGGAATTTTTTTTGGCCTTTTTAAGCGTTTAAACGCTATCTAATGCCTTTTTTTTTCAATTTAAAGTTTTTTTTTTTATATCTGGAATTTTTTTTGGCCTATTTAAGCGTTTAAACGCTATTTTATGCCTTTTTTTTCAATTTAAAGTTTTTATTTTCATATCTGGATTTTTTTTTGGCCTTTTTAAGCGTTTAAACGCTATATAATGCCTTTTTTTTCAATTTAAAGTTTTTATTTTCATATCTGGATTTTTTTTTGGCCTTTTTAAGCGTTTAAACGCTATCTAATGCCTTTTTTCAATTTAAAGTTTTTATTTTTATATCTGGAATTTTTTTTGGCCTTTTTAAGCGTTTAAACGCTATCTAATGCCTTTTTTTTCAATTTAAAGTTTTTATTTTTATATCTGGAATTTTTTTTGGCCTTTTTAAGCGTTTAAACGCTATCTAATGCCTTTTTTTTCAATTTAAAGTTTTTTTTTTATATCTGGAATTTTTTTTGGCCTTTTTAAGCGTTTAAACGCTATCTAATGCCTTTTTTTTCAATTTAAAGTTTTTATTTTCATATCTGGATTTTTTTTTGGCCTTTTTAAGCGTTTAAACGCTATCTAATGCCTTTTTTTTCAATTTAAAGTTTTTATTTTTATATCTGGAATTTTTTTTGGCCTTTTTAAGCGTTTAAACGCTATCTAATGCCTTTTTTTTCAATTTAAAGTTTTTATTTTCATATCTGGATTTTTTTTTGGCCTTTTTAAGCGTTTAAACGCTATCTAATGCCTTTTTTTTCAATTTAAAGTTTTTTTTTTATATCTGGAATTTTTTTTGGCCTTTTTAAGCGTTTAAACGCTATCTAATGCCTTTTTTTTCAATTTAAAGTTTTTATTTTCATATCTGGATTTTTTTTTGGCCTTTTTAAGCGTTTAAACGCTATCTAATGCCTTTTTTTTCAATTTAAAGTTTTTATTTTTATATCTGGAATTTTTTTTGGCCTTTTTAAGCGTTTAAACGCTATCTAATGCCTTATTTTTCAATTTAAAGTTTTTATTTTCATATCTGGATTTTTTTTTGGCCTTTTTAAGCGTTTAAACGCTATCTAATGCCTTTTTTTTCAATTTAAAGTTTTTTTTTTATATCTGGAATTTTTTTTGGCCTTTTTAAGCGTTTAAACGCTATCTAATGCCTTTTTTTTCAATTTAAAGTTTTTATTTTCATATCTGGATTTTTTTTTGGCCTTTTTAAGCGTTTAAACGCTATCTAATGCCTTTTTTTTCAATTTAAAGTTTTTATTTTTATATCTGGAATTTTTTTTGGCCTTTTTAAGCGTTTAAACGCTATCTAATGCCTTTTTTTTCAATTTAAAGTTTTTATTTTCATATCTGGATTTTTTTTTGGCCTTTTTAAGCGTTTAAACGCTATCTAATGACTTTTTTTTTCAATTTAAAGTTTTTATTTTCATATCTGGAATTTTTTTTGGCCTTTTTAAGCGTTTAAACGCTATCTAATGACTTTTTTTTTCAATTTAAAGTTTTTATTTTCATATCTGGATTTTTTTTTGGCCGTTTTAAGCGTTTAAACGGTATCTAATGCCTTTTTTTTCAATTTAAAGTTTTTATTTTCATATCTGGATTTTTTTTTGGCCTTTTTAAGCGTTTAAACGCTATCTAATGCCTTTTTTATACTCTAGATGAAATCTGAGAGTATTATAAGTTTGCCACAAAGTTTGTAACGCCAAGAAATAAGGCTCGGAGAAAAAAATGAATGATACAGAAGTTCATATAATCACTCAAAAATCTCAAAACCGGATGTCCGTCCGTCCGTCCGTCCGTCTGTCTGTCTGTCTGTCTGTCTGTCTGTCTGTCCGTCCGTCCGTGTCCTCTCTAGCTTGAGAACGCGTTGAGCTAGAAAGTTCAAATTTTGTATACGTCGTTTTTAACAAAAAAGTAAGGTCAAGTTCGTGAACGGGCCAAATCGCTCCACCCCTTCTACCCCCTCCCATACAAAATGACACAATTGCGCAATTTCACAATAAACGGGTTTGCTCGAAAAGTATAAAAGCTATTGGAATGAAATTTGGAATATATTACTTATATGATAATACCAATCTACCGTATGAAAATTATGCGTGTCCTCTCCCTCCTTCTACCACCTCCCATACAAACTGTACTTGTCTTGAATTACTCTAAGCCAATTTACTCAGTGCGTATAAAATTTAGCAGGCTGAAATTGTGTACCAAATATTTGTTTCAAATTTTTAGTAAGACCAAAAAAAATTATACGATTAGCTTCACCCCTTCTACCCCCTCCCATACAAAATGACACAATTTTGCAAATTGATAATAAATGGATTTAATCGAAAACTATAAAAGCTATTAGCCTGAATTTTGGGATATATTACACTCATAATTATTTCAATCTACCGTAGAAAAATTATTTGCGTCGTCCCTCCCCTTCTACCCCCTCCCATACAAACTACACTTTTTCATGAAATGCTCTAAGTCGATTTTCTCAGAACATATAACATTTATCAAGCTCATATTTTGTAAGAAATACAAAATTAGCATTTTCACTAAGATCAGAAAAAAATATTTGATTAGCTTCACTGCTTCTACCCCCTCCCATACAATATGACACAGTTTCACAACTTTACAAAAAAACGATTTTCTTAAAAAGTATGAATGGCACTAGTCTGAAATTTAAGGGACATATATTTTATAATATTCCTAGTTATTTTTGAAAAAATCACTAGAATCCCCCCACTCTTTCTACCACCTCCCATACAAACTGCACATTTTCACAAAATCTAACTCACTAATTTTCTCAGTTCCCATTCAGTTTTTGGAGTAAGCATTTTGTATAAATTTTTTCATAGTTACTTTAGCATGATGAGAAAAAAATTAGTTCAATGCTATCATCCCTTCTAATACTCCCCATACAAAATTTTTTGGGATCACTAAAAATTCTATCTCATCTAGAGTATTGTAAGATTGCGCTTTACGCGCAATCGTAGCCCTGTTATGTTTTTCAATTTAAAGTTTTTTTTTTATATCTGGATTTTTTTTTGGCCTTTTTAAGCGTTTAAACGGTATCTAATGCCTTTTTTTTCAATTTAAAGTTTTTATTTTTATATCTGGAATTTTTTTTGGCTTTTTAAGCGTTTAAACGCTATCTAATGCCTTTTTTATACTCTAGATGAAATCTGAGAGTATTATAAGTTTGCCACAAAGTTTGTAACGCCAAGAAATAAGGCTCGGAGAAAAAAATGAATGATACAGAAGTTCATATAATCACTCAAAAATCTCAAAACCGGATGTCCGTCCGTCCGTCCGTCCGTCTGTCTGTCTGTCTGTCTGTCTGTCTGTCTGTCCGTCCGTCCGTGTCCTCTCTAGCTTGAGAACGCGTTGAGCTAGAAAGTTCAAATTTTGTATACGTCGTTTTTAACAAAAAAGTAAGGTCAAGTTCGTGAACGGGCCAAATCGCTCCACCCCTTCTACCCCCTCCCATACAAAATGACACAATTGCGCAATTTCACAATAAACGGGTTTGCTCGAAAAGTATAAAAGCTATTGGAATGAAATTTGGAATATATTACTTATATGATAATACCAATCTACCGTATGAAAATTATGCGTGTCCTCTCCCTCCTTCTACCACCTCCCATACAAACTGTACTTGTCTTGAATTACTCTAAGCCAATTTACTCAGTGCGTATAAAATTTAGCAGGCTGAAATTGTGTACCAAATATTTGTTTCAAATTTTTAGTAAGACCAAAAAAAATTATACGATTAGCTTCACCCCTTCTACCCCCTCCCATACAAAATGACACAATTTTGCAAATTGATAATAAATGGATTTAATCGAAAACTATAAAAGCTATTAGCCTGAATTTTGGGATATATTACACTCATAATTATTTCAATCTACCGTAGAAAAATTATTTGCGTCGTCCCTCCCCTTCTACCCCCTCCCATACAAACTACACTTTTTCATGAAATGCTCTAAGTCGATTTTCTCAGAACATATAACATTTATCAAGCTCATATTTTGTAAGAAATACAAAATTAGCATTTTCACTAAGATCAGAAAAAAATATTTGATTAGCTTCACTGCTTCTACCCCCTCCCATACAATATGACACAGTTTCACAACTTTACAAAAAAACGATTTTCTTAAAAAGTATGAATGGCACTAGTCTGAAATTTAAGGGACATATATTTTATAATATTCCTAGTTATTTTTGAAAAAATCACTAGAATCCCCCCACTCTTTCTACCACCTCCCATACAAACTGCACATTTTCACAAAATCTAACTCACTAATTTTCTCAGTTCCCATTCAGTTTTTGGAGTAAGCATTTTGTATAAATTTTTTCATAGTTACTTTAGCATGATGAGAAAAAAATTAGTTCAATGCTATCATCCCTTCTAATACTCCCCATACAAAATTTTTTGGGATCACTAAAAATTCTATCTCATCTAGAGTATTGTAAGATTGCGCTTTACGCGCAATCGTAGCCCTGTTATGTTTTTCAATTTAAAGTTTTTTTTTTATATCTGGATTTTTTTTTGGCCTTTTTAAGCGTTTAAACGCTATCTAATGCCTTTTTTTTCAATTTAAAGTTTTTATTTTTATATCTGGAATTTTTTTTGGCTTTTTAAGCGTTTAAACGCTATCTAATGCCTTTTTTTTCAATTTAAAGTTTTTTTTTTATATCTGGAATTTTTTTTGGCCTTTTTAAGCTTTTAAACGCTATCTAATGCCTTTTTTTTCAATTTAAAGTTTTTATTTTCATATCTGGATTTTTTTTTGGCCTTTTTAAGCGTTTAAACGCTATCTAATGCCTTTTTTTTCAATTTAAAGTTTTTATTTTTATATCTGGAATTTTTTTTGGCCTTTTTAAGCGTTTAAACGCTATCTAATGCCTTTTTTTTCAATTTAAAGTTTTTATTTTCATATCTGGATTTTTTTTTGGCCTTTTTAAGCGTTTAAACGCTATCTAATGCCTTTTTTTTCAATTTAAAGTTTTTATTTTTATATCTGGAATTTTTTTTGGCCTTTTTAAGCGTTTAAACGCTATCTAATGCCTTTTTTTTCAATTTAAAGTTTTTATTTTCATATCTGGATTTTTTTTTGGCCTTTTTAAGCGTTTAAACGCTATCTAATGCCTTTTTTTCAATTTAAAGTTTTTATTTTTATATCTGGAATTGTTTTTGGCCTTTTTAAGCGTTTAAACGCTATCTAATGCCTTTTTTTTCAATTTAAAGTTTTTATTTTCATATCTGGATTTTTTTTTGGCCTTTTTAAGCGTTTAAACGCTATCTAATGCCTTTTTTTTCAATTTAAAGTTTTTATTTTTATATCTGGAATTTTTTTTGGCCTTTTTAAGCGTTTAAACGCTATCTAATGCCTTTTTTTCAATTTAAAGTTTTTATTTTCATATCTGGATTTTTTTTTGGCCTTTTTAAGCGTTTAAACGCTATCTAATGCCTTTTTTTTCAATTTAAAGTTTTTATTTTTATATCTGGAATTTTTTTTGGCCTTTGTAAGCGTTTAAACGCTATCTAATGCCTTTTTTTTCAATTTAAAGTTTTTATTTTCATATCTGGATTTTTTTTTGGCCTTTTTAAGCGTTTAAACGCTATCTAATGACTTTTTTTTTCAATTTAAAGTTTTTATTTTCATATCTGGATTTTTTTTTGGCCTTTTTAAGCGTTTAAACGCTATCTAATGCCTTTTTTTTCAATTTAAAGTTTTTATTTTCATATCTGGATTTTTTTTTGGCCTTTTTAAGCGTTTAAACGCTATCTAATGCCTTTTTTTTCAATTTAAAGTTTTTATTTTTATATCTGGAATTTTTTTTGGCCTTTTTAAGCGTTTAAACGCTATCTAATGCCTTTTTTTTCAATTTAAAGTTTTTTTTTTATATCTGGAATTTTTTTTGGCCTTTTTAAGCGTTTAAACGCTATCTAATGCCTTTTTTTTCAATTTAAAGTTTTTATTTTCATATCTGGATTTTTTTTTGGCCTTTTTAAGCGTTTAAACGCTATCTAATGCCTTTTTTTTCAATTTAAAGTTTTTATTTTTATATCTGGAATTTTTTTTGGCCTTTTTAAGCGTTTAAACGCTATCTAATGCCTTTTTTTTCAATTTAAAGTTTTTATTTTCATATCTGGATTTTTTTTTGGCCTTTTTAAGCGTTTAAACGCTATCTAATGCCTTTTTTTTCAATTTAAAGTTTTTATTTTCATATCTGGATTTTTTTTTGGCTTTTTTAAGCGTTTAAACGCTATCTAATGCCTTTTTTTTCAATTTAAAGTTTTTTTTTTTATATCTGGAATTTTTTTTGGCCTTTTTAAGCGTTTAAACGCTATCTTATGCCTTTTTTTTCAATTTAAAGTTTTTTTTTTATATCTGTATTTTTTTTGGCCTTTTTAAGCGTTTAAACGCTATCTAATGCCTTTTTTTTCAATTTAAAGTTTTTATTTTCATATCTGGATTTTTTTTTGGCCTTTTTAAGCGTTTAAACGCTATCTTATGCCTTTTTTTTCAATTTAAAGTTTTTTTTTTATATCTGTATTTTTTTTGGCCTTTTTTCAATTTAAAGTTTTTTTTTTATATCTGTATTTTTTTTGGCGTTTAAACGCTATCTAATGCCTTTTTTTCAATTTAAAGTTTTTATTTTTATATCTGGAATTGTTTTTGGCCTTTTTAAGCGTTTAAACGCTATCTAATGCCTTTTTTTTCAATTTAAAGTTTTTATTTTCATAGCTGGATTTTTTTTTGGCCTTTTTAAGCGTTTAAACGCTATCTAATGCCTTTTTTTTCAATTTAAAGTTTTTATTTTTATATCTGGAATTTTTTTTGGCCTTTTTAAGCGTTTAAACGCTATCTAATGCCTTTTTTTTCAATTTAAAGTTTTTATTTTCATATCTGGATTTGTTTTTGGCCTTTTTAAGCGTTTAAACGCTATCTAATGCCTTTTTTTTTTCAATTTAAAGTTTTTATTTTCATATCTGGATTTTTTTTTGGCCTTTTTAAGCGTTTAAACGCTATCTAATGCCTTTTTTTTCAATTTAAAGTTTTTATTTTTATATCTGGAATTTTTTTTGGCCTTTTTAAGCGTTTAAACGCTATCTAATGCCTTTTTTTTCAATTTAAAGTTTTTTTTTTATATCTGGAATTTTTTTTGGCCTTTTTAAGCGTTTAAACGCTATCTAATGCCTTTTTTTTTTCAATTTAAAGTTTTTATTTTCATATCTGGATTTTTTTTTGGCCTTTTTAAGCGTTTAAACGCTATCTAATGCCTTTTTTGTCAATTTAAAGTTTTTATTTTTATATCTGAAATTTTTTTTGGCCTTTTTAAGCGTTTAAACGCTATCTAATGCCTTTTTTTTCAATTTAAAGTTTTTATTTTCATATCTGGATTTTTTTTTGGCCTTTTTAAGCGTTTAAACGCTATCTAATGCCTTTTTTTTCAATTTAAAGTTTTTATTTTCATATCTGGATTTTTTTTGGCCTTTTTAAGCGTTTAAACGCTATCTAATGCCTTTTTTTTCAATTTAAAGTTTTTTTTTTTATATCTGGAATTTTTTTTGGCCTTTTTAAGCGTTTAAACGCTATCTAATGCCTTTTTTTTCAATTTAAAGTTTTTATTTTCATATCTGGATTTTTTTTGGCCGTTTTAAGCGTTTAAACGCTATCTAATGCCTTTTTTTCAATTTAAAGTTTTTATTTTCATATCTGGATTTTTTTTTGGCCTTTTTAAGCGTTTAAACGCTATCTAATGCCTTTTTTTTCAATTTAAAGTTTTTATTTTTATATCTGGAATTTTTTTTGGCCTTTTTAAGCGTTTAAACGCTATCTAATGCCTTTTTTTTCAATTTAAAGTTTTTATTTTTATATCTGGAATTTTTTTTGGCCTTTTTAAGCGTTTAAACGCTATCTAATGCCTTTTTTTTCAATTTAAAGTTTTTTTTTTATATCTGGAATTTTTTTGGCCTTTTTAAGCGTTTAAACGCTATCTAATGCCTTTTTTTTCAATTTAAAGTTTTTATTTTCATATCTGGATTTTTTTTTGGCCTTTTTAAGCGTTTAAACGCTATCTAATGCCTTTTTTTTCAATTTAAAGTTTTTATTTTTATATCTGGAATTTTTTTTGGCCTTTTTAAGTGTTTAAACGCTATCTAATGCCTTTTTTTTCAATTTAAAGTTTTTATTTTTATATCTGGAATTTTTTTTGGCCTTTTTAAGCGTTTAAACGCTATCTAATGCCTTTTTTTTCAATTTAAAGTTTTTATTTTTATATCTGGAATTTTTTTTGGCCTTTTTAAGCGTTTAAACGCTATCTAATGCCTTTTTTTTCAATTTAAAGTTTTTATTTTTATATCTGGAATTTTTTTTGGCCTTTTTAAGTGTTTAAACGCTATCTAATGCCTTTTTTTTCAATTTAAAGTTTTTATTTTTATATCTGGAATTTTTTTTGGCCTTTTTAAGCGTTTAAACGCTATCTAATGCCTTTTTTTTCAATTTAAAGTTTTTATTTTTATATCTGGAATTTTTTTTGGCCTTTTTAAGCGTTTAAACGCTATCTAATGCCTTTTTTTTCAATTTAAAGTTTTTATTTTTATATCTGGAATTTTTTTTGGCCTTTTTAAGCGTTTAAACGCTATCTAATGCCTTTTTTTTCAATTTAAAGTTTTTATTTTTATATCTGAAATTTTTTTTGGCCTTTTTAAGCGTTTAAACGCTATCTAATGCCTTTTTTTTCAATTTAAAGTTTTTATTTTCATATCTGGATTTTTTTTTGGCCTTTTTAAGCGTTTAAACGCTATCTAATGCCTTTTTTTTCAATTTAAAGTTTTTATTTTCATATCTGGATTTTTTTTTGGCCTTTTTAAGCGTTTAAACGCTATCTAATGCCTTTTTTTTCAATTTAAAGTTTTTTTTTTTATATCTGGAATTTTTTTTGGCCTTTTTAAGCGTTTAAACGCTATCTAATGCCTTTTTTTTCAATTTAAAGTTTTTATTTTCATATCTGGATTTTTTTTTGGCCTTTTTAAGCGTTTAAACGCTATCTAATGCCTTTTTTTCAATTTAAAGTTTTTATTTTCATATCTGGATTTTTTTTTGGCCTTTTTAAGCGTTTAAACGCTATCTAATGCCTTTTTTTTCAATTTAAAGTTTTTATTTTTATATCTGGAATTTTTTTTGGCCTTTTTAAGCGTTTAAACGCTATCTAATGCCTTTTTTTCAATTTAAAGTTTTTATTTTTATATCTGGAATTTTTTTTGGCCTTTTTAAGCGTTTAAACGCTATCTAATGCCTTTTTTTTCAATTTAAAGTTTTTTTTTTATATCTGGAATTTTTTTTGGCCTTTTTAAGCGTTTAAACGCTATCTAATGCCTTTTTTTTCAATTTAAAGTTTTTATTTTCATATCTGGATTTTTTTTTGGCCTTTTTAAGCGTTTAAACGCTATCTAATGCCTTTTTTTTCAATTTAAAGTTTTTATTTTTATATCTGGAATTTTTTTTGGCCTTTTTAAGCGTTTAAACGCTATCTTATGCCTTTTTTTTCAATTTAAAGTTTTTATTTTTATATCTGGAATTTTTTTTGGCCTTTTTAAGTGTTTAAACGCTATCTAATGCCTTTTTTTTCAATTTAAAGTTTTTATTTTTATATCTGGAATTTTTTTGGCCTTTTTAAGCGTTTAAACGCTATCTAATGCCTTTTTTTTCAATTTAAAGTTTTTTTTTTTATATCTGGAATTTTTTTTGGCCTATTTAAGCGTTTAAACGCTATTTTATGCCTTTTTTTTCAATTTAAAGTTTTTATTTTCATATCTGGATTTTTTTTTGGCCTTTTTAAGCGTTTAAACGCTATCTAATGCCTTTTTTTTTCAATTTAAAGTTTTTATTTTTATATCTGGAATTTTTTTTGGCCTTTTTAAGCGTTTAAACGCTATCTAATGCCTTTTTTTTCAATTTAAAGTTTTTATTTTCATATCTGGATTTTTTTTTGGCCTTTTTAAGCGTTTAAACTCTATCTAATGCCTTTTTTTTCAATTTAAAGTTTTTATTTTTATATCTGGAATTTTTTTTGGCCTTTTTAAGCGTTTAAACGCTATCTAATGCCTTTTTTTTCAATTTAAAGTTTTTATTTTCATATCTGGATTTTTTTTTGGCCTTTTTAAGCGTTTAAACGCTATCTAATGCCTTTTTTTTCAATTTAAAGTTTTTATTTTTATATCTGGAATTTTTTTTGGCCTTTTTAAGCGTTTAAACGCTATCTAATGCCTTTTTTTTTCAATTTAAAGTTTTTATTTTCATATCTGGATTTTTTTTTGGCCTTTTTAAGCGTTTAAACGCTATCTAATGCCTTTTTTTTCAATTTAAAGTTTTTATTTTTATATCTGGAATTTTTTTTGGCCTTTTTAAGCGTTTAAACGCTATCTAATGCCTTTTTTTCAATTTAAAGTTTTTATTTTCATATCTGGATTTTTTTTTGGCCTTTTTAAGCGTTTAAACGCTATCTAATGCCTTTTTTTTCAATTTAAAGTTTTTATTTTTATATCTGGAATTTTTTTTGGCCTTTTTAAGCGTTTAAACGCTATCTAATGCCTTTTTTTTCAATTTAAAGTTTTTATTTTCATATCTGGATTTTTTTTTGGCCTTTTTAAGCGTTTAAACGCTATCTAATGCCTTTTTTTTCAATTTAAAGTTTTTATTTTTATATCTGGAATTTTTTTGGCCTTTTTAAGCGTTTAAACGCTATCTAATGCCTTTTTTTTCAATTTAAAGTTTTTATTTTCATATCTGGATTTTTTTTTGGCCTTTTTAAGCGTTTGAACGCTATCTAATGCCTTTTTTTTCAATTTAAAGTTTTTATTTTTATATCTGGAATTTTTTTTGGCCTTTTTAAGCGTTTAAACGCTATCTAATGCCTTTTTTTTCAATTTAAAGTTTTTATTTTCATATCTGGATTTTTTTTTGGCCTTTTTAAGCGTTTAAACGCTTTCTAATGCCTTTTTTTTCAATTTAAAGTTTTTATTTTTATATCTGGAATTTTTTTTGGCCTTTTCAAGCGTTTAAACGCTATCTAATGCCTTTTTTTTCAATTTAAAGTTTTTATTTTCATATCTGGAATTTTTTTTGGCCTTTTTAAGCGTTTAAACGCTATCTAATGCCTTTTTTTTCAATTTAAAGTTTTTATTTTCATATCTGGATTTTTTTTTGCCTTTTTAAGCGTTTAAACGCTTTCTAATGCCTTTTTTTTCAATTTAAAGTTTTTATTTTTATATCTGGAATTTTTTTTGGCCTTTTTAAGCGTTTAAACGCTATCTAATGCCTTTTTTTTCAATTTAAAGTTTTTATTTTCATATCTGGATTTTTTTTTGGCCTTTTTAAGCGTTTAAACGCTTTCTAATGCCTTTTTTTTCAATTTAAAGTTTTTATTTTTATATCTGGAATTTTTTTTGGCCTTTTTAAGCGTTTAAACGCTATCTAATGCCTTTTTTTTCAATTTAAAGTTTTTATTTTCATATCTGGATTTTTTTTTGGCCTTTTTAAGCGTTTAAACGCTTTCTAATGCCTTTTTTTTCAATTTAAAGTTTTTATTTTTATATCTGGAATTTTTTTTGGCCTTTTTAAGCGTTTAAACGCTATCTAATGCCTTTTTTTTCAATTTAAAGTTTTTATTTTCATATCTGGAATTTTTTTTGGCCTTTTTAAGCGTTTAAACGCTATCTAATGCCTTTTTTTTCAATTTAAAGTTTTTATTTTCATATCTGGATTTTTTTTTGGCCTTTTTAAGCGTTTAAACGCTATCTAATGCCTTTTTTTTCAATTTAAAGTTTTTATTTTTATATCTGGAATTTTTTTTGGCCTTTTTAAGCGTTTAAACGCTATCTAATGCCTTTTTTTTCAATTTAAAGTTTTTATTTTTATATCTGGAATTTTTTTTGGCCTTTTTAAGCGTTTAAACGCTATCTAATGCCTTTTTTTTCAATTTAAAGTTTTTTTTTTATATCTGGAATTTTTTTTGGCCTTTTTAAGCGTTTAAACGCTATCTAATGCCTTTTTTTTCAATTTAAAGTTTTTATTTTCATATCTGGATTTTTTTTTGGCCTTTTTAAGCGTTTAAACGCTATCTAATGCCTTTTTTTTCAATTTAAAGTTTTTATTTTTATATCTGGAATTTTTTTTGGCCTTTTTAAGTGTTTAAACGCTATCTAATGCCTTTTTTTTCAATTTAAAGTTTTTATTTTTATATCTGGAATTTTTTTTGGCCTTTTTAAGCGTTTAAACGCTATCTAATGCCTTTTTTTTCAATTTAAAGTTTTTATTTTTATATCTGGAATTTTTTTTGGCCTTTTTAAGCGTTTAAACGCTATCTAATGCCTTTTTTTTCAATTTAAAGTTTTTATTTTTATATCTGGAATTTTTTTTGGCCTTTTTAAGTGTTTAAACGCTATCTAATGCCTTTTTTTTCAATTTAAAGTTTTTATTTTTATATCTGGAATTTTTTTTGGCCTTTTTAAGCGTTTAAACGCTATCTAATGCCTTTTTTTTCAATTTAAAGTTTTTATTTTTATATCTGGAATTTTTTTTGGCCTTTTTAAGCGTTTAAACGCTATCTAATGCCTTTTTTTTCAATTTAAAGTTTTTATTTTTATATCTGGAATTTTTTTTGGCCTTTTTAAGCGTTTAAACGCTATCTAATGCCTTTTTTTTCAATTTAAAGTTTTTATTTTTATATCTGAAATTTTTTTTGGCCTTTTTAAGCGTTTAAACGCTATCTAATGCCTTTTTTTTTCAATTTAAAGTTTTTATTTTCATATCTGGATTTTTTTTTGGCCTTTTTAAGCGTTTAAACGCTATCTAATGCCTTTTTTTTCAATTTAAAGTTTTTATTTTCATATCTGGATTTTTTTTTGGCCTTTTTAAGCGTTTAAACGCTATCTAATGCCTTTTTTTTCAATTTAAAGTTTTTTTTTTTATATCTGGAATTTTTTTTGGCCTTTTTAAGCGTTTAAACGCTATCTAATGCCTTTTTTTTCAATTTAAAGTTTTTATTTTCATATCTGGATTTTTTTTTGGCCTTTTTAAGCGTTTAAACGCTATCTAATGCCTTTTTTTCAATTTAAAGTTTTTATTTTCATATCTGGATTTTTTTTTGGCCTTTTTAAGCGTTTAAACGCTATCTAATGCCTTTTTTTTCAATTTAAAGTTTTTATTTTTATATCTGGAA
Organism: Chorisops tibialis; assembly: GCA_963669355.1. Classification (NCBI taxonomy): domain Eukaryota; kingdom Metazoa; phylum Arthropoda; class Insecta; order Diptera; family Stratiomyidae; genus Chorisops; species Chorisops tibialis. Next base: position 193,568,274 of record OY770263.1, on the reverse strand, counting down.
TTTTTTTTGGCCTTTTTAAGCGTTTAAACGCTATCTAATGCCTTTTTTTCAATTTAAAGTTTTTATTTTTATATCTGGAATTTTTTTTGGCCTTTTTAAGCGTTTAAACGCTATCTAATGCCTTTTTTTTCAATTTAAAGTTTTTTTTTTATATCTGGAATTTTTTTTGGCCTTTTTAAGTGTTTAAACGCTATCTAATGCCTTTTTTTTCAATTTAAAGTTTTTATTTTCATATCTGGATTTTTTTTTGGCCTTTTTAAGCGTTTAAACGCTATCTAATGCCTTTTTTTTCAATTTAAAGTTTTTATTTTTATATCTGGAATTTTTTTTGGCCTTTTTAAGCGTTTAAACGCTATCTTATGCCTTTTTTTTCAATTTAAAGTTTTTATTTTTATATCTGGAATTTTTTTTGGCCTTTTTAAGTGTTTAAACGCTATCTAATGCCTTTTTTTTCAATTTAAAGTTTTTATTTTTATATCTGGAATTTTTTTTGGCCTTTTTAAGCGTTTAAACGCTATCTAATGCCTTTTTTTTCAATTTAAAGTTTTTTTTTTTATATCTGGAATTTTTTTTGGCCTATTTAAGCGTTTAAACGCTATTTTATGCCTTTTTTTTCAATTTAAAGTTTTTATTTTCATATCTGGATTTTTTTTTGGCCTTTTTAAGCGTTTAAACGCTATCTAATGCCTTTTTTTTTCAATTTAAAGTTTTTATTTTTATATCTGGAATTTTTTTTGGCCTTTTTAAGCGTTTAAACGCTATCTAATGCCTTTTTTTTCAATTTAAAGTTTTTATTTTCATATCTGGATTTTTTTTTGGCCTTTTTAGGCGTTTTAAACGCTATCTAATGCCTTTTTTTTCAATTTAAAGTTTTTATTTTTATATCTGGAATTTTTTTTGGCCTTTTTAAGCGTTTAAACGCTATCTAATGCCTTTTTTTTCAATTTAAAGTTTTTATTTTCATATCTGGATTTTTTTTTGGCCTTTTTAAGCGTTTAAACGCTATCTAATGCCTTTTTTTTCAATTTAAAGTTTTTATTTTTATATCTGGAATTTTTTTTGGCCTTTTTAAGCGTTTAAACGCTATCTAATGCCTTTTTTTTCAATTTAAAGTTTTTATTTTCATATCTGGATTTTTTTTTGGCCTTTTTAAGCGTTTAAACGCTATCTAATGCCTTTTTTTTCAATTTATAGTTTTTATTTTTATATCTGGAATTTTTTTTGGCCTTTTTAAGCGTTTAAACGCTATCTAATGCCTTTTTTTCAATTTAAAGTTTTTATTTTCATATCTGGATTTTTTTTTGGCCTTTTTAAGCGTTTAAACGCTATCTAATGCCTTTTTTTTCAATTTAAAGTTTTTATTTTTATATCTGGAATTTTTTTTGGCCTTTTTAAGCGTTTAAACGCTATCTAATGCCTTTTTTTTCAATTTAAAGTTTTTATTTTCATATCTGGATTTTTTTTTGGCCTTTTTAAGCGTTTAAACGCTATCTAATGCCTTTTTTTTCAATTTAAAGTTTTTATTTTTATATCTGGAATTTTTTTTGGCCTTTTTAAGCGTTTAAACGCTATCTAATGCCTTTTTTTTCAATTTAAAGTTTTTATTTTCATATCTGGATTTTTTTTTGGCCTTTTTAAGCGTTTGAACGCTATCTAATGCCTTTTTTTTCAATTTAAAGTTTTTATTTTTATATCTGGAATTTTTTTTGGCCTTTTTAAGCGTTTAAACGCTATCTAATGCCTTTTTTTTCAATTTAAAGTTTTTATTTTCATATCTGGATTTTTTTTTGGCCTTTTTAAGCGTTTAAACGCTTTCTAATGCCTTTTTTTTCAATTTAAAGTTTTTATTTTTATATCTGGAATTTTTTTTGGCCTTTTTAAGCGTTTAAACGCTATCTAATGCCTTTTTTTTCAATTTAAAGTTTTTATTTTCATATCTGGAATTTTTTTTGGCCTTTTTAAGCGTTTAAACGCTATCTAATGCCTTTTTTTTCAATTTAAAGTTTTTATTTTCATATCTGGATTTTTTTTTGGCCTTTTTAAGCGTTTAAACGCTTTCTAATGCCTTTTTTTTCAATTTAAAGTTTTTATTTTCATATCTGGAATTTTTTTTGGCCTTTTTAAGCGTTTAAACGCTATCTAATGCCTTTTTTTTCAATTTAAAGTTTTTATTTTCATATCTGGATTTGTTTTTGGCCTTTTTAAGCGTTTAAAAGCTATCTAATGCCTTTTTTTTCAATTTAAAGTTTTTATTTTCATATCTGGATTTTTTTTTGGCCTTTTTAAGCGTTTAAACGCTATCTAATGCCTTTTTTTTCAATTTAAAGTTTTTATTTTTATATCTGGAATTTTTTTTGGCCTTTTTAAGCGTTTAAACGCTATCTAATGCCTTTTTTTTCAAATTAAAGTTTTTTTTTATATCTGGAATTTTTTTTGGCCTTTTTAAGCGTTTAAACGCTATCTAATGCCTTTTTTTTCAATTTAAAGTTTTTATTTTCATATCTGGATTTTTTTTTGGACTTTTTAAGCGTTTAAACGCTATCTAATGCCTTTTTTGTCAATTTAAAGTTTTTATTTTTATATCTGAAATTTTTTTTGGCCTTTTTAAGCGTTTAAACGCTATCTAATGCCTTTTTTTTCAATTTAAAGTTTTTATTTTCATATCTGGATTTTTTTTTGGCCTTTTTAAGCGTTTAAACGCTATCTAATGCCTTTTTTTTCAATTTAAAGTTTTTATTTTCATATCTGGATTTTTTTTTGGCCTTTTTAAGCGTTTAAACGCTATCTAATGCCTTTTTTTTTCAATTAAAAGTTTTTTTTTATATCTGGAATTTTTTTTGGCCTTTTTAAGCGTTTAAACGCTATCTAATGCCTTTTTTTTCAATTTAAAGTTTTTATTTTCATATCTGGATTTTTTTTTGGCCTTTTTAAGCGTTTAAACGCTATCTAATGCCTTTTTTTTCAATTTAAAGTTTTTTTTTTATATCTGGAATTTTTTTTGGCCTTTTTAAGCGTTTAAACGCTATCTAATGCCTTTTTTTCAATTTAAAGTTTTTATTTTCATATCTGGATTTTTTTTTGGCCTTTTTAAGCGTTTAAACGCTATCTAATGCCTTTTTTTTCAATTTAAAGTTTTTATTTTTATATCTGGAATTTTTTTTGGCCTTTTTAAGCGTTTAAACGCTATCTAATGCCTTTTTTTTCAATTTAAAGTTTTTATTTTTATATCTGGAATTTTTTTTGGCCTTTTTAAGCGTTTAAACGCTATCTAATGCCTTTTTTTTCAATTTAAAGTTTTTTTTTTATATCTGGAATTTTTTTTGGCCTTTTTAAGCGTTTAAACGCTATCTAATGCCTTTTTTTTCAATTTAAAGTTTTTATTTTCATATCTGGATTTTTTTTTGGCCTTTTTAAGCGTTTAAACGCTATCTAATGCCTTTTTTTTCAATTTAAAGTTTTTATTTTTATATCTGGAATTTTTTTTGGCCTTTTTAAGCGTTTAAACGCTATCTAATGCCTTTTTTTTCAATTTAAAGTTTTTATTTTTATATCTGGAATTTTTTTTGGCCTTTTTAAGTGTTTAAACGCTATCTAATGCCTTTTTTTTCAATTTAAAGTTTTTATTTTTATATCTGGAATTTTTTTTGGCCTTTTTAAGCGTTTAAACGCTATCTAATGCCTTTTTTTTCAATTTAAAGTTTTTTTTTTTATATCTGGAATTTTTTTTGGCCTATTTAAGCGTTTAAACGCTATTTTATGCCTTTTTTTTCAATTTAAAGTTTTTATTTTCATATCTGGATTTTTTTTTGGCCTTTTTAAGCGTTTAAACGCTATTTAATGCCTTTTTTTTCAATTTAAAGTTTTTATTTTCATATCTGGATTTTTTTTTGGCCTTTTTAAGCGTTTAAACGCTATCTAATGCCTTTTTTTTCAATTTAAAGTTTTTATTTTTATATCTGGAATTTTTTTTGGCCTTTTTAAGTGTTTAAACGCTATCTAATGCCTTTTTTTTCAATTTAAAGTTTTTATTTTTATATCTGGAATTTTTTTGGCCTTTTTAAGCGTTTAAACGCTATCTAATGCCTTTTTTTTCAATTTAAAGTTTTTTTTTTATATCTGGAATTTTTTTTGGCCTTTTTAAGCGTTTAAACGCTATCTAATGCCTTTTTTTTCAATTTAAAGTTTTTATTTTCATATCTGGATTTTTTTTTGGCCTTTTTAAGCGTTTAAACGCTATCTAATGCCTTTTTTTTCAATTTAAAGTTTTTATTTTCATATCTGGATTTGTTTTTGGCCTTTTTAAGCGTTTAAAAGCTATCTAATGCCTTTTTTTTCAATTTAAAGTTTTTATTTTCATATCTGGATTTTTTTTGGCCTTTTTAAGCGTTTAAACGCTATCTAATGCCTTTTTTTTCAATTTAAAGTTTTTATTTTTATATCTGGAATTTTTTTTGGCCTTTTTAAGCGTTTAAACGCTATCTAATGCCTTTTTTTTCAAATTAAAGTTTTTATTTTCATATCTGGATTTGTTTTTGGCCTTTTTAAGCGTTTAAAAGCTATCTAATGCCTTTTTTTTCAATTTAAAGTTTTTATTTTCATATCTGGATTTTTTTTTGGCCTTTTTAAGCGTTTAAACGCTATCTAATGCCTTTTTTTTCAATTTAAAGTTTTTATTTTTATATCTGGAATTTTTTTTGGCCTTTTTAAGCGTTTAAACGCTATCTAATGCCTTTTTTTTCAAATTAAAGTTTTTTTTTATATCTGGAATTTTTTTTGGCCTTTTTAAGCGTTTAAACGCTATCTAATGCCTTTTTTTTCAATTTAAAGTTTTTATTTTCATATCTGGATTTTTTTTTGGACTTTTTAAGCGTTTAAACGCTATCTAATGCCTTTTTTGTCAATTTAAAGTTTTTATTTTTATATCTGAAATTTTTTTTGGCCTTTTTAAGCGTTTAAACGCTATCTAATGCCTTTTTTTTCAATTTAAAGTTTTTATTTTCATATCTGGATTTTTTTTTGGCCTTTTTAAGCGTTTAAACGCTATCTAATGCCTTTTTTTTCAATTTAAAGTTTTTATTTTTATATCTGGAATTTTTTTTGGCCTTTTTAAGCGTTTAAACGCTATCTAATGCCTTTTTTTTCAATTTAAAGTTTTTATTTTTATATCTGGAATTTTTTTTGGCCTTTTTAAGCGTTTAAACGCTATCTAATGCCTTTTTTTTTCAATTTAAAGTTTTTATTTTCATATCTGGATTTGTTTTTGGCCTTTTTAAGCGTTTAAAAGCTATCTAATGCCTTTTTTTTCAATTTAAAGTTTTTATTTTCATATCTGGATTTTTTTTTGGCCTTTTTAAGCGTTTAAACGCTATCTAATGCCTTTTTTTTCAATTTAAAGTTTTTATTTTTATATCTGGAATTTTTTTTGGCCTTTTTAAGCGTTTAAACGCTATCTAATGCCTTTTTTTTCAAATTAAAGTTTTTATTTTCATATCTGGATTTGTTTTTGGCCTTTTTAAGCGTTTAAAAGCTATCTAATGCCTTTTTTTTCAATTTAAAGTTTTTATTTTCATATCTGGATTTTTTTTTGGCCTTTTTAAGCGTTTAAACGCTATCTAATGCCTTTTTTTTCAATTTAAAGTTTTTATTTTTATATCTGGAATTTTTTTTGGCCTTTTTAAGCGTTTAAACGCTATCTAATGCCTTTTTTTTCAAATTAAAGTTTTTTTTTATATCTGGAATTTTTTTGGCCTTTTTAAGCGTTTAAACGCTATCTAATGCCTTTTTTTTCAATTTAAAGTTTTTATTTTCATATCTGGATTTTTTTTTGGACTTTTTAAGCGTTTAAACGCTATCTAATGCCTTTTTTGTCAATTTAAAGTTTTTATTTTTATATCTGAAATTTTTTTTGGCCTTTTTAAGCGTTTAAACGCTATCTAATGCCTTTTTTTTCAATTTAAAGTTTTTATTTTCATATCTGGATTTTTTTTTGGCCTTTTTAAGCGTTTAAACGCTATCTAATGCCTTTTTTTTCAATTTAAAGTTTTTATTTTCATATCTGGATTTTTTTTTGGCCTTTTTAAGCGTTTAAACGCTATCTAATGCCTTTTTTTTTCAATTTAAAGTTTTCTTTTATATCTGGAATTTTTTTTGGCCTTTTTAAGCGTTTAAACGCTATCTAATGCCTTTTTTTTCAATTTAAAGTTTTTATTTTCATATCTGGATTTTTTTTTGGCCTTTTTAAGCGTTTAAACGCTATCTAATGCCTTTTTTTTCAATTTAAAGTTTTTTTTTTATATCTGGAATTTTTTTTGGCCTTTTTAAGCGTTTAAACGCTATCTAATGCCTTTTTTTCAATTTAAAGTTTTTATTTTCATATCTGGATTTTTTTTTGGCCTTTTTAAGCGTTTAAACGCTATCTAATGCCTTTTTTTTCAATTTAAAGTTTTTATTTTTATATCTGGAATTTTTTTTGGCCTTTTTAAGCGTTTAAACGCTATCTAATGCCTTTTTTTTCAATTTAAAGTTTTTATTTTTATATCTGGAATTTTTTTTGGCCTTTTTAAGCGTTTTAAACGCTATCTAATGCCTTTTTTTTCAATTTAAAGTTTTTTTTTTATATCTGGAATTTTTTTTGGCCTTTTTAAGCGTTTAAACGCTATCTAATGCCTTTTTTTTCAATTTAAAGTTTTTATTTTCATATCTGGATTTTTTTTTGGCCTTTTTAAGCGTTTAAACGCTATCTAATGCCTTTTTTTTCAATTTAAAGTTTTTATTTTTATATCTGGAATTTTTTTTGGCCTTTTTAAGCGTTTAAACGCTATCTAATGCCTTTTTTTTCAATTTAAAGTTTTTATTTTTATATCTGGAATTTTTTTTGGCCTTTTTAAGTGTTTAAACGCTATCTAATGCCTTTTTTTTCAATTTAAAGTTTTTATTTTTATATCTGGAATTTTTTTTGGCCTTTTTAAGCGTTTAAACGCTATCTAATGCCTTTTTTTTCAATTTAAAGTTTTTTTTTTTATATCTGGAATTTTTTTTGGCCTATTTAAGCGTTTAAACGCTATTTTATGCCTTTTTTTTCAATTTAAAGTTTTTATTTTCATATCTGGATTTTTTTTTGGCCTTTTTAAGCGTTTAAACGCTATTTAATGCCTTTTTTTTCAATTTAAAGTTTTTATTTTCATATCTGGATTTTTTTTTGGCCTTTTTAAGCGTTTAAACGCTATCTAATGCCTTTTTTTTCAATTTAAAGTTTTTATTTTTATATCTGGAATTTTTTTTGGCCTTTTTAAGTGTTTAAACGCTATCTAATGCCTTTTTTTTCAATTTAAAGTTTTTATTTTTATATCTGGAATTTTTTTGGCCTTTTTAAGCGTTTAAACGCTATCTAATGCCTTTTTTTTCAATTTAAAGTTTTTTTTTTATATCTGGAATTTTTTTTGGCCTTTTTAAGCGTTTAAACGCTATCTAATGCCTTTTTTTTCAATTTAAAGTTTTTATTTTCATATCTGGATTTTTTTTTGGCCTTTTTAAGCGTTTAAACGCTATCTAATGCCTTTTTTTTCAATTTAAAGTTTTTATTTTTATATCTGGAATTTTTTTTGGCCTTTTTAAGCGTTTAAACGCTATCTAATGCCTTTTTTTTCAATTTAAAGTTTTTATTTTTATATCTGGAATTTTTTTTGGCCTTTCTAAGTGTTTAAACGCTATCTAATGCCTTTTTTTTCAATTTAAAGTTTTTATTTTTATATCTGGAATTTTTTTTGGCCTTTTTAAGCGTTTAAACGCTATCTAATGCCTTTTTTTTCAATTTAAAGTTTTTATTTTTATATCTGGAATTTTTTTTGGCCTTTTTAAGTGTTTAAACGCTATCTAATGCCTTTTTTTTCAATTTAAAGTTTTTATTTTTATATCTGGAATTTTTTTTGGCCTTTTTAAGCGTTTAAACGCTATCTAATGCCTTTTTTTTCAATTTAAAGTTTTTATTTTTATATCTGGAATTTTTTTTGGCCTTTTTAAGTGTTTAAACGCTATCTAATGCCTTTTTTTTCAATTTAAAGTTTTTATTTTTATATCTGGATTTTTTTTTGGCCTTTTTAAGCGTTTAAACGCTATCTAATGCCTTTTTTTTCAATTTAAAGTTTTTATTTTTATATCTGGAATTTTTTTTGGCCTTTTTAAGCGTTTAAACGCTATCTAATGCCTTTTTTTTCAATTTAAAGTTTTTTTTTTATATCTGGAATTTTTTTTGGCCTTTTTAAGCGTTTAAACGCTATCTAATGCCTTTTTTTTCAATTTAAAGTTTTTATTTTTATATCTGGAATTTTTTTTGGCCTTTTTAAGTGTTTAAACGCTATCTAATGCCTTTTTTTTCAATTTAAAGTTTTTATTTTTATATCTGGAATTTTTTTTGGCCTTTTTAAGCGTTTAAACGCTATCTAATGCCTTTTTTTTCAATTTAAAGTTTTTTTTTTATATCTGGAATTTTTTTGGCCTTTTTAAGCGTTTAAACGCTATCTAATGCCTTTTTTTTCAATTTAAAGTTTTTATTTTCATATCTGGATTTTTTTTTGGCCTTTTTAAGCGTTTAAACGCTATCTAATGCCTTTTTTTCAATTTAAAGTTTTTATTTTTATATCTGGAATTTTTTTTGGCCTTTTTAAGCGTTTAAACGCTATCTAATGCCTTTTTTTTCAATTTAAAGTTTTTATTTTCATATCTGGATTTTTTTTTGGCCTTTTTAAGCGTTTAAACGCTATCTAATGCCTTTTTTTTCAATTTAAAGTTTTTTTTTTATATCTGGAATTTTTTTTGGCCTTTTTAAGCGTTTAAACGCTATCTAATGCCTTTTTTTTCAATTTAAAGTTTTTTTTTTATATCTGGAATTTTTTTTGGCCTTTTTAAGCGTTTAAACGCTATCTAATGCCTTTTTTTTCAATTTAAAGTTTTTATTTTCATATCTGGATTTTTTTTTGGCCTTTTTAAGCGTTTAAACGCTATCTAATGCCTTTTTTTTCAATTTAAAGTTTTTTTTTTATATCTGGAATTTTTTTTGGCCTTTTTAAGCGTTTAAACGCTATCTAATGCCTTTTTTTTCAATTTAAAGTTTTTATTTTCCTATCTGGATTTTTTTTTGGCCTTTTTAAGCGTTTAAACGCTATCTAATGCCTTTTTTTTCAATTTAAAGTTTTTTTTTTATATCTGGAATTTTTTTTGGCCTTTTTAAGCGTTTAAACGCTATCTAATGCCTTTTTTTTCAATTTAAAGTTTTTATTTTCATATCTGGATTTTTTTTTGGCCTTTTTAAGCGTTTAAACGCTATCTAATGCCTTTTTTTTCAATTTAAAGTTTTTATTTTTATATCTGGAATTTTTTTTGGCCTTTTTAAGTGTTTAAACGCTATCTAATGCCTTTTTTTTCAATTTAAAGTTTTTATTTTTATATCTGGAATTTTTTTTGGCCTTTTTAAGCGTTTAAACGCTATCTAATGCCTTTTTTTTCAATTTAAAGTTTTTTTTTTATATCTGGAATTTTTTTTGGCCTTTTTAAGCGTTTAAACGCTATCTAATGCCTTTTTTTTCAATTTAAAGTTTTTATTTTCATATCTGGATTTTTTTTGGCCTTTTTAAGTGTTTAAACGCTATCTAATGCCTTTTTTTTCAATTTAAAGTTTTTATTTTTATATCTGGATTTTTTTTTGGCCTTTTTAAGCGTTTAAACGCTATTTAATGCCTTTTTTTTCAATTTAAAGTTTTTATTTTCATATCTGGATTTTTTTTTGGCCTTTTTAAGCGTTTAAACGCTATCTAATGCCTTTTTTTTCAATTTAAAGTTTTTATTTTTATATCTGGAATTTTTTTTGGCCTTTTTAAGTGTTTAAACGCTATCTAATGCCTTTTTTTTCAATTTAAAGTTTTTATTTTTATATCTGGAATTTTTTTTGGCCTTTTTAAGCGTTTAAACGCTATCTAATGCCTTTTTTTTCAATTTAAAGTTTTTTTTTTATATCTGGAATTTTTTTTGGCCTTTTTAAGCGTTTAAACGCTATCTAATGCCTTTTTTTTCAATTTAAAGTTTTTATTTTCATATCTGGATTTTTTTTTGGCCTTTTTAAGCGTTTAAACGCTATCTAATGCCTTTTTTTTCAATTTAAAGTTTTTATTTTTATATCTGGAATTTTTTTTGGCCTTTTTAAGCGTTTAAACGCTATCTAATGCCTTTTTTTTCAATTTAAAGTTTTTATTTTTATATCTGGAATTTTTTTTGGCCTTTTTAAGTGTTTAAACGCTATCTAATGCCTTTTTTTTCAATTTAAAGTTTTTATTTTTATATCTGGAATTTTTTTTGGCCTTTTTAAGCGTTTAAACGCTATCTAATGCCTTTTTTTTCAATTTAAAGTTTTTATTTTTATATCTGGAATTTTTTTTGGCCTTTTTAAGTGTTTAAACGCTATCTAATGCCTTTTTTTTCAATTTAAAGTTTTTATTTTTATATCTGGAATTTTTTTTGGCCTTTTTAAGCGTTTAAACGCTATCTAATGCCTTTTTTTTCAATTTAAAGTTTTTATTTTTATATCTGGAATTTTTTTTGGCCTTTTTAAGTGTTTAAACGCTATCTAATGCCTTTTTTTTCAATTTAAAGTTTTTATTTTTATATCTGGATTTTTTTTTGGCCTTTTTAAGCGTTTAAACGCTATTTAATGCCTTTTTTTTCAATTTAAAGTTTTTATTTTCATATCTGGATTTTTTTTTGGCCTTTTTAAGCGTTTAAACGCTATCTTATGCCTTTTTTTTCAATTTAAAGTTTTTATTTTTATATCTGGAATTTTTTTTGGCCTTTTTAAGTGTTTAAACGCTATCTTATGCCTTTTTTTTCAATTTAAAGTTTTTATTTTTATATCTGGAATTTTTTTTGGCCTTTTTAAGCGTTTAAACGCTATCTAATGCCTTTTTTTTCAATTTAAAGTTTTTTTTTTATATCTGGAATTTTTTTTGGCCTTTTTAAGCGTTTAAACGCTATCTAATGCCTTTTTTTTCAATTTAAAGTTTTTATTTTCATATCTGGATTTTTTTTTGGCCTTTTTAAGCGTTTAAACGCTATCTAATGCCTTTTTTTTCAATTTAAAGTTTTTATTTTTATATCTGGAATTTTTTTTGGCCTTTTTAAGCGTTTAAACGCTATCTAATGCCTTTTTTTTCAATTTAAAGTTTTTATTTTTATATCTGGAATTTTTTTTGGCCTTTTTAAGTGTTTAAACGCTATCTAATGCCTTTTTTTTCAATTTAAAGTTTTTATTTTTATATCTGGAATTTTTTTTGGCCTTTTTAAGCGTTTAAACGCTATCTAATGCCTTTTTTTTCAATTTAAAGTTTTTATTTTCATATCTGGATTTTTTTTTGGCCTTTTTAAGCGTTCAAACGCTATCTAATGCCTTTTTTTTCAATTTAAAGTTTTTATTTTTATATCTGGAATTTTTTTTGGCCTTTTTAAGCGTTTAAACGCTATCTAATGCCTTTTTTTTCAATTTAAAGTTTTTTTTTTATATCTGGAATTTTTTTTGGCCTTTTTAAGCGTTTAAACGCTATCTAATGCCTTTTTTTTCAATTTAAAGTTTTTATTTTTATATCTGGAATTTTTTTGGCCTTTTTAAGCGTTTAAACGCTATCTAATGCCTTTTTTTTCAATTTAAAGTTTTTTTTTTATATCTGGAATTTTTTTTGGCCTTTTTAAGCGTTTAAACGCTATCTAATGCCTTTTTTTTTCAATTTAAAGTTTTTATTTTTATATCTGGAATTTTTTTTGGCCTTTTTAAGTGTTTAAACGCTATCTAATGCCTTTTTTTTCAATTTAAAGTTTTTATTTTTATATCTGGAATTTTTTTTGGCCTTTTTAAGCGTTTAAACGCTATCTAATGCCTTTTTTTTTCAATTTAAAGTTTTTTTTTTTATATCTGGAATTTTTTTTGGCCTATTTAAGCGTTGGCCTTTTTAAGCGTTTAAACGCTATCTAATGCCTTTTTTTTCAATTTAAAGTTTTTTTTTTTATATCTGGAATTTTTTTTGGCCTTTTTAAGCGTTTAAACGCTATCTAGTGCCTTTTTTTTCAATTTAAAGTTTTTTTTTTATATCTGGAATTTTTTTTGGCCTTTTTAAGCGTTTAAACGCTATCTAATGCCTTTTTTTTCAATTTAAAGTTTTTATTTTCATATCTGGATTTTTTTTTGGCCTTTTTAAGCGTTTAAACGCTATCTAATGCCTTTTTTTCAATTTAAAGTTTTTTTTTTATATCTGGAATTTTTTTTGGCCTTTTTAAGCGTTTAAACGCTATCTTATGCCTTTTTTTTCAATTTAAAGTTTTTTTTTTATATCTGGAATTTTTTTTGGTCTTTTTAAGCGTTTAAACGCTATCTAATGCCTTTTTTTTCAATTTAAAGTTTTTTTTTTCATATCTGGATTTTTTTTTGGCCTTTTTAAGCGTTTAAACGCTATCTAATGCCTTTTTTTTTCAATTTAAAGTTTTTATTTTCATATCTGGATTTTTTTTTGGCCTTTTTAAGCGTTTACACGCTATCTAATGCCTTTTTTTTTCAATTTAAAGTTTTTATTTTCATATCTGGATTTTTTTTTGGCCTTTTTAAGCGTTTAAACGCTATCTAATGCCTTTTTTTTCAATTTAAAGTTTTTTTTTTTATATCTGGAATTTTTTTTGGCCTTTTTAAGCGTTTAAACGCTATCTAGTGCCTTTTTTTTCAATTTAAAGTTTTTTTTTTATATCTGGAATTTTTTTTGGCCTTTTTAAGCGTTTAAACGCTATCTAATGCCTTTTTTTTCAATTTAAAGTTTTTATTTTCATATCTGGATTTTTTTTTGGCCTTTTTAAGCGTTTAAACGCTATCTAATGCCTTTTTTTCAATTAAAAGTTTTTATTTTCATATCTGGATTTTTTTTTGGCCTTTTTAAGCGTTTAAACGCTATCTAATGCCTTTTTTTTCAATTTAAAGTTTTTTTTTTTATATCTGGAATTTTTTTTGGCCTTTTTAAGCGTTTAAACGCTATCTAGTGCCTTTTTTTTCAATTTAAAGTTTTTTTTTTATATCTGGAATTTTTTTTGGCCTTTTTAAGCGTTTAAACGCTATCTAATGCCTTTTTTTTCAATTTAAAGTTTTTATTTTCATATCTGGATTTTTTTTTGGCCTTTTTAAGCGTTTAAACGCTATCTAATGCCTTTTTTTTCAATTTAAAGTTTTTATTTTTATATCTGGATTTTTTTTTGGCCTTTTTGAGCGTTTAAACGCTATCTAATGCCTTTTTTTTCAATTTAAAGTTTTTTTTTTTATATCTGGAATTTTTTTTGGCCTTTTTAAGCGTTTAAACGCTATCTAATGCCTTTTTTTTCAATTTAAAGTTTTTATTTTCATATCTGGATTTTTTTTTGGCCTTTTTAAGCGTTTAAACGCTATCTAATGCCTTTTTTTTCAATTTAAAGTTTTTTTTTTTATATCTGGAATTTTTTTTGGCCTTTTTAAGCGTTTAAACGCTATCTAGTGCCTTTTTTTTCAATTTAAAGTTTTTTTTTTATATCTGGAATTTTTTTTGGCCTTTTTAAGCGTTTAAACGCTATCTAATGCCTTTTTTTTCAATTTAAAGTTTTTATTTTCATATCTGGATTTTTTTTTGGCCTTTTTAAGCGTTTAAACGCTATCTAATGCCTTTTTTTTCAATTTAAAGTTTTTTTTTTTATATCTGGAATTTTTTTTGGCCTTTTTAAGCGTTTAAACGCTATCTAGTGCCTTTTTTTTCAATTTAAAGTTTTTTTTTTATATCTGGAATTTTTTTTGGCCTTTTTAAGCGTTTAAACGCTATCTAATGCCTTTTTTTTCAATTTAAAGTTTTTATTTTCATATCTGGATTTTTTTTTGGCCTTTTTAAGCGTTTAAACGCTATCTAATGCCTTTTTTTTCAATTTAAAGTTTTTTTTTTTATATCTGGAATTTTTTTTGGCCTTTTTAAGCGTTTAAACGCTATCTAGTGCCTTTTTTTTCAATTTAAAGTTTTTTTTTTATATCTGGAATTTTTTTTGGCCTTTTTAAGCGTTTAAACGCTATCTAATGCCTTTTTTTTCAATTTAAAGTTTTTATTTTCATATCTGGATTTTTTTTTGGCCTTTTTAAGCGTTTAAACGCTATCTAATGCCTTTTTTTTCAATTTAAAGTTTTTTTTTTTATATCTGGAATTTTTTTTGGCCTTTTTAAGCGTTTAAACGCTATCTAGTGCCTTTTTTTTCAATTTAAAGTTTTTTTTTTATATCTGGAATTTTTTTTGGCCTTTTTAAGCGTTTAAACGCTATCTAATGCCTTTTTTTTCAATTTAAAGTTTTTATTTTCATATCTGGATTTTTTTTTGGCCTTTTTAAGCGTTTAAACGCTATCTAATGCCTTTTTTTTCAATTTAAAGTTTTTATTTTTATATCTGGATTTTTTTTTGGCCTTTTTAAGCGTTTAAACGCTATCTAATGCCTTTTTTTTCAATTTAAAGTTTTTATTTTCATATCTGGATTTTTTTTTGGCCTTTTTAAGCGTTTAAACGCTATCTAATGCCTTTTTTTTCAATTTAAAGTTTTTATTTTCATATCTGGATTTTTTTTTGGCCTTTTTAAGCGTTTAAACGCTATCTAATGCCTTTTTTTTCAATTTAAAGTTTTTATTTTCATATCTGGATTTTTTTTTGGCCTTTTTAAGCGTTTAAACGCTATCTAATGCCTTTTTTTCAATTTAAAGTTTTTATTTTCATATCTGGATTTTTTTTTGGCCTTTTTAAGCGTTTACACGCTATCTAATGCCTTTTTTTTCAATTTAAAGTTTTTATTTTCATATCTGGATTTTTTTTTGGCCTTTTTAAGCGTTTAAACGCTATCTAATGCCTTTTTTTTCAATTTAAAGTTTTTTTTTTATATCTGGAATTTTTTTTGGCCTTTTTAAGCGTTTAAACGCTATCTAATGACTTTTTTTTCAATTTAAAGTTTTTATTTTCATATCTGGATTTTTTTTTGGCCTTTTTAAGCGTTTAAACGCTATCTAATGCCTTTTTTTTCAATTTAAAGTTTTTATTTTCATATCTGGATTTTTTTTTGGCCTTTTTAAGCGTTTAAACGCTATCTAATGCCTTTTTTTTCAATTTAAAGTTTTTTTTTTTATATCTGGAATTTTTTTTGGCCTTTTTAAGCGTTTAAACGCTATCTAGTGCCTTTTTTTTCAATTTAAAGTTTTTTTTTATATCTGGAATTTTTTTTGGCCTTTTTAAGCGTTTAAACGCTATCTAGTGCCTTTTTTTTCAATTTAAAGTTTTTATTTTTATATCTGGAATTTTTTTTGGCCTTTTTAAGCGTTTAAACGCTATCTAATGCCTTTTTTTTCAATTTAAAGTTTTTATTTTCATATCTGGATTTTTTTTTGGCCTTTTTAAGCGTTTAAACGCTATCTAATGCCTTTTTTTTCAATTTAAAGTTTTTATTTTTATATCTGGATTTTTTTTTGGCCTTTTTAAGCGTTTAAACGCTATCTAATGCCTTTTTTTTCAATTTAAAGTTTTTTTTTTATATCTGGAATTTTTTTTGGCCTTTTTAAGCGTTTAAACGCTATCTAATGCCTTTTTTTTCAATTTAAAGTTTTTATTTTCATATCTGGATTTTTTTTTGGCCTTTTTAAGCGTTTAAACGCTATCTAATGCCTTTTTTTTCAATTTAAAGTTTTTTTCTTTATATCTGGAATTTTTTTTGGCCTTTTTAAGCGTTTAAACGCTATCTAGTGCCTTTTTTTTCAATTTAAAGTTTTTTTTTTATATCTGGAATTTTTTTTGGCCTTTTTAAGCGTTTAAACGCTATCTAATGCCTTTTTTTTCAATTTAAAGTTTTTATTTTCATATCTGGATTTTTTTTTGGCCTTTTTAAGCGTTTAAACGCTATCTAATGCCTTTTTTTTCAATTTAAAGTTTTTTTTTTATATCTGGAATTTTTTTTGGCCTTTTTAAGCGTTTAAACGCTATCTAGTGCCTTTTTTTTCAATTTAAAGTTTTTATTTTCATATCTGGATTTTTTTTTGGCCTTTTTAAGCGTTTAAACGCTATCTAATGCCTTTTTTTTCAATTTAAAGTTTTTATTTTCATATCTGGATTTTTTTTTGGCCTTTTTAAGCGTTTAAACGCTATCTAATGCCTTTTTTTTCAATTTAAAGTTTTTATTTTTATATCTGGATTTTTTTTGGCCTTTTTAAGCGTTTAAACGCTATCTAATGCCTTTTTTTTCAATTTAAAGTTTTTTTTTTATATCTGGAATTTTTTTTGGCCTTTTTAAGCGTTTAAACGCTATCTAATGCCTTTTTTTTCAATTTAAAGTTTTTATTTTCATATCTGGATTTTTTTTTGGCCTTTTTAAGCGTTTAAACGCTATCTAATGCCTTTTTTTTCAATTTAAAGTTTTTTTTTTATATCTGGAATTTTTTTTGGCCTTTTTAAGCGTTTAAACGCTATCTAGTGCCTTTTTTTTCAATTTAAAGTTTTTATTTTTATATCTGGAATTTTTTTTGGCCTTTTTAAGCGTTTAAACGCTATCTAATGCCTTTTTTTTCAATTTAAAGTTTTTATTTTCATATCTGGATTTTTTTTTGGCCTTTTTAAGCGTTTAAACGCTATCTAATGCCTTTTTTTTTCAATTTAAAGTTTTTATTTTTATATCTGGATTTTTTTTTGGCCTTTTTAAGCGTTTAAACGCTATCTAATGCCTTTTTTTTCAATTTAAAGTTTTTTTTTTATATCTGGAATTTTTTTTGGCCTTTTTAAGCGTTTAAACGCTATCTAATGCCTTTTTTTTCAATTTAAAGTTTTTATTTTCATATCTGGATTTTTTTTTGGCCTTTTTAAGCGTTTAAACGCTATCTAATGCCTTTTTTTTCAATTTAAAGTTTTTTTCTTTATATCTGGAATTTTTTTTGGCCTTTTTAAGCGTTTAAACGCTATCTAGTGCCTTTTTTTTCAATTTAAAGTTTTTATTTTTATATCTGGAATTTTTTTTGGCCTTTTTAAGCGTTTAAACGCTATCTAATGCCTTTTTTTTCAATTTAAAGTTTTTATTTTCATATCTGGATTTTTTTTTGGCCTTTTTAAGCGTTTAAACGCTATCTAATGCCTTTTTTTTCAATTTAAAGTTTTTATTTTTATATCTGGATTTTTTTTGGCCTTTTTAAGCGTTTAAACGCTATCTAATGCCTTTTTTTTCAATTTAAAGTTTTTTTTTTATATCTGGAATTTTTTTTGGCCTTTTTAAGCGTTTAAACGCTATCTAATGCCTTTTTTTTCAATTTAAAGTTTTTATTTTCATATCTGGATTTTTTTTTGGCCTTTTTAAGCGTTTAAACGCTATCTAATGCCTTTTTTTTCAATTTAAAGTTTTTTTCTTTATATCTGGAATTTTTTTTGGCCTTTTTAAGCGTTTAAACGCTATCTAGTGCCTTTTTTTTCAATTTAAAGTTTTTTTTTTATATCTGGAATTTTTTTTGGCCTTTTTAAGCGTTTAAACGCTATCTAATGCCTTTTTTTTCAATTTAAAGTTTTTATTTTCATATCTGGATTTTTTTTTGGCCTTTTTAAGCGTTTAAACGCTATCTAATGCCTTTTTTTTCAATTTAAAGTTTTTTTTTTTATATCTGGAATTTTTTTTGGCCTTTTTAAGCGTTTAAACGCTATCTAGTGCCTTTTTTTTCAATTTAAAGTTTTTTTTTATATCTGGAATTTTTTTTGGCCTTTTTAAGCGTTTAAACGCTATCTAGTGCCTTTTTTTTCAATTTAAAGTTTTTATTTTTATATCTGGAATTTTTTTTGGCCTTTTTAAGCGTTTAAACGCTATCTAATGCCTTTTTTTTCAATTTAAAGTTTTTATTTTCATATCTGGATTTTTTTTTGGCCTTTTTAAGCGTTTAAACGCTATCTAATGCCTTTTTTTTCAATTTAAAGTTTTTATTTTTATATCTGGATTTTTTTTTGGCCTTTTTAAGCGTTTAAACGCTATCTAATGCCTTTTTTTTCAATTTAAAGTTTTTTTTTTATATCTGGAATTTTTTTTGGCCTTTTTAAGCGTTTAAACGCTATCTAATGCCTTTTTTTTCAATTTAAAGTTTTTATTTTCATATCTGGATTTTTTTTTGGCCTTTTTAAGCGTTTAAACGCTATCTAATGCCTTTTTTTTCAATTTAAAGTTTTTTTCTTTATATCTGGAATTTTTTTTGGCCTTTTTAAGCGTTTAAACGCTATCTAGTGCCTTTTTTTTCAATTTAAAGTTTTTTTTTTATATCTGGAATTTTTTTTGGCCTTTTTAAGCGTTTAAACGCTATCTAATGCCTTTTTTTTCAATTTAAAGTTTTTTTTTTTATATCTGGAATTTTTTTTGGCCTTTTTAAGCGTTTAAACGCTATCTAGTGCCTTTTTTTTCAATTTAAAGTTTTTTTTTATATCTGGAATTTTTTTTGGCCTTTTTAAGCGTTTAAACGCTATCTAGTGCCTTTTTTTTCAATTTAAAGTTTTTTTTTTATATCTGGAATTTTTTTTGGCCTTTTTAAGCGTTTAAACGCTATCTAATGCCTTTTTTTTCAATTTAAAGTTTTTATTTTCATATCTGGATTTTTTTTGGCCTTTTTAAGCGTTTAAACGCTATCTAATGCCTTTTTTTTTCAATTTAAAGTTTTTTTTTTTATATCTGGAATTTTTTTTGGCCTTTTTAAGCGTTTAAACGCTATCTAGTGCCTTTTTTTTCAATTTAAAGTTTTTTTTTTATATCTGGAATTTTTTTTGGCCTTTTTAAGCGTTTAAACGCTATCTAGTGCCTTTTTTTTCAATTTAAAGTTTTTATTTTCATATCTGGATTTTTTTTGGCCTTTTTAAGCGTTTACACGCTATCTAATGCCTTTTTTTTCAATTTAAAGTTTTTATTTTCATATCTGGATTTTTTTTTGGCCTTTTTAAGCGTTTAAACGCTATCTAATGCCTTTTTTTTCAATTTAAAGTTTTTTTTTTTATATCTGGAATTTTTTTTGGCCTTTTTAAGCGTTTAAACGCTATCTAGTGCCTTTTTTTTCAATTTAAAGTTTTTTTTTTATATCTGGAATTTTTTTTGGCCTTTTTAAGCGTTTAAACGCTATCTAGTGCCTTTTTTTTCAATTTAAAGTTTTTATTTTCATATCTGGATTTTTTTTTGGCCTTTTTAAGCGTTTAAACGCTATCTAATGCCTTTTTTTTCAATTTAAAGTTTTTATTTTTATATCTGGAATTTTTTTTGGCCTTTTTAAGCGTTTAAACGCTATCTAATGCCTTTTTTTTTCAACTTAAAGTTTTTATTTTTATATCTGGAATTTTTTTTGGCCTTTTTAAGCGTTTAAACGCTATCTTATGCCTTTTTTTTCAATTTAAAGTTTTTTTTTTTATATCTGGAATTTTTTTTGGTCTTTTTAAGCGTTTAAACGCTATCTAATGCCTTTTTTTCAATTTAAAGTTTTTTTTTTCATATCTGGATTTTTTTTTGGCCTTTTTAAGCGTTTAAACGCTATCTAATGCCTTTTTTTTCAATTTAAAGTTTTTATTTTCATATCTGGATTTTTTTTTGGCCTTTTTAAGCGTTTACACGCTATCTAATGCCTTTTTTTTCAATTTAAAGTTTTTATTTTCATATCTGGATTTTTTTTTGGCCTTTTTAAGCGTTTAAACGCTATCTAATGCCTTTTTTTTCAATTTAAAGTTTTTTTTTTTATATCTGGAATTTTTTTTGGCCTTTTTAAGCGTTTAAACGCTATCTAGTGCCTTTTTTTTCAATTTAAAGTTTTTTTTTTATATCTGGAATTTTTTTTGGCCTTTTTAAGCGTTTAAACGCTATCTAATGCCTTTTTTTTCAATTTAAAGTTTTTATTTTCATATCTGGATTTTTTTTTTGCCTTTTTAAGCGTTTAAACGCTATCTAATGCCTTTTTTTCAATTTAAAGTTTTTATTTTCATATCTGGATTTTTTTTTGGCCTTTTTAAGCGTTTACACGCTATCTAATGCCTTTTTTTTCAATTTAAAGTTTTTATTTTCATATCTGGATTTTTTTTTGGCCTTTTTAAGCGTTTAAACGCTATCTAATGCCTTTTTTTTCAATTTAAAGTTTTTTTTTTATATCTGGAATTTTTTTTGGCCTTTTTAAGCGTTTAAACGCTATCTAGTGCCTTTTTTTTCAATTTAAAGTTTTTTTTTTATATCTGGAATTTTTTTTGGCCTTTTTAAGCGTTTAAACGCTATCTAATGCCTTTTTTTTCAATTTAAAGTTTTTATTTTCATATCTGGATTTTTTTTTGGCCTTTTTAAGCGTTTAAACGCTATCTAATGCCTTTTTTTTCAATTTAAAGTTTTTATTTTTATATCTGGATTTTTTTTTGGCCTTTTTGAGCGTTTAAACGCTATCTAATGCCTTTTTTTTCAATTTAAAGTTTTTTTTTTTATATCTGGAATTTTTTTTGGCCTTTTTAAGCGTTTAAACGCTATCTAATGCCTTTTTTTTCAATTTAAAGTTTTTATTTTCATATCTGGATTTTTTTTTGGCCTTATTAAGCGTTTAAACGCTATCTAATGCCTTTTTTTTCAATTTAAAGTTTTTTTTTTTATATCTGGAATTTTTTTTGGCCTTTTTAAGCGTTTAAACGCTATCTAGTGCCTTTTTTTTCAATTTAAAGTTTTTTTTTTATATCTGGAATTTTTTTTGGCCTTTTTAAGCGTTTAAACGCTATCTAATGCCTTTTTTTTCAATTTAAAGTTTTTATTTTCATATCTGGATTTTTTTTTGGCCTTTTTAAGCGTTTAAACGCTATCTAATGCCTTTTTTTTCAATTTAAAGTTTTTTTTTTTATATCTGGAATTTTTTTTGGCCTTTTTAAGCGTTTAAACGCTATCTAGTGCCTTTTTTTTCAATTTAAAGTTTTTTTTTTATATCTGGAATTTTTTTTGGCCTTTTTAAGCGTTTAAACGCTATCTAATGCCTTTTTTTTCAATTTAAAGTTTTTATTTTCATATCTGGATTTTTTTTTGGCCTTTTTAAGCGTTTAAACGCTATCTAATGCCTTTTTTTTCAATTTAAAGTTTTTTTTTTTATATCTGGAATTTTTTTTGGCCTTTTTAAGCGTTTAAACGCTATCTAGTGCCTTTTTTTTCAATTTAAAGTTTTTTTTTTATATCTGGAATTTTTTTTGGCCTTTTTAAGCGTTTAAACGCTATCTAATGCCTTTTTTTTCAATTTAAAGTTTTTATTTTCATATCTGGATTTTTTTTTGGCCTTTTTAAGCGTTTAAACGCTATCTAATGCCTTTTTTTTCAATTTAAAGTTTTTTTTTTTATATCTGGAATTTTTTTTGGCCTTTTTAAGCGTTTAAACGCTATCTAGTGCCTTTTTTTTCAATTTAAAGTTTTTTTTTTATATCTGGAATTTTTTTTGGCCTTTTTAAGCGTTTAAACGCTATCTAATGCCTTTTTTTTCAATTTAAAGTTTTTATTTTCATATCTGGATTTTTTTTTGGCCTTTTTAAGCGTTTAAACGCTATCTAATGCCTTTTTTTTCAATTTAAAGTTTTTATTTTTATATCTGGATTTTTTTTTGGCCTTTTTAAGCGTTTAAACGCTATCTAATGCCTTTTTTTTCAATTTAAAGTTTTTATTTTCATATCTGGATTTTTTTTTGGCCTTTTTAAGCGTTTAAACGCTATCTAATGAATTTTTTTTCAATTTAAAGTTTTTATTTTTATATCTGGATTTTTTTTTTGGCCTTTTTAAGCGTTTAAACGCTATCTAGTGCCTTTTTTTTTAATTTAAAGTTTTTTTTTTATATCTGGAATTTTTTTTGGCCTTTTTAAGCGTTTAAACGCTATCCAATGCCTTTTTTTTCAATTTAAAGTTTTTTTTTTATATCTGGAATTTTTTTTGGCCTTTTTAAGCGTTTAAACGCTATCTAATGCCTTTTTTTCAATTTAAAGTTGTTTTTTTTATATCTGGAATTTTTTTTGGCCTTTTTAAGCGTTTAAACGCTATCTAATGCCTTTTTTTTCAATTTAAAGTTTTTATTTTCATATCTGGATTTTTTTTGGCCTTTTTAAGCGTTTAAACGCTATCTAATGCCTTTTTTTTCAATTTAAAGTTTTTATTTTTGTATCTGCAATTTTTTTTGGCGTTTTTAAGCGTTTAAACGCTATCTAATGCCTTTTTTTCAATTTAAAGTTTTTTTTTTTATATCTGGAATTTTTTTTGGCCTTTTTAAGCGTTTAAACGCTATCTAATGCCTTTTTTTTCAATTTAAAGTTTTTATTTTCATATCTGGATTTTTTTTTGGCCTTTTTAAGCGTTTAAACGCTATCTAATGCCTTTTTTTTCAATTTTAAGTTTTTATTTTTATATCTGGAATTTTGTTTGGCCTTTTTAAGCGTTTAAACGCTATCTAATGCCTTTTTTTTCAATTTAAAGTTTTTTTTTTTATATCTGGAATTTTTTTTGGCCTTTTTAAGCGTTTAAACGCTATCTAATGCCTTTTTTTTCAATTTAAAGTTTTTATTTTTTTTTATCTGGATTTTTTTTTGGCCTTTTTAAGCGTTTAAACGCTATCTAATGCCTTTTTTTTCAATTTAAAGTTTTTTTTTTATATCTGGAATTTTTTTTGGCCTTTTTAAGCGTTTAAACGCTATCTAATGCCTTTTTTTTCAATTTAAAGTTTTTATTTTCATATCTGGATTTTTTTTGGCCTTTTTAAGCGTTTAAACGCTATCTAATGCCTTTTTTTTCAATTTAAAGTTTTTATTTTTATATCTGGAATTTTTTTTGGCCTTTTTAAGCGTTTAAACGCTATCTAATGCCTTTTTTTTCAATTTAAAGTTTTTTTTTTTATATCTGGAATTTTTTTTGGCCTTTTTAAGCGTTTAAACGCTATCTAATGCCTTTTTTTTCAATTTAAAGTTTTTATTTTCATATCTGGATTTTTTTTTGGCCTTTTTAAGCGTTTAAACGCTATCTAATGCCTTTTTTTTCAATTTAAAGTTTTTATTTTTATATCTGGAATTTTTTTTGGCCTTTTTAAGCGTTTAAACGCTATCTAATGCCTTTTTTTTCAATTTAAAGTTTTTTTTTTTATATCTGGATTTTTTTTTGGCCTTTTTAAGCGTTTAAACGCTATCTAATGCCTTTTTTTTCAATTTAAAGTTTTTATTTTCATATCTGGATTTTTTTTGGCCTTTTTAAGCGTTTAAACGCTATCTAATGCCTTTTTTTTCAATTTAAAGTTTTTATTTTCATATCTGGATTTTTTTTGGCCTTTTTAAGCGTTTAAACGCTATCTAATGCCTTTTTTTTCAATTTACAGTTTTTATTTTTATATCTGGAATTTTTTTTGGCCTTTTTAAGCGTTTAAACGCTATCTAATGCCTTTTTTTTCAATTTAAAGTTTTTTTTTTTATATCTGGAATTTTTTTTGGCCTTTTTAAGCGTTTAAACGCTATCTAATGCCTTTTTTTTCAATTTAAAGTTTTTATTTTCATATCTGGATTTTTTTTTTTGCCTTTTTAAGCGTTTAAACGCTATCTAATGCCTTTTTTTTCAATTTAAAGTTTTTATTTTCATATCTGGATTTTTTTTTGGCCTTTTTAAGCGTTTAAACGCTATCTAATGCCTTTTTTTTCAATTTAAAGTTTTTATTTTCATATCTGGATTTTTTTTTGGCCTTTTTAAGCGTTTAAACGCTATCTAATGCCTTTTTTTTCAATTTAAAGTTTTTATTTTCATATCTGGAATTTTTTTTGGCCTTTTTAAGCGTTTAAACGCTATCTAATGCCTTTTTTTTCAATTTAAAGTTTTTATTTTCATATCTGGATTTTTTTTTGGCCTTTTTAAGCGTTTAAACGCTATCTAATGCCTTTTTTTTCAATTTAAAGTTTTTATTTTCATATCTGGATTTTTTTTTGGCCTTTTTAAGCGTTTAAACGCTATCTAATGCCTTTTTTTTTCAATTTAAAGTTTTTATTTTTATATCTGGAATTTTTTTTGGCCTTTTTAAGCGTTTAAACGCTATCTAATGCCTTTTTTTTCAATTTAAAGTTTTTATTTTTATATCTGGAATTTTTTTTGGCCTTTTTAAGCGTTTAAACGCTATCTAATGCCTTTCTTTTCAATTTAAAGTTTTTTTTTTTATATCTGGAATTTTTTTTGGCCTTTTTAAGCGTTTAAACGCTATCTAATGCCTTTTTTTTTCAATTTAACGTTTTTATTTTCATATCTGGATTTTTTTTGGCCTTTTTAAGCGTTTAAACGCTATCTAATGCCTTTTTTTTCAATTTAAAGTTTTTTTTTTTATATCTGGAATTTTTTTTGGCCTTTTTAAGCGTTTAAACGCTATCTAATGCCTTTTTTTTCAATTTAAAGTTTTTTTTTTTATATCTGGAATTTTTTTTGGCCTTTTTAAACGTTTAAACGCTATCTAATGCCTTTTTTTCAATTTAAAGTTTTTGTTTTCATATCTGGATTTTTTTTGGCCTTTTTAAGCGTTTAAACGCTATCTAATGCCTTTTTTTTCAATTTAAAGTTTTTGTTTTCATATCTGGATTTTTTTTGGCCTTTTTAAGCGTTTAAACGCTATCTAATGCCTTTTTTTTCAATTTAAAGTTTTTATTTTTATATCTGGAATTTTTTTTGGCCTTTTTAAGCGTTTAAACGCTATCTAATGCCTTTTTTTTCAATTTAAAGTTTTTATTTTTATATCTGGAATTTTTTTTGGCCTTTTTAAGCGTTTAAACGCTATCTAATGCCTTTTTTTTCAATTTAAAGTTTTTTTTTATATCTGGAATTTTTTTTGGCCTTTTTAAGCGTTTAAACGCTATCTTATGCCTTTTTTTTTCAATTTAAAGTTTTTATTTTCATATCTGGATTTTTTTTTGGCCTTTTTAAGCGTTTAAACGCTATCTAATGCCTTTTTTTCAATTTAAAGTTTTTATTTTTATATCTGGAATTTTTTTTGGCCTTTTTAAGCGTTTAAACGCTATCTAATGCCTTTTTTTCAATTTAAAGTTTTTTTTTTTATATCTGGAATTTTTTTTGGCCTTTTTAAGCGTTTAAACGCTATCTAATGCCTTTTTTTCAATTTAAAGTTTTTTTTTTATATCTGGTTTTTTTTGGCCTTTTTAAGCGTTTAAACGCTATCTAATGCCTTTTTTTTCAATTTAAAGTTTTTATTTTTATATCTGGAATTTTTTTTGGCCTTTTTAAGCGTTTAAACGCTATCTAATGCCTTTTTTTTCAATTTAAAGTTTTTATTTTTATATCTGGAATTTTTTTTGGCCTTTTTAAGCGTTTAAACGCTATCTAATGCCTTTTTTTTCAATTTAAAGTTTTTTTTTTATATCTGGAATTTTTTTTGGCCTTTTTAAGCGTTTAAACGCTATCTAATGCCTTTTTTTTCAATTTAAAGTTTTTTTTTTATATCTGGATTTTTTTTTGGCCTTTTTAAGCGTTTAAACGCTATCTAATGCCTTTTTTTCAATTTAAAGTTTTTATTTTTATATCTGGAATTTTTTTTGGCCTTTTTAAGCGTTTAAACGCTATCTAATGCCTTTTTTTTCAATTTAAAGTTTTTTTTTTATATCTGGATTTTTTTTTGGCCTTTTTAAGCGTTTAAACGCTATCTAATGCCTTTTTTTTCAATTTAAAGTTTTTTTTTTATATCTGGAATTTTTTTTGGCCTTTTTAAGCGTTTAAACGCTATCTAATGCCTTTTTTTTCAATTTAAAGTTTTTATTTTCATATCTGGAATTTTTTTTGGCCTTTTTAAGCGTTTAAATGCGATCTAATGCCTTTTTTTTCAATTTAAAGTTTTTATTTTTATATCTGGAATTTTTTTTGGCCTTTTTAAGCGTTTAAACGCTATCTAATGCCTTTTTTTTCAATTTAAAGTTTTTATTTTCATATCTGGTTTTTTTTTTGGCCTTTTTAAGCGTTTAAACGCTATCTAATGCCTTTTTTTTCAATTTAAAGTTTTTATTTTTATATCTGGAATTTTTTTTGGCCTTTTTAAGCGTTTAAACGCTATCTAATGCCTTTTTTTTCAATTTAAAGCTTTTTTTTTATATCTGGAATTTTTTTTGGCCTTTTTAAGCGTTTAAACGCTATCTAATGCCTTTTTTTTCAATTTAAAGTTTTTTTTTATATCTGGAATTTTTTTTGGCCTTTTTAAGCGTTTAAACGCTATCTAATGCCTTTTTTTTTCAATTTAAAGTTTTTATTTTCATATCTGGATTTTTTTTTGGCCTTTTTAAGCGTTTAAACGCTATCTAATGCCTTTTTTTTCAATTTAAAGTTTTTATTTTCATATCTGGATTTTTTTTTGGCCTTTTTAAGCGTTTAAACGCTATCTAATGCCTTTTTTTTCAATTTAAAGTTTTTATTTTTATATCTGGAATTTTTTTTGGCCTTTTTAAGCGTTTAAACGCTATCTAATGCCTTTTTTTTCAATTTAAAGTTTTTATTTTTATATCTGGAATTTTTTTTGGCCTTTTTAAGCGTTTAAACGCTATCTAATGCCTTTTTTTTCAATTTAAAGTTTTTTTTTTATATCTGGAATTTTTTTTGGCCTTTTTAAGCGTTTAAACGCTATCTAATGCCTTTTTTTTCAATTTAAAGTTTTTATTTTCATATCTGGATTTTTTTTGGCCTTTTTAAGCGTTTAAACGCTATCTAATGCCTTTTTTTTCAATTTAAAGTTTTTATTTTTATATCTGGAATTTTTTTTGGCCTTTTTAAGCGTTTAAAACGCTATCTAATGCCTTTTTTTTCAATTTAAAGTTTTTATTTTTATATCTGGAATTTTTTTTGGCCTTTTTAAGCGTTTAAACGCTATCTAATGCCTTTTTTTTCAATTTAAAGTTTTTATTTTTATATCTGGAATTTTTTTTGGCCTTTTTAAGCGTTTAAACGCTATCTAATGCCTTTTTTTTCAATTTAAAGTTTTTTTTTTTATATCTGGAATTTTTTTTGGCCTTTTTAAGCGTTTAAACGCTATCTAATGCCTTTTTTTTCAATTTAAAGTTTTTATTTTCATATCTGGATTTTTTTTTGGCCTTTTTAAGCGTTTAAACGCTATCTAATGCCTTTTTTTTCAATTTAAAGTTTTTATTTTCATATCTGGATTTTTTTTTGGCCTTTTTAAGCGTTTAAACGCTATCTAATGCCTTTTTTTTCAATTTAAAGTTTTTATTTTTATATCTGGAATTTTTTTTGGCCTTTTTAAGCGTTTAAACGCTATCTAATGCCTTTTTTTTCAATTTAAAGTTTTTATTTTTATATCTGGAATTTTTTTTGGCCTTTTTAAGCGTTTAAACGCTATCTAATGCCTTTTTTTTCAATTTAAAGTTTTTTTTTTTATATCTGGAATTTTTTTTGGCCTTTTTAAGCGTTTAAACGCTATCTTATGCCTTTTTTTTCAATTTAAAGTTTTTATTTTCATATCTGGATTTTTTTTTGGCCTTTTTAAGCGTTTAAACGCTATCTAATGCCTTTTTTTCAATTTAAAGTTTTTATTTTTATATCTGGAATTTTTTTTGGCCTTTTTAAGCGTTTAAACGCTATCTAATGCCTTTTTTTTCAATTTAAAGTTTTTATTTTTATATCTGGAATTTTTTTTGGCCTTTTTAAGCGTTTAAACGCTATCTAATGCCTTCTTTTTCAATTTAAAGTTTTTTTTTTATATCTGGAATTTTTTTTGGCCTTTTTAAGCGTTTAAACGCTATCTAATGCCTTTTTTTTCAATTTAAAGTTTTTATTTTTATATCTGGAATTTTTTTTGGCCTTTTTAAGCGTTTAAACGCTATCTAATGCCTTTTTTTTCAATTTAAAGTTTTTATTTTTATATCTGGAATTTTTTTTGGCCTTTTTAAGCGTTTAAACGCTATCTAATGCCTTTTTTTTCAATTTAAAGTTTTTTTTTTATATCTGGAATTTTTTTTGGCCTTTTTAAGCGTTTAAACGCTATCTAATGCCTTTTTTTTCAATTTAAAGTTTTTATTTTCATATCTGGTTTTTTTTTTGGCCTTTTTAAGCGTTTAAACGCTATCTAATGCCTTTTTTTTCAATTTAAAGTTTTTATTTTTATATCTGGAATTTTTTTTGGCCTTTTTAAGCGTTTAAACGCTATCTAATGCCTTTTTTTTCAATTTAAAGTTTTTTTTTTATATCTGGAATTTTTTTTGGCCTTTTTAAGCGTTTAAACGCTATCTAATGCCTTTTTTTCCAATTTAAAGTTTTTTTTTTATATCTGGAATTTTTTTTTGGCCTTTTTAAGCGTTTAAACGCTATCTAATGCCTTTTTTTTCAATTTAAAGTTTTTATTTTTCATATCTGGATTTTTTTTTGGCCTTTTTAAGCGTTTAAACGCTATCTAATGCCTTTTTTTTCAATTTAAAGTTTTTATTTTCATATCTGGATTTTTTTTTGGCCTTTTTAAGCGTTTAAACGCTATCTAATGCCTTTTTTTTCAATTTAAAGTTTTTATTTTTATATCTGGAATTTTTTTTGGCCTTTTTAAGCGTTTAAACGCTATCTAATGCCTTTTTTTTCAATTTAAAGTTTTTATTTTTATATCTGGAATTTTTTTTGGCCTTTTTAAGCGTTTAAACGCTATCTAATGCCTTTTTTTTCAATTTAAAGTTTTTTTTTTATATCTGGAATTTTTTTTGGCCTTTTTATTTAAGCGTTTAAACGCTATCTAATGCCTTTTTTTTCAATTTAAAGTTTTTATTTTTATATCTGGAATTTTTTTTGGCCTTTTTAAGCGTTTAAACGCTATCTAATGCCTTTTTTTCAATTTAAAGTTTTTATTTTTATATCTGGAATTTTTTTTGGCCTTTTTAAGCGTTTAAACGCTATCTAATGCCTTTTTTTCAATTTAAAGTTTTTTTTTTATATCTGGAATTTTTTTTGGCCTTTTTAGTTTAAGCGTTTAAACGCTATCTAATGCCTTTTTTTTCAATTTAAAGTTTTTATTTTTATATCTGGAATTTTTTTTGGCCTTTTTAAGCGTTTAAACGCTATCTAATGCCTTTTTTTCAATTTAAAGTTTTTATTTTTATATCTGGAATTTTTTTTGGCCTTTTTAAGCGTTTAAACGCTATCTAATGCCTTTTTTTCAATTTAAAGTTTTTTTTTTATATCTGGAATTTTTTTTGGCCTTTTTATTTTAAGCGTTTAAACGCTATCTAATGCCTTTTTTTCAATTTAAAGTTTTTATTTTTATATCTGGAATTTTTTTTGGCCTTTTTAAGCGTTTAAACGCTATCTAATGCCTTTTTTTTCAATTTAAAGTTTTTATTTTTATATCTGGAATTTTTTTTGGCCTTTTTAAGCGTTTAAACGCTATCTAATGCCTTTTTTTCAATTTAAAGTTTTTATTTTTATATCTGGAATTTTTTTTGGCCTTTTTAAGCGTTTAAACGCTATCTAATGCCTTTTTTTTCAATTTAAAGTTTTTATTTTTATATCTGGAATTTTTTTTGGCCTTTTTAAGCGTTTAAACGCTATCTAATGCCTTTTTTTTCAATTTAAAGTTTTTATTTTTATATCTGGAATTTTTTTTGGCCTTTTTAAGCGTTTAAACGCTATCTAATGCCTTTTTTTTCAATTTAAAGTTTTTATTTTTATATCTGGAATTTTTTTTGGCCTTTTTAAGCGTTTAAACGCTATCTAATGCCTTTTTTTTCAATTTAAAGTTTTTTTTTTATATCTGGAATTTTTTTTGGCCTTTTTATTTTAAGCGTTTAAACGCTATCTAATGCCTTTTTTTTCAATTTAAAGTTTTTATTTTTATATCTGGAATTTTTTTTGGCCTTTTTAAGCGTTTAAACGCTATCTAATGCCTTTTTTTTCAATTTAAAGTTTTTATTTTCATATCTGGATTTTTTTTTGGCCTTTTTAAGCGTTTAAACGCTATCTAATGCCTTTTTTTTCAATTTAAAGTTTTTATTTTCATATCTGGATTTTTTTTTGGCCTTTTTAAGCGTTTAAACGCTATCTAATGCCTTTTTTTTCAATTTAAAGTTTTTATTTTTATATCTGGAATTTTTTTTGGCCTTTTTAAGCGTTTAAACGCTATCTAATGCCTTTTTTTTCAATTTAAAGTTTTTATTTTTATATCTGGAATTTTTTTTGGCCTTTTTAAGCGTTTAAACGCTATCTAATGCCTTTTTTTTCAATTTAAAGTTTTTTTTTTTATATCTGGAATTTTTTTTGGCCTTTTTAAGCGTTTAAACGCTATCTAATGCCTTTTTTTTCAATTTAAAGTTTTTATTTTCATATCTGGATTTTTTTTTGGCCTTTTTAAGCGTTTAAACGCTATCTAATGCCTTTTTTTTCAATTTAAAGTTTTTATTTTTATATCTGGAATTTTTTTTGGCCTTTTTAAGCGTTTAAACGCTATCTAATGCCTTTTTTTTCAATTTAAAGTTTTTATTTTTATATCTGGAATTTTTTTTGGCCTTTTTAAGCGTTTAAACGCTATCTAATGCCTTCTTTTTCAATTTAAAGTTTTTTTTTATATCTGGAATTTTTTTTGGCCTTTTTAAGCGTTTAAACGCTATCTAATGCCTTTTTTTTCAATTTAAAGTTTTTATTTTTATATCTGGAATTTTTTTTGGCCTTTTTAAGCGTTTAAACGCTATCTAATGCCTTTTTTTTCAATTTAAAGTTTTTATTTTTATATCTGGAATTTTTTTTGGCCTTTTTAAGCGTTTAAACGCTATCTAATGCCTTTTTTTTCAATTTAAAGTTTTTTTTTTATATCTGGAATTTTTTTTGGCCTTTTTAAGCGTTTAAACGCTATCTAATGCCTTTTTTTTCAATTTAAAGTTTTTATTTTCATATCTGGTTTTTTTTTTGGCCTTTTTAAGCGTTTAAACGCTATCTAATGCCTTTTTTTTCAATTTAAAGTTTTTATTTTTATATCTGGAATTTTTTTTGGCCTTTTTAAGCGTTTAAACGCTATCTAATGCCTTTTTTTTCAATTTAAAGTTTTTTTTTTTATATCTGGAATTTTTTTTGGCCTTTTTAAGCGTTTAAACGCTATCTAATGCCTTTTTTTCCAATTTAAAGTTTTTATTTTTATATCTGGAATTTTTTTTGGCCTTTTTAAGCGTTTAAACGCTATCTAATGCCTTTTTTTTCAATTTAAAGTTTTTATTTTCATATCTGGATTTTTTTTTGGCCTTTTTAAGCGTTTAAACGCTATCTAATGCCTTTTTTTTCAATTTAAAGTTTTTATTTTCATATCTGGATTTTTTTTTGGCCTTTTTAAGCGTTTAAACGCTATCTAATGCCTTTTTTTTCAATTTAAAGTTTTTATTTTTATATCTGGAATTTTTTTTGGCCTTTTTAAGCGTTTAAACGCTATCTAATGCCTTTTTTTTCAATTTAAAGTTTTTATTTTTATATCTGGAATTTTTTTTGGCCTTTTTAAGCGTTTAAACGCTATCTAATGCCTTTTTTTTCAATTTAAAGTTTTTTTTTTATATCTGGAATTTTTTTCGGCCTTTTTATTTAAGCGTTTAAACGCTATCTAATGCCTTTTTTTTCAATTTAAAGTTTTTATTTTTATATCTGGAATTTTTTTTGGCCTTTTTAAGCGTTTAAACGCTATCTAATGCCTTTTTTTCAATTTAAAGTTTTTATTTTTATATCTGGAATTTTTTTTGGCCTTTTTAAGCGTTTAAACGCTATCTAATGCCTTTTTTTCAATTTAAAGTTTTTTTTTTATATCTGGAATTTTTTTTGGCCTTTTTAGTTTAAGCGTTTAAACGCTATCTAATGCCTTTTTTTTCAATTTAAAGTTTTTATTTTTATATCTGGAATTTTTTTTGGCCTTTTTAAGCGTTTAAACGCTATCTAATGCCTTTTTTTCAATTTAAAGTTTTTATTTTTATATCTGGAATTTTTTTTGGCCTTTTTAAGCGTTTAAACGCTATCTAATGCCTTTTTTTCAATTTAAAGTTTTTTTTTTATATCTGGAATTTTTTTTGGCCTTTTTATTTTAAGCGTTTAAACGCTATCTAATGCCTTTTTTTCAATTTAAAGTTTTTATTTTTATATCTGGAATTTTTTTTGGCCTTTTTAAGCGTTTAAACGCTATCTAATGCCTTTTTTTTCAATTTAAAGTTTTTATTTTTATATCTGGAATTTTTTTTGGCCTTTTTAAGCGTTTAAACGCTATCTAATGCCTTTTTTTCAATTTAAAGTTTTTATTTTTATATCTGGAATTTTTTTTGGCCTTTTTAAGCGTTTAAACGCTATCTAATGCCTTTTTTTTCAATTTAAAGTTTTTATTTTTATATCTGGAATTTTTTTTGGCCTTTTTAAGCGTTTAAACGCTATCTAATGCCTTTTTTTTCAATTTAAAGTTTTTATTTTCATATCTGGATTTTTTTTTGGCCTTTTTAAGCGTTTAAACGCTATCTAATGCCTTTTTTTTCAATTTAAAGTTTTTATTTTTATATCTGGAATTTTTTTGGCCTTTTTAAGCGTTTAAACGCTATCTAATGCCTTTTTTTTCAATTTAAAGTTTTTTTTTTATATCTGGAATTTTTTTGGCCTTTTTAAGCGTTTAAACGCTATCTAATGCCTTTTTTTTCAATTTAAAGTTTTTTTTTTATATCTGGATTTTTTTTTGGCCTTTTTAAGCGTTTAAACGCTATCTAATGCCTTTTTTTCAATTTAAAGTTTTTATTTTTATATCTGGAATTTTTTTTGGCCTTTTTAAGCGTTTAAACGCTTTCTAATGCCTTTTTTTTCAATTTAAAGTTTTTTTTTTATATCTGGATTTTTTTTTGGCCTTTTTAAGCGTTTAAACGCTATCTAATGCCTTTTTTTTCAATTTAAAGTTTTTTTTTTTATATCTGGAATTTTTTTTGGCCTTTTTAAGCGTTTAAACGCTATCTAATGCCTTTTTTTTCAATTTAAAGTTTTTATTTTCATATCTGGAATTTTTTTTGGCCTTTTTAAGCGTTTAAATGCGATCTAATGCCTTTTTTTTCAATTTAAAGTTTTTATTTTTATATCTGGAATTTTTTTTGGCCTTTTTAAGCGTTTAAACGCTATCTAATGCCTTTTTTTTCAATTTAAAGTTTTTATTTTCATATCTGGTTTTTTTTTTGGCCTTTTTAAGCGTTTAAACGCTATCTAATGCCTTTTTTTTCAATTTAAAGTTTTTATTTTTATATCTGGAATTTTTTTTGGCCTTTTTAAGCGTTTAAACGCTATCTAATGCCTTTTTTTTCAATTTAAAGCTTTTTTTTTATATCTGGAATTTTTTTTGGCCTTTTTAAGCGTTTAAACGCTATCTAATGCCTTTTTTTTCAATTTAAAGTTTTTTTTTATATCTGGAATTTTTTTTGGCCTTTTTAAGCGTTTAAACGCTATCTTATGCCTTTTTTTTCAATTTAAAGTTTTTATTTTCATATCTGGATTTTTTTTTGGCCTTTTTAAGCGTTTAAACGCTATCTAATGCCTTTTTTTTCAATTTAAAGTTTTTATTTTCATATCTGGATTTTTTTTTGGCCTTTTTAAGCGTTTAAACGCTATCTAATGCCTTTTTTTTCAATTTAAAGTTTTTATTTTTATATCTGGAATTTTTTTTGGCCTTTTTAAGCGTTTAAACGCTATCTAATGCCTTTTTTTTCAATTTAAAGTTTTTATTTTTATATCTGGAATTTTTTTTGGCCTTTTTAAGCGTTTAAACGCTATCTAATGCCTTTTTTTTCAATTTAAAGTTTTTTTTTTATATCTGGAATTTTTTTTGGCCTTTTTAAGCGTTTAAACGCTATCTAATGCCTTTTTTTTCAATTTAAAGTTTTTATTTTCATATCTGGATTTTTTTTGGCCTTTTTAAGCGTTTAAACGCTATCTAATGCCTTTTTTTTCAATTTAAAGTTTTTATTTTTATATCTGGAATTTTTTTTGGCCTTTTTAAGCGTTTAAACGCTATCTAATGCCTTTTTTTTCAATTTAAAGTTTTTATTTTTATATCTGGAATTTTTTTTGGCCTTTTTAAGCGTTTAAACGCTATCTAATGCCTTTTTTTTCAATTTAAAGTTTTTTTTTTTATATCTGGAATTTTTTTTGGCCTTTTTAAGCGTTTAAACGCTATCTAATGCCTTTTTTTTCAATTTAAAGTTTTTATTTTCATATCTGGATTTTTTTTTGGCCTTTTTAAGCGTTTAAACGCTATCTAATGCCTTTTTTTTCAATTTAAAGTTTTTATTTTCATATCTGGATTTTTTTTTGGCCTTTTTAAGCGTTTAAACGCTATCTAATGCCTTTTTTTTCAATTTAAAGTTTTTATTTTTATATCTGGAATTTTTTTTGGCCTTTTTAAGCGTTTAAACGCTATCTAATGCCTTTTTTTTCAATTTAAAGTTTTTATTTTTATATCTGGAATTTTTTTTGGCCTTTTTAAGCGTTTAAACGCTATCTAATGCCTTCTTTTTCAATTTAAAGTTTTTTTTTTATATCTGGAATTTTTTTTGGCCTTTTTAAGCGTTTAAACGCTATCTAATGCCTTTTTTTTCAATTCAAAGTTTTTATTTTTATATCTGGAATTTTTTTTGGCCTTTTTAAGCGTTTAAACGCTATCTAATGCCTTTTTTTTCAATTTAAAGTTTTTATTTTTATATCTGGAATTTTTTTTGGCCTTTTTAAGCGTTTAAACGCTATCTAATGCCTTTTTTTTCAATTTAAAGTTTTTATTTTTATATCTGGAATTTTTTTTGGCCTTTTTAAGCGTTTAAACGCTATCTAATGCCTTTTTTTTCAATTTAAAGTTTTTATTTTTATATCTGGAATTTTTTTTGGCCTTTTTAAGCGTTTAAACGCTATCTAATGCCTTTTTTTTCAATTTAAAGTTTTTATTTTTATATCTGGAATTTTTTTTGGCCTTTTTAAGCGTTTAAACGCTATCTAATGCCTTTTTTTTCAATTTAAAGTTTTTATTTTTATATCTGGAATTTTTTTTGGCCTTTTTAAGCGTTTAAACGCTATCTAATGCCTTTTTTTTCAATTTAAAGTTTTTATTTTTATATCTGGAATTTTTTTTGGCCTTTTTAAGCGTTTAAACGCTATCTAATGCCTTTTTTTTCAATTTAAAGTTTTTTTTTTTATATCTGGAATTTTTTTTGGCCTTTTTAAGCGTTTAAACGCTATCTAATGCCTTTTTTTTCAATTTAAAGTTTTTATTTTCATATCTGGATTTTTTTTTGGCCTTTTTAAGCGTTTAAACGCTATCTAATGCCTTTTTTTTCAATTTAAAGTTTTTATTTTCATATCTGGATTTTTTTTTGGCCTTTTTAAGCGTTTAAACGCTATCTAATGCCTTTTTTTTCAATTTAAAGTTTTTATTTTTATATCTGGAATTTTTTTTGGCCTTTTTAAGCGTTTAAACGCTATCTAATGCCTTTTTTTTCAATTTAAAGTTTTTATTTTTATATCTGGAATTTTTTTTGGCCTTTTTAAGCGTTTAAACGCTATCTAATGCCTTCTTTTTCAATTTAAAGTTTTTTTTTTATATCTGGAATTTTTTTTGGCCTTTTTAAGCGTTTAAACGCTATCTAATGCCTTTTTTTTCAATTTAAAGTTTTTATTTTTATATCTGGAATTTTTTTTGGCCTTTTTAAGCGTTTAAACGCTATCTAATGCCTTTTTTTTCAATTTAAAGTTTTTATTTTTATATCTGGAATTTTTTTTGGCCTTTTTAAGCGTTTAAACGCTATCTAATGCCTTTTTTTTCAATTTAAAGTTTTTATTTTTATATCTGGAATTTTTTTTGGCCTTTTTAAGCGTTTAAACGCTATCTAATGCCTTTTTTTTCAATTTAAAGTTTTTATTTTCATATCTGGATTTTTTTTTGGCCTTTTTAAGCGTTTAAACGCTATCTAATGCCTTTTTTTCAATTTAAAGTTTTTATTTTTATATCTGGAATTTTTTTTGGCCTTTTTAAGCGTTTAAACGCTATCTAATGCCTTTTTTTTCAATTTAAAGTTTTTATTTTTATATCTGGAATTTTTTTTGGCCTTTTTAAGCGTTTAAACGCTATCTAATGCCTTTTTTTTCAATTTAAAGTTTTTATTTTCATATCTGGATTTTTTTTTGGCCTTTTTAAGCGTTTAAACGCTATCTAATGCCTTTTTTTCAATTTAAAGTTTTTATTTTTATATCTGGAATTTTTTTTGGCCTTTTTAAGCGTTTAAACGCTATCTAATGCCTTTTTTTTCAATTTAAAGTTTTTATTTTTATATCTGGAATTTTTTTTGGCCTTTTTAAGCGTTTAAACGCTATCTAATGCCTTCTTTTTCAATTTAAAGTTTTTTTTTTATATCTGGAATTTTTTTTGGCCTTTTTAAGCGTTTAAACGCTATCTAATGCCTTTTTTTTCAATTTAAAGTTTTTATTTTTATATCTGGAATTTTTTTTGGCCTTTTTAAGCGTTTAAACGCTATCTAATGCCTTTTTTTCAATTTAAAGTTTTTATTTTTATATCTGGAATTTTTTTTGGCCTTTTTAAGCGTTTAAACGCTATCTAATGCCTTTTTTTTCAATTTAAAGTTTTTATTTTTATATCTGGAATTTTTTTTGGCCTTTTTAAGCGTTTAAACGCTATCTAATGCCTTTTTTTTCAATTTAAAGTTTTTATTTTCATATCTGGATTTTTTTTTGGCCTTTTTAAGCGTTTAAACGCTATCTAATGCCTTTTTTTCAATTTAAAGTTTTTATTTTTATATCTGGAATTTTTTTTGGCCTTTTTAAGCGTTTAAACGCTATCTAATGCCTTTTTTTTCAATTTAAAGTTTTTATTTTTATATCTGGAATTTTTTTTGGCCTTTTTAAGCGTTTAAACGCTATCTAATGCCTTTTTTTTCAATTTAAAGTTTTTATTTTCATATCTGGATTTTTTTTTGGCCTTTTTAAGCGTTTAAACGCTATCTAATGCCTTTTTTTCAATTTAAAGTTTTTATTTTTATATCTGGAATTTTTTTTGGCCTTTTTAAGCGTTTAAACGCTATCTAATGCCTTTTTTTTCAATTTAAAGTTTTTATTTTTATATCTGGAATTTTTTTTGGCCTTTTTAAGCGTTTAAACGCTATCTAATGCCTTCTTTTTCAATTTAAAGTTTTTTTTTTATATCTGGAATTTTTTTTGGCCTTTTTAAGCGTTTAAACGCTATCTAATGCCTTTTTTTTCAATTTAAAGTTTTTATTTTTATATCTGGATTTTTTTTTGGCCTTTTTAAGCGTTTAAACGCTATCTAATGCCTTTTTTTCAATTTAAAGTTTTTATTTTTATATCTGGAATTTTTTTTGGCCTTTTTAAGCGTTTAAACGCTATCTAATGCCTTTTTTTTCAATTTAAAGTTTTTATTTTCATATCTGGATTTTTTTTTGGCCTTTTTAAGCGTTTAAACGCTATCTAATGCCTTTTTTTCAATTTAAAGTTTTTATTTTTATATCTGGAATTTTTTTTGGCCTTTTTAAGCGTTTAAACGCTATCTAATGCCTTTTTTTTCAATTTAAAGTTTTTATTTTTATATCTGGAATTTTTTTTGGCCTTTTTAAGCGTTTAAACGCTATCTAATGCCTTCTTTTTCAATTTAAAGTTTTTTTTTTATATCTGGAATTTTTTTTGGCCTTTTTAAGCGTTTAAACGCTATCTAATGCCTTTTTTTTCAATTTAAAGTTTTTATTTTTATATCTGGATTTTTTTTTGGCCTTTTTAAGCGTTTAAACGCTATCTAATGCCTTTTTTTCAATTTAAAGTTTTTATTTTTATATCTGGAATTTTTTTTGGCCTTTTTAAGCGTTTAAACGCTATCTAATGCCTTTTTTTTCAATTTAAAGTTTTTATTTTCATATCTGGATTTTTTTTTGGCCTTTTTAAGCGTTTAAACGCTATCTAATGCCTTTTTTTCAATTTAAAGTTTTTATTTTTATATCTGGAATTTTTTTTGGCCTTTTTAAGCGTTTAAACGCTATCTAATGCCTTTTTTTTCAATTTAAAGTTTTTATTTTTATATCTGGAATTTTTTTTGGCCTTTTTAAGCGTTTAAACGCTATCTAATGCCTTCTTTTTCAATTTAAAGTTTTTTTTTTATATCTGGAATTTTTTTTGGCCTTTTTAAGCGTTTAAACGCTATCTAATGCCTTTTTTTTCAATTTAAAGTTTTTATTTTTATATCTGGAATTTTTTTTGGCCTTTTTAAGCGTTTAAACGCTATCTAATGCCTTTTTTTTCAATTTAAAGTTTTTTTTTTATATCTGGAATTTTTTTTGGCCTTTTTAAGCGTTTAAACGCTATCTAATGCCTTTTTTTTCAATTTAAAGTTTTTATTTTCATATCTGGTTTTTTTTTTGGCCTTTTTAAGCGTTTAAACGCTATCTAATGCCTTTTTTTTCAATTTAAAGTTTTTATTTTTATATCTGGAATTTTTTTTGGCCTTTTTAAGCGTTTAAACGCTATCTAATGCCTTTTTTTTCAATTTAAAGTTTTTTTTTTTATATCTGGAATTTTTTTTGGCCTTTTTAAGCGTTTAAACGCTATCTAATGCCTTTTTTTCCAATTTAAAGTTTTTTTTTTATATCTGGAATTTTTTTTGGCCTTTTTAAGCGTTTAAACGCTATCTAATGCCTTTTTTTTCAATTTAAAGTTTTTATTTTCATATCTGGATTTTTTTTTGGCCTTTTTAAGCGTTTAAACGCTATCTAATGCCTTTTTTTTCAATTTAAAGTTTTTATTTTCATATCTGGATTTTTTTTGGCCTTTTTAAGCGTTTAAACGCTATCTAATGCCTTTTTTTTCAATTTAAAGTTTTTATTTTTATATCTGGAATTTTTTTTGGCCTTTTTAAGCGTTTAAACGCTATCTAATGCCTTTTTTTTCAATTTAAAGTTTTTATTTTTATATCTGGAATTTTTTTTGGCCTTTTTAAGCGTTTAAACGCTATC
Organism: Chorisops tibialis; assembly: GCA_963669355.1. Taxonomy (NCBI): domain Eukaryota; kingdom Metazoa; phylum Arthropoda; class Insecta; order Diptera; family Stratiomyidae; genus Chorisops; species Chorisops tibialis. The sequence continues at coordinate 193,529,215 of OY770263.1, read as the reverse complement.
TAATGCCTTTTTTTCAATTTAAAGTTTTTATTTTTATATCTGGAATTTTTTTTGGCCTTTTTAAGCGTTTAAACGCTATCTAATGCCTTTTTTTCAATTTAAAGTTTTTTTTTTATATCTGGAATTTTTTTTGGCCTTTTTATTTTAAGCGTTTAAACGCTATCTAATGCCTTTTTTTTCAATTTAAAGTTTTTATTTTCATATCTGGATTTTTTTTGGCCTTTTTAAGCGTTTAAACGCTATCTAATGCCTTTTTTTTCAATTTAAAGTTTTTATTTTTATATCTGGAATTTTTTTTGGCCTTTTTAAGCGTTTAAACGCTATCTAATGCCTTTTTTTCAATTTAAAGTTTTTATTTTTATATCTGGAATTTTTTTTGGCCTTTTTAAGCGTTTAAACGCTATCTAATGCCTTTTTTTTCAATTTAAAGTTTTTATTTTTATATCTGGAATTTTTTTTGGCCTTTTTAAGCGTTTAAACGCTATCTAATGCCTTTTTTTCAATTTAAAGTTTTTTTTTTATATCTGGAATTTTTTTTGGCCTTTTTATTTTAAGCGTTTAAACGCTATCTAATGCCTTTTTTTTCAATTTAAAGTTTTTATTTTCATATCTGGATTTTTTTTGGCCTTTTTAAGCGTTTAAACGCTATCTAATGCCTTTTTTTTCAATTTAAAGTTTTTATTTTTATATCTGGAATTTTTTTTGGCCTTTTTAAGCGTTTAAACGCTATCTAATGCCTTTTTTTCAATTTAAAGTTTTTATTTTTATATCTGGAATTTTTTTTGGCCTTTTTAAGCGTTTAAACGCTATCTAATGCCTTTTTTTTCAATTTAAAGTTTTTATTTTTATATCTGGAATTTTTTTTGGCCTTTTTAAGCGTTTAAACGCTATCTAATGCCTTTTTTTTCAATTTAAAGTTTTTTTTTTATATCTGGAATTTTTTTTGGCCTTTTTAAGCGTTTAAACGCTATCTAATGCCTTTTTTTCAATTTAAAGTTTTTATTTTTATATCTGGAATTTTTTTTGGCCTTTTTAAGCGTTTAAACGCTATCTAATGCCTTTTTTTCAATTTAAAGTTTTTTTTTTATATCTGGAATTTTTTTTGGCCTTTTTATTTTAAGCGTTTAAACGCTATCTAATGCCTTTTTTTTCAATTTAAAGTTTTTATTTTTATATCTGGAATTTTTTTTGGCCTTTTTAAGCGTTTAAACGCTATCTAATGCCTTTTTTTCAATTTAAAGTTTTTATTTTTATATCTGGAATTTTTTTTGGCCTTTTTAAGCGTTTAAACGCTATCTAATGCCTTTTTTTCAATTTAAAGTTTTTATTTTTATATCTGGAATTTTTTTTGGCCTTTTTAAGCGTTTAAACGCTATCTAATGCCTTTTTTTTCAATTTAAAGTTTTTATTTTTATATCTGGAATTTTTTTTGGCCTTTTTAAGCGTTTAAACGCTATCTAATGCCTTTTTTTCAATTTAAAGTTTTTATTTTTATATCTGGAATTTTTTTTGGCCTTTTTAAGCGTTTAAACGCTATCTAATGCCTTTTTTTTCAATTTAAAGTTTTTATTTTTATATCTGGAATTTTTTTTGGCCTTTTTAAGCGTTTAAACGCTATCTAATGCCTTTTTTTTCAATTTAAAGTTTTTATTTTTATATCTGGAATTTTTTTTGGCCTTTTTAAGCGTTTAAACGCTATCTAATGCCTTTTTTTCAATTTAAAGTTTTTATTTTTATATCTGGAATTTTTTTTGGCCTTTTTAAGCGTTTAAACGCTATCTAATGCCTTTTTTTCAATTTAAAGTTTTTTTTTTATATCTGGAATTTTTTTTGGCCTTTTTATTTTAAGCGTTTAAACGCTATCTAATGCCTTTTTTTTCAATTTAAAGTTTTTATTTTCATATCTGGATTTTTTTTGGCCTTTTTAAGCGTTTAAACGCTATCTAATGCCTTTTTTTTCAATTTAAAGTTTTTATTTTTATATCTGGAATTTTTTTTGGCCTTTTTAAGCGTTTAAACGCTATCTAATGCCTTTTTTTCAATTTAAAGTTTTTATTTTTATATCTGGAATTTTTTTTGGCCTTTTTAAGCGTTTAAACGCTATCTAATGCCTTTTTTTTCAATTTAAAGTTTTTATTTTTATATCTGGAATTTTTTTTGGCCTTTTTAAGCGTTTAAACGCTATCTAATGCCTTTTTTTCAATTTAAAGTTTTTTTTTTATATCTGGAATTTTTTTTGGCCTTTTTATTTTAAGCGTTTAAACGCTATCTAATGCCTTTTTTTTCAATTTAAAGTTTTTATACTCTAGATGAAATCTGAGAGTATATTGTGTTTGCCTTACCGTTTGTAACGCTAAGAAATAACGCTCGCACAGAGTCGCCAAGGGTACAGAAATATTTGTTGTCACTCAAAAACCTCGATTCCGAGTGACCGTCTGTCTGTCTGTCTGTCTGTCTGTCTGTCTGTCTGTCCGTCTGTCCGTCTGTGCGTCTGTCTACAGCATAACTCTCGAAAGCTATGAGCTATAGTGCTAAAAAATTTTGTGTATCATTTTTAGCAAAAAAGTAAGGTCAAGTTCGTGAACGGGCCAAATCACTCCACCCCTTCTACCCCCTCCCATACAAAATGACACAAATGCGCAATTTGACAATAAACGGATTTGCTCGAAAAGTATAAAAGCTATTAACCTGAAATTAAATACATATTACTTTTATGATAATATCAATCTACCGTATAAAAATTATGCGTGTCCTCCCCCTCCTTCTACCACCTCCCATACAAACTGTACTTGTCATGAATTACTCTAAGCCAATTTACTTAGTTCGTATAAAATTTAGCGAGCTGAAATTGTGCACTAAATATTTATTTAAAATTGTTAGTAAGGCTAAAAAAAATTAGACGATTAGCTTCACCCCTTCTACCCTCTCCCATACAAATCGGCACAATTTCGCAATTCTACTATAAATGGATTTGCTCGAAAAGTATAAAAGCTATTAGTCTGAATTTTGGGATATATTACTTTCATAATGATTTCAATATACAGTATAAAAATTATTTGCGTCCTCCCTCTCCTTCCAACCCCTCCCATACAAACTACACTTTTTTATGAAATGCTCTAAGCCGATTTTCTCAGAACATATAACATTTATCGATCTCACATTTTGTGATAAATACTTAGCTAGCATTATCACTAAGATCAGAAAAAAATATTTGATTAGCTTTACTGCTTCTACCCCCTCCCATACAATATGACACAGTTTCACAACTTCACAAAAAATCTATTTTCTTGAAAAGTATGAATGTTACTGGTCTAAAATTTAAGAGATGTCAATTTTATGATATTCTTAGTTATTTGTGAAAAAATCACTTTCTACCACCTCCCATACAAACTGCACATTTTCACTAAATCTAACACACTAATTTTTTCGGCTCCTATTCAATTTTTGGAGTAAGCATTTTGTATAAAACATTTTTATAGCTACTTTAGCATGATGGGGAAAAAATTAGTTCAATGCTATCACCCCTTCTAACACTCCCCATACAAAATTTCTTGGGATCACAAAAAATTCTATTTCATCTAGAGTATCGTAAGATTGCGGTTTATGCGCAATCGTAGCCCTGTTATGTTTATTTTCATATCTGGATTTTTTTTGGCCTTTTTAAGCGTTTAAACGCTATCTAATGCCTTTTTTTTCAATTTAAAGTTTTTATTTTTATATCTGGAATTTTTTTTTGCCTTTTTAAGCGTTTAAACGCTATCTAATGCCTTTTTTTCAATTTAAAGTTTTTATTTTTATATCTGGAATTTTTTTTGGCCTTTTTAAGCGTTTAAACGCTATCTAATGCCTTTTTTTTCAATTTAAAGTTTTTATTTTTATATCTGGAATTTTTTTTGGCCTTTTTAAGCGTTTAAACGCTATCTAATGCCTTTTTTTCAATTTAAAGTTTTTATTTTTATATCTGGAATTTTTTTTGGCCTTTTTAAGCGTTTAAACGCTATCTAATGCCTTTTTTTCAATTTAAAGTTTTTTTTTTATATCTGGAATTTTTTTTGGCCTTTTTATTTTAAGCGTTTAAACGCTATCTAATGCCTTTTTTTTCAATTTAAAGTTTTTATTTTCATATCTGGATTTTTTTTGGCCTTTTTAAGCGTTTAAACGCTATCTAATGCCTTTTTTTTCAATTTAAAGTTTTTATTTTTATATCTGGAATTTTTTTTGGCCTTTTTAAGCGTTTAAACGCTATCTAATGCCTTTTTTTCAATTTAAAGTTTTTATTTTTATATCTGGAATTTTTTTTGGCCTTTTTAAGCGTTTAAACGCTATCTAATGCCTTTTTTTTCAATTTAAAGTTTTTATTTTTATATCTGGAATTTTTTTTGGCCTTTTTAAGCGTTTAAACGCTATCTAATGCCTTTTTTTTCAATTTAAAGTTTTTTTTTTATATCTGGAATTTTTTTTGGCCTTTTTAAGCGTTTAAACGCTATCTAATGCCTTTTTTTTCAATTTAAAGTTTTTATTTTTATATCTGGATTTTTTTTTGGCCTTTTTAAGCGTTTAAACGCTATCTAATGCCTTTTTTTTCAATTTAAAGTTTTTATTTTTATATCTGGAATTTTTTTTGGCCTTTTTAAGCGTTTAAACGCTATCTAATGCCTTTTTTTTCAATTTAAAATTTTTTTTTTATATCTGGAATTTTTTTTGGCCTTTTTAAGCGTTTAAACGCTATCTAATGCCTTTTTTTTCAATTTAAAGTTTTTATTTTCATATCTGGATTTTTTTTTGGCCTTTTTAAGCGTTTAAACGCTATCTAATGCCTTTTTTTTTCAATTTAACGTTTTTATTTTTATATCTGGAATTTTTTTTGGCCTTTTTAAGCGTTTAAACGCTATCTAATGCCTTTTTTTTCAATTTAAAGTTTTTTTTTTTATATCTGGAATTTTTTTTGGCCTTTTTAAGCGTTTAAACGCTATCTAATGCCTTTTTTTTCAATTTAAAGTTTTTATTTTCATATCTGGATTTTTTTTTGGCCTTTTTAAGCGTTTAAACGCTATCTAATGCCTTTTTTTTCAATTTAAAGTTTTTATTTTTATATCTGGAATTTTTTTTGGCCTTTTTAAGCGTTTAAACGCTATCTAATGCCTTTTTTTTCAATTTAAAGTTTTTTTTTTTATATCTGGAATTTTTTTTGGCCTTTTTAAGCGTTTAAACGCTATCTAATGCCTTTTTTTTCAATTTAAAGTTTTTATTTTCATATCTGGATTTTTTTTTGGCCTTTTTAAGCGCTTAAACGCTATCTAATGCCTTTTTTTTCAATTTAAAGTTTTTATTTTCATATCTGGATTTTTTTTTGGCCTTTTTAAGCGTTTAAACGCTATCTAATGCCTTTTTTTTCAATTTAAAGTTTTTATTTTTATATCTGGAATTTTTTTTGGCCTTTTTAAGCGTTTAAACGCTATCTAATGCCTTTTTTTTTCAATTTAAAGTTTTTTTTTTTATATCTGGAATATTTTTTGGCCTTTTTAAGCGTTTAAACGCTATCTAATGCCTTTTTTTTCAATTTAAAGTTTTTATTTTCATATCTGGATTTTTTTTGGCCTTTTTAAGCGTTTAAACGCTATCTAATGCCTTTTTTTTCAATTTAAAGTTTTTATTTTCATATCTGGATTTTTTTTTGGCCTTTTTAAGCGTTTAAACGCTATCTAATGCCTTTTTTTTCAATTTAAAGTTTTTATTTTTATATCTGGAATTTTTTTTGGCCTTTTTAAGCGTTTAAACGCTATCTAATGCCTTTTTTTTCAATTTAAAGTTTTTATTTTTATATCTGGAATTTTTTTTGGCCTTTTTAAGCGTTTAAACGCTATCTAATGCCTTTTTTTTCAATTTAAAGTTTTTTTTTTTATATCTGGAATTTTTTTTGGCCTTTTTAAGCGTTTAAACGCTATCTAATGCCTTTTTTTTCAATTTAAAGTTTTTATTTTTATATCTGGAATTTTTTTTGGCCTTTTTAAGCGTTTAAACGCTATCTAATGCCTTTTTTTTCAATTTAAAGTTTTTTTTTTATTTCTGGAATTTTTTTTGGCCTTTTTAAGCGTTTAAACGCTATCTAATGCCTTTTTTTTCAATTTAAAGTTTTTATTTTTATATCTGGAATTTTTTTTGGCCTTTTTATTTTAAGCGTTTAAACGCTATCTAATGCCTTTTTTTTCAATTTAAAGTTTTTATTTTTATATCTGGAATTTTTTTTGGCCTTTTTAAGCGTTTAAACGCTATCTAATGCCTTTTTTTCAATTTAAAGTTTTTATTTTTATATCTGGAATTTTTTTTGGCCTTTTTAAGCGTTTAAACGCTATCTAATGCCTTTTTTTTTCAATTTAAAGTTTTTTTTTTTATATCTGGAATTTTTTTTGGCCTTTTTAAGCGTTTAAACGCTATCTAATGCCTTTTTTTTCAATTTAAAGTTTTTATTTTTATATCTGGAACTTTTTTTGGCCTTTTTAAGCGTTTAAACGCTATCTAATGCCTTTTTTTTCAATTTAAAGTTTTTTTTTTATTTCTGGAATTTTTTTTGGCCTTTTTAAGCGTTTAAACGCTATCTAATGCCTTTTTTTTCAATTTAAAGTTTTTTTTTTATATCTGGAATTTTTTTTGGCCTTTTTAAGCGTTTAAACGCTATCTAATGCCTTTTTTTTCAATTTAAAGTTTTTATTTTTATATCTGGAATTTTTTTTGGCCTTTTTAAGCGTTTAAACGCTATCTAATGCCTTTTTTTTCAATTTAAAGTTTTTATTTTTATATCTGGAATTTTTTTTGGCCTTTTTAAGCGTTTAAACGCTATCTAATGCCTTTTTTTTCAATTTAAAGTTTTTTTTTATATCTGGAATTTTTTTTGGCCTTTTTAAGCGTTTAAACGCTATCTAATGCCTTTTTTTTCAATTTAAAGTTTTTATTTTTATATCTGGGATTTTTTTTGGCCTTTTTAAGCGTTTAAACGCTATCTAATGCCTTTTTTTTCAATTTAAAGTTTTTATTTTTATATCTGGAATTTTTTTTGGCCTTTTTAAGCGTTTAAACGCTATCTAATGCCTTTTTTTTCAATTTAAAATTTTTTTTTTATATCTGGAATTTTTTTTGGCCTTTTTAAGCGTTTAAACGCTATCTAATGCCTTTTTTTTCAATTTAAAGTTTTTATTTTTATATCTGGAATTTTTTTTGGCCTTTTTAAGCGTTTAAACGCTATCTAATGCCTTTTTTTTCAATTTAAAGTTTTTTTTTTTTATATCTGGAATTTTTTTTGGCCTTTTTAAGCGTTTTAACGCTATCTAATGCCTTTTTTTTCAATTTAAAGTTTTTATTTTCATATCTGGATTTTTTTTTGGCCTTTTTAAGCGTTTAAACGCTATCTAATGCCTTTTTTTTCAATTTAAAGTTTTTATTTTTATATCTGGAATTTTTTTTGGCCTTTTTAAGCGTTTAAACGCTATCTAATGCCTTTTTTTTCAATTTAAAATTTTTTTTTATATCTGGAATTTTTTTTGGCCTTTTTAAGCGTTTAAACGCTATCTAATGCCTTTTTTTTCAATTTAAAGTTTTTATTTTTATATCTGGAATTTTTTTTGGCCTTTTTAAGCGTTTAAACGCTATCTAATGCCTTTTTTTTCAATTTAAAGTTTTTTTTTTTATATCTGGAATTTTTTTTGGCCTTTTTAAGCGTTTAAACGCTATCTAATGCCTTTTTTTTCAATTTAAAGTTTTTATTTTCATATCTGGATTTTTTTTTGGCCTTTTTAAGCGTTTAAACGCTATCTAATGCCTTTTTTTTCAATATAAAGTTTTTATTTTTATATCTGGAATTTTTTTTGGCCTTTTTAAGCGTTTAAACGCTATCTAATGCCTTTTTTTTCAATTTAAAATTTTTTTTTTATATCTGGAATTTTTTTTGGCCTTTTTAAGCGTTTAAACGCTATCTAATGCCTTTTTTTTCAATTTAAAGTTTTTATTTTTATATCTGGAATTTTTTTTGGCCTTTTTAAGCGTTTAAACGCTATCTAATGCCTTTTTTTTCAATTTAAAGTTTTTTTTTTATATCTGGAATTTTTTTTGGCCTTTTTAAGCGTTTAAACGCTATCTAATGCCTTTTTTTTTCAATTTAAAGTTTTTATTTTCATATCTGGATTTTTTTTTGGCCTTTTTAAGCGTTTAAACGCTATCTAATGCCTTTTTTTTCAATTTAAAGTTTTTATTTTTATATCTGGAATTTTTTTTGGCCTTTTTAAGCGTTTAAACGCTATCTAATGCCTTTTTTTTCAATTTAAAGTTTTTTTTTTTATATCTGGAATTTTTTTTGGCCTTTTTAAGCGTTTAAACGCTATCTAATGCCTTTTTTTTCAATTTAAAGTTTTTATTTTCATATCTGGATTTTTTTTGGCCTTTTTAAGCGTTTAAACGCTATCTAATGCCTTTTTTTTCAATTTAAAGTTTTTTTTTTATATCTGGAATTTTTTTTGGCCTTTTTAAGCGTTTAAACGCTATCTAATGCCTTTTTTTTCAATTTAAAGTTTTTATTTTCATATCTGGATTTTTTTTGGCCTTTTTAAGCGTTTAAACGCTATCTAATGCCTTTTTTTTCAATTTAAAGTTTTTTTTTTTATATCTGGAATTTTTTTTGGCCTTTTTAAGCGTTTAAACGCTATCTAATGCCTTTTTTTTTCAATTTAAAGTTTTTATTTTCATATCTGGATTTTTTTTTGGCCTTTTTAAGCGTTTAAACGCTATCTAATGCCTTTTTTTTCAATTTAAAGTTTTTATTTTTATATCTGGAATTTTTTTTGGCCTTTTTAAGCGTTTAAACGCTATCTAATGCCTTTTTTTTCAATTTAAAGTTTTTTTTTTATATCTGGAATTTTCTTTGGCCTTTTTAAGCGTTTAAACGCTATCTAATGCCTTTTTTTTCAATTTAAAGTTTTTATTATATACCGTACGGCAACAGATAGAGCAAAAAAGGCCGTTAGTTTTGGGTTGCCGGCGACGGTCGAGAAGCCGCGTGTTTTTTTTTTTTGAGGAGTCTTCCCCAAGATGAGCAACAAGCGCCAAGTGAGATAAGAAAGAAGAAAAAACAACGCTATTTGAATTGCTGTGCGTTTGCTTATCGCTTGCTAGTTTCTAGTTCTTTTCCGCGGTTTTCGCTTTCCCGAAGTTACTGCAACCACCGGTCGTCTCGTTTTCAAAACAGCTTTGCAACGACGGTTTGCGTGCGCGCAAGATAAGGAGTCCGTTCCTAGAATCCGATGTGGTTGGAAAAGAAATCAGAGAAATTCCGATCCAGAAATTAGGGCATAAGTGAAAACGGGCATTCCGCGAGTCGTAACACAAATTTTGCTGCATCGTAGAAAAATGCAGTTTGCACATTTTCGAGTGTAAAGTTGGCGGTTTCGTGGAATTTACAGTTTCGGCAACATCTTCCAATTTGGTCGATTGGAGATAGTGAAATGCTGTTTCAATTGAGAATGATTCGGGATTTGGCGGTTATTTTGTGAAGTTGGGTTTGTTCAATAACCGGAGAGAGAAATTGCTGGTGCGCAACTTGCATGAAAGTTCATTAGAAAAATTATGCATTCCATCGAAAATGTCCAAATCGCAAAGAGTATTCAAATGCGAATAAAATAGGCAAGTAAAACTGTAAACCAATTGCCGAAAAGATATTTTCGAAAGATCAGAAATGACTACTTGATAGTTTTGTGGAGAATAATTAATTGAAAAATGGAAAAATTAAAAAAACGCGAACGAAAGTGATTCAATAGATAAAGAAATAATAACGCGAATTAAAATAAATTTGGAGGACTAGCTGCAGATGATAGGATTAGTGTAGCTCGAATTAGTATCGTAGTTTTTTTTTTCGTGTGTGAGCTTTATTTCTCGAAGTTTCCCGGTTTTTTTTATATTTTTTTTGTCGAAGCACCATAGTACCGTGAATTGCTGTAATTTCGAAGAAAATGAGCAGCAACAGAAGAATTAGATAAGTGCCTTTGAATTTCCTGAAGAGGTCTCCACCATAAGGCTCCAGTGGGAATTTATTTTTAGGTTAGGTCTCCGCCACGAGGCGTGGAGCGCGGATTTTTTTTTTCGTGTTTTAAAATGAATTAAATGAATGAATAAATAAATGAATAATTAAAATGGACGGATTTCACAATAAACTGAATGAATAAATAAATGAAAAATTAAAATGGATGGATTTCACCATAAACTAACTGAATAAATAAATAAAAAAAAAAAAAATTAAAGAAAAGAAAAATTACATATAAATTTGAATATCACAAAATCATCGATTGACTAACACTAACTTCGTTCGTTAAAATTTTTTTAAATAAGTAAATTAAACCTAAATTAATCGAATCTAACAAATCTTATAAAGAAATCAAATAAAACAAAAACGACAGACATGACTAAACTGAAGGACGGACAATGACAATATAATTTGATGAACTGCGGCGCATGGAGGATTTTTTTTTTAAGAATTTTCGGTAAGTCGATTTCATTTTGATAGATGTTTAATTTTTTTGTTTCTTTTGTGGTTACATATATTTTTTTCAAGATTTTTCAGTTCATAAATGAAATTAAAGATGTTTAAAGGCTAAAAGAGCCGAACTGAGAATGAACCCGAGCGTATAGCTCTTTTGTCCCTGAACCTCAACATGGGGCCACGACACGTAATTTCTTTTGAGGAAAGTCGTGGCTGAGGTAGGGCGGGCAGGCAGGGCGCTAACACCTGAGCGCCCTGACGAATCACGGAGTCGGGCAACTCCATCGCCTTCCTGGTCTTTCACGACCACTGGGTAGAATATTCCCCAATTTTCACCCTAACTCGGAGTAAGCCGGCGTGAAATTTTGTTATACAGGCCATGGGTTTATGGTCAGAAATTGGAGCAAGATCCCCCCCACACTGCCGTAGCTAGTCCCGGCCACCAGCAAGCACATCGCATCCGCTCCGGTTTCTGCCACCAATTTGGACGTAGGAGGAATTGGCCCTCTTATCCGCGAACCTTGCCGTTTTTTTTTTTTTTTTTTGCGTTTCCTTCAGAATTATTCTGACTTTTAGTCAGAATAATTCTCTTCCTCGGCCTTCAACATAACAAGGGTGACACCCTAAATTATTTTCGATGACCGTAAAAAAAAATATGTAGGTAGTCGTTCTTTTCCCGAACGTCAAGACTTTGGAACACATTGCCAACCAAAGTGTTTCCCAACGAGTACATCTTCCAGTGCTTCAAAAGCAATGTCCACCGTTACTTTCGTCTCTCTCCATTTTAGTTAGTCTGTTTTTAAATTAACTATTTAAACTTTTCCAATACAAATACTGGCATAATTGTGCATAGCATTAAAAGGTAACCCCCTAAGTTATTAATTGCCTTAAAAAACAATTTTCGTCGTCGAAAACCTTTGTTATAAATGGGATTGCGCACATGAAGGACTGATATATTTGGGTTGACGGATACAGAACTCAAAGTTTTTGAATTCCGGCATTTTGTTAATAAATTGAATAGATCTAAATCTATGCTACTGCATAGTATATACGATATAAACTCTTTCTTTTTCCTCCGACACACTCGTCAAGATGATTCATTGCATCGTGAATGTTTTATTATTCCGTACAATCTTATATATATCTATGCAATTTTTCATTTCTCGTGAACTACAGGCGATTTGATAAAAGGTAATTAGTACTATGAATAAGAAAACAACAACAACATTTTAAAGACAAAACTAATGTAAATTTATTTCTAAAATTTTATATATATATAAGTTTTATATATAATATGGAAAAATCACAAAAATTATTTAAATAAAACAAAAAATAAAATAAAGATAATCATAATAAAGTTTTCCCCTATGATATTACTTTAATGAAAGTTTTTTTTTTGTTTTTGAAAATAAAAAGAACAATTGCACGGCCCTTAATAATAAGTTGCCGTTTGCTTATAACAAAGGAGTTTTAATCTTATTTTTTAAGTTCTTTTTTTTAGACGTTCATATATTCGATTTTGTTTTTTGTTTTTAAACATTGTTTGATGTTTCGTATAAATATTCGTGTTCTTGTTATGTTTTTAATTAATCGCTAGTAATTTGTTTTTCTTTTCTTTTTTTAAATGTACGTTTCTGTAGTAAAATTTTTCTTATTTATTACAATTATTACCAGTTATTCTTGTTTCTCGTTTAAATACATAATTTACGAAAGTAATAAAAATAAAACATAATTGAATAAAATAGCAATAAAAAATATTTTCTACTTCTAACTATTACGCATTTTTATCCAAAAAAGATAGAAATTAATTTTATTATACTTTTATTGTTTTTTTTATAAATATATTTATAATCATAATAATATTAATGAATTCTTGTTTGTCTCGACTTTTTTTTAATTATTTATATCATTTTTTGTTTTTGGGTCGCTACTGTGTTTCTGTGTGCATTGTTACATATTTAATGAATTGTTTTGTTTATAACTTGAATTCGATATTTACATGTTGTATGCAACGTAAATTGGATCTAGTTGGTCGGCCAAGAAGCCATCACGTAAATGCATTCGTTGTTTTTCTCCTCTGCTGTTTATGGGAACAACACCTATAGATTAAAAAAAAAGTTTAAGTTCTTTCCTTAGCAAATTCATTAATTGTGATTTATTTACCTGGATCAACAACGACAACAACTCCAACTATCAACTGATGCTCTTCGAGAACTGTATTTGTAACAAGTGGAACCAAATCGAGTGCTTCCGATTCATTGCCATCTAATTCAACTACAACGACTAGTAAATTTGTCCACGTAAAAACAGCACTGTAAATATTAAAAATGAAAATGGTCGATATTATTTTTTGTGTCAATCCGGAAATATTTGCATGAATAGCATCGATTACTTTAACATGGTGTTGCCCTAGGTAGGAGATGAAAATAAAAACCCTAACAGCACAAAACTTTGTAGTACTCGTTCTTAATATCCATTGATAAATACATACTCATACACACTATTTTAGGAGAACTAAAAGTAGATACTAAATAAAATTGTGTTTAGATATTGAAGGTAACTCCGATGATACCCGAGAAAGCAGCTACAACCATGGGGCGGCCAAACTATAGTAAGTTGGCGTGGCTCCCTCTTCTCCTCTCAACGAGAGAAATAACCTATTAGCTGAACATTTTTCAAAAGTTCATGATTCGCATTCATCTCTTCTTTGACGCCTCCAAGTAATTGACTTCTAATAGAGCTAGAGAAAAATGGTTTCTTCGCTCGCTTCACTGAAGTGCGAAGGTAAATTTCTCTTAACCTCCAAAAAGCGGCAAGGATACCCAAGACCTGACGAGCTTTATTTATACGAGCCTCAATATACCTTTCGGCTCTGCCATCCAAACCGACAATGCTTCGGAGGTAACAAAAAGTTTGCACTTCTTCCACATCTTGACCGCTAAGAACAACAGTGCGCTTGTGTTCGAACTTATGTGCACGTACTTGGTGTGCACAAACTTTATTTTCAGTTCCGCCTTTTTACATTTAGAATGCAACGAGCGAAGATTTAACTCTAAGTCCGAATGGTTACCGGCAAGCAAACACACGCCATCAGTATAATCAAGGTGACTTAAGATGTTAAATAGTCCCTATTGAAGACCTTTACTTTCCCCACCTTCCAGTGAAGCTATCAAGTTATCATTTATCGCCACCAAAAACACGGGTGGATAATATTGAAGTGTGCAAGGGGTCGCTGGATTTCAAGTAAAGAAATAAAACCACAATTTCACTTTAGCTTAAAGGACCGCAAAATTCAATTCAACTAATCTTAATTTGCTTTACACTCAAAACTTCATCGCCCCACAAATTATCGATTCAAAATCTTTCGCTTTCGACTCTCCATATGACTCATTCGTCGAAGGATCCAAACCAGACTGAATGTTCACCAAAAACGCTCGCCTATTTACACTGCTTTCCATTCGTTCGCATTTCGTTCGATATTTCATTCGCCGTCGGCCCTCTCTGCTGTTTCAACCCCCGTCAGCCATGCAGCCATCTCCGTTCCACTAAATCATTCCCCATGTCGTGTAAATCGCTGTTCATTGCTTCTATAAAGCATTTCGTCGTTACCCGAGTCTTTTTTCGTTAATACGAGCCCATATACGTGGTTGTTGTTGCTTTGTATCAAGTATTTCGTCGCTGCTCGAATCTGCCCGATTGGAGTTGTTGGCGGCCGGTCGTCTCGTTCATAGCGACAAAGTGTGGGAACGTTCATGACTGCGAATTCGTGCCTAATTATTTCGTTCTTGTTCGATTCTTTTTCTTGTCGGTCGGGTCTCATATAGTTGTTGCTCTTTCTTTGGTAATTTGATGACCCCGCGTATATTTTTGTTTGAAGACCTTGACATTCTGATTAAGTCGAATAGCGTTCTTTGTGGTGTTCGTCCGTGCGCATTAATTTGATGATAAGCAATTAGAGCTGACATTTCGAATTGCTTTCGAGTACAGGGGAAGACCGCGAATACTTGACGAGGGCTAACATACGACAATATGCAGCCTTGTCCGACACCCGATCACACAGTAAAGCTCTCGTCTATGAAGACGCGACATGTTGCAACTTCGTAGGATTCTTTAATCAAAGATATGGTCTTATCTGGAATACCTCTCCCACGCAAAGGATTCCATACATAATCTCTAGAGATGGTATGCTATTTTACATACCTGCGATTTTTTCACAAAATAGCAATCGCATATTACGATTGAAAGTTTGAAAAAACTGCGATTAGAAGAGCGAAGCAAACGGACACTACTTATCGCCAATAAAATTGCCGCATTGATCATCGCAACATGACGTCATATGAACGTCGTTTATATGAAAGCTCTTTCGTTGTGCGATCGCTGAGCTAAGAGCTGGGTGAAGTGCGACTGCGATTTGTCTAGAAAGCTTTGATCTGATCGATGGGTTTTATGATGTGATCGGTAACGTGGGACGTGCGAAGTGGTCAATGAGGTACGCTTTCGTAGGTAAGCGGTGATTTGTTTGGCGAGTATTGTTCTGAGTTAAGATCTCGTCGGGGTGAGGTGGGACATGTGAGTTGTGGCTATTGCAAGTTCCGCCAATTTAAGTTGCAGTACACTGTGACGATAAGGGCTTTACGTTCTATATTGATAAAATTGCTTGTATGAGTAATATCGAGTGAAAAAAAAGAAAACAATAGACCCTTTTGGTTTGGTTTTCTATGACCGGGTGTTTTGTTTTTTATTTGGTTTGTGTACATGCGATACGATTGACATTTTTGCCATCCTGACTCGATCATTTTTTCGTACTTTGGATAGTAATAGAAAACTTTTTCATTCCGAGGGGGAAATGTCCACTATGCGCACTGAGCTGGTACTACTGACCATGAGATTGGCTCTGCCATCTTCCGTTTAATTCATTTCATTTTTCTGTTTCAATTTGAATAATTTCTGAATTAAAAAAAAGAAAAAAAATAGCAGCTCTTTTCGAAGATATTTATCACTGCAATAGCAGTTTTTGCCATCCTTGCGCACTAGCATGGAGAATAGAGGTGAAAAACTCACTGCTGTTAGAAGAGCTGTTCTTTTTCACAGATATTGAAAAAGAGCAATCGCACTGCGACTGGGAAAGAACAGATTTTGCCATCCCTAGTAATCTCGCTTAACGCCGGCGAAATTTCTCTCAAAGCCCACAAACATGAGATGTAGTGACAAACCCATTTCCCGGTATTTGTATGGTCTGTATAAGATAACCCTTTACAGAATCCAGCTTGATAATCTGCGAGAGTGCTCTCTAAGACATCACTAATCATATTGAGAATTATCTTAACCATGATTTTCGATACGGATAAGTATACATATACGAGGGCTGTATGATGAGTACCCGTGTTTACCGACTGATGGCAACACTGACGCAAAATGTTTATGCCATCATGTAGCGCCATCTTTACAATGTCGACTGTGAAAATTTCAGGCAGATTTGTCGAGTAGTTTTGTTTTGACAGCTGTTGAAATTCATCAAGTTCGTGTTTATTTGCAATCATGGAGAAAGAGCAATATCGATCAGTGATTCGATTTCTTTTTTTGGATGGGAATACGTGTGAAGAATTCAAAGTGAAGTTGCATGCCGTTTATAAGGACCATGCACCTTCGATGACTACCATCAAATAGTGGTTTAATGAATTCAAGCGTGGCCGAACATCCGTTTTTGATGAAGAGCGCCCAGGCCGTCCGATTGATGTGACTCCTCCGTATGGTTAATAAGATCCATGATATTGTGTTAGCAGATCGTCGGATGAAGGTCGGAGAGATTGGTGACATTGTACACATATCAACTGAACGCATACAAAATATCCTACACGAAAAATTGGGCATGAGAAAGCTATCGGCGAGATGGGTGCCGCGTTTGCTAACAGTGGAGCAAAAACGGAATCGCATGACAACTTCGGAGCACTGTTTGGACATATTTAAGCGCAAGAATTTCTACGGCGTTTCGTGGCTGTTGACGAAACATGGATCCATCACTACACGCCAGAAACGAAAGAACAGTCAAAACAGTGGATTTCACCCGGCGAAACTGCTCCAAAGAATGCGAAAACGGTTCCATCGGCCGGAAAAGTTTTTGGGATTTGCAAGGCATCATCTTCACCGACTATTTTGAGAAAGGAAGGACAATCACGGGGCAGTACTATGCTGATTTATTGGATCGATTCAATGCTGAATTGATAAAAAACGGCCTCACTTGGCAAAAAAAGCCCTTTTTCAACTTGACAACGCACCTTTTCACTCGTCCGCAATCGCCACAGCAAAACTGGTCGAATTGCGCTACGAATTGCTGCCTCACCCACCATATTCCCCTGATTTGGTCCCCTGTGACTTTTTCCTCTTTCCAAACTTGAAGAAATCGTTGGCAGGAAAGAAATTCGGTTCGAATGAGGAGGCTATCGACGCAACAGAGGCCTATTTTGCGGAGTTCGACAAATCATATTTTTTGGATGGCTTGAAAAAGTTAGAATATTACTGGACTAAATGTATCGAGCTGAAAGGAGATTATATTGCGAAATAAATAAAAAAAAAAATTTTTAATGCGTTTTCTTGCTTAACACGGGTACTTATCATACACCCTTCGTACCACGCCAATTGCCCCATTTCCGAAGGTCACACTTCTTCAGCCGTATATCTTCATTCATTCCACACCCCAGTAAAGAATGGGAGGAGTATGTCGACTGTTATTTCCGAGTCCGCTTTAAGAGGAGTTCGGTTGATAGTCCGTATATACCTAGGGCTTTCTTTCTCGTCATTGGCCGAATAGCGGAAACTATTTCTTCATTATCTGAGGGATCGTCTATTATTGGGGGATGGTTGTGATTCGATGTTTGGCAATTATTCTGTTTCAGGAATATATGCCTCTGACAAGCTGTTTAAAATATCAGAGAAGTCTTCCTTCCATCGCCGCAACTGGTGTTCATTCATATTAAGGAGAGATCCGTTGACATCTCTTACCAGGCAGCTGGCAGTGAAATTCCTGTCCGTCAACTGTTTCATAATTTTATATAGCGAATCCTTATCCTCAACATAAGCCGCAGATTCCGCCTTGTTAGCCGGTTCTTCGCTGCCTCTTTTCTTATCGCGCCTAAAAGCCTTCTGAAACTGTACTATCTGAACATCGTGGTAAATCTGTTTCAAGTCAAGAGTTTTTTGGTTGATATCGGGTTGAGAGATTATTGTCAATTTGGCTTTTTTCCGATCGCCAACCTTGTCCCATGAGTCTTGCGACATCCAAAGTTTCTAACCGCTTTGCAAATATCCCACAGATTCTGCAGCATTTGTTAGGAATGTGTTTCAGATCGGTACAAATGGCAACATTCTAATCTGGCAGGGCTCCCAGTGTATTCGTGGTCCATATTAGTTATATCGACCATGAAAACGAATCCAAGTGGACTTTGCTGGACCATATGAAGACCAGCAGTTATTGGTTGTAGTTGATGCCTTATCCAAGTGGGTTGAGTCCTTTCAAACGAATACACCAGATGATATTTTTATTACGTTTGAATTGCCGCAAATCATTGTCTCAGATAACGGACTGCAATTTGCATCCGAAACATTTTCACATTTTTGTAAAATACGATACATCAATCACATTAAATCATTACCATATCATCCTAGGACCAATGGAGTGTTTTGCTCGAAATTTTAAATACAACACATTAGTGCCTTTGTGATTTCATGTCCTCATACAGGAATACACCACATCTGGCAACAGGGAAAACCCCAACTAAGATGATGTTTGGCAGACGACTGAAGCGAATATTTCTGTGGCCACAGCGAATAACTTAATAAACCGTCTACATTGAGTGTACTGTAATCATCTTCCAGGACGTATACGCACTGTGAAGAAGTGTAACGGAAAAAGCTCTGGAGGACGTGGGAACGGCGTATGAAGCCGTTGGTTATCCTCACGCAGAATTCCTTCCGCCAACAGATTTTAGCGGTTTATTCCTCGATACGGAGCGCGATTTTTGCCGGCTAGCTGGAACGTGGGAGTGGGATTACCGAGGAATTATTTATCCGCTCTTGTAACGCGCTACACATAGCAACACATGACCGGTCACCTGTCGAACTCACATTTCTTTATTCAACCCGAACCGGAAAGCGAAGCGAATTATGCTCAGATCACCATGAGGAGGCTTATCCTGCGGAGCCCCAGAGCGAACTCTCTACTCACTATTCATATTTAAACTTTTTTCGGGATTTCTAAGGAAAAAAGATTAGACACCGCGAAACGAAAACTTAACCTTTCCTTTTTTCGACTGTCGCCGAGTTTGCACCTGCGGAAACAATCACAAGAATCTTTACACAAAAAAAATAAGAAGAGAAAAGAAATTTATGCAGGCACAATTCAAAAATTTTTATTCGCCAAATTTTTCTTAAACAAAAACCTGATTTGGGGCCCCCCCCCTTTTCTGATGCGGAGCGTCGTCCCACGGCTTATCGCTGCACGGAGAATTCTTGCACGTTCGTTTATTTTTCAAGATCTGCGGCGGCTGCTCGGATCGACTTGCACTTGAACACCTTTTTTTTTAAAACACTGTGCCAACTTGCACACTTGTAATGAATTTTTTTTTTTTTGTAAACTCAAACTCGAGGTTTCTAATTTTTCGTCCTCCTCGGACCACTTTTCAAAAGCTAATCCCCCGGATTTTTTTTTTCCTCGTTCGCTTCACGAAAACTTGTAACAGTTTTTTCCTCCGATCAAGCCGTTTTTCGCTTTCCCAACAGATGGCGTTAACGTCGTTTGATTGTTTCCCCATATTATTGATTTAATTTAATATTATTATTTTTTTCTAACAAATTGAGGCAATTACTTTGTTTGAGGTGCAAACTCTTTGAAACCACAAAATAGAAGAAAATAAAGATCAAAAATTCTGCCTCAAGAAATCCAAAAAAATTTAAGTAAAAGAAATCCGAAATAACGTACGAAAAAAAAAACACTGCTCTGTTCCATTTTGCAACAATCGTGGGGACGACCTCGACCCAGGACGAAATGGTCTCATGCTCTAAGCCGGGCAATTTAAAGACGAGGGATAAAAGAAATAATAACAATAATGAAAAAATAAAAAAAAATATACTACTTATGTATATATATATAAAAAAAATATAAATTAAATGTAGACATAAATAACTATAGTTCTCAAAATTTTTAGGTTTTAATGTCCTTGCAGTGAAATATTCCTACTCGTTGTCCATTGTTATCTTCCAATTCGTATGATACGTTTCCTATCCGTCTCCGTACACGGACTTTATTATATTTGGGAGCTAATTTAGCGGAAAACTTATTAACCGCGTCACTTTGGGAATAGTTACGTACATATACAATTTGACCAACTGAGAATTCGCGGTCTCGACTACGAAGATTATAAGTGTGCGCGCTTCTCTTATACGCTTGGTCTAGGTGGGTCTTCACTGCTTCTTGTATCAGACGCATTCGATCAATATGAGATTTGAACTGAATATCAGCATCTGACAAACAGCTCAAGTTACGCAACAACTTGTAATCTGAACCATGTGAAATATAGTTGTATCCAAACATGAGGAAGTGTGGAGGGAATTTCGTCGACTCATGAGTTGTATTTCGCACTGCAGCTAAAATCTGGGGTAAATTCTCATCCCATAAACGATGATCCCTGCCGAGATAAGCTCTAATACCAACTAGTATAGATTGATTAACTCGCTCTGAGGCATTCGATTGTGGTGAATAAATAGGAGAGAAAATATGTTGAACTCCATAGCCTTGCAAGAATTCAGAAAATGATTTGGAAGTAAACTGGGAACCATTATCAGAATGTATCAATTCGGGTACTCCATACACTAAAAACACTTCCGTTTCCAAGAAATGTATGACTTTCTTAGCAGTTGCTTCTGAAAATGGTTTTAGCCACACATATTTGGAGAAATGATCAAGGACAATGAAAATGTACCGATTTCCACTTCGGGATCTAGGATATGGGCCTAAAAAGTCTATATAAAGGCGTTGCAAGGGTCGCTCGGTTTCTGGCTTGTTGCCCATAGGAGGTTTCATAATACGGTTAGGAGGCTTTATCATTTTGCAAGTCTCGCAACGACCAATGTATTGACTCACTTGATGATGCAGTTTTGGCCAGTAGTAATAGCGTTTAAGCAACTCTACTGTCTTGGCTAATCCACAATGTGCTGATGTAGGAGGAGAGTGTGTATCGGCGATTAGTGATTCCGTTAATGAAGAAGGAACCCAAAGCTTGGCTTCAGGTATATCTTTAAGCCAGGATGTTTCTGAGTTCCCTTGTATTACGTAGATCTTAGAATCAATTACACGCAAATTCTCAAATCTGTCAGGTTCTTTGAGAATTTCCTGCACTTTCTCCACATAGTCAGGATCTTTGAAGGCTGCTGAATTAACATCTATGGTAATCGCCGAGACATTGACCAAGTCTGAACTAAAAACACGCGATAAAGCATCAGGTACGACATTTTGCGTGCCCTTTCGGTATTCGATATGGAACGTAAATGATTGAAGTTTTAAACTCCAGCGCGCTAATCTTCCTGATAGATCTTTCTGCTCCATCAACCATTTCAGACTGGCGTGATCTGTTATGATCGTAAACTCCAGACCCTCAATGTATGCTCTAAATCGCTTAACGCTTTGCACAGCAGCTAGACACTCTAATTCAGTGACACTATAATTTTTCTGTGCGGCATTGAGTTTGGATGACATATAAGCGATAGGATGTTCTTCACCTGCTTCAGATTTTTGGAAGAGAACGCTTCCAATTCCGGTCGCACTAGCATCACATTGTATGAAAAATGGCTTGGAAAAATCGGGATTCACTAAAACCGGTGCGGAAGTCAGAAGCGTTTTAACATTTTCGAAGGCAACATTAGCCGCATCATTCCATTGAAAAACTCGCTTGCCTTTCAATAAATCAGTGAGTGCGGAAGCAACAGACGCAAAATTTGGTATGAATCGCCTGTACCAGCCCGCCATACCCATAAATCTCCGCACGTCCTTAGCAGATTTGGGGACTGGATATGTCGTGATGCCGGAGATTTTCTCTGGATCCGTTTTTAGTATTCCGTCACCAACCACATAGCCCAGATATCTGATCTCTTTCATCAAGAATTTGCTTTTCTCGATGTTTATCGTGAGATTTGCAGCTATTAAAAGACTGGAAACCTGACGTAGGAGGTCGAGATGTTCTTCGAAACTACTTGATGTTATAAGCAAATCGTCGAGATAAACAAATATCCGGTCATGCAGCTGATGCGGAATAACTTTGTGCATCAAACGACACATAGTCTGCGGGGCATTGCAGAGACCAAAAGGCATGACGGTGAACTGGTACAAAGGACGACCAGGTACCGTAAAAGCAGTCTTGTCGCGCGAAGCAGGGTCAAGGGGAATTTGCCAGAAAGCATCCTTTAAATCCAAACTCGTGATGAATCTGGTTGCTTGCAGTCGGGCTAACAGACCATCAATGAGGGGTAAAGGGTACGCATCCTTGATCGTGACTTCGTTCAGACGGCGGGCATCTAAGCATAGACGAGCCTTTCCATTTGCTTTCCGTACAATTGTAACCGGAGAACACCAAGAACTGTTACTTTCTTCTATGACGCCCAGTTCTAACATCCGATCTAGTTCATCGTACAGCGATTTCTGTACGGCAGGGGAAACGGCATAGTGTCTTTGCTTCAAAGGTTTAGCTGAACCTACATCGATAATGTGGCTGAGTAAAGAAGTTTTACCCAAACCGCACTCATTAAACGAAGGAAAGCTTTGAATAACAGTTGCAAGCTGCTGCTGTTCGGTCGCCGTCAATTGGTGGTAAAGTTTGTCGACTGACTCAGTTGTACACTGCAGTTCGTCTATATGCGATGGAACTAGTTGGAATGTATCCCAAAAATCGATTCCAAGATATACGGGGTTAACCAGTGAAGGGACCACCAAGAATCTAATCGATCGGGTTTTGCCATTGAAGGTCACTTGAGCGTTTACGTAACCCAAAACTTTATTTTTCTCACCACTAGCTGTGGTTACTTGCATTTTGAGTGAATGCAACGGAAGAGATAGTTTTTGGATGGTGTCAATAGCGCCTGCTCCTAATATACTAGTAGTTGCTCCACTGTCCAACAGTCCTCGTAATATTTGTCCCTTAATGGTTATATCGGCATACGGTCGATTATCTCCAGGTACATGTAAGAATGATTCCAAGCAAGCTAGTTTGAGTTGACGTCTCAACAACCAATATCGGCGAGACCGATCTAAACGACGATTGAAAGATGATTTTGTTGCGAAAGAGTTAGGTATATGTTGCGAAAGAAATGAAGATTGAGAAAGTGTTTCGTCTTCAGAATCTATTTCATCCTGCGTAGTTCGGGATCCGTGTTCGACGCTGTCTCCGAAGTATTCCGAGCTGGACCTCTCCATGCTGAAGTGTGGTTGGTCCTCTGATGACCCACACTTCTCGATTGGTTTCCCGATGACCGAGAACGACACTGGATACAATTGGGCTTTAAAACATTCTCTGCTCCGCATCCAAAACAAAAGATATGGGTAACAGGCTTTACGCAATCAGGGAATAAATGACCTAAATCATAGCAATTCCAGCACATGACATTGCTATTCATTGGAGCCTGTTTTTGTACTTGTGGTCGAGCGTGTTGGAGAATCGAGACTTTTGGTTCATCAAAAACTGGTGGTAGATCGAATTGCACTTCATGAACTTGTCTACGCACTGAACAGTTTGCATCTGCGTCAAAACCAATCCTCTTCCAAGTAGACTCTATTGCCGTACACTTGCGAATAAGCTGCTGTACTGATTGAAATTCCTGTCCGGCTAAATGAGCTTGATGTCCAGGACGCATATTTCGCAATAGGATTTGCATTAAAGACTCATCCGAAAGAGGTACAGACAGCTGTAAGGATAATTGTTCGATTGCATCGACGAACTCTACAAATGATTCCTTCGACTTTTGGAATCGTGCATCCATGGTTCGGCGGACATCCAAATCGGTGTTTTGATCGCCATAACGTTCGCGCAAGGCAGCACATAAGTGTAGCCAATTTGGGGAAGGAGTTTTTTCTTGGTACTTCCAGTACCAATCTAACGCACTACCCTTCAATAGCAAGTACAAACCATTAACCAAATCACCTTGTGACACATCGTTGGAAACAGCTAGGGTTTCCACACGGAAAAGAAAACGTCCTATGTTCAGACCAGACACAGCACCATCAAACACAATTCCCCACTTAGACATCGGAGTACGCTGTTTTTCATG
Source organism: Chorisops tibialis (assembly GCA_963669355.1). Classification (NCBI taxonomy): domain Eukaryota; kingdom Metazoa; phylum Arthropoda; class Insecta; order Diptera; family Stratiomyidae; genus Chorisops; species Chorisops tibialis. Next base: position 193,505,388 of record OY770263.1, on the reverse strand, counting down.
CATTGAAGGTATGGTACGTGTTTGAAACACTGAGCCTCTATGAGTGCTACTAAGTAACGAGTGTGGAACGTTTGGCACGCCTTGAGGGAGTGTTGCCCGTTGCTCAATGAAAGTGGAAAAGTCATTGGTATGAGAAATCGTAGGGTTGGTTAGGTTGGAAAGATTTATCTCATCGATTTTTTGATAAAAAGTGTTATTGTCTATATTGTCGATATCGCCAACAAGCATTTGCAACGCATTTATCAAATTTAATGCGTCCTTAGCCGCAGATCGGACACTCGCTACTGAAGCATAGCTCGTGAGCCAACCAAAACGTCTAGCATAATGGGCTAATCGTGTCTGGAAACATTCAATACCAGACAGTTCCAATTCAACGTTGTTTTTAAGCAACTTAATGGAGTTTGCAATTTGTTGAACTTTACTACAACACGTAGTGAGCTCCTCTTGAGGATTATCCGCAATCCTTTTCGGCAAGCGACCAGGTTGAAGAAACGGTTTTTCTTCCTCTAAAACTAACCTAGCTTTCAACTCATCGTATTGACGCAGGGCATTACCAGTTATTTCTCGCATAAGGCATTCCATCTGGAATTCCTCAGGCTCCAAATGTGATATGTTGAATGAAGTCATATTTGCAGCAAGGAGCAAAAATCCACCAAACAAGAAAAAGAAAAATCAAATGTATATGTAAGTAAAAATAATAAAGATAAAAAAAAATATATTAAAATTCCAAAATTCCAAAAAAAATTCAAGATAAATATATGGAAATGTATTTACGCAATATACGAGGAATATTGACAACGAGCGGAAAAACAAGATAAATGAATAATACGAGATTTTATAGTGTAATTATATACCACAGAAAAAAAATCCAAAATATAATAAATAATAGTGTTATTATTTATTTTCCTTTCCACTTTTGTTGCAAAATTAACGGGGAATTAAATTGTAATAATATCAGAAACAAGGCGATATATGTATAATAAAAAGAAAGAAATGAAAATTCCGGAACTCCGCTAGAAAAAGCACACCTCATTTGGATTTTTCCAAGCATAATTCGTGTAGGTGCGAATATGTGAAGAAAGAAAAATAATAGTACCAGTGAGTTCAACAAATAACCAATCGATTACATAGTAGGAATGGGATAAAGGAATGAAACATCGAGAAGATTATTATAAGTTATGTTTAACATGAACAAGAATGACGTAAGTTTCATCAATGTGGTTCCTTTTATTCACCGAATTTATTCGAAAAGTTGACTGAAATTACAACTGACGGAGCCGGTCCGGATAAAATTCGCAAGAAACCAAATCGGAAACTAATTGCAAGACGCGATACTAAGGAATGATGTCGCTAACAACAGTATTCGAAGATTGTCGGTCAATCACGCAAAAACTGCGGATAACTGCCGCGAGCATCATCCCTTCGTAATACTATGAGAAGTTTGAAAAGTATGATCACAAGCTTATTGGTGTTCCAAATGAACTAATCAGGCACTGAAGGTGCGCTTGGATTTCCTTCATTATATGCAAAAACGCCCGACATGAATTATAATACTCGTACTATCGACGTTAGACGAAAAAAAAAATTCTTAAAAGAAATTATATGAATTAAGAGAAAATGTATAAGGAAAACGAGAAAAAAAATGTTTGCCAAAATTATAAAAATTGTTCAAGTTTGCCTGCCATAGCCGTGAGTTATAGAGACAATTCGATCCTACAGAAAATTAGGTCATGCCTACTTAGAGCAGCACTTTGTATAAAACCCCCAAATATGTCGCTCAATAGGAGGAAAAATGAATTTCTATCCAATAAAAGGTTGTATAACTTATTTTATTTATGCTAAAACCTTATGGGTGGTCTAATTTAACAGAAAAAAAAAAAAAAGGGAAATATGAAATTGGCCTTTTGAGCAGCTTGTGTAAACAACAAAAATTTAATAAAATGGCTGTGAGGCATTGTTATAATAGTCTATAGCATAATGCAGGTAGCGAAAATTTTTCTAAGGTTTTTTTTTTTTTTTTTATTTTTTTTTCTAATAACCAAACCAAATCGATCGTCATATTAGTTAAAATTATAATGAAGTCTATTGAAGACAAGGCCATTTCTTTAGCAAGTACACAAACCACAAAAGTTTAAATTTTTCAAAATTTACGAGAACTAGAGCTTATTTTTCCCTAGTTCATGAATGAATCTTGGTAAAGTACTAAGGCTTAACCAAAAAGAAATTTTCTGCTCTCGAGAGAAATTATGAATGAAAAGAATGATTTTATAAAAATGACTGGCCAAAAATTCAACTGAAAAGCTTTAACGTTCTTTGCTTGAACTAAACTAGCTGAGTTCTGCTAGCCTGGTATTTGACGTCTTCAAATTGGTCCAGATTTTTATGAAAAATCTAAAGAATGTAAAGGTAATTGAATGTATGTAGATTTTTATTTCAAGAAATGGTACATGAGTTAACATGTTTCAGTTGCTGGAGAAAAATAATTAAAACAAAATTGGTTTGTCAAAAGTTAAGACTGAAAAAAAAAAAAAAAAAAATATTTAAAGTTGGATTTCGAAGAAAAATGTAAAATATGCGGCTTGATGGCATTGAACAATGCTGGTAAGCTATTGCTCGAACAAATCATGAAAAACGTTCATAAATTTCGTGACGTGGGAACATTTTTTTAAAATATACACGAAGAAAGAAAAAAATATTATTAAAAAAAAAAACTTGCAAAATTTTCGGAATTTGCACTGTGTTAGAGGACGTTAACCTTAAGCCAACATCATTGGAAAAATGCGCGGGACTTTTCACAGTTTGACGTCATAGCGGAAAAATGAGTTCGCGAAAGTTCAAAAATCGCAAAGTTTTCACTTTTTTTGCATTTTTGTAACGCATGTGCTATTTAATATTCACACTTTAATCCACGACTCTGAAAATTTTTGTAAGCTAAAATGATGGGATAGGAAGTAAAAATTAACGAATGCCGAATTTAGCTTGGGCGCCACTGTAACGGAAAAAGCTCTGGAGGACGTGGGAACGGCGTATGAAGCCGTTGGTTATCCTCACGCAGAATTCCTTCCGCCAACAGATTTTAGCGGTTTATTCCTCGATACGGAGCGCGATTTTTGCCGGCTAGCTGGAACGTGGGAGTGGGATTACCGAGGAATTATTTATCCGCTCTTGTAACGCGCTACACATAGCAACACATGACCGGTCACCTGTCGAACTCACATTTCTTTATTCAACCCGAACCGGAAAGCGAAGCGAATTATGCTCAGATCACCATGAGGAGGCTTATCCTGCGGAGCCCCAGAGCGAACTCTCTACTCACTATTCATATTTAAACTTTTTTCGGGATTTCTAAGGAAAAAAGATTAGACACCGCGAAACGAAAACTTAACCTTTCCTTTTTTCGACTGTCGCCGAGTTTGCACCTGCGGAAACAATCACAAGAATCTTTACACAAAAAAAATAAGAAGAGAAAAGAAATTTATGCAGGCACAATTCAAAAATTTTTATTCGCCAAATTTTTCTTAAACAAAAACCTGATTTGGGGCCCCCCCCCTTTTCTGATGCGGAGCGTCGTCCCACGGCTTATCGCTGCACGGAGAATTCTTGCACGTTCGTTTATTTTTCAAGATCTGCGGCGGCTGCTCGGATCGACTTGCACTTGAACACCTTTTTTTTTTAAAACACTGTGCCAACTTGCACACTTGTAATGAATTTTTTTTTTTTTGTAAACTCAAACTCGAGGTTTCTAATTTTTCGTCCTCCTCGGACCACTTTTCAAAAGCTAATCCCCCGGATTTTTTTTTTCCTCGTTCGCTTCACGAAAACTTGTAACAGTTTTTTCCTCCGATCAAGCCGTTTTTCGCTTTCCCAACAGATGGCGTTAACGTCGTTTGATTGTTTCCCCATATTATTGATTTAATTTAATATTATTATTTTTTTCTAACAAATTGAGGCAATTACTTTGTTTGAGGTGCAAACTCTTTGAAACCACAAAATAGAAGAAAATAAAGATCAAAAATTCTGCCTCAAGAAATCCAAAAAAATTTAAGTAAAAGAAATCCGAAATAACGTACGAAAAAAAAAACACTGCTCTGTTCCATTTTGCAACAGAAGTTTGCAACTTATGACACTAATAGTTTCCGAGTTCTAAAGGTGGGAGTTTCTTGGTAAGTTGTAAAATTGTGCCTGTTTCCCCTTAAATCGGCTTACTACAGGGTTTTCGCTCCACTGTACAGCGAAAACCCTGTAGTAAGCCGATTAATCACGAAATTTGACAGTTCAAGCCTAGTAAAGACCTGTCCGTGTTCATGAAGCTCGGTATAATGAAAACATTGCAGCTGTTCGTGAGACTGTTGTCCAAAATACTTTCACCTCAATTCGCCATCGTTCTCAGCAATTGAGACTTTCACGAAGCAGTTAACAGCAAATTTTAACTAAAGATCTGCGTTTGCATGCTTACAAGAATCAGAACTCTGACCTGAACCTAATCTTGGAATTGGGCAGGATAAATAGAGTAGAGTTCAACACCTCAAAAACACAGGCCTGTCATCTTTCCCTTAAACGTTATGTTCCAGCGTCGGTCTCTAATGTAACCTTCGGTGGTGTCCAACTAGACTCTTTCGAATACTTCTCACTCTTTGGCATTAAAATAAATAAACATCTTAATTGGAACCAGCACATACTCGACGTAGCACTTGACGCTTCCATACGCCTAGCAGTTCTCCGAAGATGTAAAAAATATTTTACTCCCAGTGGCTTAAAAAATATCTATAAGGCCTACATTAGACCACGCCTCAAGTACAATTCGCACTCAAAACGCAATTTGCGATGCTCGACCGTGTCCAGAGACAGGCGTATCGACTAATTGGAGATGAAGCCAACACGATTTCTATAGACTTCCTAGAACATCGTAGAAATGTAGGAGTATTAAGCATTTACTACCGCTAATTTCATGGTAAATGCATGTTCGGCCACGTACAAAAAAAAAGTTGACATAACAGTTGAAGCCAGCAGACTATGCGCAGCACTGAACGTTCACACATTGGATCTTAGAGCAATAACAAGTGAATGGTGATTTTTCGAAGACCTTCATTTTCTCTGATGAGGCGCTTTTCGAACTTGATGGCTATATCAACAAGCAGAATTGTCGCATTTGAGGAGCTAAGAATCCAAGAGTGATCTTTGAACGTCCCATCCACCGCGAGTCACTATTTGGTGCGATTTCCGGCTGAGGTAGTGATTGGACCATTCTTCTTCGAGAATGCGGACGGTAATGCAGTCACCGTCAAAGGTGTTTGTTACCATGAGATAATAAACAAATTCTTCTGGCCTCAAATTTGTTAAAATGGATCTCGAGGACATGTGCTTTCAGCAGGACGGCACAACCTACCACACAGCGAACGAAATGATGGAATTGTTGAAGACGAAATTTGAAGATAGAGTTACCTCGCGTTGCGGCGATGTGAATTGGCCACCAATATCATGCGATTTGAGGCCATTGGATTTATTTCTTTGGGGGTTTTCAAAATCGAAGGTCCATGTCAATAGCCCAAAAACGATTTTTGAATTGAAAGTCGAGATTTGCCGCGCCATTGGTAAAATTGGGTCGGTACTATGCCAAAATGTCATCGAAAATTTTGTCAAAAGGATCAACGATTGCCATTAGTCACGAGGCGGCCAATTGTCGAATATTCTGTTCCATACATAACCTCCATGTCTACACTCTTTATTAATATAAAAAAATAAGAGTTTGAAAAGCTCTAAATACTGCATTTTTTTTTCAAATTTCAAAACATGCGGTCTTGAAGGGACACCCTTTATATTTTTATCAAGCCATATTCACGAGAACAATAAGATAAGTCTAATTGCCTACGACACACTGACAACACATTTGTTGTTCACTGCATTTATCCATTTATAACCCGGGGCAGACTATTCTATGATAAGTGCGTTAAGTCAAGTTGCCCAACTTATTATTATATTACAAAAAGTATGGTGAATAATTACGTAAGAATGGTGAATAGCTTGGTAAGATCTGGTGAATTAAAGGTGAATTCTAAAAATAGTTTTAGTAAATAAATAATTTTCAAACCATTAAATTTAGAACAATATTTGGTTCCTTTGATGACAACAAAATTGATTTTTTTCTCAAAAGTTCAAAAGTAAAAAACTGCTGCACTGAAAAGTTGCAATTTTAGACTTATCAAGTGTGACCACAGATTCGGCAATTTAAGACCAGACAGGAGACAAGACGAAAACGTAGAGAGCGAGATCACGACCAACTGTTACATATTTTCTGAATTACAGTTGAATTTTATTCTTCCTTTTTGTTTCAAATTAATAAAAATAATGCATCGTAACTGAAGTTGCATCGCCTTTATGGTACGGCGGAAGGAATGTAATGTAAATTCCCAGGTATAACTTGTATAACAATAAACCAGTTGCAATCAGAACTCGAACTTTTTCGACAACTCTGCAATGCCGAATTGACAAAGTGAAAAAAATCGACAAAACCAATAATATTAGGCGTATCCTCTTCTTTGATGGAAACACTTGAAGAGGCGAGGTAACGGGCAAGATTGAGAGGGTTTCATCAGATCAAAGTTATAGTGTAGTGGTCTAACGAAGATTTCATTCATTATCAATCTCTACAGCCTGGTGAAAGTATTACCGCAGAGTGAAGAGAGAAAATGAAGCAATGCATTAAAAATTGTGTTCTTTGGTGAATAGGCCTGAGCCAATATTGCTGCTCGATAACACTAGAACACATGATTCACGAGTAACCGTGCAAGGAATTGTAGTTTTGGGGAACTATTTCCTTGATAGCACATCGTATTCGTCTGATTTATCACCTATCTTCCACATATTTTTGGCGTTTATCGAACTATTAGCGAAATCTGCCATAACAACCGAGCTATTGTAATTTCGGACTTCGAAGAGTTCTTGTAATCCCCGAGATTATGCTCGCTGATCATTGGCAAAATATAATTTATGCAAAGGATGATTATTTTATAGAATAAATGCTTCCCAATTGCTAAACAAAGTTTTTTTTCCAATACTACAAATCGGATGCAAGCACATAATTTAGGAGTCATTGTAACCAGTAAACTGAACTGGAAAGAATACATGAAAAGGGAGCAAACAATATTCTTTCGAAGAGCAGGCGCGCTGTTATAAGCATGTGTAATTCGGTGGGCAAGTACTTTTTTTATTACATGCAAATCACAACTTCACAGAGTTGAGAATGGCTTGTATAGGCGCGATATCCTAAATTACTATACGGTTAATGCCGCTTGTAATTAACGCCCAACATATGATAGTGTTAGGAAACTAATTGTCGGGCTGAATGCTGTTGGTATGATTTACTGGTGAAAAAAATTATTCGCAATAAAATGGGGAAACGGTGTAAAAGTGAAACAGTTCCACTTCAAGAAGGCCTAGATACTCAGCAGATGGATTCTGTTCGCTTTCTATCATTCAGTCCCCATAACATATGCAAATATTTGTCAGTAAGCAGCCAGTACAACTGAGCAATATACCAGCTTCTCCACTCGCTACGGTCGTTCTTACTCCCCTTCCCCAACCTTCCCAATCCCATTCCTTCCCTCCATGACTGTGTTTGTGCATTGCACATAAAGGCCGAAATTGCCTATAACACAGGTCATTCTGTAAAAAAAAAATAAAAATAAAAATAAGATGGCTATAAAAAAGGACATCTGACGATCATAAATCATTTTCAAGAAGTTCAGTTATTTAACATGGCTACGGACACAAAATACACCAAATTACCATTTGGTAACACATAAACTGAACAGAAAACAGAACGATTTGCATGAATTGATGCTGGCTATTTCAATTCAACTTTCAATTGGATTTACACCTGTTCCAGTAAAATGAAATATTTTGTATTTTGTTCATTTGCAGTCCAGCCATAAATATTGATACAAATGTAAACACGACTTTTGCGGCTGATAACCAAGCCAAATGTTATGTTGCATGTTTTAACAATTGATATGTGCTCTACAAACACGCCAAACCATTTCAGTATAGCTCAAGCCGTCATGATGGAATGGTCTGACAAAGAGAACATTATTTCTGTTATTGCTCTTCATAAGTGTGGAATAGAAAGAGCTCGTATTTCTGATTTATTAAAACCATTAAATATCACGCATGATTTTGTCCATCGTACTGTTAAGTTGTTTGTTGTCCCTGGAAATGTAAAGGACCGTAAAAAATCTTGTCGGTCTCGCACGGCTCGTACGCCACAGGGCATCAATGCTGTGAGGTCGCGAATCAATTGAAATCCTGGCCGCAGACAAGAAACATGGCTCGTGAAATGGATATAGCGACGGGAACTATAAGCCGCATCGGTAAAAAAGACTTGGGGCTTTCAAACGACAAACAGGACAGCGCCTTACTGTTGAATTAAAAAAAAATCGGGGAAAAAATCATGTCCCCTGTTATCCCTGTATGATAGACAATTACAAAAAAAATCCTGTTTACTGACGAGCAAAACTTACCGTGGAGGAAGCTTTTAATAAGCAGAATGATAGGATGTATGCACGATCCTCCAAGGAAGTCAGTGAGCTGATGCCAAGGATTGAACGAGGTCCTTATCCCGCATCAGTGATGATTTGGTGGGGAATATCACATGACGGCGAGTGGGGAATATCCTATGACCTACATTTTTGTGAAAAGGGTGATAAAACAGCGGTAAAATCTATCAGCGAGACATTTTATGTAGTGGAGCCCTTGAATCAAACCATATTCCAAAACAAACCATGGATATTCCAACAAGACTCTGCGCCCGCTCATAAGGCAAACAATTGAACAGTGGCTTGCAAATCATGTATCTGAGTTTATTAGTACTGAATATTGACCGGCAGCTAGCCCAGATCTTAATCCGCTCGACTACAAATTGTGGCCAGTTCTAGAGGGCATGGTCTGTAAAAGACGCCATCACAACCTGAAGTCATTGGAGCGTTGGTACAGCTCTGGAACATTTTCTCATAGATATCGTCCGTACAGCGATCGATGAGTGGCCTCACAGACTTCGGCGCTGTATTACGACAAATGGCTGCCATTTTGAATGGTTTTTTTTTTAATTTTATAGTTTACTAGTGACAGAATAAAAAACTAAGAAAATTATTCATATCCAACCAGTAGTTTTATTTTTTAGTTACAAAATCTTGTATCAATATTTATGACAGGACTAGATATTTGTCGTAGCCATGGCGTCTGCAAACACCCAAAATATTTTTCACGACTTTTTAAACGACCGTAGTATTAAAAACGAAGTGAGAAAGTAACATAACAGTATTAATTAATTAATTTTACTACCGACATTTTACTTGCTTTTTCAGCTTTACTCAGGCCAAGTGAAATGGATCATGGAAAAAAATCACTCCAAAAGAAAATTGTTAGAACATTTTTTTTCGCTCCAGTTTGTTCTTCATGGTAACTTTTACCACCGGCTATAACGAATTCGTCTAAATTACCAGTTTTCTTCAGTCTCGGGCAGAAGGTTCTTAAAGCTGTCGTAGTTGATGAAGAACGCTTTGTGGAGCTATTCAAAAGGCTTGAAAACAAGAAAATTAAACCCTGTTCGCATTCATGGGAACGATACGAATGGCACAGACAGCTTATTGAGTATAATCCCACTGCGGGTGTTTTTTTGTGGGTAAAAATCGTACACAGATGACGCAGGTTCACATCATAACATTGGAATACTTGTATTATCACAATTGGAAATTTCCACATACTACTTAAACAAAATTAGGAACGGTTGACGTAAGTATAGATCTGTCAGGAACTAATTTCCTAGAAATTTGCATACAGTTTTTATAAAAGAATAAACGTGCGCACAAGATGGACCTGTTTATGAACGAACACAGCAGAAATTGCAAACAAACCTTGGACTATCTATCGCGCAAGTGTTCAGCCTAGATAAGAAGAAAGTTGAGATTAAGGAATATTGTTGAACCGTGCTATACCGTTGTGCACAGGTCGGGTAACATTGCAACGTTTGGATCAAGCTAGCATACTAACTCGACAGCAAGTGTTATACTATGAAAAACAGTCTGAAGTACGTAAAATAAAAACATAACAGGACTACGATTGGGCATAAAGCCCAATCGTGCGATACTCTAGATGAAAGAGAAATTTGTTGATTTCAAGAAATTTTGTAGGGGAAGTGGTACAGGAGTTGACGATATTGAATTAATTTTTTCCCATCACGCTAAAGTTGGTATCAAAATGTTTTACACAAAATTTAGGATTAAAAAATTTAATAGTTGCTGAGAAAATTAGTTTATTTAGCCAAATTGCACAGTTTGTATGGGAGGTGGTAGAAGGAGGGGCGAGTCCTTAATGACTTTTTCACAAATAACTATAAAAATCATGCTTTTGACATGTTTTATATTGTAGATCAGTATCATTCATACTTTATAGGAAAATCCGATTTTTGTAAAGTTGTGAAATTGCGTCAGATTGTATGGGAGGAGGTAGAAGGGGTACAGATAATAGTTTCATGTTTTGTTGGGTTTACTAATAATACTAAATAAATATTAAGTGTACAATTTCAGCTCGATAGATTTTATACACACTGAGTTATTGTTTTAGAGTATTTCATGAAAAAGTAGAGTTTGTATAGGAGGTGGTGGAAGACAGGGGAGAACTTAAATAATTTTTACATGGTATATTGGAATCATCATAAAAGTAATATATTCCAAATTTCAGATCAATAGCATCCATGCTTTTCGAGCAAATCCGTTTATTGTCGAATTCAAAAATTGCGCCATTTTGTATGGGAGGTGGTAGAAGGGGTAAAACTAATCATCTAATTTTTTTGGGCTTAATAATAATTCTAAATAAGTTATTAATGCACAATTTCAGCTCGATACATTTTATACGTACTGAGTAAATTGGTTTAGAGCATTTCATGAAAAAGTGCAGTTTGTATGGAAGGGGGTGGAAAGAAGGGGAGAACTCAAATAAATTTTATACAGTAGATTGAAATTATCATAAAAGTATTATACTCCAAATTTCAGACTAATGGCTTTTATACATACTTTTTGAGCAAATCCATTTATTGTCGAATTGCGTGATTGTGTCATTTTGTACGGGAGAGGGTAGAAGGGGTGAAGCTTATTTTTATTGGTCTTACTAATAATTCTAAATAAATATTTTTGCACAATTTCAGCTCGCTAAATTTTATACGCACTGGGTAAATTGGTTTAAAGCATTTCATGAAAAAGTGCAGTTTGTATGGGAGGTGGTGGAAGGAGAAGGAGGACACGCATAATTTTTATATAAAAGTAATATGCTCCAAATTTGAGTTCAATAATTTTTATACTTTTCCAGCAAATCCGCACAATTACGCTCAAATTGCGTAATTGTGTCATTTTTAATGGGAGGGGGTAGAAGGGGTGGAGCCATTTGGCCCGTTCACGAGCTTGACCTTACTTTTTTGACAAAAACGATGTGTACAAAATTTGAACTATCTAGCTCAACGCGTTCTCAAGCTAGAGAGCGCACAGACGGACGGACGGACAGTGATGAGCTTCTATATCATTAATTTTTTTCTCCGAGCCTTATTTCTTAGCGTTACAAACTTTAAAGCAAACTTATAATACTCTCAGATTTCATGTAGAGTATAAAAAGTGATTATTTATCACTTAGTGAAAACGCTTCAGCGAGTACATGCAGCACTGTCTTTGTTGAGTGTTCTGATCTAGCTTAGACCATGCAATGTAAATCTTCTCCCAGTTTTTCTACTCAAATGTCTTCTTTCCTTGGAATATTTTACAGATTTTTTTCTCTTAGTTATGTTTCTACTTATTAATGAAAAAAAACACTTTGAACTTACCATTCCGCAATTTTCTTATGACATCTCAAAACGGAATTCTCGATATCGATTGGATGATAGTTCATTCCTCTCAACGTTATCACTTCATCTAAAGCACCAACAACGTATACAGCATCATGCAGTTCCTGTTCGTTATTTGTTGTACCCGTGCCAGCAATCGAAAGTGCTGACATGTTATGTTGAAGTTGACTCATCGAATGAAGAGATTCATTGTCACTGTCACGACTTGCAACGCTAGGCGTCGTTTCGTCCAGAATTGAGCCGGCCTGAGAGCATTCAGTGCGTCGTAGGAAACCTAAATAGCCAGTGCGGGCATATACTTCAGTCGTTGCACCGGTCACTAATTTGGCATTGAAATGATCATTGTAGTCCGTTTCGTCACCGTAAATCGTAAAGTATCCATTAGCATTGTGTGGCGATTGAACCTGAAAAATAAATTTAATAAAACATTCGCTCGGATCGCTAAATTTCATCAAACATACCCAAATTTCGCCAAGATGTGAATCTCCACAATGACCCTTTGTTTCCGGATTGGCAATAATTACTTTAACGCCGGGCAACAGTTTTCCCGACTCGATTAGACATAATGAATTCGGAGCACCTCGTTCGACAAGAGCGACTCGATTATTACGCAATGCTCTCAAATCAACATAAACTTGAGCACTCTCCGCTGAACTCGCTCCTTGTACACATATTGCAGGATTTACGCGACAACCAAACGAAGTGGATACGCAACGCGTATTTAATCCTAAAGCTTGAAATAGTTTACAAAATTGTTGCGTTAATTGCACTCGGGGTCGTTCTTCGGCGACAACAACGCACGTTCGTACGCAACGTAAGTCAATGTTACGTTGCTTTAGCATTTGTATTGAATTACTGAGAGCCTTTGTGCATAATTCGATAACACCGTAGGAACAGAAGGTATCACGTACACGATATTGCGATAAAGTTGACAGCCAAAGACTCGGATTGGCTTCAACTTCGTATGGAGCTATTAATATTGAATGATGCCCGCTGTACACACTTATCAATGTCCACATTGCGAAACCAAGCCCACAATACGGATCGAGACAGAGTGCTACATGGCGTGATGGATATAATTCGCAGGCTAGTTTCAAGCTGGCACATACACTTGATAAAGATCTAAAAACGAAAGTGCCACGATTGAGAAAGCATTCACAACTAAATGACGAAAATATAACTCACCTGTGAGTGATGATGACTCCGCTGAGCCGTCCACATGTCGATACACTAAAATCTAAATAAGCTGTTGAGTCTAAGGTCGCATTCGCGATTGCCGTCAATTTCCGTTTGGGATTATCGTCGATGTCTAAAATGTGTGGCCAACTTTTCGGGTCAATTGATGCCGCAGCTTCACGTGATTTTAATAATTTTATGATCGATTGTATCGATAAAACGATGCCGCTTTTCGATACGTCGACAATCATTCGTACGGTTGGCAATGTTGTTATGAGATTTTGGGGATGTGGAGGTCTAATTGTTATCGGTACAGCTCCCAAATACAAACAGCCATAAAATGCACAAATTAAATCAAGCCCAGGAGGGAATATCAAAGCTGTGTTTTAAAGAGAAATGATTGTTTAGATATTACTCAGCTATAAAGCATTTTCCATACTTACCGACATGGTCGCCCGGATTAACCTTTCCCCGCTCTTGTAAAAGCGCTGCAATCTTTTCAGCTCGTTTATGAAGTTCCGAGCATGTTAGCGTTTTAGCAACAGCTCCTGTTACGGAAATCAAGTAAAATATATTAGAGCTGTAGATTGGTTAATTGTTTTTATTATTGTAAATTATTTTATAGATTCATATCATACTTGTAAAGTATGAATTCTGTGTATAATTAATTTTGGTGTTATAGAATAGGTCATCTCTTAAAAACCGATAATATTTATGATGAACACCTTTCGGCTGCCTATATTAAGTTTCGAGAGTAAAATGGAACACAAAAACGATTATATTCGTAAGATAACAAATTGATTAATATCAGTTTACTAGAAAGATTCTCGATGCAAAACTATAATTAGCCAAACTTAATCGACAACATTGGCGTAATGAGATTGCTCTGAGAACATCTCGATGAATACTTTATTAATACTAATACTTCCAGTTATCGCATATTTTCGAAAGTAGAGTTTAATGGCTGAAAATCAAATAAGCTTGCCAGTCTCTTGAGATTGTTCTCTATAGCGAGAGTTACTATGAAATCTTGTAGCATATTTTTTTTACTAGAAGACATACAACAAGTATATGTACATATATCTATGTCTCAGCGATACATGAAATTAAGTGCAACTAATAGCATTTTATTGATTAGTGGCATTTATTTAGTTTAAAATGTTCATAATGTACAAATATTTGATTTAAGTTTAATTAACTAAAGCTGTTAAAACGAGTAATGCGAACAAATAAACTAAACATGCTCATTTTTTACACGCTTGTAAGAAGCAAAGATTTTATAAATTAGATCTGTCAGATATTATAATTTGAAATTATTACATGTCGCCCCAAGTCGTTGATCGAGTATTCGCGATCTTCAGATGGCTACTAATCTGCACAAAAACATGCACACATATTTAATGGCTCATCGATTTATGGAGGACCGACAGCGGTTGAAAAGAAAATGATTCATAGAAGCGACATTGAAGGCCGACAAGAACGGTATAAAAAGGGTCAGACGAGATTGAGAAGCCGATCAAGTTGTGTGATTGATAGCACGATTAGTTCGAGGGTTGAGGCGACATATTGGAGAGGCAGTCGGAATTTAGAAGGCGAATAAGTCGTGTGATCGACACGAATGGCGCGAAGAGTCTATATTGAGAAGCCGATCGAGTCCTGTGATCGACGGAGCGCGATTAGTGCGAGGATTTAGACGACATATTGTCAGTCAGTCGGAGATTCGAAAGCAAAAGGGTCAGTCGAAATTCGGAAGCGAGAGAGTCGAAGTTGAGAAAGCGATTAAGTCGTGTGATGGACAAGGCAATATAGTGTCAACAAAAAGCGTAAATTGATTTATGAAAAGCGATAAATAAAGTATGTGGTTATTTAAAATAAAGTGAACTAATTTTATTATTTTTACTTGAAATCCAGCGATCCCTGGCGCACTTCAATATTATTTAAGATATATTGAGATAACAGAAAAGGAATAAATTGTTCTTAATGAATGAAGTAACACAAGAATCAGAATATACTTTTCAAAATTTGGAAAAGTTTATTCGAGAAATACTTAATAAGTAATATCACCAACACGGAGATGAAAGCGATGAGAAATGAAACATTTATGTGCCATTTTGTCTCATCTATCAGCGCGATATTTTGCATGAAGAAAATATTTACGAGGGGTCATTTCGGGTCGTTTCGTCATACAATTCTAGGCCAATTAAGTTTTATTTTTCTATATGGCTACGACTTTTAGAGAAAAAGGCTTGTTCTATTCTTACAGTATCGCTTCAATTTAACAGTGGTTTTATCATATCCCATCGGAAACTTTACAAATGCTTTTTTTGCTTTCGCATTCTCGAATTTTCCGACATGTCCAGGAATCCAGCATATTTTGATGGTTTGCTGATATCAATAATATTTCGGCACGATAGTGTCGTAGCTTTCGAATTTCTAATATTCTATTAAAATCGTCTATATAAGTGCCCGAGTGTAGCCCTAGTGGGTCGACGTATAATTCCAGCACATTGCCTGCATTGCTCCATAGGGCTATCTCAATCTGTGAAAATTCGTAGGTAGAGAACAGCGCGAAGGGCTAACAACCGTTTCGCAAATAAAAATGTCAACAATCATACCATGGCCTCCTGATCTTCAGATATCAGGAGGCCATGGTATGATTTAAGCTGTTGAAGAAGAAGAAAAACTAAGTCGACAATCGTTAAAACAATCGATTGTACTGAAATTTAATTTTTGCATTATGTGTTGACTAGTTTTGACGTGTTTTATAACTGCCAGCTCTTTATTGTACAGGGTGCGCCATCTAAATGTGGTCGATGGAAATATTGAATAACTTGAACAATTCTCAATCGATTTTGGAAAACTATTTATTTTTATAAAATTTGAAGCTTTACAATTTTATCCATTCAGTTTCCAAAAACAACGTCGATCAAATGACCACCTTTATTGCGGATACAAAATTCAGCTCTTTTTCTGGCATTTTCCATGACATTTGCCAGCATCTCGGGTGATATCGCAGTGATTTCGGCTCGAATATTGTCATTAAGCTCGTCTAAAGTCTTCGGTTTGTTGGCATACACTTTGCTTTTTAAAAATCCCCACAAAAAAAAGTCCGGTGCCATAAAATCGGGCGATCTCGGTGGCCAGTCAATATCCCCCCCTTTCGATACCACACGTCCTGGGAACTTTTGACGCAAGAAGTTCATCGTTGATTTCGCGGTGTGACATGTCGCGCCGTCTTGTTGAAACCAAAAGCCTTTAAGACCTTTTTCACGCATTTCTGGTAAAACAGAGTGTGCCAACTTCCATCGATACCGATCCCCATTGACAGTTTCCCCAACTCTGAGGAAGAACGGACCAATGATGGTTTTTGAGCAGACACCGGCCCAAACCGTCACTTTCTTTGAATGTGGACGGTCCGCTACCGCCCCGTGATTCTCGAAATTCGAAGCTAAGCGACGAATAGTGTCACTTTTAGGCGCAGAACGACCGCGATACTTTTGACGATACGCACGCTGTGTTGCAACAACTGAACGATTGCATTTAATGAACATTGTCACTATTTCCGCGCGTTCTTTGGGCGTGAATCGATTCATGGTTAAAATTGTAATGCAATAACCTTTCCGAAATGTGTTCGACGACGTCAATCGGTTTAAATCTGTCAAAGTTATTCAATATTTCCATCGACCACATTTAGATGGCGCACCCTGTATCCAAAAAAAATTTGCAAGGAATGGAAAGATTAGTCTGTACTGATGGCGATCAAGACCAATATGGATTAAATTTATCCCAATCAGATAAACTAGATATTCAGAGTTTTTGCTATCGTCGACTGTTTACGAAATCAGTGACGAGGAGGGCAATAATGGCCAGCTGATAATTATAGAGGTGAAATACAAGGAGTAGACAACGCAACCCAGAATCATTGATTGCAGTCCAAGCGAATGCATTGTAAGCAATATCGAATACATAATGTTTCATGTCGGCTCCAGTCGATCAAGGAATATTCGCGATCTTCAGATATATACTATTCTGCACACGCATATGCACACATTATGACTCATCGGCTCGGAGAAGGCCAACAGTGGCCGACGGTGGCCGAAACAGCAAAGAAGGCCGACTATGGCCGAAGCAGCGGAGAAGGATGACAGTGGCCGATGGCAACCGAAACGAACGAAATAAAAAGGCGAGCGTTTGCGATGAGTGCGTCAGTCGGGATTGAGAAGCCGATAGAGTCGTGCGATCGACAGAGCGCGATTAGTGCGAGGGTTGAGGCAACATATTGGAGTGAGTCGGAGTTGGGAATGCGACTAAGTTGTGTGATCGACAGCGCGCAGTTTAAGGCGATATAGTGAACAAAAAGTGTTAAAGTGATTACAAAAAAAATCGATAAATAAAGTTTCTGGTTATTTTAATTTAAAAGCGAACTAGTTTTATTTTTCTTTGAAATTTAGCGACCTCTAGCGCACTTCAATTGGTGTCGGAAGTAAAATTTCAAGAAAAATTCGCGACTAATAATTACGAAAGTGCAAATAGTGTGAACAATTTTTGGAACAAGATTAAGTGACCGTGTATTCGCGATAAATAAATAACTGCGCAGAAAATTCTCGAACGGACGAAATTGAGAATTTTCGAGAACACAACATTAAATCGAGTGACCGGTAGAAAATTCCCGAAAAAACAGTGAAAAATTTTGTGATTTGTTTCGGCGATATTGTGGGAAAAAATCCGGATGGACAACAAAAGAATTTAGTGTCATGAAATAGATAAAAATGCCGCTTTACGTGAAATATTTAAAAGTTGCCGAGTTGAAAGAGATAATCGGTAAACTGTAGTTACCTACGATCGGAAGCATAGCAGAGCTTGTGAACCGGATGATGGAACCAGAGGGACACAAAGCCGACAATTAAGAATTCCCCATCGTGCAGAAGACCGAACAGCAGATCGAATAACAAATCGTATAACAAAGTGTAGCGGCATATGATGGCCAAATCAACAGAGCACGAAAATGGACCAACAAAGTCAAGATCTCAACACAAAAATGGATCAGCAAAGCAAATAGTTAATAACATGGACGCACTGGGTAGTAAGCTGGGTGCAAAGCTTCTAGAACAACGAACTATTCTAAAGCAGATCACAGAAAGTACTGGAAAGATAGATGACATCTCCAGTGAAGCAGAAAAAAGGACTTAGAAGATGTGAAAACAACTGGCGTTATTAAATCCGAAAGTGTCGTCCATAACAATCTCATGGCTCCAGTCTTCGATGGTCAAACATCTTGTACCATCTACACAAGACTGAATTTGAGGCGGCGGCCATCACCAACTATTGGTCGGATCAGCAACAGCCACAATACTGATATTACAAGGATCTGCGCTGAACTTTTACAGATCATCATAGCCGAACAGCAAAGAAACTTTCAGTTTCTGGTGTAGATGTTGGACCCTCGATACGGTGAAGTTCACATGCGGGGAATTTATAAAATGCATCTTAGCAACCGCGTACAGGAAACTGGCAAAACTCTGCAACAGCTTTCACAGGACATTAAACGCCTAGTGCTACTATCCTTCCCTGGCTTAGATCAGGACAACCGGAATTAACGGATAGCGATGCATCTACAGTTGGCATGCAAAAAGACACCGCAGAAGGCTTTGGTGTACGCTCTGACCTTTGAAGCGGCTAGACAATTGCCACAAGATAATTCGCGGATCCGGCAAATGACAGCGACCATGTTGTGCCTGGAGTCAGAGCGAAGCGAAAGTCATCGGAGGTTCGTTCTACGTGGACTGTGGAAACGTCGGGCATACCAGACGTGAATGCAGTAGAACCAAACCAACAGAAATGCATTGCTCAGAATGTGTCACCAAACAAGAGTCACCGAATCTGGCGAGTCTGGAGAGTTTAAATCGGAACCTTGCAAAGATTGTGCCAGAGCGAAGAACCCAATAAGCAGAGTGTAAGCTATAAAGTTTCTTACTTACGACGTGACTGCTGTAAATAAAGGATAACATCAATTTCTTGTGCAGAATGTGCCTACAGATCAGTCTTGTAAAACAATTAGCGAGATTATGAAAACATGGCTAGGGCGGATGAAAGCCCTAGAGTGGAGCTAGCAAGGCAAAATTTAATACCTGCAGCTCCACGATGTTGAGATAGCGGACGCACTGGACATTTAAGGCGCAACTGCCGCCATCTGAAAAAGTCGGGGAACGATTATTTAGGATGTACTGTTCATCCTGGAACGTAGAACTGGAGAGAAGGCTATTAGCCACTAAATAATTTACAGTGGATAATAGCGGGCACAACCGTTCAAACAACAATCAGCAAAAGCAACATGGAAAGACCCCTGTGGGAAAATAGCCTCAATAGAAATAGAAGATACGTGGCCACCGAATGTGAAAGTGCCGACAACATGTACGATGTATCTCTTCAAGTTTTTGAGAAGGTAATTTGGAATGGCTGTGCAATTATCGAGACCAGAAGGGAAGCCTCTAAATAAATACCAAAATAAATGAAGCAGAATACTGGAACCCTAACGCCAAGATGAAAGAAGTAGATATAGTGGCGAAATACCATGACCACCCTAACGACAGTGAAAGTTCCGTTCGGGAGGAACAGTAGATAAGGAGGGCGTAATGTTACATGTCGATCCCAGTCGTTCATTGAATATTCGCGATTTTAAGCTATCTACTATTCTGTACACACACGCACACATAATGACTCATCGACTCGCAGAAGGCCGATAGTGGCCGACAATAGCAGAAACAGCGAAGAAAGCCGACAATGGCCAAAACAGCGGAGAAGACCAACAGTGGCCGACTGCGGCCGAAAAGAGCGTATAAAAATGCGAGTGTTTGCAATGAGTGAGTCAGTTGGGATTAAAAAGCTGATCGAGTCGTGTGAGCGATAGAGCGTCATTATTGCGAGGTTAGATGCGACATATTGAAGTGAGTTGAAGTTGTGAAAGCGATTAAATCGTGTAATCGATAGCGCACAGATTTAGGTGATATAGTGAACAAAAAGTGATTATAAAAAAAGTGATAAGTAAATTTTGTGGTTATATTAATTTAAAAGCAAATTAGTTTCATTTTTACTCGAAATCCAACGACCCCAAGCACACTTCAATACGTACTACAAGTGTAGTGCACGAAATATGATTTTTTATTTCCACTAATTTATTTTTGTATTTTCATTGAAAATAAATTTCACCTGGATAAAACCGTGCCAAAGGTAAAATTTGTTTGTCATTTGCCCGTTAAGCCACTTTTTTGAATGAATACAAACAATTACAATAGTAACTAAAACAGTGTTCAAATTTCTTCATTTTTCAGATTGTCGAAGTTTTTGAAAGAGTACATTTGACGAGTCCTTGTACAAAAATGATTTAATAGACTTGGAGCACCATTGGAATAAGCGCATAAATCTAATAGTTTATAACGTAGAAAAATGAAAAA
The DNA here is from genome assembly GCA_963669355.1 of Chorisops tibialis. Taxonomy (NCBI): domain Eukaryota; kingdom Metazoa; phylum Arthropoda; class Insecta; order Diptera; family Stratiomyidae; genus Chorisops; species Chorisops tibialis. The sequence goes on along the minus strand of OY770263.1, from coordinate 193,484,877 downwards.
AAGGCAAAACAATTTTTTTTTCTCAAATCATCGAGAAGAGTTCAAAATAAAAAATTTAATCCAACAAGAAAAATGTGATTACCTTTTGAATTGAGGAAAGTATAAAGTACGTGATCGGGTGATGTACTTGCTCGCCATCTCAAAACACCAGTAATAAGTTGATGCTGGAAATTATTTAATAGAAATAAGATTTTTATAAAAAGAAAAAAAATCCATTCGCCATACCTTTCTTTCGCTATCCTCCGATAGTCCAACATCACGTCCTTGTGCAACAGCCAAACGATTTCCCTGGACCAAATTACCAACCATAACTGATGCAGGTCCAACTGATGTGTCTGTAATACCACATCCAGATGAGCTAGTTGTTCCTGGTTGCACTCCTAATTTTATTTTTTATATTTGTGTTGCATTTTTGGATATCGATTTTGTTTTGCATATTTTTTTTTTAATTTTTATTGTTTATAGTTTTCGCAGATTAGTTTTTTATAACATTCGTCAGTACCAATAATGTTTATGGTGTTTTTTGTTTTGTTCGTTAAACATATTTACAGTGAGATGATAACCGATCGATTAATGAGAAGCACACAGCCAATTCGGTAGCAGATTCATGATTATGATTGTTATTTCCAATTAGTAATGCCAATGTACAAATATGTTTAATTTTTTTTTTTTTCAATTTCAATGATGTAGTGATGTGATGAAGTGATGAAAAAAGTGATCAATCAGTTAGTCGGTCGGTTTTTTGTTGTTGAAACGCATTATTAGTAGGATAATTTGTTTGGTCCCATACAATTTTATTGTTCAAATTTGTCAAGCAACATAGATAATAATTTGTAATATTATTATTATTTGATGTTATTGTTTTTTGTTTTTGTTTTATAGCCAACATTCGATCAAAATTAACGGAAACATATTGTGATGTTTGATTTTAAAAAGAGTTATATAAGAGCAGCATTCGAATGAAAAAGAAAGAAAAAACAGAAATAAATAGTGTACAACAGATATTTAGAATAAAAAACGGAAAAATTTACTTGTTTTAAAGTTAGTGTGAATGAAAATTAATTTTAATATAATAATGAATCAAAAATAAAGCATTTAAAACAAAAAGCACAGTAGCTAGCACTATTCCCAATTTTAAATAATTATAGCAACTTCCTTAAAATCGAGCTATGAGACAATTTCAATAGTGATTTTTTTTAAGAATTTGTTAAGCAATTTTTATCAAACTAAGATTATCCGAAAATATCACGAGAATTCAACACAGCAGACAACAAACGAACGATGCAACATAATCATATTATTGCATATAATGTTGTGTCATTCGAGCGCGAGCAGCGGAGTTAAATCCTTGATAAGCTGCATTTCCTAAATTTTAATATTATTTTCTCGATCGATTGTTATCACTTTCAACTGTTCTATAGCATTGTAAGTGCAATAACATTTATTTTTGCTACATGCTATGTATTGTCAATAGCTTTATGCTAACTACTCTATCAACCCTAATAAATGAAATTCCTGTGAAAACCATCTATGATTCAGTGCGCTATTATAACGGATCAAATAATAGCGCACTGAAATTGTGAAAGTTTTGTGATTATACAATATTTCACTCTTTGATCTTGCTTGTATTATCATTTGTGAAAATTATGATTATCAGATCTCCTGGCCATAGAATATCCTGTCCCCGAATTATATTGGTAACTATTCAGATATAATCTACATTACAATTGATTTATTTTGAATCAAAAACTAAACTGATTTATTCGAATCTACAAATTTAGACTGCTGTCAAAAGACGCACTTTTATTTTTTTTAAACATTTAACATTTTACATAGTCATATTTTCAGTTTAGTAATTTTTAATCCATTAATAGAATCAATAAAAAACAAATTCTATGAAATCCACACATTAAACTAAAAACTATATCACCTGGCAATAAATCAAAACAAATAAATAAGTTGCACACCAAAACAACATAAAAATTATTTGAATTCAACAACAACACTCAATTAAAACTAACAAATCTATAAAGCTGCACTTATGTAATAAAAACTTTACTGCGAAAACGTAAAAATGAAATGGAAAATTGAATCCAAACGCAATATACGAAATTACCTTGATGTATTTCTCTGGGCTTGGGAAGATTTGTTACACAAGTATGCGGACACATCAACACATTGGCTGGATGAAGTGAACCTTCCAGAAAACGTCGCCGTGCTTCGCACAAATGAATTCCACCCAATGGTGTCTTTGGTAAATGATTCGGTGGCACAAGTGCTAAACAATAAATTCCAACTTGATGAATCGAATCGACCGCTTGCAATACCCGTGACATCCATTGAAAACTTTCCTCCTCCGAACAGTCGGGCCGCTGTTCAGCAATCACGCAAACGCGTTCATCACGCAATACTTTAATACTAAATACAGCTATACGTCCGCGATAAATAAATCGCATCGGTTCCACAGCCAAAACTGTTGCAATAATATCGTCAGCATTATGTTTACGTCCGGTTACTGTCATCAATCCGTCCCGTGATCCGCAAACAAAGACCAGACCACCAGGACCAAGAAATCCAAGTAAACCGGATCGAACGTAAAACTCGTCGTTGATCGTTTTACCGGAGCTTGGATCTTTCGGGTCCGGATCTTCAATAAGCGGTTGCACTTTAAACGTCGAATTTGTCAGACCGTCGAGACCAAAATACGTTGCACCTGTGGCTCCACTCGTTACACAAATTTCGCCAACCTATAGAAAACATAATTGCACCAAAGAAAAATTTAATAGGACTTTATTTAATTACCTGATCAGTTTTACACAGCACCGGAAGTCCTTCAGATCGGACGACAACCATTTGAGCAGCGGGCATTACTTGACCACAATCTTGTAATGTGAGTGACGTTAAGGAGTCTTCACTGTCGACTCGCACTACACCATGCGATAAAGCTGCCATTGATAAAACTCCCCGACCGGTTGCTGATTGACTAAAACCGCCAGTAGATCTACCCGGTCGACGCAGCGACACTGTAAATACTTCTGAGCTACTGGCACACGGACATATTGCATCCGGTCGCAATCCTTTCGGCTGGAATATGCTAAGGAATTGATCACAGGACGATAGCGACCATGGATTAGCACCATCGGCTACTAAAAGCATACGAAGCGATGACAATGAGATGTCCTTATGGTCCTTAGTGGCCAGTAAGCCCCAATGCAAATCTCGACTTTTGACTAAACAGCACGATGCCCGATATTTTGTAATCAGTTGCATCCAAGATGATGGACGCAATTTCATTAATGCATACGGAATAAACAGAACGTGCATTCCATTCAAAACTGAAGTAAGTACGGAATGCCATAAACCGACTTCACGTTTAAAATCCAGAACGCAAACGATGGTTTCACCTTCGGTGTAATGACAAGCCATGGTTAAAGCACGACAATGGTTCATCATTGATTGACGCGTTACGGTTACTCCTAACAAAAAATTTCTTTTATAAATTCAATTATGTGCTGATAATGAACAAACATACCCATGACACTGCCTTCCTTATCACTGGTATATTCAATATAGGCTGTGGCATTTTCTTCTATTCGGACATTATTGATGTTGAAATCCTTTGTCGGTCGCGGTAGATGTTCGGTAACGAACCAATGTAAACGGGGCCAACCTTTCAATTTTGCTATTTCACCTGTCGTCGACTTAGGCAGACCTTTCAAGCAGGCCTCTGACGTGAGAGCTACATGAATTCCGCAGGAGCTTAAAAGGAAGCCCACCTGCTGCGGTGGAGAATCGGAGCTCGATAATGGCAATTCAATTGGCAGCGGAACCAGACCGCGAAACATACAACCATACCAGGCTGCAATAAAACTAAAAAAAAAAGTATTACCGAAATTTAGTCGGCTCCTGAATATGAATAAAATGACAAAAGTATACCTTAAAGGATCGCTGTTCGGATAGACCAAAGCAACACGGTCGCCTGGCTTAAGAGTTATTTGCTCGGGTCCTTTACTGAAAACTTTTGTAGATAATGCAAAAGCGATTTTTTGTGCTCGCGACAGCAATTTCCCATACGTTATTGTTGTTGTTAATTTTCCGTTCGGATCAAGAACGGTGGCCATTGGAGATTTGAATGAGTTCGTTCCGAAACGCTGCAGAGCTGCTTCTAAAGTTCGTGGCAGGCCTGCCGCAACTGTTAATTGTTCACCTTGAACCGGAGTCATGGTATTTCCTTCGGGTTTCGGAGCGTTTGGATCTTTTGGATTTGCTGCTATTTCTAATTCTATATCATTGTCCTCGTAAAATTCAGGCAGTGGTCGTCGTTTAGGCCGCTTTAGTGTATTGAGTAATTGTTGTATTTTTGCCGAAACTTTCCACCGACCAGTTGTTCCTGTATCACCCGGCTCACTGCCGGATATATTTACGTATCGCGTTACTCGATCAGCACCACGTCGTGTATTTGCACTGAATTGCGTTATGTCAGGAGCAACATCTGAAATTTTTAGTCAAAAGAATTTAATTAATTAACATCCGTTTTAAGTGAATTATTGATTTGAATTATAGATTTCAATCTGTTTTGTTTTGTCACCGATTACAATTTAGAAAAATTAAATTTGTGTGAAAGTGACGAAGCTAGGGTGTAGACTAGTGGAAAACGTGACTCTACAATGTGAAGGTCCCGGTCGACGTATAATTCCGGAACACTGACTGCTAAAACTATATATATCCAACCTTGGTTACCTCAATCTAAGATAATGAAAAAAATCGTAGATAGGTGGTTGTGCGAAGGGCTAACAACCCATCCACAACAATTAATGAAAAGTTAAGGAAGCTGAAGGTCAGAAGGCCACGGACCTATTTAGGCTTTTCTGCGTTGTAGAAGTAGATGAACTGAAAATGACGATGGACGTTATTTTTGAAGAATTGTAATGTTTGAAGTATTCAAAGATTTTGATTTTCAAAAAAAAGATTGCAAATATTTCACAATACGGACGCCTTTAACTTGATGCATTTGTACAGAAGGCGAGTGGAAGAGTATTTCACTAAGGACGGAAGTGGTGTGTCGGTAAGGACCATGAAAATTGTTACGACTGAATGAATTTGTTCATTTGTGAAGGAATATTTAGTATCCAGGACGCTACATAATCCAAAGTACGAGCGACTCTTTAGAACGATTTCGAGTGACTGACGGTCTTGCGGATCAAAATTCCACACCTCAAGGAGGTAGTCAGTTTTTTCTTCGGGAATTCTCAGCTCAGCAACATTTTTGGAGCACCAGTCCAAATATGCGGGTTCTATACAAGACGTGAGGTGATATAAAACTGATGAAGAAGCTTTTTCAGAAGTGTGGGCGAAAGTACTTTCGATATTGTAGATTTCATGAAAATGCAAGGAACAATATTGTTGAAAATTTCAAAATTTGGATACATGGGCGGTTTAAGGCATGATCCCACTAACCAACTTTTATTGCGCAATTTTTAAGCAGCGGCTGAAAAAGTTGCATGTTCTGGTCACATATAGTTGAAAAACAACAATGTAACTACAGTTTACTATATAGTAACCATAAAATAACAGTTTCTTTTTCTTCAATGGCACTACAGCCCAAATCGGGCTTTGGCATCCTGAACTTCAGGTTTCTCAACATTTTATTTGTTATTATAAAAGGGTTGTTAGCCCTTTGCACAACCCTCTATCTACAAGATTTCCATTTTCGCAGATTGAGGTGGCCAAGATATACCCAAGCAGGCAGTGTGCTGAAATTATACGTCGACCGGAATTTAAACTCCCGACATTCGCATTGTAGACCAACATCCTAGCTTACAAAATTCCAGTTTAAAACACTTTAAAAGCATAAGACAACTAAAAAATAGTGACTGCAGTGAAACAATTACCAATTTATTGGGGGAGCCAAATGCAAAAATTTCAAAATGTCATTGCAAATCTTGAGACACAAGAACCAACCTTTGTTTTACCCGACATCAAATTTATGATGTCGTACTTTAAATTAAGTTCTAGACACGGCGCTGGATAGATGTTTTAGTAGCCAGTTTCGATGATTGCCGCTAACGAGAATAGAAAATCTTGTTTTGAGGTCGCAATTTTCTCGTTTAATGGGATTGACCTCTGAATGAATGATTGCTTCATATCCAGAAAAAAACATCATTTTTTTTTACAGAATGACTTGCATTATAGGTAATTTTGGCCTTTCTGTGCAATGCACAAACACAGTCATGGAGGGAATAATTAATGGGAATGGGAAGGTAGAGGAAGGGGAGTGAGGACGACACTAACGAGTAACCTGGTATATTTTTCAGTTGAGCTGGCTACTACTGACAAATATTTACAGATGTTATGGGGACTGAATAATTGAAAGTGAATAGACACCATCTACTGAGTACTGAGATCTTCTAAAAGTGGAACTGTGTCACTGTTACATCGTTTACCCATTTTATTTCAAATAATTTTTTATTGCGAATAAAAATATCCTACTGCCTGGAGTTGGAATCGAACGCAAGACCTACTGCCAGTGAAGCAAGCGCAGGTCTTGGTTCATCACGGTTCACACGAGATCAGGAGGGGATTCGCATATTCTACATGGTATTCCTCAGAGCCCTTCTATTTCACTACTACTTCTACCGCATGATAACTAGCATCAGTTCTTATTTTATATGGTTTAGTTTCATGTTAGAGCTTCCTTTTAGAGAGTTGGCAAGCCCTTTCTAGTCCTAGGCACACTGCAACCACCACAGGGTCTTTTATGCGTCTCATCTACTCACAGCACTCTAAGATACCGGTTAAGTTGAAGAAGCGCAGCACTATGTTAGGCGGAGAGCGTATTGCGTTATTTAGGCTTAGATGGTGCTTCTCGAAGTGATGAACAATGTTAGGTAGCTCATCTGTTGTAAGGAACTTTTTTCCTAGAAGATTTTGTCTTTTTCTTCTACTAATTCGCAGTGACATAAGATATTGGAAGGAAAGATTACCGGATTCTACACTGCTACGCTTTGTTATTCGTGACGTTTCGGTCTCTACTGAGACCTTTATCAAACGACATAAGATATGTTCTGTCGTTACTGAGTCGTTAAGACAGAGGCGGCAGATGTCGGGTTCAACTAGACCCATATTTTTGAGGTCGTGGTTTACTCCACTGTGGCCCATCATGAGGCCGATTAGAGTCTTAGGCTTAACTAGATTTAGTCGTTTCATGTGATTGTTGAGATGACAGTATCTTGTGAAGAGGCCAGGGTTCTTTCCTAGACCGAGAAACTTGCACGTCAGTTATTGTGTTGGGTTCTCCAGAAATCTTTTAGCAAGCGTTTGTCCAGAGACCTGGCCATTCGAGGTCTATTTCCAGAAGCTGGCCAGCTTCATGCAACTGAAAGGAAAACCGCATTATAGCTCTGTGCCTATCATCTGCGAAAAGGCAGCTAGGATGTCAGTCTCCTCACTGCCTTCTATTCGTGAAAGTTCTGGAACCAATCAAAGTGTTATCTGGTTGTTTTGAGCTTAATTCTTAAAACCCTGAGTACCATTCGATTTGATTACATACGACGAGAGTGTGGCTTAACTGTCAATTTGTCCCTTGCCATCATCAGGGACCTCTTCAGGCTCTCCAAATTCGGGAGACGTCTTCGGCAGGTCATTTCCTCAATGGCAGACTATAAAGAGTAGTCCAACGGATTCAGGCCTGGGCTGCCAGAGGGCCAATCTGATCCCCTTATGAACTCAGGCATGTTTTCCTTAAGTAAAAGCTGAGTTAATCTGACCTTGTGGGTGGGTGCAGATATATTTACTCTATGGGACACTAGAGGCGCTTTTCCATAGTTTGGCAAAGATGAAGCCCAATATTTGGAGCGAAATTTAAAAAGTGTCGACCTTTTTTTTTGGTACGTTCTGAACATCAAGAACTGTGCGCGGTTTATAATACTTAACTAAAAAGTCACAAGCAAAAATTTGAAAGCAACAATTTATCTTAGGGTGCATGAAATTTTCAAAAGAAATCATTAAACTCACCACTACACGAATGGTGAATTGTGTAAGGCGAATTCGCCGACACCTGCGTGACATATTTGCCAAACTCTACTTCTTCTTGCATGGAATGACTCTAGGTGCGGAATCCTGCTGGAATACCCAATATCATCCCCGAACATGGTATCGTTCAAAGGCATCACAACACGCTCTAAAATATCTCCTTGATAATTACGGGCCTGAGTTTAGACGCCCTTTTCACAAAAATGAAAGTTTGTGCTACCTTCGTGGCTGACTTTCCAGTGACGAGAGAAGATGACCTTTCTGTACCCGCTCGTGCTTCCGGCGACCTGGTAGAATAGATCAGGTCATTTCGACGGTTAAATTTCTCTTCGTTCGTGAAGATTTTCTCGTCAGGAAACAAGATAATGTGATGCTGACCGTATGGTTGAAAGAGATGGTGTAAGTATCTGACCTGTCGCTCTCCAAAAGGCACGCATCTGAATGTCATCTATGATCAATTGAGACATTGATCGGATCGAAATTCCCATCTCTCTGGCTAAAACCATCGGATTTCGGAACGGATTTCTTCTGATTCGAGCAGCCACAGCACAACATTCTTCGTCCTCACGCTGATCTGACCGAGGTCTGTCACGATTGTATCTTTTTGAAGCGCTCTATGCGCCAAACGAAACATCCTGTTTATTCCTAACGTTAACGTTTTAGCGTTTGAAAAATTTGTAAATTTGACTTGCTGACTCGGTGCAGAGCGATTAGAGCAGTGCGGTTTTCTTCAACTCTTACATCCATCTAGATAGCTCGCGATTTTTACACAACGCCTTTAACTTGCTAGTTTTACTCCATTCTATAACACTGATAAATTGGGTCATCATAATTATACGCCAATATCTCTCTTATTATACCCAAGCAAACTTTTCGAAAAATGTATTAGAACCCGGATAATCGATTATCTGGATAGTAAAAATTTCTTAGTCGCCAATATGAATTGAGATCGAGTAAAAGCACATCGGGTGCACTACATGATCGCACTAATTGCATAAAAAGTAATCAAAATTTGTTTAAGAAACTCTGAATTCTATTCTTGAATATTCAGAAACAGAAGAATTACCAAACATCCCACCGCAACAATTCTCTGTAAGGACCGAACCCCCAGATAAGGACGAAATAGTTTTCGTTATTTGGTCAATGGCGAGAAAGAAGGACGCAAGACGTATAAAGGAGAACTGCCCGAGAGCTTTCCTGTGCGAACGTCAGACTGCATATTATCAGCAGCGCTGTTTCTGGTAGCAATAAACGACACCTTTAAAGCTGCGCTAGAACGAGCGAGGAGTAAGGACCTTTAGTGGGGACTGTTCACCTTGATTATGCTGATGACGTGTTTGCTTGCGCATGACCGAATGTCACCTTGATGCATTTCAAATGCCAAGTTGTTACCCTTTTTCCGCGGCTCGGAAACCTACAACAAACCCCTTGCACCCAGGGGCACAACAGGCCAGTTAGACTTAGCCTTACTTTTATAAATCTTCAAAGAACGTCCGATTTGGTCGACCATGAAGTGGGCACTTGAACAGGAGGCCAGAGGAAAAAAACAAGTCCTGGCGAAAACTAAAGGCCTGTGCTCAGGATCACGCTTTGCGGTAAAGATTTTTTCAAATCGAAGAATGTTTGCAATGCTTTGCTATAAGTAACTCAAGTGCGACTTTGAGTTTTATTAGTGCCTGATTACAGTATGCACTTTACTCCAAAGCTCTGAAATCAGTGCTTGGAACGTTCACTTTTAAAGAGGCTTGGATAGGACCACTAGTTGGGTACCAATTACATATATGTGACGGATATGTAGATCTTTGGCATTGTCAATATTACCAGACCAAAAGTTTCCATGAAAATTTCAACTGAATTTTCAAAGCGAATCAGTATAGTAGTCATTTTCTCAATTCCAAAATAATTTCAGCAAGCAAAACAATGCTAGTGGTTTGTACTCCCTCGATTAGAACCATTGATCTATAGATAATCTCATGACATACTACATCGTTCAATAAGTTTGTAGGATGACAAATAGATATCGCCAAATCCATATGATTTTAAGGAAGTACCAGCCATAAAACGATACGTATCAAAATTTCATGACAACCTGACGTTTAGTTCAAAAGTTGCAGTGATATAAGTGACGCTATTCATGTAATTTTCAATACAATGGAAAAATCTGAAGTTCGTGTGTTGATAAAGCATTGCTTTTTAATGGGAAAAAATACCGTTCAACTTGACTTGACAAGTGTTATACGGACTGTGCTCCATCGAGACAAATGGTGGTTTGGTTTGCTGATTTGAAACGCGGCCGTACAAACACCGATGATACTGAACGCTCTGGTTGCTCAAATTCGGCAGTTGTTGCAGAAAACATAAAAAAAATCCACAAAATAGTTTTGGCCGATCGTAAATTGAAGGTGCATGATATAGCTGCCACCTTAAAGATATCAGCATTCTTCATTTTGTACGAGCATTTGTCCATGAGAAAAGGCTGTTCGAAGTAGGTACCGCGTTTGCTCACAGTCGATCAAAAACAACAACGCGTCGAAGATTCAGAGCGCTGCTTGGAGTTGTTTAAGTGCAATAAAAATGGATGAAACATGGATAAATCATTACAATCCACAGTCAAAGCGGAAGTCAGCTGAGTGGGGAGAAGCTCGTGAAAGCCGTTCGGCAAACGTCAGCCGGAAAGGTTCTGGCTTTTGGGATGAGCATGGTATAATATTCATTGACTATTTTCAAAAGGGTGAGAAGATCAATAGCGAATATTGTATGCCGTTGTTGCTGCATTTGAAGCAAGAATTTGCCAAAAAACGACCCCAAATGAAGAAGAAAGTTCTCTTTCACCAAGAAAATGCACCGTGTCACAAGTCGATGGTAACGCTGGTGAAATTGCACGAATTGAAGTTCTTACTGCTTCCCCACCCACCGTATTCTCCGGATGTCGATCCCAGCGACTATCTGTTTACAGACCTAAAAAGAATGCTGCAGGGAAAAAGATTTGCCTCCAATGAAAATGTGATTGCCGAAACTGAAGCTTAATTTGAGGCAAAAATAAATCGTTCTACAAAAAAGACATCGAAATGTTAGAGGAGCGTTGGAATAAATGTATTACTCTTGAAGGAGACTATGTTGAAGAATAATATATATAACGTGATATTTTCATTTATTTTGTCCTGTTTTTTTCACATTTAAGTATAAAACATGTTTCATCATAAATTCGAAATTGCCTATCTTTACTTACAAGGTCTCTGGAATTCTGATATATCGGTAAAATCAAAATTGTTTTTCCTATGAACGGCTGGTGGTGACCCGGCACTCGAAGTATCCGAATGTGGCTGAAAAGAAAAATATAAAATAAAATTATTTTCTAGATGAATAATTGAAATAATACGAAGAATCTTACAGGCGGTGGTAAGTTTTGATGGGGACGTCGATCTGAGAAGTTTTTGTGGTGTACTCCTCCGCCGCCGCCGACACCAGTTGACGAATCACGAATTGGCGGTTTTATCTGTTCTCTCGAATTCGAAATGTGGTCACGCGGATAATTGTACTCGCGATCGGGTGTTGAGATTCGTTCTTCGGGTATGGGATCATCATCTGATGTTGAATCTTTTTTAAAAAAGAAAAAATAAATCTAAAATTAAAATGATTGTCGATGGTTTGCTTGGAGCGTTCTGTTTTTTCCGGTCCCAATGTAAAACTAAACGAACTTTATATAAATTATAAAGGAATGAAACCGATCCATATAATGTGCAATAACTTTTTTTTTTATTTGAAGTTTGTGTCCATGTGAAATATTAATTATCGTTAAGTTAATTTGGGAGAAATATGGCTGACTGTGATTGTCCATCAATATTGTTGATCGCATCGCTGTAGCATAATCGTACACCACTATTTTGGTGCTTTGTTAGTTCATATACCCTAGAGAAGACTAGTCTTGTTTTTTTGCCTTGATCGATTTCAATGCCTATAGAATTAGTTGTTTTTGCAGAAATGACTGAGTATCGCGCTACAAAATAGTGGGAGCAATTCATGGGGTTTTGACTGACAAAGCAGCGGATTAGAAGAGCTATAATTAATATTCATCAAATAAAAGGATCGCTTATTAAATTTTACTCTAGATGGAATTTGAGAGTATTATAAGTTTGCTCTCAAAATTGTACCGCTAAGAAATAATGCTCGCACAGAGTCGCGAAGGGAACGGAAATATTTCTTGTTGCTCAACAACATCTCAAAACTGGATGTCCATGCGTTCGCTCTCTAGCTTGAGAATGCATTGAGCTTGGAAGCACAAAATTTGTACACGTAATTCTTATGGTCAAATTCGTGAACGGGCCAAATCGCTCCACCCCTTTTACACCCTCCCATACAGAATGACATATTTTTCACAAGTTTATTATTAGTTAACTTTTTTGGAAAATGTAAACGCTAATGATGTGAAATTTTAAACTTATTATTTTTATGATAAGAAGATTTGTTTCTAAAATACAAATTGAAATCGCCCCATTTCTTCTACTATCTCCCATACAAAACGGTGCTATTCCACAGCCTTATAATTTGTCGATTTTCACGGAAAGCATAAAGGTTACTGACCTGAAATTTAAATCGTATTATTTCTATATCGGTTTTATCTACCCCTGCAGAAACCGTTGAAATTCTAACCCCTTCTGCCACCTTCGATACAAAAGTCACATAAAGTATATAACCATGTCTATGCATAAGTTCTTTCCGGTTTCACTAACAGATGACGCCAGCTATAAGTAGGCAGCCTATTGATTTGACACATACGTCATTGTGTTCGTCTGACAGTTTTCTACAAATACACAAAAGTTGAATCCGCCAAAAACAAGCGTCTTTGATTTATTGCTCAGTGATCATGTCGAGTTTTGTGCCTGAAAAAGAACATTTGCGGCACGCATTGCTTTTTTTATTTAATCAAAAGAAAAAGGCTGTTGAAAGTCATCGTTTGCTGATAGAAACTTATAGTGAACATGCTCCATCGGTTAGAACATGTGAGACATTCTTTCGAAAATTCAAAAGTGATGATTTGAATGTGAAAGACAGTGAGTGTTCTGGTAGACCACAAAAGTGCGAAGACGATCAATTGCAGGATTTATTGGATGATGATCCAACTCAAACTCAAGATCAATTGGCAGAAGCATTAAATGTGACACAAGAAACAATCAGCAGACATTTACGAGCAATGGGGAAGATCAATAAGCTCGGTAGATGGGTCCCACACGATTTGAATGAACTTCAAATGGAAAATCGTAAAGTCAATTATGAAATGCTGCTTCAGCGCCACGAAAGGAAATCATTTTTGCATCAAGTTGTGACGGTTGACGAAAAATGGATTTATTTTGAGAACCCGAAGCGGAAGAAATCGTAGCTTGCATCTGGCAAAGCCGGTCTTTCAACACCAAGGCCAAATCGCTTCGGCAAGAAGACCATGTTCTGTGTCAGGTGGGACCAGAGCGCGGTATTGTGTATTATGAACTCTTGAAGCCCGTTAATACATAACGCTATCGCTAACAAATGATTAGTGTAAACCACGCATTGATCGAAAAACGACCGGAATGGGCCAGAAGACATCGCAAACTGATTTTGTTACACGACAATGCGCCGCCTCACAAAGCAAAACCAGTAAAAGACGTCTTGAAATCGCTTGGATGAGAGATCCTTTCGCACCCGCCGTACTCCCCATACCTGGCATCGTCTGACTATCACCTCTTCGCATCTATGAGGCATTTGCTCAAGGAGCAGCACGTCAGCAATTTTGAAGAAGTTGGAGAATGGCTCGACGAATGGTTTGCCGCAAAAGACAAGCAGTTTTTCTGGGATGGTATTCATAAATTACCAGAAAGATGGGCGAAATGTGTAGAAGCCGATGGCCAATATTTTGAATAAAAAAAATTGATTTCCCTTGAAATCTACGTGTTTTCTTTACCGAAAAAACCCGGAAAAAACTTATGCATACACTTGGTATGCACCAGTGGCGGATCGTGGTATATTGTGCGAGCAAGGCATTTAATCTAGAAGCTCACAACTTAGGCTTTGGGGGTCGGTTGTGTTTTTCAAAAAAATAAACTTTGACGTAGTGCTGGAATTCTTATTACACTTATAGGAACACTATTCAAAAGCCTGCATTTTTTCACCTTTTGGATTTCTATCTATCTCTGAATTAAAGCTGCAAATTTTGGCCTTAAATATTATTGCAACAAAAATAGAATCAACTTAAAAATAACTACCTAGTCTAGCCATAAATACTGTTACAAACTTTTTGAAGCACGGTTTAATAAAAGAGGTGTTATATGTTAAGAAATCATTGTTTATTTATTAAATGCATTATCAACAACGGAAATTGCAACAAGTTATTCGAAGTGATTGCCTTTTGCCTTTACACAAGCCTTTAATCGAGCTGGCCACTTATCTATGGAAGCACGCACGACTTCAATCGGAAAGTTGGCGACTGCATGTGTAAGAGACTTCTTTAAGGATTCGATATTAGGATGTCTTTTAGAGCACGTCATTTGCTCTAAGACAGACCATAATACGTAATCCAGCGGATTCAGGTCTGGGCTAGAGGAAGGCCAATCTTCAGCTTTAATAAAATCTGGAACATTTTCTTCAAGCCATTTTTGGGTTGACTTCGCCTTATGACCTGGTGCAGAATCTTGCTGGAAACTCTGATTTTTGAATAATGACGTGTTGAGAGGTTTCACTACACTTTCAAGGACACTTTCTTGATAAATTTTGGCAGACGTTTTGACTCCTTTCTCACAAAAATGCAACTTTGTCACCCCGTTGTAGCTAACACCCCACCAAACCATTACTGAGGCTGGATGATGACCTCTTTGAACCTTTTGGGCAACTTGAGAAGCTTCTCTGGCACTGCGAGCATAAACCCTATCGTTTTGTTTATTAAATGTTTCTTCGACAGTAAACATTTTTTCGTCCGTAAACAAAATTTTACGGTGTTCTTGGTTTGCGTACCGGCAAAGTAATCGTTTTGATTTTTCCACTCTATTTTTTTTAACGAATCTGTTAGTAAATGCCCGGTAGATCTACGATAAGCACCCAACCCCAAGTCACTTTTGATGATACGTGAAATTGTTCTTTGGGGTATTTTCATCTCACGCGATAAAATTTTTTGTTTCCGAAGAGGATTACGGCGAATGCTCTCACGCACGGCTTTAACCGCTTGAGGTGTTCGAGTAGTTCACGGACGGCCACTTCTTTCACGGTCACTTACTCCAGACGTATCATTAAATCTTTCAATAGCCTGATATACAAACATTCGGTTTATACCAAGGGTATGCAGAGTCTTAAAAATATCACTTGGTTGCATTCCTACTTTATGAAGTACAATAACAGCAATTCTATTTTCTTTGTCACCCCAATCCATGTTCACTACACTAAAAATTAAACTCAAATGATGACAAATGCATCAAGCACAAGCGTACTATAGCGATTAGCTCAATTTTTAAGAAATGCAATATAACGGTTCCTTTCTGCAGGGTTGCCAAACCTTGTAACAATATTTATGGCTAGACTAGGTATTGTAGCTAAAATTATCTTTGAGTTATTAAAACACTATAATAGTGATTGCATCAAAAAAGAATAAATTTTAAATGCTGGAAACCAGTAGTTTCGATTGTCATAATATTGTATAAAGAATTTTCATCCATGTCTCTTAATCTACTTTACCCAATTGTAATTCGTGTAAAGCATTTAATAGAAAATGGCAATAAAATTTTTTTGTTTGATAATTTTTATTTGAATTAGTTTCTCTCTCTTCAATGGCGCTACAGCCCAAATCGGGCCTTGGCCTCCTGAACTTCAGGTTCCTTAACATTTTCATTATTTATTGTGGAAGGGTTGTTAGACCTTCGCACAACCCTCTACCTACGAATTTTTCATTTTCGTAGATTGAGGTAACCAAGGTATATTCAAGCAGGTAGTGTGCTGGAATTATGCGTCGACCGGGATTTGAACTCACGACCTTCGCCTTGTAAACCAAACACGCTACCCACTAGACTTGAATTAGTTTCTCTATAACGAAATAAGTCCAAGATTTTCATATACGAAAAGGTTTTTCGTTTTCTCAGAGATTCGTTATAAGTTCTTTATGTATACTTGGCATAGATAATAGTCACGAAGCCTGAATTCTTTATTTAAAGCATTATTCACTTTTTGAAGATCTTATTCGATCTGATTAATTAAATTCAGACCGGTATAATAAAAAAATCATTCAAAATGTCTTATTGCTCCGAATGTCGCACATATGAGCGATGAACCCCTGAAAACGGGAGCACTGGCTAGAAGACTCTGACATAATCATGGATGTTCTTCATCAAAACGACAACAAGAACAACATCTTCTTTTCATTCATTCAGAAATCTGAAGTTTAGACACATGCTGGATTCGAATCGATGTTGCTTTGATCTTTGACGCACTTTGACAGCAGCCTCAGCGTTCCTATGAATTTCGAGCGCTCTTTCTTTTTCTCTCGTACTAGATATACAACAGCAAAGTGCCAGAATCGATCGTGTACGAAGCTTTGAGGCAAACTTGATCAAGCCTCAGCCTTAACAGCTTTGTGTTGCGAGAAAAAGGAAAGTTCCAGCACAAAAAAAAAATATATGGCCAATGTGCGAAAAAAAACCACAAACTCCACTGCTATGAAAAATTAATGACACTGTCAGTATCGGCTGTTACAGCTGATACGAATTTTTTTTATATATTATATAGAAGAGTGTGTTTTCAATATTCATACGTAGATTTGTTTTGTTGAGGCAGTGCCTCACCCGCCTCATCGGACGAGCCGCTACTGATATGTACATAAGTAGGTTATTTATAAGGCAGGAAAATCATCCTTTCTAAAGTCAGTGTAACTTCAATTACATCTAGAGCATCGCATGATTTGGGCTTACCCGCAATCGTAGTTCTGTTATGTTTATTATTGAAATCGTTAAGAATATCATGATGTTTCAAACAAGTCGCTCTTTCAAAATTAGTGATATCTTAACGGAAACCTAAATATAGCTTAAGTATTTTTCAGGAAGTCATGGCTCATTGTAGGCTATAGCACCATCATAATGAAGTACTTAGATGAGGATAGTTGGCGGAATATTTTATATGTTTTCAAAAAAATAAGACATAAACACTGATGGCCAACGTAGATAGAAGAGATTAAGACACAGCTTCAAACTTTTTCGATTGGATGCTGAATATTAAGATGGAAAACACATTCATAACCGAAAATCTATAGTTATTTAATTTTTCACATGTCCGACAAACTGTAATTTTCGTAATTAATAACTCATTAAAAAAAATTAAACGGATATCTGCTTGAAAAATCAATTCAGATAATTATTTTCACTTCATTATCAAAGAAAACAATACAAGAAAAAGTAACTGAAAACAAGACAAAATACTAACAATCACAAAACCAATAAAAAATAGTGAAATTTATAGCTAAAAATTCATTAATAAAAGCTTTAGCTTTGATTATTTTATTTATTATTAACCTTTCAAGTGTCGGTAATTTATTTTCAACTCTTTTGTCTGTTTAGATTAAAGCGTTAATTGTGTATTTGCTTTGAATGTGCCTTGAAACAAATATGCTTTGTGTTTTTGTGTTTCGTTTCTTAAATCATTGCATAATTATTTATGATATTTATATTATTTATGTACCAACATTATATTTCGATGAATTGGGTAATGTACCTAAATCTTTTTTCAATTTCTTTGATTTTTATATCTCACCTGTATCGTCACGATCGCGATCTGGACTTCGATTAAGTACAGAACTACGTTTTGATGGCATCGGTAAACTTGGCTTTGGTCGATTTTTTAATGCAGCCAATGCTTGCTGAACAGCTTCCTGCCTTACTTCTGTATGATGGGTGTAATATACAAATATATTGTTGATTGATGATATTGGGATATTATTTAGTTAATATGAAATAAATATGAAAAATGATTGTTATGAATGAATAGGACATTCAAATTATATGATCCATTTAAATAAGCGTGAAAAAATATGCATGCAAGCACGAAATTAAACATAAATTGTATGACCGATAAAAAACTAAGGAACTGAAAGTGAAAAAAAAGTGCAATATCGATATGATGCAGAAGGTATGATATAAGGATTATTGAGAAAAGCATGCGTGTAATATCTACAAAAATACAATTAATTTTGATTTTTAAAATGTTATTCTACGAGTACATTTATTATGCGAAATTTACTGATTGTATAATTTAAATTTAAACATTTAAAAGTGAAATTAATTAGACAGAAGATTTTACAGTTTAACACTATATTTTATCTTTTTCCCCAATCTCTCACTCTCGCTTTTACTCGAGATTCAATCGAGGTGTTTTTATTACTTCAATTTTTGATTTGATAAAGATCGCTGCATTTTTAAATAGTAACAAATTATGTTCATTAATTCACTTAATATGAAAGCGGATAAATATAAACAGAAAGTTTTTTGTTGTTTGAAATCGGAATGACTGATTATTAATAAAACCGGATCAATTATTTATATGTAAACAATAATTAATTAATAGAGGAGTTTTTGAACGAATTAATCGCAATATGTCGAGTTAAGTGTGTATGTTACATTTTGAAGCACATACTTACAGCATTTTCAAAAAAAAAAAAAAAAATAACATTATTATAAGATTGATTATAATTGGTAGGTAGCTATGAAGCTATACAATTATGAACTTGGTCAATGTCACGGTTCGAAGATACGGAGGCATCGAAACCTAGGCATTAGCTTCAAAGACCGATGTTTCGGGGGTAATGTGGGGCTAGTGTTGAAGACTATGATGGCTAAAAAGAAATACAAAATTTCTTTTTTGGATACCAGTGTGTTTTGAATTAGTCAGAGCTTAGACCACCGTGATATCAATAAAAGACAACTAAGACTTTTGAGGAGATTTCGCAAGTTGTCGAATAAGATAATCTCAGATCACGTGTCGCAAAGATTTGTTGAGCGTCTTAATATGCTAAACATCGATGAAGCTGAAGGTACTGACGAAAAATCGGATTAAGTGGATAACGCATATTGTCCCCCCGTTCTTCCGGAGTCATCAAAATAAATTAGAGGGTAACCCTTTAATGCGTTAAGTACTCAAAACGTAGCCGGATATAAGCCTTATAGATAGTAGCTAGTTTAGGCGCAAAAAAGTATTTCTTCCACAGAATACCCAGACGTTTCAAGGCATCAAGAGCGACTTCGTAAATGTATTGACTCCAATCAAGACGATTGTTAAACTTTACACCGAGTATCGTAAAATCTCCAAGAGGTGGAATCTATACGCCATTGAAGACCATTATAGCGGCCAACGTCGCAACAATATGTTTTAAAGATAGAAGTGGGTTTTCGAGGCACTACGCTCTGTTTTTCCTAACCACTTCCAGAAAAGGTCTGAGTTTAATGAGCATATTGGATCAGACCACTGAAGTTGGACGTGCCTCTGCGGAGGAATCAAATTGAAAGATGTTGCGAAATTATGGACAGGATTGAAAGACGTTCCAAGGCATCAGGAACGACTTCGTAGGTGTGTTGACTCCAATGAAGACGATTGTTAAACTTTACACCAAATAACGTAAAATCTCCAAAAGGTGGAATCTGTAAGCCATTGAAGACCATTAGAGCGGCCAACGTCGGAACATTATGTTTTAAAGATTTATGACCAGACTGGGTTTTCGAGGCACTAAACTCTGTTTTTTCTGCCCACTTCCAGGATTAAGTTGAGGTCTGAGCTTAATGAACCTATTGAATCAGGTCATTAAAGTTGGACGTGCCTCTGCGGAGGAGTCAAATTGAAAGATGTTGTCGAGCGTGCTGTTATCAGCGAAATTATGGATAGGATTGGAAATTGATAACAGAAGGTCGTTTATAAAGACCTTTGGAGAGAGTGCGTGATTAACTGAGCGTTAAGGGACACCGAAATCAATAGAACAGGAGGCAGAAGTAACTCCATCTAGCGCGACTCGTATAGAGGGAATACACAATCCATTTAAGAAAGGACAAATTTAATCCAAAAGCTTTAAGCTTAGCTATGAGACATTTATGTCAAACTCTGTTAAACGCTTTCGCAATGTCAAGCGAAAGTACTAGAATTTCACCGAATTGCAACCTTCAGTAAAATGCATCAGGTTTTTTCCACAAGGTAGGAAAGTATTTTGCGGATATATGTAAAATTTCCTCCTGACCAAACGGTAGAATCTACAGACTCCCGGTTTTTTTTTATTAAATTCTTTGAACCATGAAAGTACTATAAAAACTTTCAGATCCAAATAATATTACAATCTAAGCTTCCGAAAAACGGTTTTAAGGATTCCCTTAAAAAAAAGAAAAAACTGACAACTTTAAGTAGATGGCCACATTTTGGCAAACTAAAATTAGCAGCGTCGGTTGCTTGGTGGTAGAATGCTCACCCAATATACGGTCGGCCCGAGTTTCGATTTCAGATACAAATATTTTTGTTTTATTTAATTTTTTTTTAGATTTTGTTTTTAGATAATTTTTCGTTAATATTCTTTTTTTAATTTAACTAGAGTAAAAATATTATTGTTTTAGCGAAATACGGCAGCAGATGTCCCCGTGCGATTCAATGCCAACAGTAATTATTGGAAATTAAACACAGCCCTTATGGGTCTTAAACATTCGCCTACCTTAGTGCCATATTTCCGAATTATTTGGATGGAACAAGAGCTTTAGCGATTGTATAGAAATTGGAGAAGAAGGAGACTATAGATCTATGACTATGGACTAGACTATGGCTGTTTTGCCGAATGATGAGTTTTTAGTCATGGGTTCTGATTGCTTCATCAGTGAAGTTTAATTGAACACAATTTTTTTTTTATTAAATGTAATCAAAAACCAGAATATATATTACTTGAAAAGAGGTGGAACAACGCATTATCACAAAGGTAAATTGTTTATTTAAAAAGAAAATCGAAAATAGCAAAATACTACAAAATCTCATAAGTAAATAGGAAATAAACGATATTAAAAAAAAAGTTCACAATTATTATTATGGATAGATCCGGAAATATGATGAATTAAACGAAATGAATGGTAGACAAGAGGAGATACTGGAAGTGATACAATTGCGATATGATTGATGTATGATTTTTTTTTTGAGCAGAAGTAGTTGTATTACACACTAGGACAATAGCTTTAGCGAGATTTGATTATCAGTTCTTAGCCTTGCTACAATGCATTTATGGACTTATTTAGTCAGCGTAATTTACGGTTTTAGTTAGATATTCGGCACATTTTTTATTAATTTGGCTACAACCTCAAACGAGCAGTTATGTTTAAAATCAAATACTTTCAAGTATCTAGGAGCTTATAATTTTTGTGAAGGCGAAAATTCAAATAAGTATTTTGTTTTTTAAATTCTTTACCGCTTGTATAACGACTTTCGTGCCGTCCTAGACGTCGATTCTGTCGCGTCACCGCCTGACCACTGCTTTGCGTATTCGATGTAGGGCTGCCACCACTAACAGGATTCTGATTCTTTTGATTCGCATTGGCATTACTATCGTTCTTATTACTGCTGCCTGACATTGATCGGACAGCTGCTAGTATTGCACTTGGTGCCAATATGCTGGTACTATTTGACGATGACGGTGGCGGCTTCGTATTTGATACTGCTACTGCATTTAATGGCGGCGATGGGCGCTTTGACTGCATTACTGGCGATTGCGGCAATGAGGTAGATGTCGGTTGTCCAGGTTCGGGATATTGTGCAGATTTGTATGGAATGCATCCCTTAAAGTTAGATTTGGCTGCAGCCTGTACGGATAGTGCAGCCAACTGGCTGTTTAGTTCGTCAGAGATGTGCGTTGTTACTTTTTGCGGTGATGCCATACGACTGGCTTTTGGTTTTCAAATCATTTTTGTTTCGATTTTATTAAAAAATGTTTTTTTTTAAATAAGTCAATTTTGTAGTATTTTATTTTTTTTTAATTAAATTTTGATAGTGATGACATCGAATTGAAGACGATTATTGTATCATAGTTTTATTTTTGTTTGTGTATTTATACGGAACGATACAATGAAATTAAAGAAAAAATAATAAACAAGTCAAAAAAAATTGTTTTGACGATAACGAAAATTAAATCAATATAAGAAAACTTTTATAAATCAAAGAACTATTATTTTATTAAGACATTAGTAAATGTTAGAGATTATTTATTAATAGTATATTAATATTATTTTTACTACTATTTCTAAATTCATGCGTTCAAAAAAATAGAAAAAAAAACTTACTACTTGGAATTTGTATAAATTTTGATATTTTAATGAAGTATTTATGAGTACGTGTTGTTATATGGTTGTATCACATACAGCAAATAAACTTACCAACAAACTGTAAACATTCGGCATAAAATATCTCAATATTTTGGAAATAACTTTGAAATGTGGAGTGATTGATCTTTTGTATCAAGGAGTAGCTCCGATAATGTAAATTGGATCGAAGAAGTCGGAAATTTAGAGATGGAGTAGAAGGTGGCTATAATATGGACAGAAGTTATCCCAGACCACAACAAAACATCGCTGAACAGGCTCTGGACTATAATTCTCAAGGAAGACGTCTGTTTTATCGTCTGCCTTCCACATGCAATAACGAATTACAATGTAGACCAAATACATTGAAAACTAACTGATTAAGAATTATGACGTCAAATTGTCTATTAAGAAAGTATGACGTTAGTGTGCAAAAAAAAACCGTAAGATTTGTAAAAGCTTTATTCGTTTATTGGGTGGAGCTGGAGAGAGACACTCCTCAACTTTAATTATAGAAATCGACTTAAGTTCAACTAGGAGCAAATCAGGAAAGTTGCGTGGGGCTGAAGTAAAAGCATCTGACACCAGGAGCAAGCCAGTTAATTTACGACTGGGGAGAAGAGAGAGCTACGAAATAAGAAGGTTTATAAACATTGCAAATCCTGACGATCCAGCAGAAAGACCAAGGATATAAGAGTCTTTAAAGAAATGTTTTGGAGAGATTCTATCAAGGAGTCGAAGAAAATTCGAAGGTAGCAAGGACTACACAAAATTCTTTCGGTGGGCCAAAGTAATGAGCTGAGCACACTGAAAAGACTAGCGGAGAGTCCAGTGCTACTTAAAACGGGTCGCCACACACTAAACAGTAAAACAGAATCACTTCTAGAATCCTTCAGAGCAAACAGCTCTAAGAGGGCAGAATGGCACCCCGCTTCACAAATTTTTACGTACAGAATCGACAATCTACTCCTTGCCGCTCTAAAAGTCATTGGGAATAGATGGAATATTTACTGCTCTTCTACAGAATCGGCAAAAGGAAATACGTCTCCATCTACTAGGAATCTTTAAAGCGAGCTTGGCTTTGGGTTACATCCCGGACTGTCGTCCTAGGTTATACGGAATATACGCCGTATGCTCATTTCCTAGAAAAAACGTATACCCTCTGGTGCCAGAGCTATACATAGACGGTTGTATACGCTGTTATATATGTACGTCGTATACCTTGTGCTTTTTCATAGCTCTCGGCTCTTTTGCTTTAAAATCTTAACTCGACTTCTAATCTCTACCATCGATCATACAACGTATTCGCTTACTGAATTCCACCTATCGATCACAGGCCGTTGGTCAATGACTAGCGTTAAGCTTGGAGGATGCAGGCGTTAATGATTGTCGTCACAATAACAATCCGTGTTGTTAAAGACAACCGTGAACTCGTGACTTCTGTCGGTACGTTCACATAAAGCTTTCAAGGTATGGT
Organism: Chorisops tibialis; assembly: GCA_963669355.1. Classification (NCBI taxonomy): domain Eukaryota; kingdom Metazoa; phylum Arthropoda; class Insecta; order Diptera; family Stratiomyidae; genus Chorisops; species Chorisops tibialis. The sequence continues at coordinate 193,461,060 of OY770263.1, read as the reverse complement.
CCTATCGATCACAGGAGTTACTCCCACCTGTCGATCATAGGACTTACTCGCTTACTGAACTCCGCCTGTCGGTCACAAGACTTACTTCTGCCCGTCGATCACACTCGCCTGCCGACTCACCTATTCGCTTCCCACTTTCGACTCTCCAAATATCAACCTTAAACTCACTGTTTTTACGAACGCTCGACCCTTTTACACACAGCACTAATACGTGTTCGCTAACTGTCGCCGGCCGTCGCACATACGACGAAGTGTTTTGCTGACTGTCGCTGATCATCGTCCATACGACTACGTGTTTCGCTGATTGTCGCTGGTCGTCGCCCATACGACGACGTATTGCGCTGACTATTGCCGATCGTTACCCATACGACGACGTACTTTTAACTGTCGGCTTGGCTTTCGCCCACACGACAATATATTTCTGACTGTCGCCAGCCGTCACGCGACAACGTGTTTCTGACTTGTCGGCTTGGCCGTCGCCCATACGACGACTTTTTCCTGCTGTTGAACATTGTCGGTCCCCGTCGGTTTGAAAAATTGATATAATTTAATGACTTTATAAATTTAGCAACATCGGTCACCGGTGACTATTCTGCTGGACTTACGACTACAGTCCTGGTTACATCCTATACATGGCGAAAGGCAAAGATTGAGCAAGGATACACGGATGACTTGATCATAATAATTAAGGGTAAAGTCGAAAACCGTGATTGTTTCAGTTACCACCAAAAAAATTTAAATACGATGAAACTGAGTGATTGTATGAGACCGAAATTTAATTATCGGCAGAACTTAAATGCCTAGAAGTTATATTAGACCAAAACCTTCTATGGAACAAACACTAATAGAAATTTTTAGAGGAAGAAAGCACAGCTCTATTTACATGTAGACATACCGTAGACCAAGCCTGGGACATAAAGCCGATAACAGCCCTATGGGCATACACAACGGTCATAAGGCCAAAGATCTCGTGTGCGGCATTGATATGGTGGCAGAAAACAAACAAACACCAAAATCAAACTGAACAAGCTTCAACGGTTACCACGCGTTAACATTATGGGAGCAATGAGATTATGTCCCACAGTAGTAATGAAGGTTCCCCTGGACCTAATACTGTTGTACATTTTTGTGGAATCAAAGGAAAAACCAGCTTGGGTCTAGCCTAGCAAGTAGCGTGTTGGTCTACAATGCGAAGGTCGTGAGTTCAAATCCCGGTCGACGTATAATTCCAGCACACTGCCTGCTTGGGTATACCTTAATTAATTTTTAATTAATTACGAAAATGAAAATTCGTAGATAGAGGGTTGTGTGAAGGGCTAACAACCCTTTCACAATGACAAATAAAATGTTAAGGTACCTGAAGGTCAGGAGAGCAAGGCCCGATTTGGGCTGTAGTGCCATTGTAGAAGTAGAAGAGGAAAAACTGTCCATGGTGAGGAAAATACCAAATGGAAACATGGAGATAGTAGGTGTTATGTAGGAGAAATGGGATAACACCCGAAATTAGGAGATCGAGGTACTTGCTGAACCTCGTGTATAGAATACGGACATGTTTTGAAGCCTGTGAAACAAAAAGTTAGGTTAAAAAAGACTGGCGTATTTTTTGCGTGCTGAAAAAACATACTAGTAGGAAATTAACAAAACGACATATCCAGACTAAGAAACAACACCCAAGTAGATTTTTCGCTTCGACATGCCATTCAGATGTACCGTCTGTGATAGGCAAAGTTGGACAAATGTCCGGTCGAAATTTAAAGCAGTCCACATTGTATGATATACTGATAAATCGAAGGTACCGAAGCTGGCATATGTGGATTACGCGCCAGGTCGCTGTGTTCTTATCCGAACGTGTTTCAAGCGAAAATAAACGGCATACCTATCTATACAGAAATTATCGAAAGAAAGTACTCAAATAAGAAAATAGAGATTCTCAAGGAAAGCCAGGCGGCAATAAAGGTCCTGTTTCCATATACAGGGAACTCAAAACTGATGGAAGAATGATTAGAAAATAAGGTAACATCGGTTCCAATAATAAACTTTATCTAATTTGGCTGCCTAGCTATCAAGGCATAGACGGAAACCAAACAGCAGACCACCTTGCAAGGAAAGGATTATCAATCTACCCTCCTCTTTTGCGACATTCCAACTTGCTCCACAAAACAGAGCAGGAGCTATCGGGTAGAACAAAAGAGCCATTACTGGACTGCGTTTCCAAAACTTAGACTAAACAACTCTGCCATGCCTTTCCAACATACGAGCAGAACGATTGCTCCACTTAGACAGGAATAAGGTACGATTTATAACAGGCAAGCTAGAGTGTAGTCTAGTTGGTAGCATGTTGGTCTACAATGCGAAGGTCGTGAGTTCAAATCCCGGTCGATGGTTAATTCCAGCAAACTGCCTGCTTGGATATACCTTGGCTACCTCAATGTACGAAAATGAAAGAAAAAAAATCGTAGATGGAGGGTTGTGCGAAGAGCTAACAACTCTTCCACAATAATGAAAAAAATGTTAAGGAACTTGAAGGTCAGGAGGCCAAGACCCGATTCGGGCTATAGAGCCATTGTAGAAGTACAAGAAGATATAACATGAATACAGACAAGACAATGACGACTGAAAGGACACCTTAAGATAGTGTGTATTGATACCGACGACCAATGCAGATTGTGTCTAATGAAAATTGAGACCTCCGACTGCATCCTAGACAGATGCGAGGCAATATGTCATAAGTGCTTCGGGGAGCACTTCATAAATACTAGATCGATTTCAAATTTAAAAATCGCCCAAATCATCCAATTCCTCAATGAAATCAAACAGGACGAGGAACCAGAGAAAGTATCCTTAGACAAAGTACAATAGATCCATGGTCGCAGTGTCAAGCACTGGATCTTTCGCCTTACAATAATATAAATAGTGGATTTTGGCCCAACGATCGGGTGGAAAATTTGACCCTTTGACAGACACTACCGGCAGACTTTGACGCCTATTCGACCTGTGAGGTGGTGCTTCATATGAAGAGTTTTTTCTCTCATCTTTAAGAATTCTCTTAATTACTTTTTTTATGTGGAAGATGCGAAAAACTACCTAGGCCTTAAAAGTCTGATCGGTGCCTATGCCCCGTGTAATGGAAGTATAGTCTGATATGATTTTTCTCAGATTTTGAATAGGATGATGAAGATCGTTGTCTTCAATTTCACCAATGATTTTCTCTGTGTTTTTCAAAGAAATATAAACGAATATATTTAAAGGCGGAGAACTTTAAATTGAAATAAAACACAATATCCATGAAATTGGCTTTATTTGAAAGACAATATTATGGCATAATGTTTAAATATGATTTCCGGTATGTGGCCGTCGCGGCTGGCACGTACATGGCGTAATATGGAAGTCCAATTTTCACATACTCTTTGCAGTAAATCAGGCTGTATTTCGGCAATAACATGTCGAATGTTGGCTTCCAAGTGCTCAATAGTTTCTGATTTATCCTCGTAGACATTGGACTTTATATAAAAGAGAAAAAAATCTAATGGCGTCAAATCGCACGAATAAGGTTGCCAGTTAAATTGATGATGAAATTAATCGATAATGAAATGTTTCTTTCGGTAAATTAATTGTATCACGCGCTGTGTGGTATGTGGCGTCGTCCTGTTGAAACCACTTGTCTTCTTTGCCTTTCAATTGATGCACGAAAAAGTTAGTAATTATGTCTCTGTACCGCTTACCGTTGACTGTAACGTTCTGATCATTATCATTTTTGAAGACATATGGACCAATGATTTCCATAAAGCACACCAAACGGTAACTTTTTCTGGATGCAATGGTGTTTTGACAATGGCTTGAGCGTGTGTTCCATCACAGAACAAAATTTTCAAATGAAATTGTGGATCAATAGTAATGCTTCTTCGGCGCGAACGATGATCGTGTGGCTTCAATATCTGTAAAAGTTTACAAGTTTAATCTTGCGAGCATGTAAGCCAAGATCTTTACGCAAAATTTTCCATAAATTGGATGGACACAAGTTAAATTGTTGTGCACGATGACGAATTGACACATTTGGATAATCATCAACCCTACGCTGCACACCATCTATCGGTTGTTGTGTGCGCATTGTACGACGTCTTACGGGATGTGTTTTATCGTTGAAAGTAAACGTATTACGAAAACGACCCATAGTTCCTAGAATTAATCGCTCTGATGGACGATTACAAGCACCATGAAATGCACGTAATACCCAATGAGTTTCTCGAATTGAACCATGGTTTTCAAAATAAATTTGAGCAATTTGCAAACGTTACTCCGGCGCGAGTCCATTCATGATGACGATTGCCAAGGCGAACTAACTCCAAAACAACTGGGGACTGTCAAATCGGCTGCTACAGAAAACAGTGTTGCCAATTTAAAGTTTTCTCTTAGGGTCCCCCTTTTGATGCTGTGATGCAGATGATAATAAAATAAACTATTTGCTATAAATCTACCGTAGGAATAGTTAATGTAATGTGGATAACAAATCTCTGACCTAAGCTTAATAAAGCTGTTAAATTCAGAATTTGAACAGCTTTGAATAAATTAGCCCTAATGTGCATACATTAAATAATAAATGACGCACATCGATTTTATGAATAGATTTGAATTTAGATAATATCATATCACAGAAGAAAAAGGTAAAGTAAACAGCGAGAACAAACGAGTGAATGACCTCTCTTCTCCAGACAGTTTAAGTTTTCAAAGGTAGTCCGAAGTATGCTGCCAGAAAGGTGTAACCCGATAACGACCTTGGCATTATGTCATAGTCGCATATTTTATGGAAATTGTAGAAAACGTTGTAACTCTTTTGTGTATTTAAGACACCATTGTTCGCGGTATCTTGGCTTGTTGTTGCACAACATACAGACCAAATAAAGGACTCGAAATACAACATGGCTATTTTTTCTACAGATATATGTAGGTAGGTGGATATAATGCTGCAAGCATACGAAGTAATGCTGCTGCATATTTCTGCACAGCCATTACTTCTGCCGCTAAGACGAGAAGATTAATAAATAAATGTCGAGAATTCGTTAATCGGTAACAAGACCAATAGGAAAATTGTTTCGTACTAAGACATTTTGTTGCAGTTACAGCGTAACGAGATTGATCTTCAGCGTTCGGTACACAAAGTTAAGGAGTATGAAGTAGTTTACTAGATTGCGCACGGACGAGAGACGACGCTCGTACGACGACGCGATGCAGAAGGGCACAAACAGGTTTTTATCATCTCGATTAATTGCCCATATTTCAATTGCATTTTTCATCTTCTCCATTTGAAAGTCTGCAATCGACTAAAGTTCCGAATCGACCGCATTGGCAGGAGGGGCGGTACACCGATGTATAATTTGTTATGGCAGTCATGCCATAAGAGTAATCCACGTTCCAGACTTAAAGGACTTTGAAAAACGATAATCTTAGATGTTGCGCAGCCGATGTAATTGAATTTTACCTCTCTTCCAACCCCACTATACGAGTATTGGCTATTAGGAGGTATTTTGCACCGAATCTAATACTTGAGAATTTCGTGAATCTGTGTAAGTGAACGAATGTCATGCCATTCCTCACGATTTGTTCTCTGCAATGCCATCATGTGAAAATTGCCGGCAAAGTGAAATGTTTATTGATTGCGTCATATAGATATAAAGAGTGTCTAATTGATAAGTGTTTTTGTTTTTTGCAATAGCTGTACATGACTTAATTTCAATTTATTGCAAAATTGAAAGATCTGTCTGAAATCGAAAACGTATTGTTTAATAAGACAACAGAACGATTTTGCAATGTAACGTTAACGATATTCTACATGTAAGTGGGTAGAGACTTCCTCAGAAAAGAAACTAAAATCTCAAATCGATTAATTTTCAATTGCTCAATTTAACGATGTTTGAATGAGTAATCATGTTTAAGCAGCAGGTGATTCGAACAGCTGATTCTTTGAAAAGATGTTGAATGAGAAGTTCAATTACTCGTGTTACCGCAGTATCAACAGTTAAATAGCAGTTAATTCATTTTTAATTAAACAAACACGTCGTTAATCTAATAACGCAACGAAATTATACGATTTTGATTTAGATAGTCACTATCATGACATGAAGCTAGGATGTAGCCTAGTGAGTAGCGTGTTGGTCTACTATGCCGAGGTCGTGAGTTCAAATCCCGGCCGACTCATAATTCCTGCACACTGCCTACATGGTTACCCCAATCTACGAAAATGAAAAAAATTCATAGAAAGAGGGTTGTGCGAAAGGCCAACAACCCTTCACAGTAAGTAATGAAAAATGTTAAGGAACCTGAAGGTCAGGAGGCCAACGCCCGATTTGGGTTGTAGTGCCATTGTAGAAGTAGTCAACCCTTCCAAGGTGTTATAGGTAATGTTAAGTATGAAGTTCGTAGAGTAACCAGGTAACTCTACATATGTGTGAAGTTGAAAACAAATTTGCTGCGCAGTTTATATACAAATTTTTGGTGCGCTTTTTAATTTTACATGTCACAACATGAAATCTAGTATGCAGTGCAGTGGTTAATTTGTTAAAACTGTAGGATTAATCTATCATAAAAAATAATGAAATTATTTTATATTTATACTGGTGGTCAAAATAATAAATACACCCCTAAGTTTCTTGTAAAATATCTATTTTTTCAGCTGGCAATGCTTTTCAAGTGACTTAATCAAATGCAATGAACCATTAGATTGGGAAACCATTGTTTTAAGTAGCAAGCCTGTTCATATGTTTTATGCGGACATGTCAATTTGAATTTGATCAAAGCCCTCTATAGTAGAAAGCCGAGTAACTGAATCCAACAACAACACGTTAGAGTCATAACAAACATGACAGTTCCATACAAATTCGCGCGCTTTTGTATGAAGCAGACACGGCGGGCTTCGTAAGAATCGCGTTTATTCTTAAATGCAGTGTTAAAGATAGTTCAGCTTTCTAAGGTACTGTAATAATAGTGCTCGTCATGTAATTATTACACGTTCATATGAGTGCAATAGATTTTTAACTGAAAAAAGTGCGATCAAAGTTAAATCTCGGCTTCTCACACCGAAGAAAATCTGCCACTCATATTGTGCAGAGTTCTCCGGTTAATTTTCACACAGAAAATTGTAAAATTTTAGTTATTGCGAAAAAGTGTGCACTCGCGTAATATTTCCGTGCTTAATTTGATTTAATTATGCTTTTGTGTTGTTTTCGGTAAACGTGTTTTTACGACAAGTTCATCAAAAATAATACAGGTGGTCCTTTGGAATGGAAAAATCCATGACGTCACACCCGCTGGAGTCATTCAAGATGGCCGCTACGTCAGTTCTGCCCAGCTTGAGATGTAGAAAGCTTTGATTTGATAGTCAAAGGACCACTTTCACATTGGACAAAATAATAAATACAGTGTAACTGTTACTGTAATAAGTACTTTCGGGCTACTTTTTAATTTTTTTTCCAAATTTATTTTCTTTCGAGTAAGTTAAGTGAAAACTTTTCTAACAAGTTCAAATTATCTGATTTTGTAATAATTCTTTAGTTCGAACTTGCGCCGAAATAAGCACTGTTCCGCAGAAAAGAGGATCGAAATGCAACGCCTAAGGGACGACGGCTACTCTCTTCGACAGACTGCACAAATTTCTCACTGCTCTTTGGGAATGGTCCAGAATGCCATGAAGTAGAAGAATGATAAAGGAAATCGCGGCCGACCACGGAAAACTACTCCATCATTGGATCGAAAAATTGTGCGCGTCTCTAAAAGGAACCCTTTCGCGTCTTCGGTCGTGATTTTGCGGGAAACAAATGCTAAAGTCAGTGCTAGAACAATTCGTAGAAGATTATTGGACGCAGACTTACCAGCCCGATCACCAAGAAAAGTGCCTCTCCTAAGAAAAAAAACATACGAAACCGACTAAATTTTGCAAGGGCCCATTTAGATTGGAACGGAGAAGAAGGCACGAGAAAATGGAGAAATATTCTCTGGAGTGACGAGCGCAAGTTCAACATCTTCGGATCGGACGGAAATGAATATGTTAGGCGTCCTCCCAACACACCATTTGATCCACAATATACCAAAAAGACCGTTAAGCATGGGGGAGGTAGCATAATGGTGTGGGCAGCATTTTCTTCGTATGGTGTGGGCAGCATTTTTTTCGTATGGTGTAGGCCCAATTCAGTTGATTGACGGGATTATGACCAAAGAAAGTTATTTGGACATACTAAAGGACATAATGCTGCCATTTGCAGAGGAACACATGCCACTTCGATGGACATTTCAACACGATAATGATCCGAAGCACACTGCAAAAATAGTGAAGGAGTGGTTGCAGCGCAAAAAAATGCCGGTTCTCGATTGGCCAGCACAGTCAACGGACTGTAATCCTATTGAGAACTTGTGGAAGCAAGTCAAGGATAAGGTTTATGTATATAAACCCAGAAATAAGTTCGAATTGTGGACTGCAGTAAAAAGAGAGTGGTACCTGATTTCAAAAGAAAGTTGTGAACGTTTAGTGGATTCGATGCCGGCTAACGCAATAAATTACTAAGTTGAAATTATAAAAAAAAATAAAACTGAAAACTTCTCTTGAAAAGAATTAAATTTCTCAATACAATTTCTCATACTGTATTTATTATTTTGACCACTCTATAATTAGGATAATGAATCCAAATCGAAATATATTAAAAACCCTTAATAGGTAAGACGCTTTTTTTCCTACTAATATGTTCTACACATTTCAACGTATCGTTTCAATAGACTGGCTTAACTTACAAGGTATTGAAAAAATAGATGTTTTCCAAAAAACGCAGGCATGTATTTATTATTTTGACCACCAGTGTATATATATTTTTTAGAGTGTGGAAAAAAATATTATTTATTCTTCAAGCTTATAATGTCGCTGTGGGGTTTCCAGAAAGTACTTTCAAAGCCCTACAAAAACGATTTAGTAGATTATTCATCACCTCGAATGTTTTTTTTTATATAATAGTTCAACCTTGCAGTTCCTGGCAGTTGAACGAAATATGCTTTTTTGAAGAAAACGCGCTCGTTTTGAAATTAAATTTTTACCAAAAGTTTGGATCAAAAAATGTTAATTCAATAAAGAGTTTTGAATCGATCGCCAAAAGCTACTTCCATAGATTTCAATGATCTAAATATCCTTCCAATGTTATTCAGTATTTTATGTACTGAGATTCCCTCTACGCCAGATTCGAAATCGTCATTTCGAGAAAAACGTCTTCAAAGTTTTGCTTATTGCCTGAGTTCGCTTTGTGGCGCTCTGGAAGCCCTTCGGTAAAATGTTTCTCTTATAACAATAACGGCATGAAAAGAAGCCCTGGCATCATTCCTGATGATTCTTATGTAAAATCACCTCCTGAATTCGAATATAACCCCCGTTTTTTCCCATCACTTACCGTTTTCGGGAAAGCCTTCCCCCACCTCTTTTTATCAATTTTCCATAATTTAGAAGGATGAAAAGGATTATTTTAGCCTTTAAATTCCTTTGGAGGGGCTAGAGAGGGGGAATTCGATGCCTTAAATTGTCAAAAAATGATCGATTTTTTCCGTTTTTTTTTCTCAATTTTTTCACTTATTTTGTACATATTCCAGTTCCATAATCCATATTCACATTCCAGCTTTGTTCTTACTTTATTTACCTAATATTAATTTTAATTAACCAATATAATTACGCTTCCCACTGTCAATTTACCCCATTAACCCCATTCTACGTATGATATAAAATCATAATTTTCGTTGTCGTTGTCGATCAGTTTGATAAGGTCTCAGCAGAGACCAAAACGTCACTTTTAATAAAGCGTAACAGTGTGAATTTTGGAAATCTTTCTTTCCAATTGATTTACTGTACAATTATGCCACGCGAGTGTAAAAATCCTCCCGATAGCTTCTGCTATGTTTGCGAGAAAATAACTTTCAAAGCGCGAAAACGCCTTTCGCCGCTTCTTAAAACTCCTTACAAATTGTACTTTGATTGCGATCACGACAAGGATAGGGCTGCAACAGATTTCTGCACTGCGAACCTCGGTGTCATTTCACAGATTATTACTTTTGCATGACTTCCGTCGGGTTCTCTCAGTTCTCAGTATCCAAATAAGACCAGTTTCTCAAGCCAAACAAATATGGATTTGATAAACTTTGATCCACAACCTGCGCCATCAAATGATCCGTCCATCGATGATGAATAGTGTTCAGCAGATTCAGTTCATCGAAAACCTCACCTCGTTACTCAGCCGGAGTTGAATGATCTTGTCAGGGATTTGGAGTTACCTAAGAGAAAATCTGAACTTCTTGCATCTCGACTTCAGCAGTGGCAGCAGTCTTAGAAACCGGCGTAAAAATCTCTTCTTACAGGACCAGACAGTCAGCACTGAATTAATTTTTTTCGGTAGATGAAGGCTTAGTTTTCTGCCTAAGTCAAATGCATTGATGTTAGAATTGAAGATGCCATGTGAGCCAGAAAAGTGATGATTATGTCGCTCATATCGAGAAATCAATGTCAGCGTACAAGGCCATGGGGCCTAATATGTCTCTTGAAGTGCATTTCCTTCAGACACATCTGGACGTTTTCCCTGAAAATTAAGGAGCAGTTTCGGATAAACACGGGGAACGGTTTCATCAAAACATCAGCAAGTTCGAGAGAAAATTTTTAGGGATGTAGAGACTTCTACCTCAGGGTACAAAAGGAAAGCAAGCATTTCATTTATTTCTTATTCGAACTGTTGCTGTATTATTATTGCTATATATTTTTATTATTATTGTCATATATTTTAAAAAATATAATTTTAAAAATTCTTCGGGCTGGAAGCTGTAATATGTGCAAAATAAATTAAAAATTACGAAAAAAAATCTATCTTTTTTAATGTTTCTTTTTACAATTTAAGAAGGCGAATCCCCAAATCTACCTCCTTGCTAGAAATGTTCATGTTTTAGATATTTTCAACTCTCTAGCTTCTCAAAAGGAATTTAAAGTCTAAAATAATCCTTTTCATCCCTCTAAATTAAGGAAAATTGACAAAAAGAGGTAAAACGGTGGGTGATGGGTAAATATGGGAGTCATATTCGGATTCAGGAGGTCATTTTACATAAGAATCAGATGTAAGGGTTAGAACAAAAAAAAATGTTTGCCGTACAGCGTAATTCAGTTTTCGGTCAAAAACATACAAAATTATGGTTAAAAATTTAAAAACTCTAATTTAACGCAGACGAAAAATTTTCTTCGAATCTATCTAGGGTCATCCCTCCTTGAAATAATGTAATAGAGGTTCCATTAAGAAGAACCTGGAGTTTGAAACCTTACCTTAAATAATTCGAATATTTGGTTTCATTTCCTAATTAACACCGCAACTTTGAAAACTAAGAACAGTTTTGAAATAAATTATTTGAAAATTCCAAAATCAAAAACTCCAAATATTCTACTGCACTGAACAATTTTTTTAATTTTGTAGAAAAGGAGTCTTAAAAATAATGTCGTGGCAGCACTGTGCTGAGACATCTATTGGTAGTTATACTGCGTTTTTTTTCAGATAACATAATCTAAAGGGGTATCATGCTAAAATGCTTTTTGAGAAGCACTGAATACTAATTGACAGTAATACCTATGATACACTGTTGGTATACAACGAAGGCTGATGTACGGCTCTTAAGTGGCATGTTTGACATCAGCTGTTCATGAAACTGAAACGTCGCACTATATTTCATAAAAAGTGTGCAAAATTGTACGCAATTTTTGCATTAAAATATTCGCCACATCAATTAAATCACTATTTCGTATGGCAACGTTCCCTAGTGCTAAGGAGGTATTTGTCAATCTTGACTCCGCCGCAAAAGAAGTCGGGTTGCGCATTAATGAAAGCAAAACAAAAGTAATGACGCAAACAAGAAGGAGAACGCCAATCAGACAAAACATAACAATTGCGGAATATAATTTGGAGAGTGTGGACAACTTCATATATCTTGGGGCTAATCTAGCAAAGGACGGTAATGAAACAGACGAAATCAAACGACTTCCAATAATGAAATCCAAGAAAGTGCACAGGAACAATAAGCTGCGGATTTATAAAACTATTATATGACCTGTGCTCTGTTATGGCAGCGAGACGTGGACATTAACGCGAACTTCCGAAAAAGCAGTTAACGCATTCGAAAGAAAGGTCCTCCGAAGAATTTTGGGACCTGTGAAGGAAGGAACGGAATGGCGAATAAGATACAACCATGAGTTGTATCAACTCTACGACGAGCCAGAAGCTTCAACGTTCATCAAGTTACGTAGACTGCAGTGGGCTGGCCATGTAGAGCGAATGGAAGACAGAAGAATCCCCAAACGTGCTCTTAAAGGCAAAGCGAGTGGTAACCGGCCAGTAGGCAAACCACGCAAGCGATGGGAAGACTCGGTTGATGAAGACAGCAGGGCCATTCTAAGGATTAGCAGCTGGAGGACGCGGTCTTTGGATCGAGACGATTGGAGGCGACGACTTCAGGAGGCCAGGGCCCGATTTGGGCTGTCGCGCCATTGATGATGATAATATGCAGTCTTGTCTGACATCCGTTCGCACAGGAAAGCTCTCGGACAGCTCTCCTCTACGTAAGACACGACACCACCCAAAAAGGTTTAAGTACCGGCTATATTATGTACTTAAACCCTTCCTTTCATAATTTGCGAATTTCGTATACCACGAAAGGTTTCAATACTACGTTTATATCCGGTTGCAAACCACGTATATACGTGGAATTGGGTGATACGCTGATGGTATTATCAATACCAGGCATTGTATACCAGCTGTGTATCATAGGTATAATTGGCGTCAGCAGCTTATGTAGTCGACACGCTTGACGAGTTCCTCGAATTCCTCCTTGTTTACCGATATTTTGTTCTGATTTGCTTCATTTGAATGGAACCGTCAATTATGATAATATACAGAACACATTCATATATTTAACAAATTCCAAGTAAAGTGCACACACATATAACAATAACTACATCGCATTTTTAATGCAAAAACCAACAACATGCAAATCAACTTAAATAATTCGGTTTATTATAAAAACATGAAACAAACAAATAAGAATCAAAAGTGCGAAGAAAAATTTATTTATGAACCGAAAAATTTAATGGCCTATTTATACAGAACACAATCCGACCTGAATGATAGCGTTTCTCATTATGCGTAACACGACGCTGTGTCCTTCTAGCCCGATTTTGATGACATGGACCACCTCCACTGCCAGCACCACTACTCTGATGATGATGCGAGGACGACGACGAGGATTTATGGTGTGAGCTTGAATGTCGATGATGCGATTGCAGTGATGGAACATCGGTTACATAACTATAACCTTCACTGGACAATGGTGCTCCACCACCACCATTATTTCCACTACCTGGCTGTTGTGGCTGATCCTTCTGTTGTAGATTATAATATCCTGGTATTGTTGGTCCGCCTCCTCCTGCTCCAGATCCACCACCACCTTTTCGTTAGATTCATTTTACATAGCTTTTATTGTTAGTTATATTTGAAATTGATTACTGCAGAGTTTGTGTTCCATCAAAGGATTATAAGTTTAGGTAAAAATAATAAAATAAATGTCAAAAGTGTCTAAATGGAATATTTTATCTATAGCATAAAAAGAGAATTTTATCTTGTAATTTAATGCTCATATTGGCCGATCACATCTAATCCATATCGAAAAAATGGGGCTAATTAATGGAAGATATTCAAAGCTTGATAGAGAACAATAATTTTTGTGCAAGCTTTCGAAACAAAGCAATATAGTAGATTGAGAATGCCTATTTCGTACCAACGGAGCCTACTCCAATGAAATCGTCAAAACCTTAAATCTATCTTACTCTTTTGATACTGGAGACAGACTTTGTTTTGTGATCTCATTAATTGAGATAAACTCGATTTAAGCTTCTTATCTAAAAAGCTTAAAAGCACTTAAACCCCGCAAGCGCATAACCTTCTATTAAACTCTGTAGTGTGTATCCAGTATTACTGGGAGTTGTAGTGAAACCACTATGATCCTATTATCAAAATAGGCCTTGACAGATGATGCATCTGATCCAAGGAGGATATATAAAAGGAGTACCTGATAGTCTGTCTCATGTGGGAATATTTTTTGATTCGGAAATTTTCGAAAATTGTGTCCAAGCTTAACTTGGCTTCAAACTTTTACAAAAAAAATACCATAATTTGTATTCTCTCTTAGTTGCTAGTATTCAGGCAGCAATAAACTAATTTTCAGTACAATGGAGTTTGCTGTTTCATTTCAGAAAATTTTATTTTTTCAATTTTTATTAGTTTTGGTTTGTGTTTAAGCTAAGCACTTTAGCAACGGACAATATAACGCGGGACAGAGATAGTTACTTTGGGTTCAAGTATGTCAAACAAGGATAGCGAAACAATTTTTTTCGAAAATTTGACAACTGTTTCGAACAATTTATCGTGGGAAAGAGTTAGTTGCAATATTTTTAAGTGTGGCAAACAAAGATAGCGAAACGATTTTTTTCGAAATATTTCGAGCATTTCGGTAGTAAGGGAGGGAAATACATTCATTCCCACTTTGCTTACAAGGCAAAGCATGCTCATAGTCACTCCTTTTTATATATCCTCCTTGATCTGATCGCAGATTTGATAGAATTGACTTTTATAATTGACGGAATTCCTGAAAAGATGTACGTCATACCATGAAATTAAAAAAAAGGATAAACATATAACCCCATTTTTAAAATAAACTAGTTTTAGGTTATATAATTTTTCTAATTTCCAATTCGATATTGCCCTGGTTAATCTGTATAGTTGTAAGCCCTCATTATTTTTACACCCTAGACGAAATCTTAGAGTAGTACAAGTTTTTTCCAAAGAATTTCGTAAAATCGATAAAATGAATGGAATAAAAGCAGTGGCATGGCGTCCATTGAAGCAAGCTTCCCTTATCGTTTAGCTTCATATTGTGTCTATAAATATTGAATTTAATTTAGATAAAACTTTTAGAACCATATAGAAATGCAAAGCCAACAATTAGTTATTATTTTCATCCAGGACTGCAGACAATATTTCCATTCAAAGGACAAAGGATTTTATTTTCATGATTGAGTTAAAAGCGGAAATGTGCCAGAAAGGAATTCAAAAATTGTATGTATTGGAACGTCGCAAAATTTTTGATTCTATGTAGCAAGGGCAAATTCGACTTCCATAGTAAACTTGGATGCAATGTGATACTTACTTCCAGTCGTCAGTCAACTAGTTTCGTAGTAGTACTGGCAGGATCAGCTCAAGACTTGTAATCGCCCTAGGCAGAATGAAATCAAGTCATGACTACTCCACATATTTCTGGCCAACGTTAGTACCCTCCCGAAGAAAACAAGGGATGGGTCGAAACAGATTCTTCATTGAGCTTTCAATTAGACAATTATTAGGTAGCTGCAGAACAAATGTCCGATTTCGCGACGAAGTGAAGTTAGTTGTGATTTTCATGTCTCAAACTGCCCCCAAGAGCAATGGTGGTATCGGATATTGAAATATAAATATCCTTACATTTGCTCATGTAAACATTATAGATTTGAACTTTAGAAAAGAGAAAGAGAAACATGGATGCGAGTCAAAAATTGTTACTTTTTCTTTACGAATTTAAGCTTCGCCACAACGCAACGGATGGGTATAGATAGGGTAGGCATCTGATCGCCGTCATGAGGCGACACCAAGTATTGTAACTATCATATAAGCATCAATTGTGTTCATCATACCTCCACGTGGTAGTCACCGAGTACTGGTCTGGTCCATCCGTACTGGACTTGCTGAACTGATAAGTGCGAGTGCTAATGAAACAGAAAATGTCTAGCACTTTAATATGGCCCTTCAAGTTGGAGGCTGGGTGACGTGTTAACAACTAATCCTCGGAAAAATCAGACTTGTTTCGAAACCTGACAGGAGGCCAAGGTCCGATTTTGGCTGTAGCACCATCGTAAGTTAAGCTAAAACAACGCAACGGAGGAAACCAGGAATATCAAGAGGGCACTTCGAGCTGACACGGTAAACGAACGAACCACATGATGATGGTTTGGAAAATTTCGATCGAGATATGACCCTTCAAAGCGAGCTATGTGGAAAACCAGAACCACCGATCGACAACTACGAGCTGCGATTATTAGAGGAGTCTGACTCACGCCAAACTGTAAGGGAAATATTCAACAGTTTCCTAGCACTGGCAACACTTTAGAAAAGTCAAGAAGCTTGATAAGTGTTTTGAAAGGCTTGACAGTTGTCAAATGTTGACATTTTTTCTCATCTATAAACGCGGGAAAATTCACCGTGGAACGCTACACAGTCGTTGAATTTTATTACGAAAATTCGCGTTCAATCGCAGTTACAATGCGCGGAATTTGAACAAATTTTGATCGTAATTAGAGATGGTATGCTCTTTTATATACCTGCGATTTTTTCACTGCTGTTTTAAAACAGCAATCGCATATTGCGAATAAAAATTGGAAAGAGCTGCGATCAGAAGAGCAGAACCAATGCATACTGCTTACATTCTATGGCCAATAAAATTGCCGCAATGATCATCGCTTCAAATCCCAGGGTTTTTGTTTGCACTGGCACATTAATCGCGCAACTCACACATCCCACCTCACCCCGACCAGATCGTAGCTTAGATCAAAGCTCCCCAAACAAATCGCCGCTTACCTACGAAAGCGCACCTCATTTCATTAACCACTTCGCACGACCCACCGATCAAATCAAAGCTCGCTAAACAAATCGCAATCGCACCTCACCGTTCTGCTTAGAGCAGCTTTAAGCTCGCCGATCTGCTCCTAGCTCGTAAAGTCGTAAGCCTGCTCATCTGTTAATTCATTTATTTACCTGCCATTGTACAGCTAAAGCTTTGTACATTGAGCAGCTGGCTCAGTATTATCACTGAGCAGTGAGTTAATATCAATATCAGTGAGAAGTTTGCGGATATCACTAAGCACGAGTAGTGAACAGATATTCTTGAGCAGGTGCTTAGTGCATGGAGAAGAAATGTTCACTATGCGCACTGAGCTGGTGGTACTGAGCATGAGATTGGGTATGCCTGACTGTTAGATGCAGCATTTCGCAGAAAATTGCTGTTTTGTTTATTGAGTTGTGTTTTTCAACCAACATGTAAATAATTACTTTGATTTTTTCGGATTTGATTTCATTTCAGTTTTCTGTGCTCTTCCGTTTAATTTAATTCGTTTTTCTGTTTCAATTTGAATCATTGCTAATTAAAAAAAAAATTAAATAGCAGGTCTTTTCGAAGATATTTATCACTGCAATACCAGTTTTGCCATAGCTGCTCACTAGCATGGAGAATAGAGGTGGAAAAATCACTGCTATTAGAAAAGCTCTTTTGTACAGATATTGCCAAAGAGCAATCGCAGTTGATCACTGCGACTGGAAAAGAGCAAGTTTTTGCCATCCGTAATCGGAATCATATGCCTTCTGAGACGTGTGTGCGCAACTTATTCAAAACATTCCAAGAGAAAGACTCAGTGCAAGATGTGAAGCAACGGAAATGACTTTGCTCAGGATTTTCAACCGAAAATATCGCAGCAGTCAAGGACAATGTTGAAAACGACCCAAACACCTCCATTTGCCACCGTGCTCAAGAACTCGACCTCTCCACGCCCACACTGCAGCGTATATTGACGAAAGATTGGCTCAGAATGCGCACATGGTCCAATTGACTCAAGAACTGCAGCCGGCGGACCACCAGCATTGTCGTACGTTCTCTGATTGGGTCTTGGAAACAAATCCTACACTTCTTGAAAGAAAAGATTTCCGGATTCTACACTGTTACGCTTTATTATCCGTGACGTTTCGGTCTCTGTTGAGACCTTTATCAAACAGCAGAGACCGAAACGTCACGAATAATAAGGCGTAACAGTGTAGAATCCGGAAATCTTTTCTTTCAATTCGAAATGCACTGTGAAAACATTCACCAAATCCTACACCTCTTGTTAATACACCCCATATATTGATTTCCTAAAAAAAATTGGAAGCTAGAAAAATGGAACTTCTATCATAATAACGTTGCATCTACTCCAATTCTCACTTTACTTTTAATCTGACCCTAATATCGTTATAGAATTGTTTTATTTTTGGAGCATTTTGTCCTAATCAATGATTTTAACATCTTTTTTTATAATTTTTCCGAGAGATCGCTCACGCAATCAAAGTTGCATGCTACGTTTGCAATTTTTTCACTAAGTTTGCTGAGTGCCATCGTTATTTTTAAACTATGTGTGAGGAGGTCCTGCAACTTTTGCAGCCACTATTTAAAATTTGCTAACTGGGAAAATAACCTTCGGCTATAATAACTATTTTAAATAAGTTTTAATTAACTATTGTATATATCTGCACTATACGTACCAGGATAAACCTGGACCCCGTTTTTAATGGCACACATCTGCAGTAATCATGGAAAATTAAAACTGAGTAAAATACGAAAAAATATGAAAAAGAAAAGCTTACAAACATAATAAATAAGAACGCTCGAGGATAATATGTACGGAATGGTAGTTGAACTATTCTCATAGTACTATAAGAGTAGTGCAACTATCAGTTAAAAAAAACTTGGCGAATCGACTTACATGGTATCCTAAGATGTTTATTATAATAATTAATCATAATGTGAGATAAACATATTCTTTTAAGTACACATATTTCCGCCCGTCTGTACTGGCTGATATTTTAAAAACCCGTTTCTTAAATTGATCTACCGAAGATACATGCGTGTTTCACGTTTTTTTCTCTCTTTTTTTTAATTGATTAATGTTTAGTTTGATATGTTAGTCGTTAATAGCATTGCCTTGATTTATCTCAATCATAAAAACTATTTGAATTTTTAGCTACGATTTAGTTTAATTGGAGTGTTTCTTTTTTTTAATTCTCGATTACCAAAAAACAAATTATTGTATGTAAATGAATTATCATAATAAGAAATTCGATATTTATTGAATTTGACAAATAGTAGCTTGATTATTCGAAATTGATTGAATAATTAGACTGCTTTAATTAAGTTGTGAACTCTTATAATCAATTCGTAACTATGTGAATTCCAAATTAGTATACATCACACAATAAAATAATTAGGTATACCATAAAATCTTATTAATAAAAATAATAATAATAAAAAACAAATTATACATGAATAAATACATAAATAAAATATTAAAATAAACTGATATTGCATACCTTGTGGTGTACTTTTTGCAGTATATGGCTGTAGCAGTCTAGCTCTTTTCTTTTCATATCCTTTTTGTGTAATATCACCTGGAAGTTTAAGAAAAGAAAAGAATTTATAAATGTAAATAGAATATAACCGAAGATTGAATGAAATCAATCGGTGATTTTGCTTTCAATTTTTTTACAATAAGGTAATTATTATTTACGACCTGCCTGAATTTTATTATTTTCACGTTTAAAGAATAAAAGACATAAAAAACAAGTTAGCGTGTATATCATTCAATACTCTAGATGAGATTGGGAAAAAAGATATGGATGTACCTGCTAAAAAATGATGTCAACTCTATTATAGAGCATGTGAGAGGAATTAAATTTTGAACCTGGTGACTAAATTTATAACCACCGAATTGTGCCTTGTTTCATGTTCATACTTTTCGATTTAATTTGCGTTTATATGTAAGTTGGTAAACATTTTGAGGTAAAGAAAGCTTTAGTTATTGATTAGACAAATGATATGTGCCATTATCCAATATTTCTAATATTCAAGTCCAAAGCTTCAATATAAACGGAAAAATTTGAAAGGATATTGTTGACAACCACCAGAATTCATAGATAATGTAGTCGCTGCAACTGATCGGAGCGGCATTGAGAGCTTTCTCTCTGAACGCACTATACGAGTAGTGCTAGATGGCGTTACTTCTTCCTCTTTCCCAATAGATTCCGGCGTTCCTCAAGGCTCTGTTTTGTGTTTTCTTAGTTTTTAGCAATGGCCATCTGTCGTCTAATCTCAATCCAATCCATGGTTCTGCAAATGACAGTACTCTAGATGAATTTAACTCTGCTGCGGACTGAAACAAGCATTCTTTTGCTTCCAATTGCAAGGAGTTGTTCTGTTGGCTGAACTCAGATCTCAACTTAATCCTGGAATGGGGCAGGAACAGTAGAGTAGTGTTCAACGCATCCAAAATACAGGCCTGCCATCTATCACTAAAACGTTATGTTCCAGTGTTGGCTGCTGACGATTGTTCTGTTGACAAGATTTGGTTTATTTAGGTGCGACTGCGTTTAGTATATGCAAAATCGTAGAAATCTTTAGTTATTTTTCAAGTTTTCGACTTCATGATCATTCGCACAAGCCTAAATCGACCTCTAGTAGCAGATGTGTTGCTCTTAGAGGATAAGGAAGAAGAGGACAAATTACGTTAATTTCGAAAACTTAGTAATAATTATTCAAAACACGAAAAAGTGAAGGACATGCATTTTAAGTTGCTTACAAGAAAAATCATTTGAACCTTTGATAATGTAAAATTTAGACAGTTCTTCAGATTAAATAAGAAGCAATTTAAATTTATTTTGAGTTTACAACAGAAATTAATTGTTGGAAAAAAATCCTATTTCACAAAAATAAAAATTAGCATTATCTTTCAAGTATTGAAATTAAAAAGTATTTATACTCTAGATGAGAGATCTGAGAGTATTTTACAATAGGTTTGCTCCAAAGTTTGTAACGCTAAGACCCAGAGAAAAAGAAATAATACCACTGAAAAATCTGAAAACCGGATGTCCGTCCGTCCGTTTGTGCGCTCCTCTTGCTTGAGAAAGCGTTGAGCTAGAAAGTTAAAATCTTGTACACGTCGTTTCTGATGAAAAAGTGAGGTCAAGGTCGTGAACGCTTTCTACTCCCTGCCATACATTTCCAAAAATTTATAATAGTCAAATCTGCTTGGAAACTATAAGCGATAAGAATTTTAAATTCAGAATATATTATTTTTATTGTAAATGTGATCTTCGTCTTCTTCAATGAAACTACAGCCTAAATCGGGCTTCGGTCTTCTGACCTCAAGGTTCCTTAATATGAAATGGTTGTAAACCCTTTGTACAATCACATATCTACGAATTTTCATTTTCGCAGATTGGTGCCCAAAATATACCCACGCAAGCAGTATGCTGACCTCCTGTGAGCTCCGCATTGTAGACCAACACGCTACCCAATAGGATACTCTAAATGATATCTATGGTATAACACCACCTCCCATATAAACTGCAATTTTTCCAAGAAATATTACAAATCAATTTTCTTAGTAAGTATAACATTTATCGAGCTCAATTTTTGTACTAAATACTTCCACTTCTACTATGGCGCTACAGCCCAAATCGGACCTTGGCCTCCTGATATTCAGGTTCCTTAACATTTTTTCATTACTTATTATGGAATGGTTGTTAGCCCTTCGCACAACCCTCTTTCTACGAATTTTTTCCTTTTCGTAGAATGAGGTGACCAAGGTATATCCAAGCAGGCAAAGTGCTGGAATTATATATTGCACCGACCGGGATTTGAACTCCCGACCTTCGCATTACAAGACCAACACGCTACCTACTAGGCTACACCCTAGCTAAATACTTAATTAGCATTATTATTAAGATCGGAAAAAATTAACCGATTAGTTTTACTTCTTCTACACCCTTCCATACAATGTGACACAATTTCCCAACCTTATAAAAATTCGATTTTCTTGAAAAGTATGAATGTCACTAGTCTGGAATTTGAGAGATGTCAATTGCATAAAGTTCATAGATATTTCTGAAAAAAATCTCTAAAAAACCCCCACTCCTTTTACCACCTTCCATATAAACTGCACAATTTCACTAAATCTAATACACAATTTTTTTCAGTACCTATTGAATTGTTGAAGCTTTAATTTTGTTTAAAACATTTTTATAGCTACGCATGATGTGAAAAAAAAAATTCCTACAAGAGACTGCAAGTGAGTAGTGCTCGATTAGTTCCACTATTTCTCAAAATGCCAACTAAAACTGAATGAAAGAAAAAGTCAAAGAATCCATAATAATAAGCAACAACTGTGCACATATTTGTCACGTGAGTCGTATTAAGTAAATGGCTAAATTTTGGCAAGGTAACTTCGTCAGTATCGGTGGTTCACTAGAAGAATGCTCGCCTGAGATGCCGGCGGGCCCGGATTTGATGTTTTCTTTTAAGATTTGACTAAAGTAAAAATATCATAATTTCAAATAATTTTTATTCCATGCATGAGTTCAACATAACTCTTTTGTTAGTCCGAAACTAACGTCTTGATATCTAAAAGTGAATCTATTTAACTCTAATCGAAGAAGATTCAAAAATTGTGGCTAAATTTTGGCGAGACAAGTTCGTCAGCGTCGGTGGTTGAGTGGCGGAATGCTCGCCTGCCACGCGGGCGGCACGGGTTAGATTTTCGGCCGTTACTGCTTTTTTACTCTAGATGAATTTTGAGAGTATCTTAAGCTTGCTTTAAAGTTTGTAACGCCAAGATATATTGCTCGCAAAGAGTCACCAAGGATGCAGAAACATTTCTTGTTTTAGAATAAGTGGAACTTTCTTAATTGTAAAGAGGGAGTTCATGGCAAAGATATTCGCATTTTTCGTCCAACGCGTAGTGTTTCTTTATTCTTTAATTATAAAGAATATTTTTCCATGGTCTTACTATCGATGGTAGGTAAGAGCTGCGAATTTGGATCTTATGGAAAAGAAGGAGAAAGTTGCATCTTTTCAAAGTCGAATATGGGAAATATGTATATTCAGGCAAATTATTACCTTCAGATGGAAAGGTCTCTCAGAGAGATTTTTACCCTATGTATTAAGTTGTTGCAGATGATTTGGTAGTAAAATTTTAAACAACTGCAACCGCTATAAAACTTAATTTTGTTCATCAATATGGGTACCAGCAGATATAATATACTGCGCCCAACGAGATACAAGTGTATTTATGCCAGTTTGGTAGAAGTACGACTTTCTAGACTGAAGAAATTTCTCGAAGGCATTTCTTATGGCCAACTAGTGGGTAGCGAGTTGGTATAAGATGCGAAGGTCGTGTATTCAAATCCCGATCGACGTATAATACCAGCATGCTACTTGCTTTGGTATACCTTAGTCACATCAATCTACGAAAATGAAAAATTCGTAGATAGAGGGTTGTGCGAAGCGCTAACAACCCTCCCACAATAAATAATGAAGAATGATAAGGAACCTGAAGGTCAGGACGCCGATTTGGGCAGTAGTGCCATTGCAGAAATATGAAATGTTTGATTGCTGTTTCATTGGTATTTTTTTTGTTCTAAAAAAAATTGACCCAATGTTAAAAAAAGTGATAGTTGGTTGGAGGTCTGATAAATATGGTGGACGAAGAACTCGTTTAATTTTTAGACTGTTTTTCTTGATACATGACGCAGAGAGTTGTCATGAAGCATCATCTCGGTTGATCTATCTAGGCCGTTGATGCATTTCATATCGGGTTGTGAACAATACTTCTCTGCATTAAAAGTTTCACCACGTTGCAAAAAGGAATAGTGAATTATTCCAGCTGTAGAACACCAAACAGTCACGATTATCTTCTTTGGATGAAGGTTTGGTTTCGGCAAGTGTTTTGGGCCTCATCTGTATCGGCCATTGTGCCGATCGACGATGATCGTCATTCTATATCCGTTTTTCATCACATGTCATTATTCTGTTCAGAAACGGGTCGCTTCTGCTCCGGGAGAGCCGAGAACTGCAAATTTTCGCGTCATGTTTAGCACATGTGGAACACTTATCAAGCTTCTTGACTTTTCCAAGCTTTTGTCAGTGCCAGGAAACTATCGATACACAAATAATAATTCTGGATTTCCACATAGCTCGCTTTAAAGGATCGTTCGTTCTTTTACTGTGTCAGTTTCAAATTCCATGGTGATGTTCTTGGTTGCCTCCGTTTGCGTGACCAAGCTTAAATTCGTAAAGGAAAAGTAACCGTTTTGACTCACTTCCATGCTCTTCTTCCATTCTCCGTCCGATATTAATGAAGTCCAAATCTGAAATTAATCCATGAGCAAAGGTAAGGGTATACTATACTTCAATATCCAATACAACAAGTTCCCCTGGTGGCAGTTTGAGACATAAAAATTACAACTAACTTCACTTCACCGTGAATTTGGACATTTCAACTTAATACTCGTAGTTTCGTTAGAGCTACATAGGCATCTTATGAAACCCTATAGAAAAGGCGAGTCCCAGAAAACACATTTCAATTATTGTGCCAAGTTTTTCGATTTTACTATACATCAATTGCTTTGAAACATGAAAAATGCAAAAAACTAATACTAGTAACGCTCTATTTACATAATTTGTTACGACATTTTGAAACAAATAAATGTCCTTATCTAATAAATCTATGTTCGGGTGTATGCAAGTGACTGATGGAAATGCGGTCTTAGTGGGACACCCTTTATAAGAACTTTCAGATCCAATAGTACACCATAAACTTCCGAAAAAGGTTTAAAGGATTCCCCATATAAAAACTGTGGACACACATAGTAGATGAGCACATTTTGGAGGGATAAGTTAATGAGGGTTGGTGGTTCAGTGGTAGAACGCTAGCTTGAAATGCGAGCGGTCCAGGTTCAATTCCAGAAACTTTATTTTACAAATATTTAAAAAAAAAAATCATAATTTCAGCGAAGCACGGCAGCAAATGTGCTCGTGCGATTCAAGGCTAACAATAATTATTGGTAATTAAATACAGCCCCCCTAATAGTTTTATACATTCGTTTACTGTATGGATTGAAAAAAACGGTGTTGGAGTACGGCTAGTTATCATATGATCCAATGCAAAAATTATCACAGAAGTTTTGATGAAATTCTCAAGGATTTGCAAATGCTCAAGGATATGAAATAAGACAACAGTTTACGGAGTTTTTCACCTATGAAGAAATGGTTCAATGGCAATAAAAGCAAAAGCGCGTTGCTAGTGGCAATTAGTAGTTTTTATTATCTATTAACTAAACAATACAAAAATTATCATAAACTCAATTTTAGACTTGAAAATATGTTTCTTTACCAATCCATAAATTAAACTTTTAACATTTTCGATAATAAACACTTCCGAAGGCTTTCTGCGACTTGTGACTGGATTGCTCCTGAAGCAGTTGTAAGGCAGTTGCATTGCGATCAATTCAACAACGCAGTGCCTGAACGCTTCAAGGAAAATATGAGCAATGAAAAGCATAAACTAAAGCAGAAACTACCGAAATCCAACCTTAACTTAAAAAAAAAATCAAAACTGCTTATGAATTAATTAAAGTATTTACAAACACTTTACTTTAAATTTATTTAAATCGCAACATACAATCTGCATTTAATCTGTCTTTTGTTTAGAAATGGATAGTAAATTCTTACGACATAACTTTGATAAGTGCTTTAAGTTAGTATTTCATGAATTTAAATAAAAGATTTTGTCCATATATCAAGGCAACCAAAATTATGCATTTTTTTTCTACAATCACATTCAGATAATATGCAAATTTTAATCGAACGCATAATAATACACAAGGGTATCCTATTTGATACTTTTGATAACTTTCTATAGGAAAGTTTTTGCAAATATTATGTTGCAAATATAACAACTCATCATTTCCTAATGTCCACCAATCTATTGCTGTATTTTTCATTAATAAAAGAGCAAAATTTCAAGACCTTTTCGAGTGTGACAACAATGACCTTTCAATGCCACTAGAAATCAATTTGGGGCGTCTCTATAATATAATTAATACTACTTAACATACACAAGGTCACAACCAACATAGATAGTTCGATTCCATTCTTTGTTGGGAAAATTTACTTACACAATTGACATGATTACGAATTGTGTGCGAATCAACGATTAGCCTACTATAGTTTAGAGCCATCTCTATCTAAAATCTTAATATGCAAAGGTCAAAATGCCGTTAATCTGTTGTGTAATTTTTTAATGTGATTTGTTTTCTGCACCTTTCCTCATTGTGTTTCTGGCAATGTATAATCGGTTCACACAGTACCAATCTGACATCATGATTGGTACTGTGTGAACCGACGTTCTATGCCAAGTTAACAATAGCTAATAATTTATTACCTAAGGAGGGTGTAGAATGTTATCATAGACTTGAGACATTAAATTTAATTTAGTATAGCTTCTTAGCTTATTGACTTATGGTTCTAACTAACTACCTAAATGTTTTTGTTATTGATATGTCAACCGTACGAAAAACTGTAAAAGAATCGTTCTATTAGGATACCATTAATATTTTATGGTAACGGGTATAATGATTTAGAACGTGTAACTTGATATCTTAACTAGTGTTATTAAGACCGCCTATTTTGACAAAAAAAAAAATTATTTTGATAAAAGAGTGTAGACATGGAGATTATGTATGGAATAGAATATCCGACAAATGGCCACCTCGTGACAGTTGGACCTCGTTGATCCTTTTAACGGAATTTTCGATAACATTTTGGCATAGTACTGGCTCAATTTTATCAATAGAGCGACGAATCTCGCTTTTCAATTCGCGAATCGTATTTGGGTTATTGGCTTACACCTTTGATTACAAAAATCCCAAATAAAGAAATCCAATGGCGTCAAATCGCATGATCTTGGTGGCCAATTCAGATCGCCCCGACGCGAGATAACTCTCCCTTCGAATTTCATCTTTAACAATTCCATCATTTCGTTTGTTGGCAGTTTGCGCCATCCTGTTGAAAGCACATGTCTTCGAGATCCATCTCAGCAATTTGAGGCCAGAAGAAGTTGTTTATCATCTCATGGTAACGAACGCCGTTGATGGTGACTGTATTGCCGTCCGAGTTCTGGAAGAAAAGTGGTCCAATAACTCACTCACCCCAAAATGCGCACCAAACAGTGACTCGCGGTGGATGTATGGGACGTTTAAGGATCACTCTTGGATTCTCAGCTCCCCAAATGCGACAATTCTGCTTGTTGACATAGCCATCAAGTTCGAAATGCGCCTCATCAGAGAAGAGGATTGTCTTCGAAAAATCACTATTCTCTTGCTGTTGCTTTAAGACGTTCGGCGCTGCTTATGGCCTGCTGGCTTCAATTTTTTTTTTAAGGCACCGAGAATAATTTAGGGGGTCACCCTTTAGTGTATTGCACTGTTAAGTCGGTAAAGGAAGTGGGTTAAAATTTGGTGTATTATTGAAATTCGGATGGAGTGAGACGGAGAGAAATAAATGCTCATAGTTCCGAACTGCATTTACTATGGAAGTACCGATAGTAAATACTAAGTACATCGACATTTCTGCAATGCTCGAGGGAGTCAATAGAAGCCGTAATGGTTTCATCTCCAACAAGCCGGAAGGCAGGTTTTTGGATTCGATTTTGTGTGCCCCAGCACAAATATGCGAGTTGCATTCTAAGCGAAGTCGAATGTAGGCCTTGTCGATAGTAGCTAAGTTGTGAGGCATAAAGTATTTTTTACATTTACGAAGAATAGCTAGGCGTTTGGAGGCGTCAGGGGAAACTTCAAAGATGTGTTAACTCCAAGCGAATGGTTATTGAACTTTAAGGGTAAAAGCTTCGGAAGAGCAAACGTGTACGCCATTAAAGGCTACATTAGAAGACGACGTTGCAGCATCACGTTGAAGGGAAAGATGACAGACCTGTATCTTAGTGGCATTGAACTCCACTCTATTTTTCCTGCCCCATTCCAGGACTAAATCGAGATCTGAGTTCAGCGAACGGAATAACTCTCTGCGATTGGAAGCAATAGAATTCTGGTTTGATTCCGCAGCAGAAGCAAATTCATAGATATTATCAAAAGTTCTGTAATCCGTAAAACTATGGATTGGATTGCGAGTAGAAGGCAACAGATCGTTGATTGGGAAGAAGGGAGAAGTATAGTAGTATAGTGTATTTGGACAAGAAACTCTCAATTAATTGAATGAGGGTAGCATCAAGGCCAATGGCCGTGACCTTAACAAGAAGACACTCATGCCAAACTCTGTCAAAAGCTTTTGCAATGTCAAGCGCAAGAACCGTATGTATGCAAGCAATAGTTCCAGCGTTGCGTCAGATAGACCAAGAGATCTCCCGTCCATTTTCCAGAACGGAAACCATATTGGCGATCATGGATCTGTTGTATATCTGAGATAACTGTTATGTCAACTGAATCTTGTAAGCGCGCAAATGCAGATCTTTAGTTAAATTTCGCTGTAAACTTCTTCGTGATAGTCTCAATTATTGAGAACGATGGCGAATCGTGGTGGAAGAACTTTGATCAACACTTTCACGAACAGCTGCAATGTTTTCATTAGACCGAGCTTCACGAACAAGTCTTTTCTGGGTTTGAACTGTCCCATTCGTCTCAAATTTCCTCTCACCATTTCGGTAGTGGATTTTCACAATTTCTATACGTTGTGCGTCCGTGTAATTCACTAAACCTCAATGTTCACACAATACAACTGTCAAAAAAGAACGCTGCACGACCGACACAAAAAAATTAGGCTAAATTCAAAATAGGCGGTCTTAATGGAACGCCCTTTAGAAACCAAATTTAATAAGTAGTTTCGTGTTTAGAAAATTCAGAAATCCAAATAAACTGTAACATAGACAGACACATAAATTCGCAATAAGCTATCGCAAATAAAAAAAAAAGGCTTACCGAGCACTGTTCATTCATATGGAATCTGAACCCCGGACATCCCATTTGGGTATGTTCCTATCTTCTAGAGCCTTCAAACTCAAAGTTACTAAAACAATATGCGTAATCGGTGTACAGATTCGTATTCAGCACAATCTAAACAATGGAAGACGTAAAAGGTTTTAGAAAACTTTTTGTTTTAATCGACATTTCATTTTGCTCTATTTAAGCTAAGTTTCATTTGATTCTAGTATCGTATACAAGCACATGCATCCGTGCTTCGCACGCGTATTTCGTACGAAAAGGAAGTACATTTTATAAGGCCCATCTTATTGGTATTGCTGAATAATATCTCATTCACGTAGAGCGTACTGTAGTGTAGTGGATTTTAAAATCCGCCTGTTATATGAATGTTCATGGTGCGTAGTATAGTGTAGCGGAATTGAAATTACAAGTTGAAGGATAACTACATACACTACATTGAAGTGTTCACGTGGTGGATTTAAAAATACACTACACTACGCTCCACGTGAATGCGATGTAAGTCAAAAAAAAAAAAAAAAAAAAGAGTAAAAATAATTTCTCCTTTGAGAAATATTTGTTTATTTAATAAAATATATAGAATTAATTTTTAATTATTTCCGATTCCTACAAATACTCCTGATTCGCCAAACTCTGTGTAAAGGAATGAAAGAAGTTGATTTTTTATATTAGATCCTCCTTATACACGACATTCTTTGTGATGAATTTCCCATTGGCTTTATTTTTAAATAACTTCAAATCTTTTTCTTTCCATGTCCACATACATTGTCATGGCAATGTGCTCAAAAAACATTAAAAAACATAATAGGACTACGATTGTGCGTAAAGCCCAATCGTGCGATACTCTAGATGAAGAGAAATGTTTTCATTTTTATGCAGCAGATTGAAATTATTATAGAAGTAATATGTTCCAAATTTTAGATCAATAACTTTTATACTTTTCGAGAAAAGCCGTTTATTGATAAACTGCATAATTGTGTCATTTTGTATGGGAGGGGGTAGAAGGGGTAAAGCTAATCGTCTAATTTTTTTTGTCTTACTAATAATTATAAATTAATAGTTAGTGCACAATTTCAGCTCGATCAATTGTATAGAGTAAATTGGTTTAGAGCATTTCATGAAAAAGTGCAGTTTGTATGGGAGGTGGTGGAAGGAGGAGGACGACACAAATAATTTTTATGCAGTAGAATGAAATCATTATAAAAGTATTATATTCCAAATTTCATACAAATAGCATATACACTTTTCGAGAAAAGCCGTTTATTGATAAACTGCGTAATTGTGTCATTTTGTATGGGAGGGGGTAGAAGGCGTGGAGCAATTTGGCCCGTTCACGAACTTGTCCTTACTTTTTTGTCAAAAACGATGTGTACAAAATTTGAACTTTCAAGATCAACGCGTTCTCAAGCTAGAGAGGACACGGACGGACAGACGGACGGACATCCGGTTTTCAAATTTTTGAGTGATTATATGAACTTCTGCATCATTATTTTTTTTCTCCGAGCCTTATTTCTTAGCGTTACAAACTTTGTGGCAAACTTATAATACTCTCAGATTTCATCTAGAGTATAAAAAGTTTCTCGACCGAAAATTGAACCCGCGTGGCAGGCGAGCATTACATCACACAACCACCGATGCTGATGAACTTCTCTAGTCAAAATTTAGCACCAATTTTTGGATATGGAATAAAATTTATTTGAAATTACAATGTTTTACTGAAGTCAAATCGTAAAAAAAAAATATTTTTAAAAAAGAATATCTGCCGGGAATCGAACCCAAGGCCGCACGCGTGGCAGGCGAGTTTTTCCACTGAACCACGATACCGACGAAATTATCTCGGCAAAACTTAGTAATCTACTTAATGTGAGTCACGTGACTGCAAATATATGCACAGTTTTTCATTGTTATATAGATCCTGTACAAATAAAAATATTCCTCCCTTGCTTCAGTGACACTACAACTCAGATCA